>OZ024877.1:22501478-23701478 GCA_964017185.1 Rugalucina vietnamica | reverse complement strand
AAAAGGATACATTCCTATGATTGTTTGTTAAGATATGAACTTAAGAGAAGAAACATTAACATTGTAAACAGCACATTTTAAAGCTGACCTAGATTTTGACCTCCAGCCCCACCCCCAGGCATGGACCCTGGGGTCCGAACTCATGGAAACAAAGCAAACCCTATAGGGTACCTATGGTCCAAATATGAATAGTTTCTGACCATTGGTTCATGAGATATACACCTCTAGAGAAACTTTAACCAAAACTTTGACATAAATTCTACGAACGTTCCGGAATTACGAACGAAGAAACGAACTAATAGTCAGTGTCGAATGGGAATCTCGTGCGATTTTTTTGACGATTTATGACGACCTATATAAAACTTATCTATGGGGTATATGTATGACATTAAACCTGTTCGTCGCACTTACATCCGCGTCAGAGTCGATTTATGACGTCATCAATATGGCGGCGATCTGACTATATATGAATTATTCGTATTTCCATCAAAATCAATTACAAAACATCGCATTATTGCTTTTTTGCAAAGAAAAATTATGAAATGCATCTGATTATACACGGGATAGACGAATAATGTCAATGGGTTAAAGGACTTTGCTTTATCCGGTCGTATATTCGTTTGTGCATACGTTGGACATACGTTTTTCTTCTAAAACTGCCCACAACATAAGTACACCGGGAGCTAATTTGATGCACCCCAGGACAATCTTTCATGGGTGCCAAATCATTCATTTTGACCACAGAAATGCAAAAAAAAATTCGTCCTCAAAGATAAACTCAATTGCACTTTGAAACAATGCATGGTTTCCATAGCAACCGTTAACGCGATTCTTGAGGATGGGGGTATACATGCAAAATTGATCATATCTCCACTGTTACTAATCCTAGACTAATGAACATGGTATTATTTTAAAGCTTTGACATAGCCTTTTCTGCCAATGGTAAGTAGTTTAAATTTTCTTATTTGCATATTAATTAAATTTAATGAAAATATGAAAAATGGCTAAAAAGCCTTAAAAAACATAATTGAACTAATTTCAGGCCCAAACTGCCATTGTGACTCTCTTTAATTGAACCAGTAATATCATATGACACATTTATTGATGACCTGGTCCTATATGAAAATTATCCCATTTGTATATTCATGAAAATTAATAAAAATGTCAAAAAGTGAGGAAAACGATCGGAAAACTATATCCATTGCAAGGTATTGCATATGCTATAAGACCTATTTTGCATCCCTGGGACAAATTCTCGAGGTTGTTAGTGTTGCCACATTAATGCCATCAAATATTGTCCTCAGAAATAAAATCATTTGCATGACGAAAATTACATACGTAGTTTCCACACCCACCTCTCATGCAATTCTAAATAATAGGGTGTACTTACAAAATTATTCATATTCCAACAATAGAATACCATTGAATACTAAAATTGGTCTGATAGTGATGTATAAACTTAACAATTTAACCTTGATACCTAATATATAAATTATTGAATTTACTTATTTATGAAAATTAAAAAACAAACGACAAAACAATAAAATGGAGAAGAATTGTAGAAAAATAGAGGGTATATGTACAAAATCGCTTGTACCAGAGCTGTTGATCAACCTTGGATGCTGAAAGAGGTATCAAATGAATGCTATGACAATGTACTAAGGTCCTGAAGTATGTTATAAGAATAATCTGATTTTCAATTTCATTATTAAATGAAAACTAAAGAAATTTTAGAGAACAGAAAATGAAAAAAATGAGTAAACCTACAAAATGACTTGTATCTCGGCAATCAAAAGTCCTATAGTGCTGAAAATGGCATCAAATGGTGTCTATGGCAATATCATAACATCCTGAACTACAATGTTTAAGTCATTTGGTGTGAGTTTTAGGAATATCAACAAAACCTTTTGAATTTAGAGAGTGGGGAATACGGAACAATTAAGGGGGTATACGAAAAACAAACGCACGATCTTAACTACTGAAATACTTAGAGAGCTATCATTGACATCAAATGATTGCTAGGGCAATGTTCTGTAACCAATTAATCAGCTATTTTTGCTGTATGGATATTACTGAGATCTTCCTAAATTAAATAAGAGAAAAATCAACGAAAAATGAACGGGTACACCAAGCAAAATCGGCTGCCAATATACTTAGAATCCTGAAAATGGTACCGATGAAATGATAGGAGAATGCACTACTGCCATAGAGTCTGATAATATAACCACATATTAATAAATTTTCTGAACATTACATAAAGTTTCGGAAAATCGTGAAAATAACAGAAAATCGAAGGCTGTGTTTCACCAAAATGTATTACATCTCTGAGCTCAAGACAATAAAACATTGTCCGAGCAATAAATTGATGCCATTTTGAGTTCTCTACAGCTATTGGCAGCTGAGATGTAAGCGATGTTGTTGGTGTACCCCTTCATTTTTCATTGATTTTGCTCTTATTTATTAAGATTTCATTAATATCAATACGAACAAATACCTGAAGCTTGAGTAGCCGAAACCGGGGGTATGACCCATATACGTTCTTATTTATATGTTCACTGCTCTTAAAGGATCTCAGCTTTACTCTTTTTTTACTTTATATATCTGATTATATGGATACAGACCATTGTCCTAGCAATCATTTATTACCAATTATAGCTCCATAGATCTTTCAGTAGCCAAGATATGTGCGTTTTTTCTACGTATACCCCTAAAAATTTCCGTATTTTATTCTAAATGCAAAAGTTTTTGTTAATATTCTTAAAAGTAAAAAACAAATGACCCATATATAAGGTTAAATCATTTTTTTTTTTTTCATATTTTCACTCTCTAAAATTTCTTGAGTTTTCATTAAATTCGTGAAATTGAAAACCAGGTTATTCTTATACCATGCTTTAGGGTCATAGTACATTGTCAGCGCATTTATTTGATACCTTTTCAGCATTTTGAGTTGATTAACAGCTCTGGTACAAGCGATCTTGTACAAATAACTTCTATTTTTTCACAAGGTTTCTTCAATCCTTTATGTTTGTTTTATTAATTTTCATGAATAAGTAAATTCAATGATTTAAACAATAGGTATCAAGGTTAAATTGTTGGGTTCTTACATCACTATCAGACCAATTATAGAGCATTCTAATGTTGGGATCTAGGTATATTTGTATGTGCATCCTATTCTTTAGAATCGCATGAGGAGTGGTGTGGAAACTATGTAATTTTACATCATGCAAATGATTTTTTTTCATTGCTGAGGACAATATTTGATGACATTGAAGTGGTCCCTCTGAAAACACTGAAAGTCTTGAGAACTTGTCATAGTGATACAAGATAGATTGGATCTTATGGCCTATCCAATACCTTGCAATGGATATAGTTTTTCTCTCGTTTTCCCTTACTTTTAGGCAGTTTCATTAATATTCATGAATATGCAAATGAAATAATTTGCATATAGGACCAGGTCATCAATAAATTCATCATATGATATTACTGGTTCAATAAAATGAAAGTGTCACAATGACAGTTTAGGCCTGAAATCAGTTCATTTATGGATTTTTAAATGATTTTTCTGCCATTTTTCAAGTTTTCATGAAAATTAATGAATATGCTAATTAGATAATTTGCACTACTTACCACAGAAAAAAGGGTTATGTCTAAGCTTTAAAATGACACCATAGTCAATAATCTAGAAAAAGTAACAATAGAGATATTGATCAATTTTGTATGTATACCCCCATCCTGAAGAATCTTGTTAACGGTTGCCATGGAAACCGTGCATTTTTTAATAGTGCGCAACTGAGTTCATCTTTGAGGACAAAAGTTTTTTTTTTTGTTGTTTTTTTTGTTTTTTTTTTGCACTTCTGGCGTCCAAAAAAAAAAGGTACCCATGAAATATTGTCTTAGGGGATCATAGTAGATCAATTTAGCTCCCGTTGTACTATGCATAGATTGGCAATTTGTATGCAGATTTTGTCGTGACGTGGCTCATATTTTTAGTGCTATGCCCCTTGTGAGAAATTCTTTTTGTGCTAAAATAGCTTTTATAAATACAATTGGTGAAATCCACCAATTTAAAAACAGCGAGAAGCTGGAAATCAAATTTTATCTGACAAGCATAGAATGAAAATGGTTGTTTAAAATGCATATTATGAGTGCGCTGGTCGCCATTTTGATGACGTCATATCTCAGCCCAGACGCGGGTCTCAGGGCGACGAACTGGTTTAAATTGTTGCATATGCCCCAAAGTTTGATTTCAGGTAGGTCGTCACAAATCGTCATGAAATTCCCACGGGACGATTTTTTTGGCCCATTCGACACTGACTATAACGAACGAACATACGAACGGACGAACGGAAAAGCGAAAACTATATACCCGTCGGCATAAATGCCGGGGGTATAATTAAGATATTAAATACATTTGAAAGACCAAGTTTCTCTGAGTATTTCCTGAAAATTTGAAGAGATTATCTTTACAAATAGCAAAGATATGAACGTTGAAATGTGTGCAGTTGATGCAATCTAAACATGACGTCATAAAACTGTTGATTACGTTTGGACGTTGATGACGTTAACGTCTTTAAATCACTGTAATTAAAAGAAGGTAAGACTAAAATTCTCGAAATTCTATGTGTTTCTTGAAGTTTAACATCTAGACTACTGCACAGACTATGCAATTGGCACAAATTCACAAACTGTTTGATAAAACAAGCAATACAAAGGGCTTATCTCGTTTTTAAAATGAGGGTAGTCCTTATGGCTTAATGGTTGCCATGGCAACATACATGATACAAATAACGTTTGAACATAAGAAAAGTATATGTCTTGGATTGTGTTACAATATTAAAGCTGTATGAAATAAATATCAGAACATGCCAAATGTTTCAAATTTAGATGATTTTTAAATTTTAATAGCATAAAATGTACTTGAATGCCCGAAGACACCTTTTACCAGATCCGCGCTCATTTACTTTTTTTGTTTTAAAGCAATTCACTTAAATTTCATGCATCTTCTGTCAGTAAAATTGCAATAATATTGCATGAATAGAAAATTAGAAACCCACTGCTGCAGAAAACATTTAACCTTGGATCATAGAATTTTCCAGGACAATCTTTTATGTTCCACAATATGCTAATACTTTCAAATTCAGATCATGGGTAAAAGACCTAACCTGGTGAATCAAACTCTGGCATGACTCGTATTCCCCGCAGTCTGGCAAACTCTATTATCTCTGCTATGTCTTCTGGTGTGTACACGAAAGACGGATGAAAAGCACCCTGTAATATAGAATTTATCAGTAAAGAATGATTAAAGATGGAAATACCTATGTAAGCAGCACAGACCCAGAATAGGTCTGCAGACTGCTATTTCATCCAATTACATGTACTTCGATCATCTCTTGGCATAGGGAATGTTATTTTTTATTATTATTTTTTATTTTCTTAGCCCAAATCTTTAGTTTTTTAGAAGAATGCACATTTTATTTGCATACAATAGACAAAATTGTGTGGAAGTGGAGGGGAAATATAGTTTCAATTATCCATAATCATCTTCCCCATCTTCCATCATTTCAACTAGTGCTTTGTTCAAAACGAGGTTACAGTATGTAGAATCAGTACTAGGTGGGGCAGCCATGAAATTTTGAAAACAAAACTTTAAAGACTTTTGCTAGGAATCCTAAATTACTCAACATTCAGTCTTGCAGTTTTTAGTTAGTCAGAATACACTAGGCCAAAAATAAAAATTTGTTTGTTTGCCCTCTCCCTACCTACTCACCTAAAATAGGGCCTACTCAAAAAATTTTATTGCCCTATCATTTTTTTTTTTTTTTTTTAAATGTTTCTGTCAGAAGATAAATTGTTTTCACTAGAAAGTAATGTATTTTCATTTAAACCATGACCCTCCTCACCAATTGGATATTCTGTTCTTATGTTCAAGCACTACAAAACATAAAATGCAACTGCAATTGTGAGTAGCTTTGACAAAATTGTACATGTAGCTAATTCCTTTGACCAAAAATAACGCATAAAACAGTAGTTCATAAAAAAAAAAAAAAAAAAAAAAAAAAAAAAATCCTACCTACCTACCCAACTTTTCTAGACAGGGTAGGGAGAGGGCAAACAGAAATAATTTTAAATGTGGCCCTACCTTTTGACTGAGGTCCGGGTAAGCTTTACTCTGGTACGGAAACGACTGATCATCCACGATGTGCCAATGCATCACGTTCATCTTATTCTGAGCCATACCTTCCTGCAAAACACAACATGTACATGTGAGCCTGTGCATGAGAAAACCAACAATTTGGGTTCTGACCAGGTCTGACATAAACCGGGCTATACAGTCACAGAAGATGGTTAGAGACTGGAAATTATGAATTTAGAAAGTAGAGGAATTGTACTATCCATGTAGCGAAAACAAAGGCGCTGATCAGCTTCGCAGTAACTGCGAAGCTGATCTGCACCTTTGTTTTCGCCTAGGCAGATTGTTGGTTTTCCCATGCGGCGGCTCATGTCATTATACACAGGAGCTTTCAAAATGAACCATGACATGAGAAAACTGAATTTTGGCCTATGTAGAAACAGAGATGTAGATCAGCTGTGTAGTATTTGCACAACTGATCAATGCCTTTGTTTTGCTACTCAGATATTATGTAACAATATCTCTTCTTAAATCCAAATTTTCAAGCTGCTAGCTTTTTTCTGTGACTGTATGGTATGTGTCGGAAACCCCAGAGACCTGTTTTCTTGTGTTGTGGCTCAAATGTTATTCTTTTTTTTTTCTCGTGTTGTGGCTCAAATGGTATTCTTCAGGAACTTTCAATATATTGTCTTCTTCATTTTGTTTTATGTGCAACATTAATCTTTAACATGCTTCTTCCGGATAGTATATAGCCAAGAAAGTAATTGAATAAAGTCATAAAACATACTTTATGGCAACCTCTAAAAGCAGTAATTCTTTTCAACCAGTTCTTTAAGTAGGTAGACATCTTAAATCAAGATATTTTAATGACTAAATGAGCCACGGCGCAAGAAAACAGGTCTTCGGGGTTTCCGACCAGACCGGACACAAACCGACCTGTACAGTCACATATTGAAATTTTGTTTATAGGTAGTGTAGGAACTATACTATCCATTTAGCGACAGCAAAGGCACTGATCAGCTGTGCAGTTATTACACAGCAGATCTGCGCCTTTGTTATCGCCTATGCAATTGCAAATATCCGTTTTTCTCATGATGCTGCTCAAATAAATTTGGTTCAGAAAAGCAATAAATTAAAGACAGCAAATACAATACATGTGTATGCATACAATCACCCATATGTGAAGGGCCACCCCCAATAAGTATATTGGACAAAAACGGGAGTATGGTTCACATACCTTCCCCCACCCACCCAACCACACAGGCAAGCAGAACTTGGTTTGTCTCACATTTCCAGCACAGAGCTTGAACCCACAATGGAAATAGCATTCAGATGATTGAACGTTTCAGAGCAGAATGAAATCAGCCACGTCACGAGAAAACTGGATTTTCACCTATGCAAAAAGACGCAGATCAGCTGCGCAGTAACTGCACAGCTGATCAGTGCCTTTGTATTCTGTACACAGATAGTACAATTCCTCTTCTACCCAAATCCGTAATTTCAAGATTCTAGCCATCTTCAGTGACTGCACAGGCCGGTTCGGAAACCCCTAAGACCGGTTTTCTCACGTCATGGCTCAAATCACTGTCTTTACCACTCAGCCTAGGGTGGCCCATGGCAACTATATACTGTTTGTGTTCATCAGTGAAACCATCAGTTACAATAGCATGCAGACTGCTTTGGACGCAATATATTCTGATATTAAAGACATTCTATCATGATCAATCAGGACTTATGACAATCTAGCACTAGATATGCAAAAAATATGCAAATTTCTATCATGAGAAAGAAGTTCAAAGCACAGTATAAACTCATATGAATTTTTGTTCAGAATAAAATTCAAGGCAAAACACTGAGCAGACCTCAGGTCTTATATAATCCAAAAAACGAGTCATTATTTTCGTGTTTGTTTTTTTTAATTAAGTTTTACGTCCCTTTCAAGATGATTTCAGCTCATATGAGATGGGCCAATCAGTAGGTGGGCAAAAACTGGAGAGCCCCCGAGAAAAAACACCTGGCACACCTGCAAGCAGAACTTGGCTAGTCCCACATGTGGCCAATGTGGGGCTCAAACCTAAACTAGACACAGCGGTGAGACGATCCAGTGATTAAGAAACATTCCTCTTCACCACTACGCCACGGGGGCCGCACAAACGTCTGACAAGTGATACATGACAATACAGAAGATTTTTTTTTCGCTAAGAAATGATGCTGAAATATCAACTTATTTTTTGCTTGTTTATTGCAGCTGAGGTTATATAGATATTCAAACAAATGATAATGGAGTATATTTTTGCTGCAAGCTATGAAAACACAGTGTGTGGTGAAATTGTAATAATTACTTGCAAGATCCATCATTGAAGTGATCAAACATATTTGCAAAGGACCCAGAAAATATTGTTAGATGTTGATTAAATATTTAAAGATGAAGTCGACTTAAACAGCACCTCACAGAAGCCTATGCCATCTTTGTTACATTTTTCTGATCATTGTTGTTGTTGTCCCATTACACCCTTCTTGGAAAACTTACTAGGGGAGTGGATGGCCAAGTGCAATTATGCCTAAAATCTGCTTAGAATGTGCCCCCGCCCATTGGGGCCTAGGAGAAATAGATGGGCTGTTTGTGTCTCCAGGCAAAGCTTCAAAGTTACTGACCAACCATCTGATTACTGGGACAGGTTAACAGCTCATGTCTGAGCCTGCCCAGGAAAAATGGTTTAGTCAAACCATCCATACATTTTAGCCTTATTGGTTTGCTTGGATGGTTATATTTATGAAGAACAGTTTGAGTGTCATGACATCCTAATGTTGGGTAAAAGTCCCATAAAATGGAGGCAACATCCCGACATGACCATTGCTGTTGACTGGGACGTAAAGCATCAATTAAAATAAAATTAAAACAAAACAATATAATCTATCACAGGAAAATTAGGTCCTAAGAGGTTGTACAGTCTTAGAAAAGAATCTATCCCCTAAGAGGTTATACAGTCTTAGAAAAGAATCTATCCCCTAAGAGGTTGTAAAGTCTTAGAAAAGAATCTATCCCCTAAGAGGTTGTACAGTCTTAGAAAAGAATCTATCCCCTAAGAGGTTGTACAGTCTTAGAAAAGAATCTATCTCCTAAGAGGTTGTACAGTCTTAGAAAAGAATCTATCTCCTAAGAGGTTGTACAGTCTTAGAAAAGAATCTATCTCCTAAGAGGTTGTACAGTCTTAGAAAAGAATCTATCTCCTATGAGGTTGTACAGTCTTAGAAAAGAATCTATCTCCTAAGAGGTTGTACAGTCTTAGAAAAGAATCTATCTCCTAAGAGGTTGTACAGTCTTAGAAAAGAATCTATCCCCTAAGAGGTTGTACAGTCTTAGAAAAGAATCTATCCCCTAAGAGGTTATACAGTCTTAGAAAAGAATCTATCCCCTAAGAGGTTGTACAGTCTTGGAAAAGAATCTATCCCCTAAGAGGTTGTACAGTCTTAGAAAAGAATCTATCCCCTAAGAGGTTATACAGTCTTAGAAAAGAATCTATCTCCTAAGAGGTTGTACAGTCTTAGAAAAGAATCTATCTCCTAAGAGGTTGTACAGTCTTAGAAAAGAATCTATCCCCTAAGAGGTTGTACAGTCTTAGAAAAGAATCTATCCCCTAAGAGGTTATACAGTCTTAGAAAAGAATCTATCTCCTAAGAGGTTGTACAGTCTTAGAAAAGAATCTATCTCCTAAGAGGTTGTACAGTCTTAGAAAAGAATCTATGAGGTTGTACAGTCTTAGAAAAGAATCTATCTCCTATGAGGTTGTACAGTCTTAGAAAAGAATCTATCCCCTAAGAGGTTGTACAGTCTTAGAAAAGAATCTATCTCCTAAGAGGTTGTACAGTCTTAGAAAAGAATCTATCCCCTAAGAGGTTGTACAGTCTTAGAAAATAATCTATCTCCTAAAAGGTTGTACAGTCTTAGAAAAGAATCTATCTCCTATGAGGTTGTACAGTCTTAGAAAAGAATCTATCTCCTAAGAGGTTGTACAGTCTTAGAAAAGAATCTATCTCCTAAGAGGTTGTACAGTCTTAGAAAAGAATCTATCTCCTATGAGGTTGTACAGTCTTAGAAAAGAATCTATCTCCTAAGAGGTTGTACAGTCTTAGAAAAGAATCTATCTCCTATGAGGTTGTACAGTCTTAGAAAAGAATCTATCCCCTAAGAGGTTATACAGTCTTAGAAAAGAATCTATCCCCTAAGAGGTTGTAGTCTTAGAAAAGAATCTATCTCCTAAGAGGTTGTACAGTCTTAGAAAAGAATCTATCCCCTAAGAGGTTGTACAGTCTTAGAAAAGAATCTATCTCCTAAGAGGTTGAACAGTCTTAGAAAAGAATTTGAAAGGAAGAAGAAGGGCTTAAATTTACCATGTTTGTATGAAGCAAAAACAAAGGTGCTTTTAAGTCTTACAGCTGATATGTGGTTTTAACATAAAGACAATGAAAGTTTATTTAAGAGGTGGCTCATATTAAAGTTGGAGACATGGCAGTAATGTGGCCTAACATTGTTAACATTTGACATACACCATGAAAAGGTTAATGACTACAAAACCACAGTAGCCTTCAAAGGAATACATTTAGGTATGACAACCATACTTCAAATTGATTTAAAGTGGATCATATGATCCGAAAAGTACCTTTCTTTGGGATTTTGGACAATATTTGACTGAAAGCGGGCTACATAACCACAGGAAATGGATAGAGGCTTGAAATTCTAGATCTCTGAGGAGGATGTAATTCCACTTTCCATTTAGCGAAAACAGAAAAGGCACTCATCACGGGAAAAGTTCAGGTTTTGTAATGACATAGCCAACATAATCTTTCATCCAAAACATCAACACTCAAGCCTATTAAAGGTGTCTGAAGTTTTTAATTTCAACACTTGAAGAAAGAGGTTTGTTTGGATTGTTGGGGCTTTGGTTTTCAAATCAAGAAAACATTGAGATTATGTAGGAGTCAGATACTTGTTTAGCTATTCTAGCTATGTAAATAAATGTATGATCTCGGAATAGGTCACTGCCTATGACCATGTTAACTTATGTTCATAATGCACTAGTCATTTGTAACAACAGCCCCCCACCCCCGGGGAATAGCATGAACTTTGACTTTTGGTTCAGCAAATCCCCGCTTAAAGCCCAACACGGTCGGGACTGCTCGTTGGTAAAACCACTGCTGTTTTCCCCTGCAGCCTGCTATCTTTTCATTTCACGGCATTTTTTGCCTATATAAAGCAAACCCCGGGTATTTCCTCCGCATTACCTTGGCAAAACTTTGGTCAAAACCTCGTTCATTTCCACAGCTATTCCCTGCCCTGCCCCGGGGGATGGGGGTGTGGTTAAAAATGACTTTTTTTTTCAATTCAATGAATGTCCCTGCAGTGCGGAGCTTATAGGAATGGTTTGCTAGATCAAAATCAAAGACCCTTATTTTCCCCAGGTCTGAGAGAGAGGACATTGTTATGTATGAATCAGATTTTCTCATCCAGTGACACCAACAGTTAAAATTTGTCTGTCATCCTGCATCAGCAGTTCAATATTTCATGATTATTGACCATCTTTATCAGATTTACCCAATTAAGCAGAGTGAACTACCCCAGCCTTTGACACAGGATCAGCCCACTTTCAATAATAGGGGTATCTGGTGGTATTAATTCCTGCAATTTTCAGTAGAAAATCCAATATACTGTTCAAATAGCACAAACCTGGACACTGTATGAAATCTGACCTGGTCTGCAAATGTTTACATAACAGATCCCTACCATTATGGTATGACTGGGCTTATATGGGTTGAATCTCTTCCTTGATGCTGTCATAATCAATTTGAGCCACCTCATGAGAAAACCAACAATGTGGTTGCCGAACAGGTCCGCCACAAACTGGTCTGTGCAGTCACAGAAGATGGCTAGAAGCTTGAAATTTTGGATTTAGAAAGAAGAGGAATTGCACTATCTGCTTAGCAAAAACAAAGGCACTGATCAGCTTCGCAGTTACTGCGAAGCTGATCTGCGCCTTTGATTTTGCATATGCAGATTGTTGGTTTTCTCATGAGGCTGCTCATTTATTCAAGAAGAATGTGGAAAATTGATTGAATAATCATTTGGATTGAAGACAGTAACAGTTTAGATCAGTTTATGAAACACTATGACAATACCAAGAAGATGGAAAACATACAACCCAATCAAAGAAGTGCAAAACATACAACCCAATCAACGAAGGGCAAAACATACAACCCAATCAAAGAAGTGCAAAACATACAACCCAATCAAAGAAGGGCAAAACATACAACCCAATCAAAGATGGGCAAAACATACAACCCAATCAAAGATGGGCAAAACATACAACCCAATCAAACAAGGGCAAAACATACAACCCAACCAAAGAAGGACAAAACATACAACCCAATCAAAGACGGGCAAAACATGCAACCCACTCAAAGAAGGGCAAAACATACAACCCAACCAAAGATGGGCAAAACATACAACCCAATCAAAGAAGGGCAAAACATACAACCCACTCAAAGAAGGGCAAAACATACAACCCCCTCAAAGAAGGGCAAAACATACAACCCAATCAAAGAAGGGCAAAACATACAACCCAATCAAAGAAGGGCAAAACATACAACCCAATCAAAGAAGGGCAAAACATACAACCCCATCAAAGAAGGGCAAAACATACAACCCAATCAAACAAGGGCAAAACATATAACACAATCAAAGATGGGCAAAACATACATCCCAATCAAAGAAGGGCAAAACATACAACCCAGTCAGGACACAAACACGGCAACCCTTGCAGACCAGGGGGTTGGTACTGTACAACCCAATCAAAGAAGGGCAAAACATACAACCCAATCAAAGAAGGGCAAAACATACAACCAAATCAAAGAAGGGCAAAACATACAACCCAATCAAAGAATGGTAAAACATACAACCCAATCAAAGAAGGGCAAAACATACAACCCAATCAAAAATGGACAAAACATATAACCAAATCAAAGAAGGGCAAAACATACAACCCAATCAAAGAAGGGCAAAACATACAACCCAGTCAGGACACAAACACGGCAACCCTTGCAGACCAGGGGGGTGGTACTGTACAACCCAATCAAAGAAGGGCAAAACATACAACCCAATCAAAGAAGGGCAAAACATACAACCAAATCAAAGAAGGGCAAAACATACAACCCAATCAAAGAATGGTAAAACATACAACCCAATCAAAGAAGGGCAAAACATACAACCCAATCAAAAATGGACAAAACAAATAACCAAATCAAAGAAGGACAAAACATACAACCCAATCAAAGAAGGGCAAAACATACAACCCAGTCAGGACACAAACACGGCAACCCTTGCAGACCAGGGGGGTGGTACTGTAATTTGCTACTCAAAATATTTCCAGTCAGTGCAAGGCGACAGTTGTATTCCAAGACAGTAGGATTTGTCATCCTTGAGTCTGACGGTCTTAGTGAGCCACTACGCTTCCTACCTAAGCTATTGGGCAAAATAGTAGACCTATATCCTGCGAAAAACTGTCAGGAACTTATGCCAAATAAAGGATAATATCATATGCCTCAAAACAGCAAAATGCTTTTGCCAAAATGATCCTCATATTTCAGTCTTCATTTGTTTTTTCTCTTCTCGTAACCCATAAATCTAATAGAGACACAACATTTGTCTCTTAGATAATTTTGCAGGCAATTTGTCTGTGAACTTAGAAAACAGTTCACATGAACAATGCCTGTCTTGAATTTTGTCTCTGATGACTCTGCTTTATCTTGATTAGTCTCAATGAAAAAAAAAATGACTTCTACAAATGAAAGAAAGAGTAAGACACAGATCAGCTAAGCAGTAACTGAGCAGCTGACCAGTGTTTTTATTTTTGCTACATGGAAAGTACAATTTCTCTTCTTCTTAAATCCAAAATTTCAAGCTTCTAGCCTTTTCCGTGACCTTACAGTCCAAACAATGTCTAACCTGGTCAGAAACGCAAAAGTCAGATTCTGTCCCAGCGTGGCTCTCTTGTTTGTTCCCATTGAACTATCAGCATGCACTCAGTGATCTAACTTAATCTAATGTTGCAAAAATTATCTGTCTTTGAAACTTCAGACCAGTTCCGACACAAACCTAGCTGCACAGCCATTGAAAATGGTATCACCGTGAAAAATTCATGTTAAGACAGAAGACTGTTGAACTTCTTGGGTGACAAAAACAAAGGGACTGATTGGCTATGAGGAAACCTCTGTTTATACATCCATTGGTGTAATAATAAGGCAGCTTTTGTCAAGATTTGCTCAACTAATTACATTATACCAGGCTCTTGAATTATTTAAGTCGGCAATGTTTCTTATGTGCAACATGGCTTTAATTATGAAAAATAGCCCTGTGGGGACAAACTGTTCTGATCTGTTTTATAAGCGAATCTTGGATAAAATCCTAATAGATGAGCTCATCCTATATGCAGACATCCATTATCTGAGCCATGATGCAAGAAAAACGGACTTCGGGGTTTCCGACCAGGTCCGACATAAACCGGCCTATACAGTCACAGAAGAAGGTAAGATTCTTGAAATTTTGGACATATTATAAGTAAGAGAGGAATTGTACTGTGTAATGAAAACAAAGGAGCTGATCAGCCATGCAATTACTGTGTCTTTGTTTTTGCATATGCAAAAAGCCGGTTTTCTAATGATGCGGCTCATCAAGTCATGATTTCACCATTGGGGAAGCTCACTGGTAGAGCATCTGACTGTCCTCTGTTCAAACCCCACCACTGCTCTAACCCCTTTTTGACAATTGGACTTTCCCATTACACTGCAACCTCGTTATAACACCCCTCATTATACTGCGGTATTCAATATAACACGGCCATGTCATGGCCCCCAAATTGATTATTTTACTCTATGTCTATAGAAAGTACGGTTCACTTATAACACTGTCTGTTTCTATGGATCCCAAAGATAGCGTTATAATGAGGTTGGCCTGTATTATCATTTGGTTGAGTCCACTTTTATTCTGAGGGGTGTTAGGCTGGATGACAAACCATAAGTACATGTATACTTCAAGCTCACCTAGTGAGCCTTCCGCTCAGGCAAACTAAAAACAGTTTTCTGTATATAACTAAATGAAGTTGGGAACTTACCAAAGCATCAAAGATGGTTTCTTTAAAGATGAAATGTCTTGAAGAGTCAATAAGAACACCACGATGAGAGAACCTCGGGTAGTCATTGATGACTGTGTCCTTGATGTATAACTGAAATAGGAGACAGTGGGTGATTGAGTAACTGATTGATTGATTGATTAAAGATGAGAAGTCTTGAGAAGTCAATGAGATCACCTTGGTTGGAAAGCCTGGGATAGAAATTGATCAATGTATTCTTGATGTATAACTGAAATATAGTGGGTCAATATTATAAGAAATAGATTTCAAAACTTGTCCCAGATAGCATTCTACAACCTTTCTTATGCTCTGCCTAAAAACATCCACTTTGGTATAAACACAATCTTTCTAAATTAACTTGAATTAGACCTGGACCATGTCAATGATTTAGATCCAGATCCACCCACTTTCTTTGACTCTTTGGTTAGAAAAATATAGGCCAAGGGGATTTAAGGCCTCATTTCGGCCTCATGCGTTGGTTAAAAATAGAATTTTGGAATTTTGAGGAGAAGAGTATTGCAAATAGCATGTATATGTCCCTGTTTATAACTTCTAGCATAACTATTACATTCAAATTATAAATGTTACCATGGCAACGCTCAGAAAAGAATAATTATGAAGTATCATCCAGAGATACTGTATGCAAAGTACAACAAACGAGGCCAAAATCAGGCCTTAAACACCCTAGGCCTTTCTGTTCTGGGGGTCCTGGGTTCAAACCATGTTCAGAATGTGGACTATTTATCGGTGATTTTCCTAGTTATAACTTTTATGTTGTAAGCTGGGTTTTATGTTTCAGCTGGGTTTATGTCAAAAGATTCTGTTCTCACCTCACTGTCTGGACCTTTGAAGACCAGCTGACTGAACGTCTCCAGTCCGCGTAAGGCTCCCCATACTTCATTGGCCCACAGAAACATCCCGGTTCTCTTGATAAACAAGTCATCTGAAATAAGAATGTTTTGACTCTTTTATACTCAGAACCTGGGAAAATACCTAGGGTTTGCATATACAAACAGGGCTATTAAATCAGATTCTTTGCGAGACTTCCTTTTATGTGACCATATGATGTCCATTGAAAATCAATTTATTGTCAATAAATTTATACTTCATCGAAAAGAAAGAGCATGTCATTTGACTATAAAGCATCGAAAATCAATTGACAAATAAACTTTCTAATGTCATTGACAAATAAACTTTCTAATGTCATCTATGGAAGTTAAGACTGAATGAAGAAAGTATGTTTTAAGGTTCAACGTCCCAGTCAACAATCTTTTAGTAATGTCAGGATGGAGATGCCGCTTCCTGGGTATTAACCAGGGCCCAGTTGTTCAAAAGTTTGTTAGCTTAACGTTAAGCCCTCAACTTGTTAACCATATATCGACTTCAAAAGCAAATACACTGTTATACTGCAATGCAAGAGATTCTCACAGTTTCAACAAAGATTTTTTTCAACAAAAAATAACATTGTATTTGTAATATTGCCATTTGAAATTTTAATGAATCGTTAAGTAACGATGTTGTTAATTTTGAACAACTGGGCCCAGTAAATGTGTCAATGATTGAAAACAGTATCCCAGGAAAGTTACAACATTTCACCTGTTGATCTGGATTCAGAAGCTCTACCACTAAGCCACTGTGCTCTGCTTGAATGGAGAAAGATATATATGCATGTATAGTGCTACTTACAAGACTCATCCATTTTTTCACCAGGTAATTTGCCACAGGGTTTCCTAATTTTGACAGACAAAAATGCCTGTAGCGGAGCCTCTGTATACGTAGTGGTTTCATACTTCAACGTAGGGTCCTCAAACTGCGTACTCTGAGCGTGTTGAAAATTATCATACATTTCTTCCACACTATCCTCAAGTACATATGATTTATATCTTTCTATGGCCTTTTCAATAATATCACATTTCACTTTTGACAGTTTAAAATGAAAGACACTTTTATCAATATGATACACAAGATCTTGCTTGGCAATGTAATACTGTGGTAGTGGCCAGGGCTCTCCTGTCGTAGCATGCGGGGCACGACGGATCTTCTGCTCCGGCGCTATGTATTGCTCGAAATTAACGGCAAAATCACTCCAATCCCAAACCACCTTCAAACTCCCTTCCTTATTTTCTGCATTGTTATTCTGCTGTTGACCTGCATTTATTTGTGGCACATTATTATTATTAAATTGCTGTCCGTTATTGAAATTATTTTGCTGCCCAGCAGCATTGTTATCCCCTTGAATATTATTCCCAAACTGTTGCTGCTGCTGACCACCATTACCAAAACCAGCATACTGGTTTTGGTTAGCCTGTCCATCGTTCACATGCATTGCTCTAGGAATCTCATTAGGAAACACTTCCTTGATTTCTGGTTCAGTATCACTCCTCCGAGCAGCAGCTCCTTCATCCTCCTGCTCATCATCGTTGTCATCATCATCATAATTATCTGACACCAGAACGCCTTCGTTTAATCCTTTATTCTTCTCCACTTCTCTATCTATAACCTTAATATTGGCAGGTAGACCTTTAGTATTCTTTGCTACATCTTTATATGCTCCGTCCAGTTTTGAATCAACTGGTAAATTATAGTTATTTTCATTAGCACCAATGGGTTGTTTATTGCCTAGATCAAAAGATTCTTTATATGCACCAATATTGCCTTTGTCTAAATTACTTTTTAAAGGATATCTTACATCCGAATCAATCACATTTTTCTCCTGAACCTGTTCATTATTGCTTAAACCAGGCCCTTGTCTATCTAACCTGGCCTGAATCTCTTTAATCCTGTCATTCACAGGAATCCCTTCATTTCTCTTATTTGTGAATTCCTTTGGTTGCTCGTTTACATTAACATTATTATATTTGTTATCGAGTCTATTTTTATTGATAACAAAAACGCTGTTGCTGTCATTACTCTGTTTTATTCCCGTTCCTTGTAAATCCAGCACATTCTGGTTCATAGAACCTTGGTTAACTCCCTGAGAATCATACTTCAGCGGTTTATTAGCATCAGTTTTTTTGGCAAAGTTTTTTGCATTATCTACCACAAGTCCACCGGGATTAATATTGTCATGGATTTCATGTTTTGGACTCTCCACAATGTCTATGCTTTTTGCACCTCCAATTGGAGAGCCAATATTTGTATCTTGAGGTTTTGGTTGGTTGAAATTGTCTACATTTTGTCCTGCAGGGTTATAAATAGGCGGTGCTTGGAAATCACCAACTCTCTTATAAACCTGACCATTTTGTTGGAAAACATTGGCAGGCTGGGCTCCTGCAGCCTGATTTCCAGCATTAGCATTGTTCACAAAGAAGTAACTTTTCTGAGCCTGTGGCTGGCCATTCAATAATACTCCCTGAAGCTGGCTGTTCTGTTGTGCTCCCTGAGCAGGTAGGGGACGATATTGTTGTTGAACATTCGGCGGTACACGTCTGTTTTCATCTGGGAAAGCAAGAAAAGGTCATTTAGAATTTAAAACACAGATTTGCACACATCTTTTTGCAAAAGTTTCAAAACTGAAAAATAACAGACCGGTTAGATGATCAAGAAACAAACAATAAAGACAGTAAACAGAGTAAGAATTTCAACCCTTTCAGAGGAACGGTGGCAAGACAAAAAAAAAAATTCAAAAAAAAAAAATAATAATAATAATCAAACCAATAAATCTGGGTCAAATTGTTTTATGATGAAAAATTAAAGACAGCAAGAAAAAAAATGTACAATCAGAAGAGATTGTTTATTTTAAGAAAACAAACAAACTTACTAGCTTGTAGTGGGACTCCATTTTGTAGATCTTGTGGATGTTGTTGATTCTGGAAGTATGGACGACCTTGAGGTTGGGGTTGACCTTCGCAGGTCAAGGTCACAAGGACAAAAATAGACCAGAAGATTCTTACATCATGTAAAATACCCTTCATGGCTCTGAAAAAGATATCAAATTACTTTAATAGTAACTTCCGTGAATGGTTTGAGTTATAAGGTTTCCAATCAGGCCCAAAGGTTATAAAAGTTTATTCATTTTTCATGCTCAGCTCTGCTGAGAATATAATTTATCCTCTTTTATTACAGTATAGCCCAAATAAATTGAAATTTAAAGTTTAGATCACCAAAGCCTGTCATTTATCCTGCTCATAAATCATAAAATGTCAACAATAATTATTGTTGGCATTTTAACATTTATGAGCAGGATAAATTTTAGTTTTGGATGAGCTTAGCATGAAAAAGTTTTATAACCTTGAGACCAGGGTGATATTAAAACAGATAAAACAGAAATCATTTTTTTTTTTCAATTTCTCATGATGGGGCTCATTTTTCTTACTTTTCCTAAGCTCAAAACATATACAGGTAAACCTCATTATAACGCTATCTTTGGGGTCCACAGAATCAGACCGTGTTATAAGTGAACCGTGTTATAATGAGGTCCTTTACAATAGACATATAGTAAAATAATCATTTTGGGAGCCATAACATGGCCGTGTTATATTGAAAACCCCATTATAATGAGGCGTCTTATAGTGAGGTTGAACTGTATTGTGAGTAATCACAGTCTACTACCTAAAATGCATCAGTTTTCTCCGCTCCACAATTTTCTACCCACAATATATATATGTTTTGAGCTCAAACTGTATCAGTTTTCTTCTCTGCTCCTCACTGATTTTGTTTCCATACCTTTTATGCAGTTTGATACATTTTTGTATACTTATAAAACTACATAAATTTTAAGCAAACATTGCTAACCGTAAGTCCAATATTCTTTGATCACTCTTTACCGAATATTCATCAATTTCCACCGAATATTCATCAATTTCCAGTCACTAGTAGAACATTTATGTTTTACATGGTACTTGACACATTTTGAGTTTTGTCAAAAGAAAACATCTTTTTGCACCTAACAATTTGTCATAAGCTTAGATGTGAAAAACGACTACACGAACCCAAAAGTCAAAAAGCTAACAAGTGAAAAAGACAGACCAGTCTGTGTAGCAATTAAGTCCTATCAACCCTATTTGACATGACTTTGTATAATGTCTGTAACTTCTTTCAGCAAGCAAATCATTGTCCCAAACCCTGAAGACAGATTTACTCATAACAATGCTAATTCGATAACTACCATTTATAAAACGTATTATGTGAGGTTGATAATTTTATATTGCAGTTTCCATAAGCGGAAGCAAGCAACAGAAGTTGGCAATTTCTATTGAAGCCGCATTATGAGAACTCCCGCTTTTTTACACAGACGGAAACAAAGACCCAATGAGTCGCACAGTAACTGCCCCGCTGCAGAGCGCCTTCGTTTTTGCTTCATAAATAACACAATCCTTCTTCCTCTTACATCCAAAATTTCAACCCTCAAATCATCTTACATACCTGTACAGTCTGGTTAATGTCGGACTGGTCGGAAACCCCAAAGACCAGTTTTCTCAAATTGTGATTCCTATTGATTCTGCTGAAGAATTATAACCCTCTTGTCACAAAATGATAGAGTAGGTTTATTACATCTTCAAAACCTCTTCATGCAACAATTGTCAACTACCGTATTCATTCTAATTAGCCCAGAATGTGTTTAACTCATTTAAGCCTGGCGTCCTTTTTATGGGACATTGGCAAACAGTATAACCCCAGATGTGATCATGCCGCAGAACGCGTTTTTACATTTTATCATTTTATCAGCAAAACAATAACAGTCTATTTGCTCATGTAGTTGGCATTTACTTAACGAGTTGGGGTTTTTACAATGACGTTAAGCTAACTAAGTTTTGAACAACAGGCCCCAGTTATACAGTTACATTTACCAGCAGGACTCAGAGAATAACCAAAAGCAAATGAAATCAGTATAAGTCTGAAGTGTTTAAATACCTGTCTGAGAACAACTTTCCACAGATCATTCCGATTCATGGAAAGTTGTTCCCTGACAGGTATTTATTACCTATCGTCCAATATTGATTTCATCCGCACTGGTTGTACTCAGACAAGCTGATTGTCTCAGGATAACCAGTCTGCACTGCCTAAGGCCATTCCAATTTTTTTCTATGTTTAGCGTCCACCCCAGTCAGCAAAACCTACCTACCTACCCAGAAAAACAAACAAAAAGCTAGAAAAAAATCAACATTTCCTGTTTTACTAAGCTTAAATAACACATACGAAGAAACACAAATAACTGGGTAAACAATATAAAGATATTTATTTGAACAAACTTTCTGTTATAATGTCCTCAGACTAGACAAAATTAAATCAGACTTATATCCAGACCTCAATCAGGAAGCGTATTTATTTCTCTGTGTGTGTGTTGTTTTTTTTTTTCTCTAAATTTAAGCCCAAAACCAACCCGCCCACGGACGCTAAACATAGAAATAAATTGGAATGGCCTTACCTGTATTCCTTATCTTTAAGTGACCCGGGTCATCATGTCTTTAAGTCCAAACTTTCAAAACTTCTCCTGCAGGAAGAAAAATAATCTTTAAAATAATATTTAACTAAGATCACCTATCTATTACAATGACATAATACTTACTATGTGACTTTAAAATATGATAGTTGATAGTCACATAAAAATCTTATAGGAGACATTTATTTTGCTGAACAAAGCCAATATTATTGGAGGCAAGTCCAAACAAAATCTGTCTTTAGGATTTTTCAAACAAGCACATAAACAGAAAGTGTAACCTGAGAGGCTTAGACTTCTGACTCATGAAGTAGAAGGATAGTAAAGCCTCTACAGTTAAAATCATTATTAGCAGTAGCTGTGTGATGAACCATGGCGCTAATCCGCAGTCCTGTTTTGCACATACATTAACACTTCTTTTCTCCTGAAGAAGGGCAAATTTTAATAACTGGTACATGAAGTTTGCATTGCTGTATAATATTTGCCAAATGCACACTTTTCAGTGATATTTGCCAAATAACACTATACCTACTACAATTTACCATATGGACAATTAGAAGATCATTTTGAGATTATTTTATGCAAATTACATTATAGCTTGTTTGATTATTCTGACATGCACCATTTTATGAGAGAAAAACTGAGTTTGATTTGTAGCAATTTTAAACAAATTTGCAAAGGCCAGAGAAAATTAATTTTTAGATTCTCATCCAAATTTTGGAAAAAAATGGGGCGGGTCGGGCATTTTTATTTTTTTCTTTTTTATTTTCAGACTACCGTTTGGTTTGGTGATGCTGATCAAGATCTGACGATATGAAGCCATGCATTTATATTTGCAAGTATTGTAGGAAGCTAAAATAAAGTGAAATATACTTTTCTGGACTTTATTCATTCAATACCTGAATATAAACTATGACTTTAGTACACCTCAACCTCTTTATAACACTATTGCTGGGGTCCAAACCAATTTCCGTGTTAGCTATCCAAACCGTGTTATAATGAGAGTATAATGTATAGACATATAGCAAAAGTAGTCCAATTGGGGTCCAACAGTGATCCGTGTTATATCCAAAACCGTGTTGTAACGAACCGTGTTATAAAGAGGTCCAGGTGTATTTCTATGTTGACAAATGCCAACGCCATCGGAGGCTTATGCGTCTGTACTCCTCAAAAAGGTCCGCCAATGTGACAATTTCTGTAGCTGCCTTGATACCGAACTAAGGTTTAATTGTTTCAGTTCCTTTTCGGATCCTTACGACAAGAAACATCTTGAAAATCGGTAAAAAGTTCGAGAAACAACGACTCGATTTCACCTTTCCAATAACTCGAAATCGAAAGTAGAACTTTTCATTGTTTTCGCGTCCGGGCCGAAACATTCGCGTAGCGTCGGTTCGGCCTTTTTTTTTTCTTTTTTTTATTTTTTTTATTTTTTTTTTTTTTTTTTTTGACAAATAAAAAAACTTCGGGGCGGGGGGTTTCAGACAGGGGCGGGCGGGGATGAGAATCTAAACATTAATTTTCTCTGGCCAAATGTTTATGAGAACTTCCAATAATAATGTATGCTAACATTTGCCATTTGTTGCAAAATATTGCACAGTTAATAATTCCTGCTGAAAACATCTTTTTTAGAAAGTTCTTAACAGCATCTTGTTCAATCTCAATATTATTCAATCTCAATATTATTCAATCTCAATATTATTCAATCTCAATATTTCCGCCACAGGTCTTTTTCAAGAAAAAAACATGTAACTTGCAACTGAATTTTTTTTCATTTTTACAGCAAAAAAAAAATGCAGATCATTGCATAAGTGTTTTTTCGTAAAGACAAATGGCCTTGCCAATCTCACTTACATATTATGCACCAGTCATTTGCTGGGAATAGCGGGGATACAGCAGGGCTAAAGTGCCTGGATTTAACCTCTGATGAGTCCCGGCAGTACTAGTGCCTGGATGGGCCTGGGTTTTAATTTCCCGCCAATACATGGTCACATTAATTCAAAACATATTCTACTGTCTAAAAACTTGCCTCTGATAATGGTTTTTCGCAGAAAAGTTTTGTATGGGGAATGACAGAAAAATTATTTTCATGTTCTAATCTTGATCTTAGTTTGTCCTAATAGTACCTGCAAAAATTTTGAAATTCGGTGAACAAATAAAGTTTTTATGGCCAAAATGAATTTTGCATAGGGATTTTTGCATTGGCAAGGGAGATAATCGATGATCGTGAAAATGCATAGTTTTCGAGAATTATTACCTGATCATGAAGATTTTGTCTTGGGCATGTCATTTGTGTCAATTTATAATAATTTTGAGCAATCATAATTAAATAGTTAGAATTTAAATTTTTTGCGGGAAAATATTTACCTCCCTTCCATGAGATTTTTGTACAGGAAATCCCTATTCAAAATTGTTTTTGACCAGAACTTTTTTATTTGTCAACCGATTTTCAAAATTTTTGCTGCACATTTTGCGACAAACTAGATGCTTAATTGTGCCAAGAAAATGTTTCTTCTACATTTGAACAGTTGTAAAAAATCTGCGAAAAACCATTGCGAAACAGACTTTAATTGTATTTTTAACATTTAATTTATTACTTTTATTGTCCTAATTTCATTTGCAAATGTACCTGTACATTTATATGCAGAAATTCTAGCCCATCTTTCATATATATTTTTTTTTCATAGAACAACTCCCAGCTGTTGTTCCACATTCTTGTCAACCAATGTAAGTCTGTACCTGTCTTAGAACAACTAACTTTTCACAGATCATTTTAACCCAGGTTAAGTTGTTCCCAGACAGGTATTCATTATATGAGCCGCCTCATGGGAAAACCAACAATCTGCCAAGGCGAAAACAAAGGTGCAGATCAGCTTCGGGTAACCGCGAAGCTGATCAGCGCCTTTGTTTTCGCTACTCGGATAGTACAATTCCTCCTCTACTTAATTCCAAAATTTCAAGCTTCTAGCCTGCTTCTGTGCTTGTACAGCTCGGATTGTGTCGGACCTGGTCAGAAACCACATTGTTGGTTTTCCCACGATGTGGCTCATATATTGTCGCATATTGATTTCATCCACATTGGCTGCTTTCAGTTGCGTTGGTTGTCTCTGGATAATGGGGCAGATCAGCTTCACTGTTACTCAGGCCAGCTGACCTGTGGTTTTTGGATTGTTTTCCACATTGCAAAGCATGTTTTCACATGATGTCAGTCTCTCCTTATGAACATGACATTCAAACACTTAACAAAAAAAGCGATACAGAAAAATCTTGCATCTTCAGCGATAATGACACTAATTTACGATGCTATACTGCAGTGACATTTCCTGTTTTTATGTGTTAGATTCTGAATTCTCTCATTAAATATGAGCCTGTGCATGAGAAAACCAACAATTTGGGTTTCAGACCAGGTCCGACATAAACCGGGCTGTACAGTCACAGAAACAGGCTAGAGGCTTGAAATTTCGGATTTAAGTAGAGGAGGGATTGTACTATCCAAGTAGCGAAAACAAAGGCGCTGATCAGCTTCGCAGTCACCGCGAAGCTGATCTGCGTCTTTGTTTTCGCATATGCAAATTGTTGGTTTTCTCATGCACAGGCTCAATTATATCTATCTAATTCAGCTTAATGTTCTACATAGGACATATGAGACACATTATAAGACAAATAATGCTGAAATTCCATGGCACACTATGTTTTGGGGGTACCGGACCACCATGGCCGCCAGGAACATAATGTAAACATAGTAATATGAAATAAATAGGTTTTACCTATTGCCGTGCATCCTAAACACACAACAATGAAAACTTTAAAATAAAATAATATAAATGCTATGTAATAAATGATCTAATACTAGTACTTATTTCACAACTCACCAAAGTATTCTTAAATAAGTTTCATATGATATGACCATGAGTGTTAGATATCTGAAATACCGAAATACCTTACCATAATAATGTAGAAAAATATTGCACCCTTTAAGTGTTCAACGTCAGAAACCCGGAGATGCACAAGGTGCAGGGTGCTAAAAGTGCAATAAGCAACTTATTATATGGTTCGTCCGTGTGTACGAACGATAACCACTCCCTTAGAGCTTGTGTAGATAAAAAAATGGCTTTGGTTGGCCAAAGGATTTCAGAGAAGAAGATTTTTGAAAATGTGACTGTACGGACGCACGCCGACTGGAGTACCATCCTATAAGCTATCCATGAGCATTCGGCTCAGGTCAGCTAAAATCGTTAAATTTTGCAACAGAAAATGCAAAATAAATACTGTCTATTGTGAAACTATACAAGGGATAATTTGACTAATTACTCCCTGGTAAGTTTCTGCCATTCCCCACTTTTGCATTTTCGATTCAGTCAAACAAAAATAAGAGTTTCATTCTTTATTAAAATAATCATGTGATAAACATTAAAGAACAACTAGAATTTGTTTTCTATGTGAAAACTGATGTCTCCCCCCTTTCTACATGCATGTCCAAAATATGCAAGCAAGAGTTATAGTTCTTGTGCATTACATATCCTGTCATTCTGTTTTATAAGTGTACCAAGTTTCATTGAAATATCTCTTACGGTTTTCAAGTTATAGAGGGGGCACGAAAGTGTTTGGAAAATAATCAAAGGGAAATAACTCCAAAAATATGAAAGCAAGAGTAATGATTCTTGTGCATCATGCTTTATAAGTGTACCATGTTTCATTGAAAAATCTCTAATGGTTTTTTGAGTTATAGAGCAGATACGAAATTGAATGAAAAATAATCAAAGAGAAATAACTCCAAAGATATGCAAGCAAGAGTTATGGTTCTTTAGCATGACACATCATCTCATCGTGCTTTATAAGTGTACCAAGTTTCATTGAAATATTTCTTATGGTTTTCAAGTTATAGAGTGGACATGAAATTGTATGGAAAAATAATCTAAGGGAAATAACTCCAAAGATATGAAAGCAAGAGTTATAATTCTTGTGCATGACACATCGTCTCATCATGCTTTATAAGTGTACCGAGTTTCACTAAAATTTCTCTTACAGTTTTCAAGTTATAGGGTAGACACAAAATTGTATGGAAAATAATCAAAGGGAAATTACTCCAAAGATATGCAAGCAAGAGTTATGGTTCTATAGCACGACATGTAATCTCATCGTGTTTTATAAGTGTACCAAGTTTCATTGAAATAACTCTTACGATTTTCAAGTTATACAGCGGACACGAAATTGTATCGAAAATAATCAAAGGGAAATAACTCCAAAAATACTCAAGCCAGAGTTATGGTTCTTGTGCATGACACATCATCTCATCGTGGTCTACAAGTGTACCAAGTTTCATTGAAAAATCTTTAACGGTTTTCAAGTTATACAGCGGACACGAAATTGTATCGAAAATAATCAAAGGGAAATAACTCCAAAAATACTCAAGCTAGAGTTATGGTTCTTGTGCATGACACATCATCTGGTTGTGGTTTACAAGTGTACCAAGTTTCATTGAAAAATCTTTAACGGTTTTCAAGTTATGGAGCGGACACGATTTGTGACGGACAGACAGACAGACAGACACACGGGGGAAAAACAATATGTCTCCCGACCCTGTCGGGGGGAGACATAATTAATTTTCATATATGAGCCGCCGCATCAGAAAACCAACAATCTGCATATGCAAAACCAAAGGCACAGGTCAGGTGTGCAGTAACTGTACAGCTGATCAGCGCCTTTCTTTTCAGTACAGGAATAGTAAAATCCCTCTTCCTGTTAAATCAAATTTTCAAGCTTCTTAAATCTAGGACTGTACAGACAGATATTTGTCAGGCCTGGTAAGAAACCCAGATTGTTGGTTTTCTCGTGCGAAGGCTTATATACGACACCTGACACCCTGATTATTTGATACAAACATCCAACTATCAAACACAATCACAGATCAGCTTAATCTTATACAAAACAAATCAGCCTGTACTTTTCATTGCATAATTACTGTAAATTCGGAAACTTTCATGTGACTTTTATTTCGCGAACTTTCTATTTCTGAGTTATTAGCGAGTTCTAAAATTCGTGAGTGAGTGTCCGTGTATTCTATAAAGTTTAAAGTGACTCTTTATTAGCGAGAACTTTGAATTCGCGAGGCAACCAATTCGCGAATATTAGCGAAAATTAAGTTCTCGCGAATATTTCCGGATCTACAGTAAATCAAATCAAAGGCCCTGATAGTACATGTATGTGTGAGTGAGAGCTTCCCTGGTATTGACTGACCTGCGTCATCTGAAAAACTGGATTTTTGCATAGCTGTTCAATCCCTATAATGTTTGTTAACCCAAATTTCCAAATCTAGAGCTATTTTCTGTGGTTGTATAATAGCTTTCGGATCTGGTCAAAACACCCAGGACCTGGTCAGAACAACCAAATACCAATTTTCTCATAACACAGCTCATACATTTATACTTTCTAAGAACAATGTACTGCTCATGATGCATTTACAGTGTGATAAACTAGATGGTAACGTAAAAATTCTCATTTATATTGGGTAGTCATAAAATTTAAAAAAAATAAAGAGAGAAAAAAAAAAGACTGATTCAAACTATGACCAAAGCAAACTTTGAAATCGGTCCACCAGTTCTGAAGAAGATTTTTGAAGAGTTTTTACCGTATATGGGCATGGTGGCCATCTTGGTAATGTGACCTAGATTATTTATATGCACATTGATTCCCCCATTCTATAGATGCTTCACATAAAATTTGGCTTTGATTGGTCAAGCAGTTTCACAGGAGAAGATGTGTGAATATTATGGTAATATACATATACAATACCCCGGGGTGGGGCAGATGAGGCCCTTGGGTCCAATTTTGGTTTCAGAATCATTAATATTCAGTCCTACTGACCATTTCCTGCAAGACTTTCACTTTAAATGACTTTTTAAAAGTTTTCTCCATTCAAATGCATTGGGGACCTATGTTGACCTTGCCGTAAAATAGGCCAAGGTCATCCCAGGGTCATGATTCATATATACTTTGTAGTACTTGAGCAATCGATACTTTAGGCCAGGTTTCATTGAAATCGTTTTACTGGTTCTGGAGAAGAAGATTTTTGAAGGATTTTTACCATACATGGGCATTGCGGCCATCTTGGTCATGTGACCTGGATTATATTTATATACACATTGGTTACCCCTTCCTGTTGATGCTTAACATAACATTTGGCTTTGTTTGGCCAAGCGGTTTCAGAGGAGATGTTTGAATATTATGGAGATATACATGTATATTGCCACGGGGTGGGGCACATGAGCCTCTGTGGTCCAATTTTTTTCAGAATCATTAATATTCAGTCCTACTGCCCATTTCCTGCAAGACTTTCACTTTAAACAACATTTTAAAAGTTTTCCTCATTCAAATGCATTGGCGACCTATGTTGACCTTGCCATAAAATAGGTCAAGGCCATCAATGCTTCATGCCAAGTTTCTTTGAAATCGGTCCACCGGTTCTGGAGAAGATTTTTGAAGGGTTTTTACTATATATGGGCGTCGTGGCCATCTTGGTCATGTGACCTGGATTTCTTATATACACATTGGTTCCCCCTTCGTATAGATGCTTTATGTAAAATTTGGCTTTGATTGGCCAAGTGGTTTCAGAGGAGAAGATCTTTGAAATTGTGGACGGACGACGACGGCAGGTGACGGACGGACGCCAGAGCATGGCTATCCTATAAGCTCACCATGTGAGCCTTCGGCTCAGGTGAGCTAAAAAAGTCAAATAGAACATACTTTGTGGGTATTCATTAAAATCATGAATTTAAACAATTTATTCATCAACCCTCAATACAATCAAAAGTGTGACTATGTTTCAGAAATAGGCAACATTTTGTAACCCTCATTAAAGTCTCTTGTCACCCTCATTAAAGTCTAAAGGTAAACAAAGTCACCAAAATAAAATCAACCAACAATTATGATAACAAACATCGATTTTTTGGTCAAAATTGATAATTTTGTTTATATCCAATCAAATTTGTGTGCCTTGATTTTTCATCAAAAATATCATAAACTTAAGAATCGCCTATATCAACAACTGTGGGCTTCAGCAAATATTTAATATCTCAAATAAACATTACAGTTGGCGAAATAAGGCCGTCTCTCGCCAAGCACAGCCCTACCAGACTCTCTATCATACTGCTCAGGCGGAGTGCAGCAATTGTGTTCAGCTAGTTCCAGCTTAGGTTTCATAGGGCACTAGATTTTCCTTTGGAGGATCTAATACAGCAGCTACTCGCTTCTGAATTTCACTTGAAGCAACCTTATACTTCTGTACACTTTTCTCAGATCTATGTCCAGTCCTTTGCATTATTTCTTGCTCATCCACCCCTGCCATGTAGAGTTGTGTCACACACATTCTTTTACCGCCATGATTGGTATAATTCCCAGAAAGTTCAGCATGTGCCCATATTACTTTTATCATGTTTTTATGCTTATTTACTCCAATGACTTGATTGCCATAGCGTATAGGGAGTCCAGCTAGTGGTCTTCGGTAGAAAGCGCCTCTACTTAACGCCACCAAATATTTCTTAAAAGATCTGCAATTGGTTTCTCATCTGAAAAAAAAAACACACCATCAAGAAGACATGTCCGTGAAATAAATACCCCCTTGAACCCCTACTTTATACAGTAAAACAGGAGTTTACAGGGATGTGCCTATCCAAAGCATAGATTGTGTGTACTCGTTAAAACCGCCTCAGCGAGGCGGTTCTCACGTGTGCCTACAATTAATGTTTTGAGCACATAAAATAAACATATCATAATTTTTCTAATGAGATTTCAATTTTTACAGAGCTGCAATGATCTCAATTTCAATTTTTCGTATAAATGCTAAGAATCGGACTATTTGGTACAATTTAATTCAGACATCAGTTCCACTTGTTTACACAAATTATTTCTATAATATTTACTGTCCAAACATGGGCGGATCCAGAGGGGGGGACAGGGCCCTTCAGGTGCTCCACAAAAGGGTGAATTTACAAACGCAGTTTCTGAAATACGAGCCATGTTGGCATGACATTCAATGACAAAATATAACAAAAAGATACATACCATTTAGGCTGTAATGTCTTATCCGTTTGTTAGAGAGTTCCAAGTCCTTTTAGCCCCCTTTGTACGTTTTGGAGCTTTGTCTACTGAACTCGACATACTTTCCATGGGCGATAGGGTTCGACTTCTTTCTTCCGCGCTTCCACCACAAATCGGCTCAAATAATGGTTCATCTGCTCCACTGTCATTAACTGTATTTCCGCCACGAATTCAGGTCCAGCAGCATTTCTCCAAGAGAAAAAGACCCCTGCAGCCCAGTTTGTGTTTTTCTTTGTGTTTCTGTTCTTATGGTTCTCTATGAGCTGACGGATCTCATTATCAGATACTGTCGGCACAAATCGGGATGTGGCGGTTTCAGCACCTGTTTCAGCAACAGTGGCATCACTAAAACAAAAATATAAATATCAAAGATTTTTGTTTTATCAAAAGGTGTTAACTGAAATTTTAAATTGTTACAGCTTATAAAACCGCTGTTACATCTTGGACCGTATATCTATTTTTCCTTATATTTGGCGGTTCTAGCGTGTACCCAAGATCTATGACCAATCAGTACTTTATGTGGGCAGAAACAAGAGAACCCCGAGAAAAACCACCTGGCACACCCGCAAGCAGAACTTGGCTTGTCTCACACATGCTAGTGGATAATTTCCTGTCATAAAAAGTGTTATGAACACACATGACATGTATTATCACTTTTATGGGAATATGAGACGTAATTGATGACGTATGTAAAAACAATGTAAATTTTCATTGAAAATATGAATATTACACTCATGTATCCGTATGAAACTTATTGTTGCTTTGTATAGAGGCGTACAATTTTTCAATCATGTCAGGATGGACCCAACTCTTCCTGGGTTTAACCAGGACTGTAGGGAGTTAATGTGTCTTGCTCAAGGACACAACAAGGTGACCCATGTGGGGATTGAAACCAGGACCTCTCTATTCGGAGTTCCACACTCTACCACTACGCCATCACGAAAACATGTTCGTGTAATGTATACCCCCTTGAACCCCACTTTCATATAGCAAAACTGGGGTATGCAGGGGTATACCTATTTTTCTTATTTTTGCTTCAAATCATAGATTGTGGGTACTCGTTAGAAACGCCTCGCCATAATCTAAGTTTTGAGCAATAATAAGAAAAATATCAATTTTTCAGCTGAAAATGTTCAATTTTTAAAGCTCAAAAAATCGTATATAACTATATTGCATCATGGGCAAGTTTTCGTAATGCCATTGTCATGTTTGTACTCCCTATAAAATTTATTAAATTAATGCAAGATGCTGGGGTGGGATTAATGCTTCGTGATCAATGTAACATTACTATCACTGAAAAACTTAAATATCTTGCATAACATCAGAATTAACATATCAATGATATGTATACCCCCATAAACCCCACTTCTATATATAGAGAAACTGGAGTTTGCAGGCGGTATACCTATTTTTCTTATTTTTGATACAAAACATAGATTGTGGGTGTTAGAAATGCCTAGCCAAGTCGGTTCTAACATGTACCCACAACCTATGTTTTGAGAAAAAATATCAATATTTTTCCAATGAAATTTTCAATTTTTACGGCTGAAAAGAATCTAGAGATGTATATTGTATCCATGGTAAAGTTTTCATAATGATGGCTAAAGACCATAGCTGTATGTTTCAATGTTTCATTCCAAGGTTAAAAGGATAGTAAACAAAACTTACCCAAACTCTGTAACTGTTTCACCAGTCTAACTACAGTACTTTTAACCTCTGTGAATCACTACAAAATAGAAAAACAAATAGAGAATCTTACACTGGAAAATAACAACATCATATGAGCCGCGACGCGAGAAAACCGGTCTTCGGGGTTTCCGACCAGGTCCGACACAAACCGGCCTGTACAAGCTCAGAAAAGAGCTAGAAGCTTGAAATTTCGGATTTAAGAAGAAGAGGAATTGTACTATCCGTGTAGCGAAAACAAAGGCGCTGATCAGCTTCGCGGTTACCGCGAAGCTGATCTGCGCCTTTGTTTTCGCCTAGGCAAAAATCCGGTTTTCTCACGATGCGGCTCATATGATAATTCTAACACACCTCACCTATATTACATGTGTTATAATATTGTGCAATAATTTCACTGGGCCAATAAGCATAATTACTTTGCGCCTTCTGTGATATCAGCTATTCCATCAAGCAGCGTTAGACGGGGTAACGTGGTTTTAGAGCATAAAAAACGCAATAAATGTGTAAATACCGGCTTAACAGTCAAATATTTGGCAGAGATATCTACAATGCAATTGCGGAAAGCTGAACGATATTGACGTTTTCAGTGACTTATTCCGTTTATTGTGTGTTAGAATCGTAATAGATCAGCTTAAGTACATGTGAATTGTTGAGTAATTATTCAAATTTTTGGTCAGTTGTAAGAATATGCGCTCGTGATTTGATCCTCTTTACTGATCTCCAAACAGTAAATTATTACTCAACAATTCACTGCTAGAGCTGATCCAAGAGTGATCAGCATTCAGCAGTCAAACAGCTGGTATTCCACAGCTCCTGAGGTAATGGTCAGAAATTGATTGACTCGGTAAACCGTAAAAAAAGATATATCTGCTTAAGCCCCTATCTCACTGGAATGCGACAACTGGAGACTAGTTCGTGAATAGTTTGCCACTATTTTTCGACAAAATTTAAAGATACAAACACAACATTCACGTTGCAGTCTCACTCACTGAATGGATGTTTATGAAACAAATTCGGGAGTTTCAATCTAATTTTGAAAATATAGCTCGCGACTGTCGCACGACAGTCACGAGACATTCATGAGAGTGTCTCCTGACTTTCCCATGAATGTAGCTTATTTTCATTTTCATTCGTATAACAGTTGCGTGACATTGGAATGAATGTTGCTTAGTTTTATTTTCTGATCTCGCCAGACAGTCGCCAGGTGTTCGCATTTTTTTCTCAAGACTGTTGCACAAACTTCATACCACACTTGCGTGACGTTCATACGAGCGTCGCAAACATTTTGCATTGTAAATTTGCCAAAGTTGTAAATTTGCCAAAGTTTTGCAGCGACAAGTTCGCGACACTCCCACAAACATCCCACGAGTAGCGTGACAGTCTTGCAAAATATTTTGGTGAAAAAACTTGCATAAAATTTTTAAACAAGTTGAAAAAATTTTGTGACCAGTTCGCGACACATGAAATACTTCAATGTGACACTCGTGCAACACTGGTACGAATGTTGTGTGAAAGTCCGCGACAAAATTCGCAAAACTGTCGCCAGAAATTCGCATGCCAGTGAGATACTAGCTTTAAATATCTGATAGTTTTGTCTAATGTTATGCAATCAGTATTGAAATTTTTGAAACGAAAGAAAGAGTATGCAGGGTATATACAGCAGAAATTAAGGTGGAATATATTGATATACTCAACTATTACGTTGACTTGAGAAGACGCCCCCCCCCTTATAAGTCTGCATGCGGCCACTTTAATTGACCAAAGCCAACATCTAGGAAGAGAACAGTAGGGCTAGATCTATTGGTTAAAGATTACCAATGTTAATATAGCCTATGGAAAACTGCTCAACCCCTCAAATTATTATTTAGCTGACAGAATGAGGGACTTCGATTTCAGACCATAGACTAGTCCCGGAAGGTCGAACAATGTTTGGTTGGTATATATGGAAGCTAATATGGCGGCGCCCATGGTCAACCGTCTTGTATTTGTTAAATTTCAAAATAAAAAAGAGAGAATATTTCAGAGGATTGAAAAACATGAGAAAATGCATCACAGAAACAAGAAAAAGTAACAAAATCCCCCCCCCCCCCCCCCCCCCCCCCGATCATCGTTTTTTGGTTAATCAAATGTATTATCATAAAGGACCAAGGAAATATTTTCAACACGGTTGGTCATAACAGGGAACTGCCAGGTTAACAGTCCCTGGTCATACATGGTCTGGCGAAACCATTCAGAACTATGATATCAGGGAAATGACATCAGACAAATTGATGTGTATCCAAGCATAAAGTCTATAGTCTCCGATCGAAGTCGGTCTATAATTGACATCTGCGCACGCAGAGCCAAGGGCGCAATGCGATCAACAGATTATACTTTATTTTTTGTTCTTCTGTCATTCCATTGACATTCTTTATATCGGACTGCAATGCACAAGTTTATGAGATGGGAATAGCTTCTACTCAGCGAAATCAATGCAATATTTAGCTGTCTACTAGAAAGTTTTGTCTTATGTTATGCAATTCAATATTCTGAGGTGATGATCAGAAATTGATCGACTCAGTATCTGAAGAAAGAAAAGAAAGAAACAAGTCTATATTCTATAATGAAACGAAACATAATCCTCGCGAGAGGGTGCTTCAGTATATATAGAAAGAAGGAAAGAGAGGGCAATTTCATCATGCAGAGTGTTTCTTGTGCTAGAGGTCCCGGGTTCGATCCCCGCCGGCGGTGAGGAAAATTTGTTGGTCCGAACTTGCTTCCCTTCGTGTCATTTGCAGGAATGACATGATACAGTGCGCCGTCCTTCAGATCGGGACGTTAACTAGAGGCCCCCTGTGCAGGGACAGTCATCCCCTGTGCAGGTTAAAGATCCCTACACAGGTTCTATCCTCATGCATGTTAGTCTGACTGGTCAGCCGTCAAAATGAAGTATCATACCCAGTGGTTCATTTTGTCAAAATGATAAATCAATTATCAAAAATTCATTTTGACGGCTGACCCGCCAGACTACATGCATGTAGGCTCATCCTGCAAAACACACCGGAGTGTACAATGTACACCTCCCAAGAATAATCAGAAATTGATTGATGGGAGTACATGTAACAGGAAAAAAAAAAGATTATTACATAAACTTGTTGTACGAGTATTATATACTGGCTTCCTCCTGTATCGCCGCTATCGCGGCCCTTATTTGTAAACAGAAAGAATCAAACAAACATGATCAATAAATGAAATTTATTATACCTCAACAATTTCCAAAATCCTTCCCCTGCAACCCTTTTATGATGAAAATTACAAGACATTTGTCAATATTTTGTGAAAACCGCAAATGTGTGACCGTTGGTATATACCCATGTGGCAAAAGTGACTTCTGTATCGCGGGGTTCACCTAAAACGCGAATGCAAAAGTTTCCATGTAAGGAGATAACTAGTTGCAGAACCTCACTCCACTACGTTCCGTTGCGGACCTTGATGGTTCTATTTGATCAAAACAATTTCCGATTGAATAAAACAGGATTACACATGGTTGACATGTGGTCAGTGCATCCGAACTTGACCTTCGTGACGTCACGTGTGTGCCTTGACGTCACGATGCGCGCTTTGTCACGTGAGCATGGAGAGCTTCTTTCTGATTGGCTTAGCGTTGCGTAAAAAAATGAGCGCAAACGAGCTAGCTGAATGTGTAAATCTCACAGAAATTATGGATTTTAAGCAGGAAATCAGAGGCTTTTCTTATGGAACATCACCTGGAGAGAAAATTTAATATCTCTGTGAACAGTATGCGAAGTGAGGGTGAGCGGGATTTAGCTTTTCACCGTGAATTTCGGGTTTCAAAATTTGATGTGTAAATTAAAACTATTTTTGACCGGTTAGTACACGCTTGGCACTGAGGCTGTATGACACATTCGGAATGCTTTTGTGTAAACATGCATGGAGATTGTAAATAACAGCTGAAGGTCTGAGTCTAGGAGATAACTTGACCTCGTAATGGCGCATGACCTTTGACGCCCAGACGACAGATGCTGACTCAAAGCAAGTATAATCAACCGGTGTTTTAGGTACTGATGGGCCATTTTATGGGTAGGGGGTAACCAGTATGTGCAAAAATACGAATTCTACTTGACTTTTGTAAAGGTTTACATTTACCCTCCACTTTTCATGACAATATGCACAATTTTCACTGGAATTCAGAGTTTGACATCTGCTGCGAAAGATGCCGATTGTAGGGGGTGCTAGGTTCGAAAATTCACGTGATATGCAAATGATACAGAAGCTACCGCGATACAGTAGGAGCTGGGTATACATATTTGGGATCGCACAAATCGGGTTTTGTTGGCAAGACTAAAGATTACGCTGGTCGTGATGCTCAGGTCGGGTGTCGCGCTAACGCGCGACCCCCTCTGTCACGTTACCTATGACAAATCGTTTTGAGTGACAAATCCGTTCAGTTATCAAATAAACACCTGAAAAAGTGCTCTGCCTGTGGCTTTTAAGCTTCAAAAATGGCGGCGGTAAACAGCTGACAGACGACCTCTGTCAGTGGGCGGAGCATGCCAATGCGCATTGCGCAGTCGAAAGATTAGCCCGCTTTCCTGGCGAGTTCATTCAAAAGATCATCTTTGATTGGACGATTGGGAGCATGCGCGAGGGTGTTTCCGCGGTCCGTGCGCGACGCAGTCTCGTGATCTAAACCACACTTTGCACGCAATGGATTATGGGAATTTAGACATACGATGAGTGGAAAGAAAGCAAAGTACTCCGCATATATTTTCATTATGCCGCGTCAGGGTTGCACCCAATTATACAGGGCGCGGCCATTTAATGAATCAGTCCGAGTCCTTCGGTTCTTTTCCTTATCCTTTTGACAGACACTTTCTTGGAGCCTAAGTACAACGTATAACGTGCAACCTAAAGGATGCACGTATAAAAAGATATTTTTGTTTTTACTGTACCGATACATGAACCGGTATAAACAGCCAATACAATTGCCTGGAGAGGGTAATGCACCAGTCATTTGTAACCACTGCCCCCCGCTCCCCACCTACGGGTAAGGATGGGGGATAGCGGGGCTAAAGTGCTGGGCAATTACTTTTCAAGTGTCCCAGCAGTGCAGGGGAAATGGCAGGGTTTTGACATCAGGATCCTTACCCCAGGGAGATTTTCTATTGCGAAGGGCGGGGCAAAGAGCAGTTTTGACCTCCAGTTTGCCCCCTGAGGTTGGGGCTCATAGCAGGGCACTGAAAGCTGAAAGTCATAATCCCCGTCCTTCCCCACATAGGTGGGGGAGTAGTGGTTACAAATGATTTGTGCATGAAGGGTTACAGAAAAGTTTGCTTTTTGAAAAGTCCCTCACCATGAACAAATTGAATGTCAAACTTATAGTGAGGAAAAAGAATTTTTGATTGAAGAACGATACAGCAAACAAAGCCAACAAATTTAAATTTTATGTCATAATTAGTAAAACACTAACAGGATTAACGCAAAACAGTCTTCTTTCGAAGAAAGTGTTTTTGACTTGCATATAAGCCGCATTGTGAGAAAACCAGATTTTTGCCTATGCGAAAACAAAGCTGCAGATCAGCTTCGCAGTAACTGCGAAGCTGATCAGCACCTTTGTTTTCGCTACACACAATTTCTCTTCTTCTCCAATCTGAAATTTCAAGCTTCTAGCCTGCTTCTGTCATTGTACAAGTCGGTTTGAGTCAGACCTGGTCGGAAAAGCGAAGACCGGTTGTCTTGCGTCGCGGCTCATATCTCAAGAAATGGTGAATCAATTCACAAGTCTGCAATTTCATTTTCCACCCACTAGAACATTACAATTACTTCCTAAGTTTTGCTAAAAGTTTACAAGTTTTTGGGAAAGCCTAAGCAAAGACCAGACTGTTCTAAAGAGAGGGATTACATACTACTCCTATTTGAATCTACATCCTGTATGTTCATTTTTATCTCTTTGTTTTCTGAAGTCAAACATTGTTTAATTAACTTAAGGTTGAAGAATTCAAATATTTTGAGAAATCCAAAATGTAGGAACATTGTGGTAGCATTTTACTCTTTTTATGGCAACATTTTAATCTGCTCAATTTCAGTGAAAGCTTTTTGATGTTCTCTGCTCCAATAAAATCTCCATATTTGTGACTACCAGTATCTGCGACAAGGGGCCTTATTACCAGGGGTCCTGTGGAATTCAGAATTAGTCCTTCAGGGAGTGTTGAGCACTGCATAACGAAAACTTGGCCCATGCAATCAACAGAAATTTTTTGAGCTTAAAAAAACTGAAAATTTTCAGCTGAAAAAAAAAATTGATTTTTTCCTATTTTTGCTCAAAACATAGATTGTGGGAACACAATAGAACCACCTCGCTGAGGTGATTCTAAAGATTACCCACAATCTATGTTTTGGAGCAAAAATAAGAAAAATAGGTATACCCCTGCATACCCCAGTTTTGCAATATAAAAGTGGGGTTCAAGGGGGTATACATTACAAGGACATGTTTTCGTGATGGTCTCCACAGAGTTTAGGGTAATAGAGAAAACAAGACACTCAGACAAAAAGCGAAATAAAACAAAGGTACATGACGACATGTAGAGTATTTTTTATCACATATTGCAAAGTCTAACATAAAACTTCAAACAGTTTTCCTTGGGACCTGATTTTTATTCCAGCACTTGCAGAGAGATCAATAGATGTATTCCTGATTTATTTCAATTTCTTTAATCAGCAGGCTAAAAACATAAATTGGAAAAATCATTAACAGCCTTGATTTATAATATTTTGCTCAATTAGCAATTCAAGCCTGCCAAGATTCAACTTGTGATTGAAAACTGTCAGCCAATATTATCTTTTTGTAAGATAATTAGAGCTAGACGTAAAACTGGTAAGAAATTCTTTGTCTTAAAATGCTACAAAATGCTACAAGTTTGCCATTTCTATGGCTCATGCAGCTGCAAAAACCCAAAAGGGCTTTGGGTCCTTGAGTAATATATGCACCTGTCAATTGTATTTACGGCCCCTCAAGGGAATTGTGGGGTGTTTAAGTTTTCAAAGTCCTGCTAAAAGCTCAGCATTAGGGGTTAGATTTGTAGTAAAATCCCTGGCCCGGGGGCAGACAATAATATGGAACAACAGCTGGGAGTTGTTCTAATGAGAAAATATGAAAGACAGGCTTGAATTTTTGCATGTACGTTTGCAAATTTAATGAGGATCATTAAAGTAATTAAATGTTAAAATACAATTAATACATGTATCTAATTTGTATAAATGTGACTGTTTATTGGCAGGAAATTAAAACCCCAGCACATTCCCACCACTAACGGAACTCATCAGAGGTTAAATTCCGGCACTTTAGCCCGGCTGTGTCCTCGCTATCCCCGACCCTTGGGGGGTGGGGATACAAATGACTGGTGCAATACTATTACTGACTGTTCCTATGTGGTAATTCTGCTGTGGTTCTCTGTTTCACTCCAGTGACTCATTAATCTCAAAGTTAATAAGGATTCCTTGGGTTTGGGGGAAAGAATTTAATTGGCTCTGCTTGTGCCAGTCTCTGTTCATTGCATCCCATTTAACTTCTAACATCTAACTTTGTTTAACAGCTTTACGTCATATCGAAATGGGGTTTCTGTAATGTAAAACTATTCAAAACTCAGATTTCATTACTGCAACTAACATTTATACTAAGTATTATGGAAATGATCAAATCACATACACAAAAGAGAAAAGCTGAGGAAAAAATAGTGTATACCTTTTTTATGGATAAAACTTTCCAAAATTAATAGTCTCTGCAAATTATTCACATATAAAACTGAATGCACAAATGCAAACATTAATAAAATTCCTCTACTAGTCAAACAACAAACACCAAGGCTCTTTTATGAAATTTTAACTTGTTCATTCTGGTTTCACTGTTGGCCATTTAATAATAATCAAGAGTTTGGCTTCAAAAGACACAAACAGAATAGCCCATAGAGTAATTACATCATTTATTTTTCCACCATTCAACAATTCAAAGTCATTTAATGTGAATACATGATAGAAAAATCATAAACATTATTGAAGTGTCACAAAAGTAGTACCAAATAGGGTGGTGCAGTCATGAGAAATTTGTATTCAGATGATACTAAGTGGGTTTTTGATACATTGCTAACAAAAAAAAAAATACCACATAACTGGCCTTTTCTCAACTAAAAAGCATGTTTCTCAATTATCCTAAATTTAAGGGTATTTTATACATGGCACTGTAAATTACATGCATTATTTAAATACTAGTAAATCTCAAGGCAATGTATTATATAGAAAAAGATCTAGTTTTTCACCTCTATCGTAAATTTAAACAAAAACTTTGTAGCTGTCATCCATTTTAAGTGCCTCAATATGGTAATATGGTAAAAATGATAAATAAATGTCTCTATCACTCTTTTTCGAAGGTTAAATGTCAACAAATGTCACCAATCTATTGCTTTGACCCGATACAGACCCTTAGTTTAATTTTAAAATTGCAAAGCAGAAAACTGGTTTTCAGGGTTTCCGACCAGGTCTGACACAAACGGGCCTGTGCAGCTACAGAACAGAAATATGGCTAGAAGTTTAAAAAGAACAAAGCTGATCTGCACCTTGGCAAAATCCAGTTTTCTCATCATGCAGATCAAAATACTCCATAATAACAACAATCAATTTACCATAAATATAAATCCAGCTATATTCCATCCTTTTTAAGCATCCTTTTTCTTGAACCTTAAATTATCTCTTTTCTTAAACCTTAAATTATCTCTTCACATATATACTATTTTGTGCATGTGAACTTTATATGTACATGCACTCATAAAACATGTAGTTAATAATATTATCTACAACATGCTAAAAGTTAAAAGTCTTAGTTTAGGTAAAATACTTTGACCGTGCCGTTTGAACTCATGAGATAAGTTTTGTAAACACTGTAAAAGGGGCATCTATTTGTTTTACACATTTTTTCCTCTGCCATGTGAAGCACGTGGTGATATATTGTTTACCGTCATAGAGTCACATTATTGAGAACATAGTTATTTAAGCAGTCCGATCAACAAATGTATAATTCTATGTCAGAGGTTAAGCGGCTCTGTCAAAGTATTTTTACCTATACATGTAGAAACTAAACCAACCTATTAAAGATCCTACAGTGATGAGTGTTGAATTTCACTGTTTCACTGAATTTCATTATTTGGGACAGATCAGTTTCAAGCAATATAAAATTCATGGAAGAAATATGAGCCACGGCATGAGAAAACAGGATTTATAATTGCCTACACAAAAACAAAAGTGCAGATCAGCTGTGCAGTAACTGCACAGCTGATCAGTGCCTTTGAATTCGCTACCCAGATGATACAATCCTTCTTCCATTTAAATTCGAAATTTCAAGCTTATAGCCTTCTCTTGTGACTGCACAGACCGGTTTGTGTGGGACATGGTCGGAAACCCCAAAGGCCGGTTTTGTCGCATTGTGGCTCATATATGACAGTATATAAATTTAAGGTAGGTCGTGAGAAAATATGCAATCTTGCATCTGCATAATAAAAGGCGCTTCCTATAATAGAATGTGGTATATCTAGTCTTCATTAATTATATCAAAACTCTATGCTCAGCTAAAGCTATGAGCATGAAATTTATCCTGCTTAAGAGTTGCTTGCATTATTTTTATGTTCACAAGACAGGATGAATAACTTATTATACAAACCACTGATTTTGACTGCTTGATATTCATGGGCAGTTTAAACTTGATATTTATGAGCAGTTAAAACATCATGCACAATCAAGCTGAGCATGAAAAAGTTTACAACATATGTGAGACTCCATCCATATAATATGCTGAGCTGGCTCAGTGCCGTATCAATATCAATTTAATAGTCTATTATAAGCTACAATAGGTTCAAGGACCACGATAGGCCAGGTTTAAGCTTGATTTATTGAGACCAAAAATAGTTTGAAGAAGAAAAGAAACTTTGCCCTAAAACTTACGGAACACCGAGGGCAGAGCATGCAAATGACATGGATAAGAGCAGAATTAACTTTGGTCATCATTAGACCAATGGGTTGCATCCGTGCGTAGCCGTTTTTTCTACATATTTTCAGTGGTCACTTTACTTGAATCTTGCATTGTTTACAGAAGTTTTCTAATATTTATGATAACATGGTAAAACAAGAATTTCCAATTTAAATGATATGCAAATTTAAAATTTATAATAAACACAAACATAACCTGATAAGATAATGGTGATTCCCTACCTCAAGTTTTAATAATTATGTAATGTCCTGACAGATAACTGACATTATTTATTCTCTGTACAGTACCTTACCATGCCTGTGCAAGATAGTGCAATAGCAAAAATGACATCTTTTCAATTTTTTCAGTTGAAATATTTCAAGATATTTTGAAAATTTCTGCTCAAAACATAGAAGGTACTGATTGATTCCATTATATGGTTATCTTTATATAGGAGAATAAATGTTGTTACCCAAATTTTTCTACACATATTGGTACAAGAATTATGAGGAATGTGTATTGAGGTTAAATATCTCAGTCAACATTTTTTTAGTCATGTCAGAATGGAGCCAGACCACTTCCATGGTAATGACCAGTATTAAGAGTTAAAGTGTCTTGCTCAATAACCCTACTGGGTCCTGGTAGGATTCAAACCTCTTAATCTGGAGCCTGACGCTTTACCACAAGGCTCTATAAGAGTGGGATCCAAAACTGCAAGAACTCAGGGTTATCATGATGAAGCCAACTAATAACTGGGTTTGTCTGACCTTATAGATGCAATATAAACAGGAGTAATTTCATTTAGAAACAGATCTGTCTTTAATCAAGACAAGTCTCTAGTGAAATCAAGCATTCCAGTAACAATTTTCTCTGCCCTATGATGGGTGATAGCAAATGAACAAGAACTGCTAAAAGCCTGAGGAATGAGCCACGTAATACTACAGCAGAACCTCCTTTTTGTGACTACACATCTGACCAGCTTGGTTACCCAACACATTTTTTTACTTAAATAACACAATCCTTTATTCTGCTTCCTAATTAGAATATTGTAAGAGCCATCTTCGGAGCCTGTTTCTGCTTATGAGGCCATGGATTTTTGTGGTTTGTGCCACAGGGTTGATTGTCATATTAAATGAGCCGCCTCGTGGGAAAACCAACGTGGTTTCCGAACAGGTCCGACACAAACCGGTCTGTACCTTCACAGAAGATGGCTAGAAGCTTGAAATTTCGGATTGAAGTAGAAGAGGAATTGTACTATCCGTGTAGCGAAAACAAAGGCGCTGATCAGCTTCGCGGTTACCGCGAAGCTTATCTGCGTCTTTGTTTTCGCCTATGCAGATTGTTGGTTTTCCCACGGGGCGGCTCAAATATAGCTAAATTTTAAGGTCAGTGAGTTTAATAACAAGACCATAAATGTCACCCTGGTTCTTATCAACCTAATATCAAAACAATAATAATGGTGATTAAGTATTCTTGAAATTAAGTCCAAAGGTCAACTTATCATTTCAGGTATAAAACATACCTGAAGAGCTCCCTGAAACTTAAGAGCTTAATAGTTTAAGAGCTCCCTGAAACTTTAAGTGTTTTGGTACCCTAAATGAAAGTGTTCTTAAAATTAAAGATCATAGTAAACCAAGCATTTTGATATAATTTTGACAAAAATCGGTGGTCTAATAAGGAAGCTATGGGTAATGAAGTATCAAACATGGACGGCCGCCATTTTGTTTACTAGTTGAGATTAAAAATTTAGGATAAAATCAAAATTAAAATATTCCTTTATCATAGAATGTGTGTCAATTCTATCAACAATATTGCTTGTTTCTAGAAATAAACATCTGTCAAAAGTTTGATACAAAAATATTTTTAAACAATCATTTACTTTAAATTTAAAAATTTTGATTTAGACTCCATGCATTACCAAAAGTAGACTCCTGGCGGCCATTTTGAATACTTTCAAACTGCTGTTATTGCTCTATTTCTTGGACGATTTCTAAAATTCTTTCTCCAGAATGTATAACTAGCTGGCCCCAATGCTTGAAGAACTTATTAAGTGTTTATTCTAATTCGGTTAAGTGTTTATTTTGATTTTAATAAAAATATGAAAATTAACGAAGTAAACAAAATGGCGGCGCCCATAAAGTCATTTGTTTGCATGTTAAATTGCGCCCATAAAGTCATTTGTTTGCATTTTTCATCCGATCTTTTTCATCTTTATATCAAAATTCATGGTTTTGAAAACCCTTTCATTTGAAGCACATATCAATTAAGGGTACCAAAACACTTTAAACCGCTGATCTAGCCATGTTGCAGCCATCACAAATTGCAAACATTACAAAAACATGCCCATGCAATATACAGAGATTTTTAAGTTGTAAAAATGAGAAAAATTTTGATATTTTTCTTATTTTTGCTCCAAAACATAGATTGTGGGTACTCGTTAGAACCGCCTCGCCGAGGCAGTTCTAATGTGTACCCACAATCTGTGTTTTGAGCAAAAATAAGAAAAGTAGATATACCCCTGCATACCCCAGCTTTACTAAATAAAAGTGGGGTATAAGGGGGTGTACATTACACGGACATGTTTTCGTGTTGGAAATGCACTACAGAACTAGTGACTTAACTCCATTTACATTTTTTAGCAAAGCATCCTATTTGTGGGACATGGGGAAAACAGTTTAGCCCCAGATCTGACGTCACAGAATGCTTTGAGAAATTTCATCTAGAAATGAAACAATAATGTAAATCACCCCCGTTGCCCCTAAAAATGGAAGTGGGCTCACCCAAATGACAATGATGGACATATCTATTGTGGCAAAATGGGTTAAGTGCACATACATTTATCTCCATGAGGATCACCAGATCTTCTCTTGTTTGTTTTCAGATGTTTTCAATTTAAACAGCAGTTACAGGATATATGAGCCACATCATGAGAAAACCAGATTTTTGCCAATGCGAAAACAAAGGTGCAGATCAGCTTCGCAGTTACAAAGGCGCAGATCAGCTTCGCAGTAACTGCGAAGCTGATCAGCGCCTTTGTTTTCGTTACACTGATAGTACAATCCCTTTTCTTTTTAAATCCGAAATTTCCAGCCCCTAGCCATCTTCTGTACTTGTACAGCTCGGTTTGTGTCAGACCTGGTCAGAAACCCCAACGACTGGTTTTCACACCATGCAGCTCATATAATCATATTCTTTTTCTACTATAGTTGAAAAAACTGTTTTTTAAAAGATTTTACTTACATAAATATTAAAAGATTTTACTTACATAAAAATGCATTTCTCAAGGCTTGAGACCACTAGAAACATGTACATCTGTCAACAGCTTCATTGCCAACAACTAACTGCTTTAACTAACACTGCTGGGAATCATGTGACCGCAAGTGTTTCCATATACACCAAAATGTAAACAAATGACGTCATCAGTTTTGTTTTCTTTCCAAATAACTTCAAGATACGCTTGTTGATTTTTACGCCACCTAGTGCATTCCATGGACAACCCTATTTGGAAGAATTTGAGCCATAGTTTGTGGCATTTCACCTGGCCAGTGTTTCAAACACTTCAAAAATTCACTTAAAATACGCTGTTACCCTACACACATAAGCTTTATTTCCTTCAATATCTTAAATATTAAATGTTAATCATGACATTGAAATTCATTACATACTGCTGTGGTATTATAAAAACGTGGGAAGTTGTTTCATAACGGATAAAACCAAATTCTGCAATTTTACGAGCAGATTACTTTGCTAGATACCATGTACACAGCAAACCAAATTGATTCCTTCCACACAAATAAATTGTGTTCTTATTTTCTGTCAGTTTAATATTTAAGTAGATTAATTTTGGCTCTCTAAAATTGATTAGGTCCAATACAGTGACGATCAAAGCCATGTTTTTCGCTAGTTCAGAAAGTACTAGATCATACAAACTGTTTGACTCTTTACCACTCATATCCATCAATGGTATTTTAAATGTTTCATGTTGAATACCTTTTTCTTTCTTCATTTCTTTATTTACTATACCCGACAAAATTAGAAACGTAATGATGCCATTAACCAATTTTCCATAAAGCTCATAAGAATTAACAAAATTTTATGGATTCCATTTCATAGATATGCTATTCGATCACACTACTGAACAAGGGGCAAAAGCTGTGCTTCAAAAATTAGCCATCAACCAGGTGGGGGTCATATGTTAAGTCACTTTAAAATTGCACCTTTTTTCACCCTCACTTTGGTATTTGCTTTAGATGTTTAGAATCTTTTGAGTACACTTCAACGACCCCAGACACACACTCTTTGCATCTTTTATTCTCATTTTGTTCTAACATGGACTCTTAAAGGGAAAGGCAAGGTTAAAACACAATGCATCTTAAATGAAAGTAGTTGCCTCTCTTAACAATTTGGTACAAGTTTTATTAAAATCAGATGGATATTGAGAAAGTTGTGTTGGTTTGAATATACATTAATTTCTGTTAAAAGCTTGGATATTCATTAGGCTTAATGCCGTCATAAAGTTCTACTTAAATATGCATAATTAATAATAATGAAACCTTATTAATAATTTTCTGTTAATTTTTGTTACACTTTTTTGTACTATTGATTTACTATGTTACGCGTAGCTTTTAGCGTCGTTTTATTTTGATTTTCAAATGACGTTTCAAGCTGTAGAATCTTATTTTGTTTGTTTCTGCATAATTAAGATCTAAAGCGGGTAAACATATTGTTCATTTTTTATTTTAAATTAGTTATGCGACAATTGATATACCCTCATTCTTGTATAAGGTTAATTACATGTGAAAAAACGGTTATTTCGCTGTTGATGACGTCGCATTAATATACGCGACGTCAGTGCAACGTTTGACATTAAAACGAAAAAGAACGGGTTTTCTCTAAATCTTCCAACGCAATTCGATGACCCCCCACTTTTTATTTCAACTTTTGAATGGTTACATCGTTTTATATCTATTGGTTTAATTTAAATAAAATCATATGCGTAGTTTAGGAGATATCGCAAAAATACATATTTTTTCCAGGTTTGAAACATGGCGGGAAAGTTAATTTTGCTTGTAATCTCCTCAGTTTAAAAGCAAATAGTATCAAAATTTAAGAAAATATCACTGATCATATGTTTAAGTTGTTTATGCAAAAATAACACATATATTAAAACACATGTCCGCTACGAACGCGTTTTTGCTTGGCGCGACAGCGTCAAGCAATTGAAACGGAATGAGGATTTCTCCTCAATCTGTGGGGTTTTTCCTTCAACCTATGGGGTTTCCCTTTGACATCCAGGGGCCTGGTTCCAGTCGCAATATTTTGCTACACTTCTTGCATAATAAAGCAATTGAAGACGGAAACCAGACTTGCTCTCCGCCGTTTTTATAAGGACTTGTGGGAAGAATGACGTATTTGGATCTAACGTTAAACATTTAGGTGGCGTTCTGGGCGGATAATGTTAAAACCCGGAACTTTGTGCTAGGTCCGACCAAGTACGAAAGCTTGAAATCCACCGTAGCGAGGAAGTGTTCATGACCGATGTGATCCATCGAGTTACCGAAAAAACTCCACAAACCTACGAAAAACCACAACACACGGACAAATAATGGTATATACAGACTAGCCAAGCGTTCCTTTTAACAAGGAAAATTTATTATGAAATGCACGAGAAACATTCAAAAAGTTCTGATACCATGGAAACGAGGCCGGTGACATCCCACTTTTATTTCGATTTTAGTCCAAGGATACAATTATCTTGAAGCATGTGAAGTTTCATGAAAATTATATGCGGGAATTTAATAATTATGTTTCCCTTTAAGCCGAATGAGCAGCTATTTCCCAATAAGTGCCAAACAGTAACCCGAACTTTACCAAAACTATGAAAACGTACATAAGGTTCAAACAGCACGAAAATTCGACTCCAAAACATAAAACAAAATAGAACCACAACAGACGTATCGCCTTGGAACAATCAGTAATACAAATTAATGCTGGGGGCCTTAAACCAGTTTTTAGAGTCTCTCAAAGACAAGTTCACACGCTCTTAAATTAATGCAAAAAGTATGCAAAAAGTATCAGTTAGCTTTTTACACATATCAAAAACTTCTCCTTACCTTTTTGTACTCACTTTTGACATGTAAAAGCATAGACTTTTCTACCGTCAAGAGCGCCATGTGCCCCAGAAAATGAACATACGCACAGTTTAATTCAACAGTTCTTGACAGAAAATTTGCAGAATACGCACCAACTCTTTACATGTCAAAAATTCACACGTGAATCTTGGTACCGTTTCTATATATTAAAAAAAGTTCTTCACAGATGTGATGAATACGTACAAATTCTTCACACGACAATGATAAAAACGTATTAAATTGGAGCATACATGATACCCAAAAACTTATCGAAACTGGCATATGCAAAATAAATATCACATTTCTCATAATTAATGTGGTGTACATGGGTGTAAAATTTGCGATATGTTAAATGTGCGTGTCCGACAAACCTGCATTTTATCTGTCGCAGTGCATCTAGTTTGAAAGTGTAGCTTGTCTGTTTCAGGTCATGCTTAATTTGCATGTTACGCGCATGGAACTTATTCGAAACGTATAAGACACACACCCGGGACACACCGAACTTCTAGAAAGTTTTTAAGCATGTTTGATTTTTTTTTAGTGGGGGGGGTGGGGGGGGGGGGCAAACGCGCCAAGAGCGCGCAGCGACTTACAGCGACGTATGCAACAAGCGTACACCAAGCTTAAAAAACGCGCATTTAACGCGTTTCTAACGTGTCTCCAACGTGCTCCTGGCTTTTTTTGAATCTTACATTTTTGTCGACACGCCCGGCGCGCGCCGGGAGTTTGGATTATACGCGAGTGTGTGACTGCTGTTTAAAATAGCAGAATAAGCCAACGCGCGCCGGGCGTGTTGACAAAAATGTAAACTTTGAATGATTCAACCTACGTCAGGACCACGTCGGAGACACATTAGAAACGCGCTACATGTGCGTTTTTGGTGTACGCTGGGTGTACGTTGATATACGTCGCTAAAGGTCGGTTCGCGCTCTAGGCGCGTTTGTGTTTAATCATGCTTAAAATTTTTCCAGAAGCTGGGCGTGTCTTATGCGAATGTCTTTTACGTTTCGAATAAGTTCCATGACAGACGCGTTGAATACGCTATGAACGCATTTGGCGCACGTGTTATGCACGCTAGTATACGCCACATGCGTTTTCAGATTTTATGAGATATTGCTTCCGTAGCGTGCCCTAAGCGTTTGTGAGACGCGCGTTGAACGTTTGCTGTGCGCCTGTAGCACATGCTTAGCGCGTCTGGGAAGTAACACAAACGTACTTCAACACTTTGAGATTTTTGTACGTCCGGCACACATCTCAGTCAGGCGCTAATGTGTGACTGCTAAAGCGAGTTAAAGGGACAAATTATTTTTATACATCCAAAATCTTAAGCATGTTGAGAGTATTAATACGCCAGAAGCGCGTTTGGGTTATACGCTAATGTGTGACTGCTGATATATAATAAAGCCAGGAAAGCATTCAAAGATTCGTTCTCAATATTGAACAAAACCGAGAATGGCTATTTTTTTTCTTTTTTTGATCATATTTTAGCTGCAATTGTGCACAAGTCATTTGTAACCACTGCTCATCCACCTACGTGGAAGGGCGGTGATTGTGACATTTCTGCTTTCAGTGCCCTGCTATAAGCCGCACACACAGGGGGCAAACTGGGGGGTCAAAACTTTGATCTTTGGCCTCACCTTAGAAATAGAAAACTGCCCTGGAGTAAGGATCCTAATGCATAAAATACCTCGTCATACCCCCTACACTGCGGATACACTCGACAAGTAATTGCTCTGCACTTAAGCCCGGCTATCCCCCACCCTTCACCGTAGGTATGTGTGAGGGGGGGCAATGGTTACAAAGGACTGGTGCATTAGCAATCAATACATTTATCGACGAAAGAATAGAAACATGATGACTATTGTTTTAGTGTGGAGGGTAGCAATCCACATTGCATGTGTATAGGGATGCAATGTCAATGATGTTGATTATCTTTTTTCATGTGGCGCTTAGCATATTTCTGTAAAATGGAGGTAATTGTCCTTTGAAAAAAAATGTTATTTTACCTCTAAGAAAGGACGCATTGTTGCTGGAAGAATGAATAAGGCCCAAAATAAATATTTGGTGTACATGGCAACAAACAATTTTGATGATGGGAATGAAGTGTTTACACAAACAAAACACTTTGAAAGATTAGCTCGCACATGGTTAAATAAATCTGATGTATCTGCATGGACTGGGTATATTCATCCATCATTATCCCTCAGAATTTGAAACAAAACTCGATAGACTTACCTAGACCCGGTGGAAAATGGCGGCTTCTTGTTTACAATTTGCACATATCATAAACATTGCGTATCACGTGATTCCCAGCAGTGACTAAACCAAGGCTCTCTCACTGTAAATACAAGATGCACTGCAACGTGAGAAAACCAGTCTTCGGGGTTTCCGATCAGGTCTGACATAAATCGGCCTGAGCAGCTACAAAAGATGGCTAGAATCTTGAAATTTCGGATTTGGAAAGAAGACGAATTGTACTATCAGAGTAGCGAAAACAAAGGCGCAGATCAGCTTCGCAGTTACTGCGAAGCTGATCTGCGCCTTTGTTTTCGCATATTGTTTGTTTTCTCATGTCATATCATTAGTGTGACTACTGAAAAGAGAATAAAGGCTTTGTCCAAGCCACAGATTATTACCAATCTTGGCAATCTGATGGCAGACTTTGTTGACCACAAAAAAAAAAGAAAACTAGAGGACCATTGGGACCACTCATGGCTCACCTGAGATCTGGTCTCTGAAAAATGACCTTTGACCAAAATGACATTGACCTTGATTACTCACATAACTTCAGTAACCGTCTCATATGAGCTGAAATAATCTTGAAAGGGACGTAAAACTGAATGAAAAAAAAAAAATAACTTCAGTAACTCAGTATTGAATTGTCAGCATCTCTTAATTTTCAGGTCACATGCTACAAAACTTCCTGTGTTTCTATAAAAGCAGAACAAGTCTAAAACAATACAATTTAGCATTCTCAAATAACAATACAATCATGTAATAATAAACTAAATAAAAAAAATTGTTTCAACCTTTCATATTTTACAAACTATCATATTAAATGAGCCACCTCATGGGAAAACCAACAATCTGCATTATTATAAGGCGAAAACAAAGGCGCAGATCAGCTTCGCGGTAACCGCGAAGCTGAACAGCGCCTTTGTTTTCGCTACTCGGATAGTACAATTCCTCTTCTACTTAAATCCGAAATTTCAAGCTTCTAGCCATCTTCTGTGCTTGTACAGGCCGGTTTGTGTCAGACCTGTTCGGAAACCACATTGTTGGTTTTCCTACGAGGCGGCTCAAATATCCTCTGCCACCTTGAGCATGTCAAGATAAAATCTTTGTATCTTTATGAAGTTTTTATCACAACCTATTTTTTGGCAAAGAGATAAGATAAAAGTTTTTGGTGAAAATGACAGATAATTTTGGTAAATTCTTCATAAAACCTATGGTGTGAGTGCTTATTAGCATTATCTTGTGGGCACAATTTTAATGAGCACCCACAACACAGGTTTTTATGAAGAAATAAGCAAAATTATCCATTGATAATCATCAGATACTCCTTTTATCCATTTCACTGGAAGAGTTAAGATTAAAAGAAGCATATACACTTAACGTATTGTAATTATCCTTGTTCACAACTTCCTACAAACTTAATTGTTTCAATTGTAGAGATCTTAAACTTCCTTATAAAGCCAAAGACCACAGCAGAATTATGGGAGAATCTATCTAATCTTACATGTCAAAATCACTGAATTGCTCTTGAAAAATAAAACCTCTTTGCATCGCCTTTGTCTAAAAATGGTCACTTTTGTGTAATGATCGAATAGCATAAGGATGAGGCAAATTGTGCCTTTTATTTTCCCGCTAAATTTATGATGCATCAACTGTAATGCAGAAAATTCCTATACATTACCGAAAACAAGCCCATGTAATATACTAAATTTTCCCCAAGTTGTAAAAATTGAAAATTTTCTGATATTTTTCCTCAAAACATAGATTGTGTGTACACGCTAGAACCGGCTCGGCGAGGCGGTTCAAACGAGTACCCACAATCTAGGAGCAATAATAAGAAAAATAGGTATACCCCTGCATACCACAGTTTTGCTATACAAAAATGGGGCATAAGGGGGTATATATTACATGGAAATTTTATCCTGATGAAAGGAAGAGATTTTTAAGCAATTTGCCAAATCCACCAAATTGCAAACAGAGAAGTGAAGAATTACATTTTTACCTTTAACTGCAAGCTTATCCATCCAAAACATCAATTATATTCTGTTTACAATAAAAATGATGTAAATGGCATATGTCATTTTAATATGTGACACCATGATGCATGTTCGACATTATTATAAACTGTTTTGACTCAAACCAAATAACAAAATAAATAGACCATAAAATGAGCCGTACAATGTGTCATTGTTGTTGTTGCATATTCAAAAACGCAGGCGCTGCACAAGCCTTGCCTGCAGCAGTTAACTTTTTAATTTTATGCACCAGTCAATTGTAACCACTGCCCCCCCCCCCCACCCCCACCTATGGGGAAGGGTGGGGGATAGTCGGGCTAAAGTGTGGGGCAATTACTTTTCCAGTGTCCCCGCAGTGCAGGGGAAATGACGGGGTTTTGACAATAGGATCCTTACCCCAGGGAGATTTTCTATTGTGAAGGGCGGGGCAAAAGCAAAGTTTTGACCTCCACTTTGCCCCCTGGGGGTGGGGCTTATAGCAGGGCACTGAAAGCTGAAAAGTCATAATCTCCACCCTTCCCCGTAGGTGGGGGAGCAGTGGCTACAAATGACTGGTGCTGGGGATACAAATGATTGGTGCATAAATCCACACTAATTCAGACTTTAGCCATGCACTGGGATTGAGTCAAAGTTTTTTGTGCTCTTCTCTATTTGCTGACAGGTGTATGGAGCAATGTGATTCTATCTTTGAGACATAGCACAGTGACATTTGCAGTGTCAATGCTATATGAACCGCAACGTGAGAACACCAACAATCTTGGTTCCCGATCATTTTCAACACAAACAGACATGTACATGTATATACAGTCACAGAAGCGGGCTAGAAACTTGAAACTTTGGAGTTAAGAAGAAGGATTGTACTATGCAAGTGGCAAAAAGAAAGGCATTGAAGAAGTTACTGCACAACTGATCTGCGCCTTTGTTTTCGCATATGCAGATTGTTGGTTTGGTTTTCTGATGCAGTGGCTCATATGGCAGATAATCAGATAGAGACAAGCAAAATTTTGGGTCACAATTTTTACACCAAGGTCATCAATAGGTGAAACAGAGAATTCAACTTAAGTTGAGGAAAGAGAATGATCCAAATGAGCCTGTGTATGAGAAAACCAACAAAACAATTTGGGTTCCGACCAGGTCTGACACAAACCAGCCTGTGCAGTCACAGAAGATGTTTAGAGACTGTAAAATTTTGGATTTAGAAAGTAGAGGAGTTGTACTATCCGAGTAGCGAAAACAAAGGCGCTGATCAGCTTCGCAGTTACTGCGAAGCTGATCTGCGTCTTTGTTTTCGCATATATCCAGATTGCTGGCCTTCTCATGCAAGGGCTCAAATGAGTTCTTCCACTTGACTAAAGTGGTCAAACTATCATCTCATCAATTAGGTTATCAGTGGCTACCTAATTTAGTGGCACTTTATAACCACACTTGAGGACAATATCAAGGGTTTGTTTAAGAGATCACACTACTTGTACAAATCATCATTTAATATTAGAATGTGAGGACTACACCCTTAATGGTTTGGTCAAGAAACAAATTAGCGGCCCCCATGGCCGAGGGGTTAAGAGCGCTGTTTCTTAATCACTTGATCATCTCACCGCTGTGTCTGGTGTGGGTTCGAGCCCCGCACTGGCCACATGTGAGACAAGCCAAGTTCTGCTTGCGGGTGTGCCAGGTGGTTTTTCTCGGGGTTCTCCTGTTTTTGTCCACCTACTGATTGGCCCGGCTCATATGAGCTGAAATAATCTTCAAAGGGACGTAAAACTGAATTAAAAAAAAAAAAAAGTTATACATGTCACAGTAGGAATGATTCTTTATAATCTATGCTATTTAAATTCTTGATAATGTGTGACAGATTCTTTATGATTTTCATGTTTTTAATTCAATGAAGAGAAACTTGGGTATTTCCACTCTGAAAAGACAAAACTTACAGGATTTCAAGTCTGGTCAAAGCAGAAGCTCAAGTCAAAAAGCACTCACTTATGCCCTTTATAATAATCCACATTTATCAGTTAATCACACTATTCCAACTACAGCCAATGAAACTAATGATTCCAAACTTGCAGTCAAACTACATGTATAGGGATTCATTTGCCATTTGAGCTGCCACATGGGAAAACCAACAATCTGCATAGGCGAAAACAAAGGCGCAGATCAGCTTCGCAGTAACTGCGAAGCTGATCAGCGCCTGTGTTTTCGCTACACAGATAGAACAATCCCTCTAATCTTCTTAAATCCAAAATTTCCAGCCTCTAACCATCTTCTGTGACAGTACAGCCCTGTTTGTGTCAGACCTGGTCGGAACCAAAATTAGTGGTTTTCTCACACACAGGCTCATTTAATATTTTTCCTTATGAACTTTGGTATTTTCCTTTTTCACTTAAATTTCCACATTAAAAGAATTTACAAAACATCGGCCAAGCAGTCAGTAAGTCCTATGATACATCACTCTGGGTTTCCGAACAGGTCCAACACAAACCGGCCTGTACAGTTACAGAAGCCGGCTAGAATCTTGACATTTCAGATTTATTAATAAGAGGTACTGAACTATCTGTGTAGCAAAAACAAAGATGCTGATCAGCTGTGTAGCTACTGCACAGCTGATCTGCATCTTTGTTTTCGCACAGGCAAAAATCCAATTTTTTCCAGTATAAGGCCAAGCTGCTTCCAGTAGCCAAAGTAATAGGTCCTATGATACATCATTTGTTGACAACCACAACAATAACTAGCCAATATTGAACACCCAAAGGTCCACTATATTGTATCATTTACAAATTAGCCTCGCCTTCAGAAAAACGAGGCTTTATGCCAAATAGAAGACCAGTGCATGAATGGAACGAATTAACTTCCATGCCAAAATAGCCGTATCAGTGCCACTGTTGTCTACAAGTTTCAAAACTCTTACAAAATAAGTTGGTTTCTTACAGTCGCTAGAAAATCTGCCTGTTCAATCCTGTATGAACATTTCGGGGACATATTTTCTTGAAACAGGGCACCAATTGAGTCTGTGCATGAGAAAACCAACAGTTTGGGTTCCGACCAGGTCCGACACAAACCGGTCTGTACAGTCACAGAAGATGGTTAGATGCTGGAAATTTTGGATTTAGAAAGTAGAGGAATTGTACTATCCGTCTAGCGAAAACAAAGGCGCTGATCAGCTTCGCAGTTACTGTGAAGCTGATCTGCGCCTTTGTTTTCGCCTATGCAGATTGTTTGTTTTCCCATGCGCCGGCTCAATTATTGTCAGCAATAGAAGGAAAACAGAATTCCAATATAAGTTTAGTGGGGCTGTAAATTCCTGTAGACAAAACAAATTATCTTCACAATACTAATTGTGTATCTAAACGAAGATGGTTTGTCACTGGGATACGTAATGTGCTCCTAAAGAAGGGAGAGAGAACAGTAACGTACAAAATTGATCAAAAATGATGCAGTCTTGAAATTTAGAAAATTTTATGGTAAGGCGGCTAAGGCCAGAGAACAATCATTTCCCCACCGCCTGTGTACAAAACCATTCACCCCTACTTTCTCATTGGTCTGAATGGAATAAAAAAATGGATTCATTTAAAAGTCACAATTAAGTTTTCATTTATTTACTTAATATACAGAATACATGTATACTTGAGTAACTTATGATACAAACACCACACAAAACTTTCCTTAATCTAGACTTTTATGAAATACAGACTTACAAATTGAATGTCCTAAAAAAATAAAAACACCACCCATAGCCACCCCAAATTTTCCAGTATTTAGATAAGAATCTAATAATTAACTTTGTTTGGTCTTTATATAATTAGTTAATTGCCATTCACAAGTAAATATCACAAGGCACACAATCAAACAAAATTACTTTTTCATGCAACTAGAAATTTCCATTTCAGATCCTTAACACCCATACTCTGAATGTACATGTAACATGAGAAAACAAAGATGCAGATCAGCTGTGCAGTAACTGCATATCTGATCAGTGCTTTTTTGTATTCGCTTCATGCATAGTACAATTACTTATTACATGTATATCTGAAATTAAAGTCTCTAGCCCTCTTCTTAACTGTACAGGCCGTTTCATATTGTACCTGGTCAGAAACACTGAAGACGTGTTATCTCACGATGTGACTTATATGAGCCTGCAACGTGAGAAAACCGGTCTTCGGGGTTTCAGACCAGGTCTGACACAAAACGGCCTGCACAGTCACAGAAGAAGGCAACTCGAGAAGCTTGAGATTTTGGATTTAAGAAGAAGAGAAATTGTACTATCCGAGTATCGAAAACAAAGGTGATGATCAGCTTCACGGTTACCGCGAAGCTCATCTACGCCTTTGTTTTTCGCATAATGCAAAAATCCGGTTTCCTCATGGCGTGGCTCATATGTAACTAGAACTAAGATCAAAAAGCAATGTCTGATTGATACCAGATTTATTGTTACCAATGTCTCAAATCAATGTTTTCTTCATTCATTACAGAAAATAAATTCACTGATCTCTATAGATGGAAGAAAATAGCTGCCTAGTGGGGAAGAAAATACAGAAAAAAAAATCTTACCACTCTAAATAAATGTAAAAACATACATGTATATTATGCAAACTGCCTCCAGGCAAAGCTTCTAAACTACTGACCGGCCATCTGATTACTAGTTAGTCGCTCAAGTCTGAGCCTGCCCAGGAAAAGTGGTTTAGTCGAACCAACCTTATTGGTTTGCTTGGGTGGTTATATTTATGAAGAACATTAAATTTGAGTGTCATGACATCCAAATATTGGGTAAAAGTCCCATAAAATGGAGGTAATGTCCCTACATGACCATTGCTTTTGACTGGAACGTAAAGCATCAATTCAAACAAACAAAGATATGCAGACAAGATAGAAAATAGTAGGCACTGATCAGGCTGTATGTCTAATGCTTTATCCATATCCCATTCAGGAACAGAGGGACTCCGCGTGGGATAATAGTTACCGTTACATACGATGTAACACCAAGTTTACAAAGTTACATAGGATATGTAACACCAAGTTTTCAACCTTCGTGCAAAAAAATGAGGGGTACAATATGAAGAGAAATTGAAATGTTTGTTAGGTTTACACAAAAATTTAGTTCAGGCAATTGTAATGAGAATCAGAATAGTTTATATGTGAGACGTCATATTGACAATACCACACCAGGGGGGAACGGGGCTTGACCAGAGGGTATTAGTCCCGAGCTCTCATAACAGAAGTAAATTTAGACACACGATCATTTGACATTTCAGCAGAGGCAGGAAGGTCATTCCAATCCCTAATAGTCTGGGGAGAAAAAACTACATCAATAGGCATTTGTACTTGCTGAAGGTATCTCTGAAATGCCAAAGACTGTTGATTTCTACAATGCCTATTCTTTGGAATAAGGTCATTGGTAGGTATTTTGGCTCTCCCTTTTAGACCTTTGTAAAGCAATATAATTCTATTATCTTTTTTTTCTGCAGGGATTCCCATTTTAGATTTTTAAGGATGCAATTCATACCACCTTTTTTCATATGTATAATTCCTAGTTACGAACATTGCTGCACGGATTTGCACTTTCTCAAATTCATCTATCAGACCTTCATCATGAGGGTCCCAAACCGAGCTACCATACTCAAGAATAGGTCAAGAATATGAGTACCCACAACAAAGTCTTCATAAAGAAGCAAATTACTCCTTGATTATCTTCAAAAACTCCCTTAATCTAGTCTTCTGAGTTTTCAATCAACGCATCAGGTTAGCATGTCCATGAAATATATACAGCCTTAACCCCCAATTTTATATAATATAGTAAAATTGGGTTGCACAGGGATATCAATTTTTCTAATTTTATATCCAAAATGTAGATTGTGGGTTTCCAAAATCTATATTTTGAACATTTAATAAGACAAAAATCAAAATTTTTCAACTGAATATTTTTACTTCTTACAACTGAAGAAAAATCTGTATATTGATCAGACATGTATTCGTAATGGACTGCCTTGGCATATTCTCTGACTTCAAGTAGTTTGTACTTCTGTCTACTGATAACAAAAATGACTAACAAATCAATGCTTAAGTGACAAATACTGATAAATAATTCATATAAGTCTGTCTAAAGATTCTACATGTATATGTGGAGAAAAAACGAAATAAAAAGAATTCTGCTGATTCTGACAGACCCCTTTGAATCCTCTCGAAAAATGTACAAGGATTTTCTTGCCTTTTTACAGCCAGGAACCAGGATTTTAGAAAAGATGGTGATGAAAATCAGTCAAATTGGGAAAACAGGATACAATACAGTAACATTAGGATAACATGTCTGTGACATGTATACCCCCTTGAAACCAACTTATATATAGTAAAACTGGGGTATGCAGGGGTATACCTATTTTTCTTTCTTTTTTTTTTTTTTTTTTTTTTTTTTTTTTGCTCTTAAACATATATTGTGGGTACTTGTTACAACCGCCTTGGCGAGGCGGTTCTAATGTGTACCCACAATCTTAAGTTTTTAGCAAAAATATGAAAAATACAAAAAAAAATCTACAGACAATTTTCAATTTTTACAGCATAAAAAGAAAAATCTATATATTACATGGGCATGTTTTTGTAATGAGATCTAGTGATTATTTGTGCAAATTACACATTTCGAAGAATACATGCATCGTAAATTGAATTTTTTTACATCTCGATTTTTTTATTTTAAAGCTAGACAAATGTGGCAAAAAATCGGTAACAAGTCGTTTCGCAGCAACCCAGTTTTGGCTAAAAGTCCTTCATCCACGTCATTTCAGCCACAAAACCAGATCTAGACATACCAACTGACCTAATTACCTCCATATGAAAGCTACTCCAGATTTGCACCTTTTACATGTCGATTTTTAATTATAAAGCCAGACAAATGTGGCAAAAAATTGGTAACAAGTCGTTACAGCAACTAGTTTCGGCTTGAAGTCACTTCATACATGTCATTTCAGCAGCATGAAAACCAGATTGACGTAATTAACATCTTCATGGAAATGTCTCCGTTAGAAGCCACCACAGATTTGCACCTTACACATAGGTGAGGCTATCCGCACGACTGTCTTGCAGATAATGCCCCTTATCCATTTAACGATCATGACGATAAGCGGCGTTATCAGCAAGACAGTCGTGCGGATAGCTCGTGCTATAGGTATTGGCTATCGGCACGACGGGAGTATGATATTTTCTAACAAGCTCAGGGATTTTTTTCGGGTGTCTCAGGGGCCGAAATAAGGCCCCATTCCCAATGCAATTTGGGTAACTTTTTTCTCAATTTGAAGAAAATAATTCCCAATCAAGCTGATTTTTTTTTTTCAACAGTTCCATACATTGTGAAATTCAAACTTTGCTGTTTGAAACAGTGTTTAGCTTTGATTATAAGTTATTATTTAATGATTCTAAATGAAATACCTTAATAAGGTAGGTCACATTTGAAAATATTATCAATTGTGAATATTTTGAAAGTTTCCCAAATTCAGGGTTTACGTCGCTAAATTCCCCAATCAGAAAGGCCCTAGGGCCCCTTCCCAAAATTGCCAAAAAATCCCTGAAGCTTACTTCTGCATTAAACTATTACTTTGCCATTCAATTAATTAATAGCGATGCTCCTGCGTCGCTCTTATGGTAGAACGTGGTAAAAATGTTCTGTTCTATTCTGTTCTAGATACATTGATAGAGAAAAAATCTTTCGTCAGTCGGCGGAACCGGAATTCGGGGTAGCGAATAGCAACAACTATTCACGTCGAAACATTCGAAATATTGTTGACAAACTTTTTGTTCGACTGCGGCTGCCCTAAATGGACGAATTAAACAAAGATACTTACTAAATCATATCTGCCATTTTTGTTCCCGATAGATCATGACAACATGACGTCACAGTTTTGCTTAGTATGACGTCATATGGTTGCGTTCGGTTAACTGCACAGTGCACGACCTTTGTCGCACCAAGCGACGAAGGTTCGTATGAAACAAAACGACCTCCCTTATTTCGGAATGGTCTATCCTAAAAATACAGATCTAGAACTTTATGTTGTACGGAAATCATTGTAAATTGTGCAAAAAGAAAAACTGAAGAATTTTATGGCCCATGCCCTTGTGTGTCCCTGATCATCTGGGTAAGGTCCTATCCGGTAGGTCTTTTTACTGCCTGCTCTCTGTCAGTCTCTGAAAGAATTTTGTTTTCCTAATTGCCCATTTCCTCTGCTCCCTAAATCTCCAAACGTTAATGCTTGCTTCCCAGATCCCTGAAAATAAATGACCTTCTCCCAGGATCCGCAAGACACCTGGCAGGGCCCCAGGGTGAGGATGAGGAACTTATCAGCTTTTAAAATCATTGGCGCAATAGGAGCAGAGCGTCGCGCCAAAGGTGGTGCCTTATTTCATATTTATGTGTTTAGTTATTGAAGTACATTCGAAAAACATTTTATGTTAATTATCAACAATAAGCTTTATCAAGAAAACTAATTTGATTTGATTATTTCACCTTATGTCAACTGAATCACAGCAGATTCCTATCAGCGCATAAAAAATATAACCATTGCATAAAATGCTAATTTTTGTGTTACTGGAGTGTTTCGGAACTCACTGATCTATTGTTATTAAAGATTGTTTATTCTTTTGGATTACCACATTCTTTTATCATTTAGGTTATGATAATTACTTTCCTATTTACACATACGCATGGCTGATGTTCAAAGAAAGTTCACAGGTAAGCAAGTTTCAGCAAAATAATAATTATGATAATTAAAAAGTAAAATTTTCTGCATGGGTAATAGCGACACGACAGCGTCGCTCTTATGGTAGACGGTGGTAAAAATGTTCTGTTCTATTCTGTTCTTCTAGAATCTAGATACAATGACCATTCATCAACCAAAACTGGAATTCGCCTGTAGCCGCTTGCAACAGTTATTTATGCTCAAACGTTGAAATACTGTTTTGACAAAATCTAGCAGACTAAGCTTGATCTTAAAAAAACACAGACACTCATTTGTTTTAATTTTCCTTCATTCCGTGCAAAAAGTGAAGAATTGTATGGCTTATGTCAATGAGTGCCCCTGACTTTCAGGATCCATCAAGGTGAGGCCCTCATACATGTGATGAGTTGAAAAGGAGCTTCAGGGAGATTTTTCTTTTATTTCAGGGAGGTTTTTGAAAAACGTATAGAATATATAAGAAACCATTTCAAGGAGATTTTGAAGAATCAATGACGGTCTTTGGGGTTTTATGCCTCGTTTTCAAAAGACCATAACAATGTCTCAGAGGTCCTGGTGGTGGTATATCATAATTAGGGCAATAGCCCAATGTATTCTGAACCTATGACTATTAAAAGTTTTGACTATTTCCTCCATATAGTGTAAAAAAGGTAATTTTAGCGGGGGTGGGGGTCAAAATTTCAAAAGTGAGAAAAATTATTTTTTTCGCTTTTCCTTGCTTGTAGTCCCTTAATTCCACTACTGTATCATATTTTGTGCATGCAACACTATATTAAATGCGATAAACATGCATAATGCCATTGAAATAAAATTGAAATATTACAATGTCAACATTTTGGGTACAAACCTTTAGCAGTTACCTGTATAATATTATTGTCTCAATAGTACCAAACATAATACAAGATGCTGTTACCTTATGAGGAAACCTGCTATCTGTTATATGCAAAACCATATACCCAGATCAGCGATGATCAACCAGCTACTCAGAATCGTGTCATTAATTAACAAAACTCCAATCCATCTGGACCATCTTCTTTGTGTTGCACAGCTTGATTAGAGTTTGATCTTAATCAAAACATTTTCTCCAGACACGACCCATTGTGACAAAACTTGGTCACACTGAGCAACCTTGCATGAATATTTATTTACCTGTATAAACCTGTTACAACACGGCCTGCAGTGTATTTATTTTCTGATTCAGTTTTATGTCCCTTTCAAGATTATTTCAGCTCATATGAGATGGACCAATCAGTAAGTGGGCGAAAACACGAGAATCCAGAGAAATAAAAATTAAAACTGAGATCCTTTTAAGAGCAGTGAACATATTAATGAGAAAGGCGATGGGCCACCTTGCACACCCGCAAACAGAACTTGGCTTGTCTTACATGTGTCTCGTTTCAATGTAATGTTTTTCTCGTTGTGATGCTGATCATAAACATTATTTTTTGGTTCGGTTAGATAATGGTCGAACATCACTTACAAGTTTTCAGTCATTTTGGGACTGAGCCACGTATTGCTTCTTGTACCCAGTACTCTGGGGAGTTAATGTGTCTCAGGCACAGCAGCACGGCTCCCCACGATTGGATCAAACCCAGGGCCTCTATTTAGATTTGGTTGCATTAAAGAACCGAAAGATTAATGTTTTGATGCCTAACTTGATATAATAAGCAAACAGTTTTATGAGAATGAAAGGTAAACTGTGTAAACATCCCAAAATGTCATGGTGATTTGAAACTTTACGTTGCTGTATTGTACCAATGACAAAGACAATTTAAGTTCCAATAGTAGTGGCATCGTGCCGACGTGACTGAAAAGTTGTTGATTTTGAAGTTAATACATTTAAAAAAAAAGAAAAGAAAACAGTCCACCAATGTTACTTTTTGTGGTGCAAGAGGTTATTGGCCGTGTAAACAAGTGGACAATTTTAGTATAGAATGATTACAAAAGTTTGTTCCACAGAATGAACGGTGCCCTCATTTTCTGGGGAATGGAACATAAAAGGTGGTTATAAATCATGCAGATTTGGGTTTATTTTGGAAACACATGTATATATCCATTTTTGTACTAATATGTACTTTATATATGGCTTACAACTTAACAGCTGTTTTGTTTTCTATTTAATTTTAAGTTTAGAACAATTTCACATACTTGGGCTACAGTATTGAGATAACATTTTGGGCTGTAGGGTAGTGTTCCCCCCCGAGTCCCAGAACGCCATTCACATATATTATGTAAAATATGACAATACATTCACATGCAAAGGGATTTCTTGGGACTCTGGGGGGAACAATGTTAAAAAACTACTTTTCTATTTTCCTATATGTTTAATACAAAATATGCCCATTTTAACCCAAAAATAAAGCAGTACATCTATTGAAACAAATTTCTCAAACCAATATCATAAACTATGGACTACCAGCAAACATGTATACAAAAACAAAAGCGTTTGACCAAAATTTATTTTTCTCAAAATCTGAGGCAGCTATACATTATAACTCCCATTACCACCGTCAGAGGTCCTTTTGTTCGAAAAATAGGTATATTTTAGAAGAATTTTGATCGATTTTATGGCTTATTTCCTGGAGTCTCCCTGATGATGAGGCAGATATCACATGTATGCGCCCTACCTGTGTGGTTTTAACTCCCTGTTCCCATGGGGTAGATGGGTTTTTAGAATCGGTACCAGGACCCTCAAAATTCAAACTTGAGGGTGGGGTATGAAAGATCCTGCTGAGCCAAGCTCTCTAGCCAGGAATTTTACCTCCATTTTTTTTCAATAAAAATTGGATATATTGAACAAAATATATTTCCATAGTAAAAGTTAAAGCAGACAAAATTAAATTGATGGTATGAAAATTTTTCAAATAATTTGCTTAATAACTTTTCTCCCCTATATTGTGTCTGTATTGGTCTATTTCTGTCCATTCATTTTCTCACTTTACCTTTTAAAAAATCGATTATCAACAAAAATGAGAAAAACCTTTGAAATTTGTAAATATTTCAATTTTCCTCAATAGTTAGTAATTATTATGATGGATTTAACACATTTAACATTTGGAATCAGCCACAAAAAGTATTCATTTGCTCTAAATGTCCTAATAGACTGAAAATAGATATTTTTGTCAGCTAGGACTTTCTTACCACTGGCGGAGGTAAAATTTAAGAAAACTTCACTGCTGAAGCCTTTATTTAGTGTAAGGGAATTACCAAAAAACATCTTTAGCAAAATCCAAATACACCCGGACCTCTTTATAACACGGTTCGTTACAGCAAGGTTTTGGATATAACACGGACCATTCATGGACCCCAAATGATCTATTGTTGCTATATACCTATATGTTTTACTCTCGTTATAACACCGATTGGATAGCTAACACGGAAAATGTTTTGGACCCCAACAATAGTGCTATAAAGAGGTTGAGGTGTATTAAGTTAGACAAAATTATGAATTCAAAATATCTAGTTTGGCTGCTCAGGCTCAGCAGCCAGTGTCTTTAATACCCCACCAAACGTTACAGTCCCCCTGGAATAAAACCCTGGAGTTTTCATCTCCTTCAACATTCCAGAAGGATCCCGGCTCTTAACACAGAAGAAGAAAAAAAAACAACGTGAAAACAGCTGGGTAATTGTAATTTAATCATTAATGATATGGCACAACTGATACCCCAATAATCACCCTACACGGATTTTCCTGGGCTGATTTTGGGGCCCATTACGGGCCCCTTTCCCAATTGAAAAAATGTGTAAAACTTCAAAATTTTCAGGTCAAAAATCTCAAAATAATAAATAAATCCTTGTTCATTTGTTGCGGATATGTAGATCATACCCTCAAAATATTTTTTTGGAGAAATATCCTCAAATTAACACCAAATATGCATATTATCCCCTATCTATCTATCTTCTGATACTGAGTCGATCAATTTCTGATCATCACCTCAGGTGTGGGGTGGGTGGCTAAATTTAGAATTTAGTCAGGGGAAAATAAAACATTTGGGGTGGACCATTAAAACTATTTACAAGATATAGATGAGAGGCATACTAAAACGCATGCCTCTGGGCTAATGATTTAAATAGAAGCCTTAAATTCCTCAATGGTCTTAGATAGGACCACTGAAGAAGGGAGACTATTCCAAACCGGAATAGTTCTGGGGAAAAAGGAATTTTTCAGGGCATCACTATAGGCAAATGGTCTTGTGTATTGTGATTCATGTGATGCCCGAGTATGCCTTAGATTGGGTGCCGGGGTCAGGTATTTGTCTTTATCAAGAGACACTGTACCAGAGTGTATCTTGTAGAAGAAGGTTAAGGAGGACCGCTCCCTGCGAGACTCCAGGGATGGCCACTCAAGTTCGTCTAGCATTTCACCGACGCTACTGGTGTTCCTCCATCGGCTGCAGGTCCACCGGGCAGCAGTCCTCTGCACCTTCTCCACCTTCTCAATCTGAGTTTCATGATAGGGATGCCAAATAGGAGCTGCATACTCAAGTTGAGGCCGAACCAATGTTTTGTATGCAACTTCCTTAGTATGCCTAGGTGCCAGTGCCAAATTGCGCCGAAGAAAACCCAAAGTCTTAGTTGCCTTGCATGTAATTTCAGAAATGTGTTGACCCCAATCAAGATCATCTGTGATAGTTAAACCGAGGTATTTAGCCTCCTGGTACCATATCTCGAACCACTTTTATAACATTGTTACATGCAATAATCTTAGAACATGCAATAAAATTAATTCAATCCTCAGATTTTGTAGACACAACATTGCCAATGTCAATGACCTATTAAATTATGTGTGACGTCATATGGCGCGTGCACAGCACGGTCCGTTGCATCACCACTAAAAATCATGTTTCCTTCAGTTAATGGAACCAACTCTCGAACAGACTATTTGAGCTCGTTTTCATATATAATAATGCGAGGGAATCAGGGAAAAACAGTGTGTAGTCACCCAGGAGGTATTTAAATGTAAGATTATATGGTAAAATGCAGGCATGTTACCACGTAGGTCATTATGAATAGGTCCAACCTAAACACTGGTCTCTTACTACACTTTGTTTCCTTGTATTTTTGCCAGCACCAAAACTGAGCAGACTTAGCCAATTTCTATTTGATTTTTGGGATTTAACAAGTGATCACACTAGGGAGAGCCACTAGGAATGGGAGGTAGTACCAGTAACAAAAGAAAAACGTTCTTGTTGCTCATGCGATTTTCACGGACACTGTATTTTCACAGGGGTGTAAACAAACATTTGTAAAGCTAGAAAACGCTAGGTGTGTTTCATTCGTCCAAAATTGATTTGAATACATAGAAGATAGCTTCTGGCATGAGATAGAAAATAAAATGGAATTCAGGAATGTTTTTGAGCAAAGAAATTTTTTTCAGACAATCAGAGTAGATGCATTTTGCTTTGATTTTGGGCGGTTTCCATCGTCTGCTAGGGAAATCCAAAACGAGGCTGTCACTTGGCACTGTGCCCGTTTCGTCGCCCATTGACTGACGAAGAAAAAACCGTCCAAATTGTTTTCTTGTGGACCAGAGTTTATATTTTATTTAGTGTAAATCAAATTATTGGTCGAGAGTTGGTCCCGTTCGAGAAATAGTACCAGGAGGCTAGCGGACTGAACCTGTTCTAATGTTTGCTGATGCAGTGTGTAATTGAAATCTATATGCCTGCTTGGATGTAGCCGCGTCACCCTCATTGAATGACATTTGCTAACAATGAATTTCACTTGCCAATCCATTTCCCATTTGGCCAAGCTATTCAGGTCATCTTGTAAAATTTGACAATCCAATGGTGACTTGACATTTCTGTATAAAACACAATCATCAGCAAATAGCCGAACAGATGACCTGATGTTGTCAGGAAGATCATTAATGAAAATAAGAAATAGGACCGGTCCTAAGACCGATCCTTGTGGGACAGCAATTGGTTCAAAACAGAAAGCTATACCCACCCAGAAAGAACCGGGACTGGGTCTGAGGCACGGCCATGTTCTGTTTTGTATCCATTTTCCCAATTTGACTGATATACATATTATTTTTCCCAAAATCATTGGTCCCAGGTCCCTGTTTTGAAAAGGTAGGAAAATCCCTGCCCTATGTCCGCAGAACACAGCTAAAAACTAATTGCTTCAACTTTTTTAGGAAAGCTGTTACTTGTTTCATTTACCATTTGCAAGTTCAGTTGTATACAGTGATCAAATCTGGGACGATTTAGAAGCTTTCAGTGAAGCAGTATAGAAGTTTGATTGCCATTGCATTGTTCTACAATATGAAAGCATTTAGATTTCAAAGAAATTACCCGTTCTCGTGAAATATTCCTCTAAACTGATTTTTCTGGAGTTTTCGTCTCACACCGGAAGTAAACAGAAATAAGTCGCACGATTTACAGAAGTTTTTCGTTTCTTACCTTTTCGTTCACTTCACCTTTCAATCGAGTCGATTGAGTGTTGGGTGGGCGGCTAAATTTTGAATTTAGCAAAATAGCTAAACATTGGGGAGAAACATTTGGGAAGGGACATTAAAACTATTTAGAAGTGACTTCACGGTCAAATGTCACAGCAAAGATGTTACAGTACCATGATTGTATCAAAACAAAACTAGACAAAGGGGGTACGATTTTTGCTTTGATATAAGGACAGCTTACTCCGTGGTTGAAAGTCACATCTGACCAAATTTAAAAGCAGTCTAAGGTTTCGTTCATGTCCCAAATAGCCACCAACATTAAAAGGATCCGATCAGAACTTTGAGACATTGCTTTTCCCAACATAAGTCAATTAGACTAACTGCGTTTATTAGAATTGTGTATCTTATCCAGCATCGTTACATTTAGTGGTATGATCTGAGCGACATTTGAGCTAGTCTATCCTCTTTACCTGCAAGTCTGTAAATACTGGTAAAGGAGCAACCATGACAAAAGCAATATAGACTTTAGATGCTTATGGACAGACAACTCTGTTATTTTAATCATGTTACATTCTTTATTAATTATATTGACAGCAAAAACGTATGTCATGATTTTGACTAACTTTAATACTAAAAAGAATGTTGACCCACGAGGTCGTCTGTCCCTGCCTTAGGGTTATATATACTATTATTGACAATTATTAAAGTACAAGTATAAGCTTTAACAAAAAGCTTGGTCTACGCTTAGCATATTATAAACTAGAATGTCAAAGAATCTGACCGTACTCCCATTTCATCGTGGTGCATTTGACTGAACAGAAATAAAACGCTGTGCGGTGAAAGCATTCATATCTGACAATCGACCGTCACGATATTGTCGGTTCATTTCATTCCGTTGTGGCTTGGACAGAATGTAATTGGCTACACGGCAGGTGGGGCGCGGTCAAAGCTTTCATACCCGACCATATAGCGTCACAATACCGTCGGTTCATTTCATTCCGTTGTTGCTTAGATAGAATGCAATCATGCACCAGTTCCACGAATTTAACAATTTGCCCCATTTTGGTACCTACTGCACCATTGTTACAAATGTTACCAACCAAAGGGAGGTTTGCATGGGTGTTGGGGGTGTTTACACGGTCCTTGGCGAAACGACCCGGAATCCTACTAACACGATGGTCAAGCCACTAGACTCAAACGTGCAGTTGCAGTTATAGAGAGGTGTATGAGTTGTCTTATAAGTAGGTCAATCTCAAACCTTAGAGTAGTCTACGCGCTGGCGCGTATAGACAATCAGTATCAGGTGTCAGGTGAGCGTTTACAAGACCAGAGGTTCAGGATATTTAGATCTTCTAAAATGTGGGTTTCGAATCACTGATATGCAGATAAGTTGGGTTTAAGAGGGCATTTTGAGAAAATGGCCGGGTTTAATACAAAATTCAACAACAAGATTTCAATTCTGTTGTTTTTATGTCACCTACGAGTTTCTCGAATACACATCACAATTATCGATTTACAAGACTGAGATCAGAGTAATACAGAAAAAAAAAACGTGTATGCACTATTTCATCAGCTAATACAAGCAATTGAGGACCCAGCTTTGACTGCACCAACTGGGTGAAGAACTTTCATAGTGAGACGATCCTCCGATTCGAACTGCTGCATAGTAGTCGAACGAGACAGACTGACACCACGCCTCGTTCTTTACGTTTGAGTCCGAGTGGCAAATGTTTTTAATGTCGGTCCATAACTGGCTGTCACATGTCCCTCGGCTTATGGAAAAATGTGATCCCTGCCAACAAACGAAGAAATATTGGAGTGTTGAAGAGGAAAAAAAAAAAGACTTGTATTTTTGCACTAAAACAAAATGTATACAGTCAGCTAGAACCGAATCACAGAAAGCAGGAATTTATAAAATACATCTCTTATACGTGTGAGTAATTGTATTAAGAGATGTATTTTATAAATTCCTGCTTTCTGTGATTCGGTTCTAGCTGCGACTGTATACATTTTGTTTTAGTGCAAAAATACAAGTCTTTTTTTTTCTCTTGATTACTATTCATGAACTAAATGATAAATGAGCCGCGTCATGAGAAAACCAACATTTTGCATATATGCGAAAACAAAGGACCAGAGTAAGCTGATCTGCGCCTTTGTTTTCGCTACACGGATAGTACAATCTAAATCCAAGAGCATGCGCAGCTCCAGAAAAAGTACATTTTCAGGGGGGGGGGGGTCCAAATTCCCAGAAGGGTTCTGACGGAAAATTTCAACATGGCAAAAATTAATAATCTGGCATTTCCAGGGGGGTCCGGACCCCTTGTCCCCCCCCCCTCTGGATCCGCCCATGAAGATTTCCAGCCTCTATCCATCTTCTGTACTTGCACAGGCCGATTTGTGTCCGGGACTTGGTCGGAAACCACATTGTTGGTTTTTTCATGAAGCGACACTAATGTGTCAATCAGTCTGTCTTGATAACGGGATGACTATATCACACGAAATCTGTTCAATCATTTTTAGTTCCACAAAATTGTCCCAAACACTTTAGACGTGTATACAACACATTGTGTTTGTTACTTTATTACTCTGTGGCACTACACCCGTGTGTTAGGCGGCTAAGTCGGAAATGCGCTTAAGTAGGAAAAAGTTACGACTATCTAGGAAAACGTCCGTCAGGCGCTTAAGTGGGAAATGCGACTAAGTGGGAAATGCGACTAAGTGGGAAAACAACTAACCAACTTGGAAAAGTTAATACGAGTCGGACTTATAATTGCAACTTGTTAATTTCATTAATATAGGATATCAATACGCGGTGTCGTGAGAAAACCTGTCTTAAAGATTTTTCGACCCTATCCAACGCAAACCTGAGTGTACAGCTTGAGCTAGTATCTCAGTTGCATGCAAATTCTCCCGACTGTTTTGCGAATTTGAGTTGCACGAGTGTCGTGAGAATTTTCATGTGTTGCGAACTAGTATCGATCTGGTCGCGAAGGTTTTAAACATGTTTTAAAACTTTACGCGATTTTTTTCGGCAAAATATGCCGCAAGACTGTCGCGCGACTGTCGTGCGACAGTCGTACGACGTTCATGCGAGTGTCGTGAACATGTCGCCGCGAAATTTTGGCGAATTTACAATGCGAAAATTTCGCGACACTCGTACGAATGCAGTACGATAGTCGCGCGACAGTCCTCGCGACTATCTGTCGAGAAAATAAAATAAGCGACATTCGTACGAATGTCGTGAGACACTCTCACGAATGTCTCGCGACTGTCGTACGAATGAAAATGAAACTAAAGCTACATTCGTGGGAACGTCGTGAGACAATCTCACGAATTTCTCGCGACTGTCATACGACAGTCGCGCGACTATCGAGCGACAGTCCCGAGATACATTTTCAAAATTCGCGAATTACTTTCATAAATTCGCGAATTACTTTCATAAAGTCCATTCAAGGAGACTGCAATGACGTGACGCGCGATGTTCGTACAAATTTGTGTAACACGACGTTCACGTTCAGTTTGATTTATTTTGCGCTGAGCGATGCACGTAGGTGTCAGGTTATTTGATTGTTCGCTTACATGTTTGTACTTTCGAGAGTTTTAATATTTCTTCTTCTTTCAAGTGATCATCCTAAACTATTTTTATCTATCTAAACTGCGCAGTTCTATTTTAAGAAGTGAAATGTGTGTTCCAATTAAAGTTAGGTATCACGGCGTTCTGTGACGTACATTAACACGCGTTTACGTCAAGTGTGACAAAAATTCAGCCATGTTAAAATAATTGTAAAAATAACATTATTTGTCGCACGGCAATGAAAATAATATGGTTTTAAAGCTTAGAACATGAGCATTTTAGTAATAGTATCGTATGTCTTGTTTTCTTGCATTAAAATATCTTTATCTTACAATAAGGAAGATAACCCACACAAAAACAACGCAAAATCGCATGTGTGACATTTTTTCAGCCAAAAGTAAAAAATCATAAGGGTGAAATTTTCATAGTTTTATTAATATTTCTGCATACATTGCAATCAGCCTTATATGAGCATTTGTTTGGTATACAAATTGTCTTACTCGTTAAATATGTGTAATAATCGTTTATTTTATTTTAAAGTGCACCCTTGATTTTCCCCAAAGCGTGACACTTTTGGCACCGACGGTTTTTTAACTGCCAAAAATTATGTCAGCGATATCTACATGTATTGTTATTATCCCGCCGTATTTTGATGGGATTTGGTTGAAAAACTTCGGAGATATACTTTTTCAAACCTTTTTAGCAATGCGATTTTGTTACGCGTGACACGCTGTTTTGACGTAAAAATTGCTTTTTATTTGTATCTTGTTATAATTTGCGCAATCAAAAACATGCATGATTGTTGTGATGCAATTGCCCATACGAAGCGGATTATTTCGATATATAAAACATAGATATTGAGCCGAAACTGAGTTTGCTATTGCGTTTTTGCTGATACAGCAAGCATTATTTTAAAATTTGTACGAACTTTGCGCGTCACGTCAATATGAAAATTGTGTTAATATCGTTGATCTTTGTCGCGAAATAGTCTCGAATTAATCTCCAGTTGTCGCAGGGCTTTACGAACATGGTCAGAGGCACATTTTTTATGATTAACGCACTGTCTATGTATAAAGGTTGTAACGTCGCTAAGCTGCGTGCAGTACTTTTAATATAGGAGAGGTAACTGTAGGACAGGGTCCAGTTCTTGTGATATAGGGTATGCACCGCAAGGACAAGGACCAGTTATTGTGATATTGGGGCTGTAACCAGAAAGACAGGGTCCACTGCTTGTGATATAGGAGAGGTAACTGTAGGACAGGGTCCAGTGCCTGTGATATAGGGGATGTACCGGTAGGTAAGCGTACAGTACTAGGGATATAGTGGGCTTAGCGGTAGGACAGTGACCAGTACTTGTGATATATGGGAGATAACTGTAGGACAGGGACCAGTACTTGCGATATAGGGGATGTAGCGGTAGGATAGGGACCAGTACGTGTGATATAGGGGAGGTAACTGTGGGACAGAGTCCAGTACATGTATCTGTGATTTAGGTAGGTAACGGTAGGACAGGGTCCAGTACTTGTGATATAGGGGAAGTAACGGAGTGGCAGGGTCCAGTACTTATGACATAGGGGATATACTGATAGGACATGGACCAGTACTTGTGATATAGGGGGTGTTACTGTAGGACAGGGTCCATTACATGATATGGGGATTATACCGGTAGGGCATGGTCCAGTATTTGTAATATAGGGGATGAACCGGTAGGTCATGGTCCTGGTCTTTTGATATAGGCTTTGTAAATTTTCCTTTTTTGGATGGTGACGTTCCTCGTCGTGCTTCTTATGGTGTTTACATTTCGCAACTTATTAGGTTTGCTAGAGTCTGCAATCATGTTACAGACTTCAACGCTCGAAATAAATGTTTAACGGCAAAATCTCCAACAGGGCTATCGGTATCATAAACTTCGAAAAACCTTTTCTAAATTTTATCGTAGACACTATGAATTGATTTCCAAATATAATGTTCGGTTAAAGACGCCTTTAAGTGAGGGCCTTTCGGAACCTGAATTTTATGGTGACTTAGTTTACAAATTTAAGAAACTTATAGGAATTAATGATTTTTCTTTTCAGTTCAGAAAAATCATAACACGTTACAGACGTATAGGTTATAACTTGAATGTTATGCGACAGTCTGCATGCTTAGTTTTTAACCCAATCATGGTTGATAACTATGCTGCCTTCTTTAATTGCACGCCGGTGGGTCGGGCGTCAGACTCTATGATGGCCCCGACTTAAAGCTATTCATTTTAGTTGGTTGGGGCCGGAGCTTCTTGTCTTGTTGCTTGGCCCATCGGGGTCCAACTGGTGTTTTTCTTTTGCTCCGGAGTTAGTAGGTTATTCGGCGCCCAGGGATCTCCATCGTCGGGCAGCTTCCTCTATCTGTGAGTCCTTGTTTTTGATTCATCAGGATGTTTATCATGATTTATTTGTTTGTTCTTGATGATTCATTGACTAGTTAGAGATTCACCACGAGGACCGAAGAACTTACTAAATGTTATGAACCACTGCAGAAGCTGAGGGTGAGGTTAGGATCCTGTAAAACCGGTTTAAGCCCGCCAGTAACTTTGTGTTACTGATCGTTCCAAGGCGATACTTCTGTGGTGGTTCTTTTTGTTTTATGTCTTGGTGTTTATTTTTTTTTGTGCTGTTGGCGCCTTATGTATGTTTTCATATTTTTGATTAAGTTAAGGTACCTATTGAGTGGCCACCTATTGGGAAAATAGCTGCTCATTCGGCTTACGATATGTTTCATGGTATAAGTGCCTGATTGTTAGTTTGGTGTTTTCCCACCTCGGTTTTTGGAGTGGGAATCTCTTTCTGATTGCGCCTTTTCCTGATCTTTGCCTACTTGTACGGTTTTGTTATGGTAGGATAGGATCCGGTACTTGTGATATGGGTGGGGGAGGTGTACATGTACTTTTACGACAGGGTTCAGTATTTGTGATACAGGAGAGAAACCGGTAAAACAGGGTCCAGTACTTGTGGTATATAAGGGATGTACCGGTAGGATAGGGACCAGTACTTGTGATATAGGGGAGGTTACACTGGGACAGAGTCCAGTATATATGATTTATTATATGGGATGTACCGGTACGGCAGGGTCCTGGTCTTTTGATATAGGGGTTGTAACGGTAGGACAGGGTCCAGTACTTGTGATATGGGGATGTACATTTTACGGCAGGGTCCAGTATTTGTGATACAGGGGAGGGTCCGGAAAAAAAGGATCCAGTACTTGTGAGATAAGGGATGTACCGGTAGGATAGGAACCAGTGCTGGTGATATAGGTGATGTTATTTTGGGACAGAGTCCAGCACTTTTATTGTAGGACAGAGCCCAGCACTTGTGATTTAGGTAATGTACCGGTAGGGCAGGGTCCAGTACTTGTGATATAGGGGATGTATCGGTAGGTCAGGGTCCAGTACTTGTGACATAGGGGTGTAACGGTAGGACAGGGTCCAGTGCTTCTGATATGGGGGATGTACTGGTAGGACATCGTCCAGTACTTGTGATATAGGGGAATTAACGGTGTGACAGGTTCCAGTACTTGTGATGTAGGGGATATACCGGTAGGACAGGGACCAGTACTTGTGATATAGGGGATGCTACTGTAGGACTGGGTCCATTACTTATGGGAATTATACCAGTATGGCATGGTCCAGTAATTGTAATATAGGGGATGTACCGGTAGGTCATGGTCCTGGTCTTTTGATTTAGGCTTTGTAACGGTAGGATAGGATCCAGTACTTGTGATATGGGGGATGTACATGTACTTTAACGACAGGGTCCAGTATTTGTGATACAGGAGAGAAACCGGTAAAACATGGTCCAGTAATTGTGATATAAGGGATGTACCGGTAGGATAGGAACCAGTACTTGTAATATAGGGGAGGTTACTGCGGGACAGAGTCCAGTATATGTGATTTAGGGAATGTGCCGGTAGGGCAGGGACCAGTAATTGTGATAAAGGGGGTGTACCGACAGTATATGTGATTTACGATAAATAGCGGTAGGGCAGTATCCAGTACTTGTGATACAGGAAATATACTGGCAGGGCAAGGACTAGTACTTGTGAGATGGGGGAGGAAACTAGGACAGAATCCAGTGCTTATGGTATAGGTGAGGTAACTGTAGGACAGGGAGCAGTACTTGTGATATAGGGGAGATAACTTTATGACAGGTTCAAGTATTGGATGAACCGGTCCACAAGGGACAAGTACTTGTGATATAGGGAAGGTAACTGTAGGAAAGGGTCCAGTTCTTGTGATATAGTGGAGGCAACTGTTGGATAGGGTCCAGTACTTGTGATATAGGGAAAATATCGGTAGGTCAGGGTTCAGTACTTGTGATATAGAGACTGTGATATAGGGGAGGTAACTATATGACAGGGTCCAGTACTTGTGATAAAGTGGAAGTAACTGTTGAGCAGAGACCAATACATGTGATATATGGGAGGTAACTGTAGGACAGGGACAGGTACTTGTGATATAGGGGAGGTAACAGTAGGACAGGGTCCAGTACTTGTGATATAGGGGGGCAACTGTTGGACAGAGACCAGTACCTGTGATATAGGGGAGGTAACTGTAGGAGAGAGACCACCACTTGTGATATAATGGGGGTAACTGTTGGACAGGGACCAGTACTTGTGATAAAGGGGAGGTAACTGTAGGACAGTGACAAGTACTTGTGATATAGGGGAGGTAACTGTAGGACAGGTACCAATACTTGTGATATAGTGGGAGTTAACTGTAGGACAGGGTCCAGTACTTGTACTACACCTTCATTACTTTCTCCCGCACACAAAACTTGAACTGTATAAACGCAAAACAACAGTAGAATAAGAAAGGGAAAATGCGCCATGTTGTATCTTTGGACGGAGAATAGAAAGGGAAAGTCAAAATGGATGGTGGCAGGATTTATGTGACATTATACATGATAAGCAGTTCTGCTTTTCCGATTGTTTACACCAATAAACTATCAGTTTCAACAGTGCAGCTAAAATTGCAATTAAAACACAGATTATCTGCTAACCACTGGCTTATCGCGTGTGTATTGTGTGTAACCAACAAAAACCTGTATTCAGGGTCAATTTTAAAGGAATTTTCGCTGTTGCAATATCCTTTTAAATTTCGACAAAGTACCACACGAGCAAAATGCACTACATGCACAGTTACCACGCTACTCTAGCAGCAAACGCATTTGATGCTGCACAAGCTGATCGTTTTTGACTTTTCATCGTGAAAACGTCCGTGTAATGCCCCTATCACGCTACGACAAATTGTCTCACGAATCGTCACGAATTGACAATTTTTGACAATTTTTTTCGATTCGTAGCTGTAACGTAATCGATTTGTGAAGTTCTTAACTAATTCTTACAGTTCGTAGTAAGTTCTTGCGAATCGTGGGTCAGTCAGAAATTCGTGGCCAAAATTTTGAACTGTTCAAAACTTTGGTCCCGAATTTTCGACCAAAAAATCGCATTTAATTCGCAACAAAGTCGTAGTGCATTCCGTGACATCGTAACTGAATCTTATCTGATTCGGATGCATTCGTAACTCTTTCGGAAATTCCGGAACTTGTCACTCAACTACGAATTGACTACGAATCCGTTACGAATGTCGCGAATACACACCGAAGCAGATACGAAATAGGGAAGAACTATCTACGAATTCACATCAATATGCGAATCAGCCAAGAGTCTCACGAATGACTTACGACTTAACCACGAGTTTGTTAGAAGCTGGAGATTAATGGAATTTAATATGGAAGTTTATAGCACGAATGTTAGCCGATTGCACCGGAACGCACCACGAAGTCCACGAATCATACAACAGAAATATAACTAAAAAGGTACACCAAAGGACAGGCGAAAGATATTTGGAAAAGCAATGTTATACATGTATATCATTTTGGGTGCGGCATACGGAGACAGTTCCGTTGAAGAGAAGCTACTTCTTTAATTCTGAGAGAATCCAGCCTCAGAGATGAAAACCGTTGCAGGGAAAAAGCTACAGTCAGAGATGGGTGGTTATATTGTTATTTATGAACAAGAGCTTACCAAGTATCATCGAAAGAGTGTTGGGGCCATAGCCGATGAAATAATAGCATGAGAAAGTGGTCATCGCCCTTAATTTAATTTGAAACTGATTCTCAAGCAAGTGTATTATAACTTTTATAACTATCTTGAGAAACAAATCTCACGAATTGTCAAGAACAGCTACGAATATTTAGTATTCGCACATGTTATCGTCATACTCGCAACTAATTCGTAACTGATTCTCGAACTTTCGCGCAGCATATTCTCAATAGATAATTGTAAATCGGTAAGAATTCTTGCCAAGTTCCTGTGATTGCTGCCGAATTCAGCCGAGTCTGCCGAATATTCGTAACGCTATCGTGTGTGTGTCCTAACAGATTCGTTAGCAATTTCGAATAAACAAAAATGTTCACGAAATTCCACGAATCCTACAATTTATCGATTCGTGGCAATTAGTGAATAAAAATAATTGTTAGATCCTTTGGAAGCAGTAAAACATTGAAAGCGAGAAAATGGGCCATATTGTACAATTTCGGGTAATGAACCTTCGTCAGTGACCCTTTACAAAACTGACAGCGAAAGCCAGACATTTTTGCTGCAATTTCAAAAATTTACAGCAGTGTAGTCTAAATCAAAGACTTGTATTCCCAAAGGGGCCAAATAATCAAAATATTGTTAAGAAGATGATTCTTAACGTACAACAAATTTGAAGTTCGGTTTCGTAGTGTGATAGGGGCATAAAGCGTACCCCCAAATACCTTACCTTTATATAGCACAACTGGGGTAAGCAGGAGTATACCTATTTTTCTTATCTTTACTCCAAAACATAGGTTGCGGGTACCCGTTAGAACCGCCTCGCGGAGTCGGTTCTTACGTGCACCCCCCCCCCCCCAAAAAAAAAAAAAAAAAAAAAAAAAAAAAAAATCCGACAAAACTTTCATTATTCTACCGCTGAAAAATCTCTGTATATTGCATGGGCAAGTTTTTTCATATTGTATTTATTTCCTAATAATACACATGATTTTATTACATGAACCATTTGTTACCACGGGGCAGGACGGACAATGAAAATGATATTTATTCTCTGTTTGCATCCCCCTCCCCCAGTAAATTAATGCTAGGTGTTTGTTTAGGCATTTCATGGTAATAAACTGTTTGGTGTATGTGTGAGGTAGTTGCTACTATCCATGAAACTTAGATTCCGGCCAAAAATGTTGAATGGGATATTAATCAGTCGTTGAACACGAACAAACGAAAATGACTGCGGCTTCTGGGGTTAACTTAGTCATCGAACCACATCTTTAGCGTTATGTTTAAAACCATGTGGTTTGTCGACGACTATGAACAGACTCTGCATTGGTAGAAGAACAGAATTCTATATGGTAAATGTTTGTGTTTTTTTTTTTTTTTTTTTTTTTACATATGTATCTAGTTTTGGTATAATCTAAAACTTCGACGAAACAGTTGCCAGCATTTTATACTATATGCAATAAAGAACGGGGCCATTAAGAGACGAAATAGGTTTTGATGGACTTTAAACTAGCGAAGCAGACATTGAAGATCAGCAAGATTATGCGGTTCTGTCTGTAATTGAAAACATAGAAACAATCACCCATTACATGAATGAAAGGGGGCAACACATTTGCTGCATTATTATTTATAACAAGACTATTATTTTGATTTAAGCCGCGAGCGTTAAAAGATGCATTGATGGTAACACACAATATGTTGCACAGCCACAGAAATCTACTGAACACTCTTGATACTTTGGGTTCAGAAAATAGAGGGATTGTGGACCTACTATTTTTGTATTGTAGCACAAGCACTGATCAGCTGCTCAGCTGATCTATGCTAATAATATCGCATATAAAAAAGTCGGTTTTCTCATAAGGCGGCTCATATGAAACATTGGAAGGAATTGCCATTAGTTTTCTAACGTTTCCTACTTAAGCGCAGTGAACAAATTTCCGAGATAAGCGCAATTTTCTTTCTTCACCTGGACGGTTTTTCCCTATTTAAGCGCATTTCCTACTTAGTCGCCTCACACCCGTGGTCATGCTTTGCTAGATCAGCAGGCTAACCTACACCCCGAGATATTTCGAGACCTCGCTCCACTTCCATGTGGAGAGGTCTAATGGAACACCGATGGAAACATTCCGTCCATGATCACCGGCTAAGGTCATGTCGGGACGATCGGTGAATCTAGCAACAGTATTCCTAGCAATATCATAACCACACTGTTCCTGGACAAGCTCATCAGGGGCAGGTTACCAGTACTTAGTGTACATTTATTTGACGATTGGCTGACTCTTGAATCAGCAAAAGAGAAAGAATGACCAAATCTTTACAACAGAAATGAACTGGACATGAACATCCGTAGCGGGACCGTTTCAAATCGGACACGCAGCCGATCGGTCGCATTCGAAATCGTATCACTTGCATAGACTTACGCAGACGTAGCAGATATCGTGCTTGTCACAAGCTGGTTTAAAGACGTCTTTGTAAAAGTAAGGTAAGCCAAAAGGTATGCTGCAGCCATTAGTTTTACCATGGGCCCCGCATGTGCTGGAAACAAGAAATCCTTCTGTGAAGCTACTCAACACAACCAGAGCGCCGATACCAAGGATGAGGCAGGTATTCATCTGAATAAATGATTATATTATAGATACGACCTCCGCGGCACAGCTTTAAACTGAAGGACAAACATAATGTTCAATGAAAATATCTGGTAAAAAAGGAAGACCGACTTGCGATTTAGATAAGTTGCCACCAAATGCAACGTTCATCGACTCGAGCAAAAAGCGTTAATGTAAAAAGAACAAGCTTATCCATATGAAGTGGGTTAACTATGATGAGAGTTGACTCGTGTGAGAAAGCACCAAATAGTTCCTTCCATACATTTTACCATACCTCCCATACAGTATTTTTGTGATACGCGCAATTTGCGAGACTGTTATTAATGGAAAACGTACTGATATCAAGAACAAATTTTAAACGACAAACCTTTGACTGGGCGATAATGTGGAATAAAAGTGACCATACCTTTGATATGGACACAATCCTTGACCGAATTTCGCAATGGAATGCCACTGGTCACTGTACAATGAGCCGCCCCATGGGAAAACCAACAATTTGCATAGGCGAAAACAAAGGCGCAGATCAGCTTCGCGGTAACCGCGAAGCTGATCAGCGCCTTTGTTTTCGCTACTCGGATAGTACAATTCCTCTTCTTCTTAAATCCGAATTTTCAAGTTTCCAGCCTGCTTCTGTGACTGTGCAGCCTGATTTGTGTCAGACCTGTTCGGAAACCACATTGTTAGTTTTCCCACGAGGTGGCTCAAATGTTTCTGACCGTCGACGCACGGGCGTGTCTTTATCCTGTCGAGATGCCGCAAATCAGCAACTAGATGAAGATGGACGTATAGCAGAAGAAACTTAATGTGCCGTCAATGCAGTGAACATCGGCTCTGTTGGTAATGAGTCGGTAATCATCTCTGTTTTTATGTCCCCCCTCCGAAGGGGTGGGGGACATATTGTTTTTGGTGTGGATCCCGTCGGCGGCGTCGGCGTCGGCGTCGGCGGCGTCGGCGTAGCTTTTTGTCTGCAAGATATCTCCTGAACCACTGGATGGATTTAGACCAAACTTGCACAGAAACTTCGTTGGGACAGCCGAATGAAGTGATTAGATTTCAGTGACCTTGACCTAATTTTCAAGGTCACAAAGGTCAATTAACTGTTTGAAAATCCAGGTGTCTCCATTCGTTTCCGCTCTCTAACTTGAGTAGTTTTTGACCGATTTTCTTCAAACTTTGCATATTAGTTGATAACGGCAAGGAGTGGTTTGGGATTGTAGATGCGTAAATTTCGTCAAACGACTTTAGAGTTATGGCCCTTGATTGAGGTTAAAAATTGCATTTTGTTCGTTTCCGCTCTCTAACTTGAGTAGTTTTTGACCGATTTTCTTCAAACTTTGCATATTAGTTGATACCGACAAGGACTGGTTTGGGATTGTAGATTGGTAAATTTTGTCAAACGACCTTAGAGTTATGGCCCTTGTTTGAGGTTAAAAATTGCATTTTTTTCGTTTCCGCTCTCTAACTTGAGTAATGTTTGACCGATTTTCTTCAAACTTTGCATATGAGTTGGTACCGACAAGGAGTGGTTTGGGATTGTAGATGGGTAAATTTCGTCAAACGACCTTAGAGTTATGGCCCTTGATTGATTTTAAAAATTGCATTTTGTTCGTTTCCGCTCTCTAACTTGAGTAGTTTTTGACCGATTTTCTTCAAACTTTGCATATGAGTTGATACCGACAAGGAGTGGTTTGGGATTGTAGATGGGTAAATTTCGTCAAACAACCTTAGAGTTATGGCCCTTGATTGAGGTTAAAAATTGCATTTTTTTTTGTTTCCGCTCTCTAACTTGAGTAATTTTTGACTGATTTTCTTCAAACTTTGCATATGAGTTGATACCGACAAGGAGTGGTTTGGGATTGTAGTTGGGTAAATTTCGTCAAACGACCTCAGAGTTATGGCCCTTGATTGATGTTAAAAATTGCATTTTGTTCATTTCCGCTCTCTAACTTGAGTAGTTTTTGACCGATTTTCTTCAAACTTTGCATATTAGTTGATACCGGCAAGGATTGGTTTGGGATTGTAGATGGGTAAATTTTGTGAAACGACCTTACAGTTATGGCCCTTGATTTATGTTCAAAATTGCATTTTTGTAAAAATTTAGGGTTGGGGCCGAGAGGGGGGACATATGTTTTCCTCTGAAAACTCCTTCTAGTTGTTTATAGAATTTGCAAATTTGAGTTGTCTTAAGACGGAGCCTTATTTGGAGCCAAGGCTTGTCAAAAGAACACCTGCTTTCTTACCAAAAACAGAACTGTATGGCCTGGTAAGTCTTTAACTAGATTGTATTATAATATCACATTTCAAGCTTTGTTCACCCATGTGGTTGACCAGAAAACTTGCGAACGCACGGCATGTCCGCTGTCTAGTGAACAATTGGGCGGTCATTCCTTGCCTACCGTACTTGTAAGTGAATTATTAGGAATATAAAAATCAACAATTTTTCAGTCATGTCGGGACACAGGCATCCTTTCAGGTTGTGTACTTATATATTGGCTACATACTGTGCAGTGCGAAAGTTTCTAGCCCTGAGACTCAACGTATCGGTAGTAGTTTTCAGCACCCGGTCCGAAGTCTAGCCATGAAGCCATAAAGTCTACCACTGAGTCATCGATCATCCTATAACCACAAATTCCTAACGTAAGCTTCCCAGTTCCATTTTAACAACCTGACATGTACATATATATTCTTTCGTTGCGCTTAAGCCTCTAATCAGAACAAGAGGGTCAACAGACAAGTCCCATGCACACACAGGTCTGTTCTTATTCCCCAAAAGGTGAGGATCATATGGAAAATCACTTATCTGAAGAGAAAAGCGATCGGCGTGATTACAAAATTCAAATTCCAAATTTCAATTTTTATTTATTCTCGCATATACAGAACAGCTGCCGTTTTACAAGATCAAATAATCATTAATACAAGCAATTGAGGACCCAGCTTTGACTGCACCAACTGGGTGAAGAACTTTCATAGTGAGACGATCCTCCGATTCGGACGGCTGCATAGTAGTCGAACGAGACAGCATGGCACCATGCCTCATTCTTTACTTTCGAGTCTGAGTTACAGATGTTTTTAATGTCGGTGTGGAACTGGCTGTCGCATATCCCACGACTTATAGAAAAATGTTCTCCCTGTCAATGAGAAAAAGAATGCATGCGTTCGGGGTTCCCCCAATGGTATCATTGGTTGGTAATATTTGTAACATTTGCACCAACAACGATTTTACCATTTGCACAATGGTACCATTGGTAATTAAATTGGCACAAATGGTAGAAATGTTACCAACCAATTGTACCATTGGAGAACCCCAAATACACGCACTGTTACACTCTTAAGGGGGTAAACACCTACAAGGTGCAGCCCTGTCCGCAAATTGATTGAATTTTCATACAACAAAATGTCATACCATTCTTTTAAATTAAGTAAAACTTCTCTTTGGACTTAGGAGGTACATCGTGTACAATATTACTTGATCAGCTTGCTGAACCGCTTCATTTCGTTCCACTTCGGTATCGTGCCAGCTTAGTCAGTTTGGAGAGTGTCATTGCGGACAACCTCTACGGGAACATACTGTCTTGGACGTTACATTTCCTGCACCAAATTTCGGTAGACTGAAATGACTGTTCTCTGCTATTCAAAACAAATGGCAATCCTGAATTATTGTGGGTATAATTAGGGCCTTTTTTTACATCACCGTATATGGGAAAATACAATATTCCATTAATTACTTTAAGCAATGCAAACTCTGACACAGTCGCTCGGCTGGGTCGAAGACATAGTCCTGGCATGGGATCACATTTACACATACTTACACAGGCGTAGCAGATATCATGTTTGTCACAGGCAGGTCTAAAGACATCCTTGTAGAAATACGGTAAATCAAAGGGTATGCTGCAGCCATTAGTGTGACCATAGGCTCCGCATTGGTTAGCTCCATACAACCCTTCTGCGAAGAAACCCAACACCAGCAGAGCACCAATGCCAAAGGTCTTCATCTGGATGAAGTTTAATTATCACCATTTGTCCGGTAAAGTCAGTAAGAAATTCTGTACAATTGTTGTAACGCAAACGCAACGTAGAGTAGTTCGGTGAGAAAAACTGGTGAAGGAAATTTCTGGCTGGCTAACTGAGCGCGATTCAGTTATATACGTAAGTTGCCACCAAATGTAACGTAAACTGGCTAGCAATAACAAGCCACACATGCTTATCCAAAAGGAGTGGTTTAGTGCACCTCTATTCCTGTCACTAAGTACCAAGTTCCTAGCATGCACTTTACAATGCACTTGTAAGTATATTCATGATACTAAACGCCAATCTTCGAAATTACGAGACTATTATTAAAAAAAAATAGATATAAACGACAAACCTTGGTCTGGAAGAACATGTGGCACAAAAATGAACAAACTTTTTGATATGGAAGCAATCCCTGACCGAATTTCGCAATGGAATGTGATGTGACTTGTCACAGTAAAACTTAATAGCGTCGACGAAAGGATGTTTCTTTTTTTTCCAAACGAGATGCAAAGTGACATCTAGATATAAAGATGTACGTATAAATCAAACCAAGCGAAAGCCGAAAGCGCGCTTAGTTTGATTTATTCTTGCACTGTTAATGGTTTAATACCCCTATATACTTATTTTAATCATTTTTCGAATCCTTTCTTAGGATCCAGTGCTACCGGGAAGATTTTTGTTTGATGTTTGTCCTAATTCTCCCTATATAAAGATGTACGTATATATAGAAGTAGAAACGCCATGCACTATCAATGCAATGAACATCAACAATGTAAGCAATAAGTCTGAAATCAACTCAGTTTTTGTTTATTATAGCGCTTTTGCAAATTCTAGTAGTCTTAAGACCGAGCTAATCTTGGGCCCGATACTCGTCAAAAGAACATACATGTGCTTTCATTCATCAAACGCAGCTTTGCAAGTCTTTCGTTTCTAATATTTGCTTTTTAGGTGGTATACCGTGGTAATATCACATTGTTTTTCAAGATTTGGTAACCTCTGTGGTTGAGCAGGAAGCTTGCTTGGTGGGCTCAGAACGCAAAAGCATGTCCGCTAAAATTGTATCAGCTATAAACATTTGTTCGGTGAATTGTTGCTTATAGAGGAAATGTTAACTTTGTTATGTCGGTACAGAGCCATCGCTTCCTGTGTACTAAGACTGTACTCTGTGATGTGAATGTTTCAGTTTTCGAACACCAGACACCGGGCAAGATTATTTTTAATAACCTCGATGCTAGGTCTCTTGCCACGAGGAAGAAAGTCACGAAAATCAGCAGCCTCTCCTTTATGCGCTGCGGCGTTGGTGGCATTTCAAGTTAACTCCTACCATACCAAGTAAACTGATTCCCTTGTGGCGGGGCGGCACTGGCGGCATTCCAAGTTAACTCCTACCAATTTGGCGGCGCGGCGCTGGCGGCATTCCAAGTTAACTCCTATCCTTTTGACGGGACGGCACTGGCGGCATTCCAAGTTATTCAGAAGTAGCGCCAACGCCGTTGCGCGACTAGAGCTGAACTCTTCTCTGCATCCCACCCATCAACTCACTTTTCGTGATATTCTTACATGAGGGATGGACCTGCCACGAAGCCATAAGCTCCACCACTTGTATCACGAAAGTACTAAATACTCAATTCAATGTTAACAGTGGCTCCACATTTTCATTTTATTTGACATGCCCATTTATCATTTTTGTTGCGTTTAGGTTTCTAATCAGAACAAATGTTATATTTTCTAGGGCGTTTAACTAGGTCACAGGTAATTGTTGCCATATCAAAGCAAAGGCATAAAGGTACAAGTCCCATGAACACATGTATGTTCTTTTTCCCAGTGATGATCATAGCGAGCACAACTTATTCGAAATTAATGTGAGCCACCACATGAGAAAACCAACAATTTGCATAGGCGAAAACAAAGCCGCAGATCAGCTGTGCAGTTAACTGCACAGCTGATCAGCACCTTTGTTTTCGCTGCACGGATAGTACGCTCCTTCTTCTTCTTAAATCCGAAATTTCAAGCTTCTAGCCTGCTTCTGTTGCTGTACAGGCTGCTTTGTGTCGGACCTGGTCATAACCCAAATTGTTGGTTTTCTCACGCACAGGCTCATTTACTAACGATTCCACCGTGACTCAGTGATATTCCTTTCCAATACCATCGATATAGTAGACCTACGTTTAAGATATGGATATGTATCCAGTTAAAGGGAGAGCAAAGTGGTACCACTGTTTATTCGATTTATGATCCGTGCTGGTGCAATATTTGATTAATCAGAGATCAAAGGATTGTCATAATGAGGTGATTATCTCATCTCTGCAGAGGGCAACAAAGAGACCCTTGAAGAATAATACCTGTGGTAGCTCCCTCTACAATCAATATTGATTCTTCATATGGTGCCTCTACCTGTATTCAGAGTCATTGTCAGGCCACCAGCTATTCATTTTTAGTTGGTTGGGGTCGGAGCTTTTTGTCTGTTGCTTAGCCCACCGGGGTTCAACTGGTGTTTTTCTCAGTTTGCTCTGGGTTTCCGTAAGTTATTCGGCGCCCAGAGATCTCCATCGTCGGGCAGCTTACTGAATCTGTTGACTCCTCGTTTTTGATTCATCAGGGTGGTTATCATGATTTATTTGTTTGTCCTTGATGATTCATTGTCTAGTTAGAGATTCACCACGAGGAGCGAATTAAATGGAGTGAACCACTGCAGAAGATGAGGGTGAGAATAGGCGCCTGTAAAATCGATTTAAGCCCCCCCCCCCCCCACCCCCTCTGTAATTTTATATTACTGACCGTTCCATGGCGATTGGTTCCATTTGTTTTATGTTTTGGAGTTGAATTTTTATGAATCTTGGTACGTTTTTATATCGTTTTATTTAAGTTCGGGTGACTGAGTGGCCGCCTATTTGGAATAGCTGCTCAATCGGCTTACGATAAGTTTTCTAAGTACCTAATTGTCAATTCAGTTTTTCCCAACTGTTTTTTTTGGAGTGGGAATTTTTCCTGATCATTACCTACTTGTTCCTTTTTCTAGTGTCCTGTCTTTTATCAGTGATCAGCTAATGACCCTCAATAGATAGGAATACAGGTCTCGAAGGGCTGAAATCCAGATTTTTTAGCTTTGACTGGATGATGAGGTACATTAGGCTAGCTGGAAATGCTTTTCGGTGATATTAATTATAAAGCCCCATTTTTCATCATCCAATGAAAGCTAAAAATCTTATTTTTAAATCTGATATTTACATCTTCAGTCAGCTTTTTATTAGGACCAATTAACGCCAAAGCGATCAAAGACCATGTAAATCTTCCTGTAGTTGTCTTTGACATCTAAAACTGCTCAAATGCGATGTCTAGATGGGTGTAATTTGTAACAAAGTTTGGTATTTTTATCACCGTTTTCTGTAAGCTTTCAGATATATCGCCGTGGTAATTGCCAGAGGCTCACTGTGGTATTTGGAGAAGGATCAACTTAAACATAGTGCCGGTGGCGCGTACAGTTGCACGGACTTTTGTGACAGAAGTTAGCGGTTGTGGAGGAGGGAAAACGTGTTTTGCTAACCGAGAAGAGGTGTGTGGACAATATCTAGAGAAATACGACGGAGGAAGGTACCAACACTAAACACCATATGAACAATATTATAAAAGATGTGATAGAAGGCAGGATATTAACATTAGCACAAACAACAGGTAAGAAAACTTTTTTCATTATAAATTAAATATTCACAAACGATAACCCTCTAATTTACAAACAAAATCATATACATGTACAAACTTAACAAAAAGCTTATCTCAAATATATAGATAACAGTGATGATTCACAAACATTGCATGTTAAAGAATAAAGATGAATATAAACTGGTCAAAAGGGCGCAGCACGTTTGCGCGACCAATACGTTTGCGCGAAGGCTTTTGCGCGACTTTTGTATGCATACGTTTGCGCGATTGTTCATTTGCGCGAATTTTTGAAAGACATGTTTCGCCATGACGCGTCTTAAGATGTGAACAATTTGCAATACAAATACGGTTTTATGCATGATAGGAGACAGCAAACGTAAAGCTGAAAGTCATCCCTGTGAAAAGCATGGGGATATATATACATGTACTTTCACTTTCTAAGAGACAAGCCCCAGATAAGCAGGAGAGAAAAAGGTACAAGTAGGCAAAGATCAGGAAAAGGCGCAATCAGAAAAAAATTCCCACTCCAAAAACCGAGATGGGAAAAAACTAAATCAACAATCAGGTACTTATACCATGAAAACATATCGGAAGCCGAATGGGCAGCTATTTTCCCAATAGGTGGCCACTCAGTTACCTAAACTTAACTAAAAATATGAAAACATACATAAAGCGCCAACAGTACAAAAAATTTTAAACACCAAGGCATGAAACGAAAGAACCACCACAGAAGTATCGCCTTGGAACGATCAGTAATATAAAATTACTGGCGGGCTTAAATCGATTTTATAGGTACCTAACCTCACCCTCAGTTTCTGCAGTGGTTCATAACATTTAGTTAGTTCTTCGGTCCTCGTGGTGAAAAGTCCCATTGGTGAACAGGAGGCAACAGATAAAACATATTTTATCTGGCCAACGGAAGGGGTATCTGTACACATTGTTGTAACTGATCGGGGTCTACACTGTACCGTACACCTGTATTTACCTGGAAAAAAGGTCGCGCAAACGTATTCACGCAAACATAATTGAAAAAATTCGCGCAAACGTATGGTAGCGCAAACGTAAATTTTGAAAAAGTCACGCAAACTTATTGTCCCCGGTCAAAATGAGTCATTTTTTCTCCATAGGCATAACGTTAAATTGCCTACTTTAAACTGTTTATTTCAAATGCGATTGAAAACGCTTACCAAATCCAAGTCTCTATCTGTATCATGATTACACAAATTTTCAAGCTGAAATACACTTTGTGTTTCGATGTGTTCATATCCAGATTTTTGCCAATTTAACTATAGGAGTAATGTCTACTTAAACACGTGCCACTGTATAGAAAACTTAAACCATATAAACGAAAATCAATCCATAGTTAGACGAATAATATAAGCTTATTTGCTGAAAATGTCATGTAAAAAACGTTATTTCAGTCAAAAGTTGTGACAAAATATTTTTTTTTTTTTTTTTTTTTTTTTTTTTTTTTTTTACATTAGTCTACGGAAAAAATATCAGCTGGGACTTAACTTATTTTGACCAAAAATTTAAAATTTATTTCTTATATATAACTTTCAAGCACAATCATATAAACCTTATATAAATATCATCCATTGTTGAACCAGTCAATGTGAGCTTCCAAATGGAAATCGTTTTTTTTTTTTTTTGTTGTTGTTGTTTTTTTTTTTTTTTTTTTTTTTTTTTTTTTTTTTTTTTTCTTTGCATTAATACACATACATCAGGGCCCAGTTGTTCAAAACTAACGACGTCGTTAGTTAACGTTTCGTTAAAATTTCAAACATTAATATTACAAATACACTGTTATTTTTTATTGGAAAAAAAAATGTGAGAATCCTTTGCAGTGCACTGCAAAGGATTCTCACATTTTTTCAACAAAAAATAACAGTGTATTTGTTACTTTAGCTGATATTTGCTTAACAAATTTATGTCTTAACGATATCGTTAAGCTAACGATGCTTTGAACGACTGGGTCCAGGAAAACACGTCCGTGAAATGTATACACCTTAAACCCCACTTTTATATAGCAAAACTGGGGTATGCAGGGGTATATCTATTTTTCTTATTTTTGCTCCAAAACATAGATTGTGGGTACTCGTTAGAACCGCCTCGGCGAGGCGGTTCTTACGTGTACCACCCACAATCTATGTTTTGAGCAAAAATAAGAAAAATATAAAAAAAAATCTCATGAAATTTCCAATTTTTATGGCTGAAAAAAATCTCTATATATTGCATTGGCAAAGTTTTCGTAATGTAGTACAGAATGCTGACAAAAATAATGACAAAATAAAGATAACAATCACCATCAAAGATTGTATTAATTAGCACTGACTAGATGATTAAAATGAACCGTCGCAAGAGAAAACCAACAATTTGCATATGCGAAAACAAAGGCGCAGATCAGCTTCGCAGTAACTGCGAATCTGATCAGCGCCTTTGTTTTCGCTACACGGATAGAACTATTGCTCTACTTTCTAAATACAAAATTTCCAGCCTCTATCCATCTTCTGTGACTTGTGACTGTACCGGTTTGTTTCGGACCTGGTCGGAACCCAAATTGTTAGTTTTCTCACACACAGGCTCTACATCGTGATACACGATGTGATCGTCTGATAAATAGGATGAAGTAAACACACACACACACACACACACACACACACACACCACTTTAACATTTCGAACACTTTAACTTGACCATACCCAGCACTTCCCCTGACAAATTACACAACGGCATCGTGAGAATAACCTGATTTTGGCGAAAACAAAGGGGCACATCAGCTGTGCAGCTGATCAGCGCTTTTGTTCTCTCTACACATAAAGTACAAATTCAAATTTTGAAGCTTCTTGCCTCCTTCTGTGACCTAGCTGGTCGGAAACCCGACGACCTGTTTTCTTGCATCGCTACACAAATGATTGAGGGAATGGTTGTGACAAGTCAACCGTATGTGGGTGACGATATCTCGTGCGGCCGAAACTGGCGGACCTATCTCAGACTATGGTGAGTTGTTTTATGTTTTAAAGATAGAATGTGTTCGTGTGTCCATTGATCCATGATCACCCATGCTATCACACCATAAGCAAATAAATAAATGAATTAATAAAAGAAAGAATTTAAATAAATATTAAGTAATGTTCGGCAGATGATAGCAAAAATAATTAACAATTATCTTTTGAAGCTAACCAACTGAAAATTCTCAAATTTGTAACAGACAAGCACAAAATAAACAACATTTGTGTATTAAACGTAGTTCAGCATTGCGGAACAGAAAGCAAACTAGTTTAAGCCCGCCAGTAATTTTATATTACAGATCGTTCCAAAGCGATACTTCTGCGGTGGTTCTTATTGTTTTATGTCTTGGTGTTGATTTTTTGTGCTGTTTGCGCCTTATGTGCGTTTTCATTTTAGTTAGGTTTAGGTAACTGAGTGGCCGCCTATTGGGAAATAGCTGCTCTCTTGGCTGACAATATGTTTTGTTTTGTTTTTAAAAATAGTACAAGTATCTAATTGTCAATTAAGTTTTTCCCACTTCTGTTTTTGGAGTGGGAATTTCTTTCTGACTGCGCATTTTCCTGATCATTGCCTTCTTGTACCTTTTTCTCAACAGTGCTTTCCCGCTGTGTAACGAATTTCCTTAGAAGCTATCCTGTCCACGTAAATTTTCCGTACTAACCTATACAAGGCACTTGGCCATTATAACATTAGATTACTTTGTACATGAGTACATAATGACCGATGGATTTCTTTTCTGTAATATGGAATTGTATCACAAATGGCATTATTCAGCTCTAGGTGAGCTGCTGCTTCAGTTATTCCAGTCTACTCTGACGTCATATACGCAATTTAGGATCCTCCGTGGCAATTAAGTCACCCACCTTATAAATCAGTGGTCGCAAGTTCGACCCCAGGCGGCTGAGGCCTATCAAGTATGTCAATTGAGACTTTATACCGAGGTCCCGTCTCTATAGGATCTTAGCTTTTGGGTGGATGTTAAGTCCTAAATCAACTAACCAACATCTGCACTCGTTCAATATGGCGGCCAAATATATCACTGTGACTGTTCCTAGTTTCAGCTGCTGTTCTGAGCCTGGCATTTGGACGTGGGTGATGACTGAACTACCAGCCGTCTTTATTTTGGGCTGTTGGAAGGTGAGACTGTGTGTGCACGGTGTCTACTCCTCCAGTAGCGCGAGGCGAGAATCATCAAGTAGATACCAACACAAGTGAGCACGAGGTTGATCACAGGTAAATACTGAAATATAGTCAACAATAGGTGATCACAGGTAAATACTGAAATAAAGTGATCACAGGTAAATACTGAAATATAGTCAATAATATGTGATCACAGGTAAATACTGAAATAAAGTGATCACAGGTAAAGGTAAATACTGAAATAGTCAACAATAGGTGATTACATGTAAATACTGTGAAATATAAATGCTCGCAAGAGAACAAATGATCGCAAGTAAGTATGTAAATGTAGTCAACAAAACGATTACCATACTCAAACACGCACTGCGCCTAAAACTGTCACAATAAATACCTTAACCCCAGCATTTAAACGATCTAAGTTTCTCTATTCCCTTTGGGGTTTAGAGTCTGAAACAACAGATTTAAGATCTGATTTTCAGAATTTTAGAAAAAATAGGGCAATTCGAATTTTCTAATTTAACATCAGATGCAATAATGATATAAAACACAGAAAATGTTGTATTGCTAGGGGACAAAATGCCAGAAAAAAATCTATCAATTCATAAATTCGTAAAGCCAATGAAAATAGAAAAATATTGCAGAAGCGAAAGCTAAGCGTGAATGCGTTTCCAGATGATTTTAACCGTCAAGCAAAGCAATGGTCCTTAATTGCAAAACAGGCGAAAAAATCTCTAAAATGCGAAAATTATTAATTATTACACTATAAACATTTAATTTATGCATTTTTTCGCATTTTTCTGTGCTTGCCGCTGCTATCGAAATAGCCAGTATTTCAGAAAGTTTTATTATCGACTCAAATGTATTGAAAATAGCACAAGAAGAGTTTGGCCCGTATCCGTATGTAGCAACTCCTTTGTAGGACACTGTGCTTGGTAAGTAACACCAACCTTTGGAAGGAGAGAATTGTATTGCTTGGTACATTGATCAACTATGTTTTGGTTTAAAAATTAACACAAATAAGACAAAAGCCATGATTTTTGAGAATGGCCGATACTTCACTTATCGTGATTTCTATATTTATGGCCAAAAGATAGAAATTGTTAAATCCTTTAAATATTTAGGCATAACGTTTTTCAAAAATGGAAACTGGTTTGACAGCCAAAAAATGTATAGCTAAACATGCTTCGTTTGCAATGCATAATCTATTTAGAATGCAATGCATAATCTATTTAAAACGTCAACTAATCTCACTGCACCATACGGCGAACTGGGAAGATTTCCTCTTCATATTATTCGTAGAATACATGTACTGAAATACTGGATAAAACTGATACATCGGTAAAAACAAGTTTATCTAATGATTATAGAAGACTCCGACAATAATCGAGATTATAGCGGCAAAAATTAAATTGGGCAGCACAGATAAAACGTTTATTACAACAACACGGTTTTGACTATGTTTGGCAACTACAGACAGAAATTGAGATACCGTTTGCAAAGATAAAACTTCGAATATTTGTTTAAACATATTTATTCTCCATTTCAAATTGACATCAACTTCGAATATTCGACAGTTACAAACAATCATGGTATGGAAGCATATTAAATAATTCTTCCCGTTTGCAAGCATATTGTATCTTTAAACATAATTTTGAACTTGAGAAATATCTAGATGTGATATCTGAGAAGAAATATAAAATAGCTCTAGCAAGATTTTGGACTTCCTCACATACATGTAGTTTAGCAATAGAAACAGGACGGTATGACGACACTTCGCGAGCTGATAGAATATGTAAATCGTGCGACATGAATAGAGAATGAATACCATTTTTTATTAGTATGTTCATTATACCGCGATATTAGAGTAAAATATTTCACCCCATACTTCTGTCATTGGCCCAATTATGTTGATGCATTACTTTCTTTCGAATCTAGAAAACATATTAACCATATTGCAAAATTCATTTATTTTGCTTCGAAAAGACGAATTTCTTAATGGCATTTGAAAATTATAATTGTTTATATTTTAGTAAGCTTAAAGCACACTTACTTTGACTTATTAAATGTAATGTATTGTACTGTAGTTCTCATTGTGTATATTTTGTATGCTGATATGGCTATGAACATTGTAATAATGTTTTATGCTAATAAAGTATTTGTATTGTATTTGTATTGTATTATTGTATTGTTTTGCTGAACTACCAAACGACATTCGATATCACCTATAATTATTGGGGTGTTAAAAGAACTCAAGGGAATGATATAATAGAGTTATCTAATATGGATATCTAAAGTGTATATTCTTTCTCAAGTGTATCCAATTAAGGAGTCAGCTTACATAAATAAAATGGGATGTGAAGGGGTAACACAATAATGACAAATTAAATGCAACCAATTTCGGTATAATTTCTATTCTCTATTGTTTCACATAATTGATGTGCACGTGTGTATAGAAACCTACTAGAAAACAAAACACAAATGCGGAAGCCTTTCAAAACTATGTGTGGTTTTTGACGAATTTAACTGAGAATAAAAGGGATAATACTACCACTCATTTAAGAGTGAACACGTAAAATCAAAATTTAAAATTATCAAAAGGAGCATACTAAGACCAAGTATCGGCAATGTCAGGTCAAATGTCTTAATCCCAATGATGTGATTGCATTTGTCTCCATTGTATATGGAATTATGTGTGAAAGTAAGAACGCATCAATCCATGAATAGACGCCAGTTTAACACAATATTTATGCTCACGTGGGCTTTTATTTCATTATATGTTTATGTGAGCTTTCAGCTATGTGAGCTAAAATAGCCATAATGTAAAATAGCTTTGTCCATTTTTCCAGAATTAATCCTTCAAAATACAGCAATAGCTTAAATTGAAAAATAAAAAAAACTACGAACTATAAATGAACTGCTCTTGAAGACAATTTCGTGACTGTTAAAATCTATCAAATAAATAAACCGCAAAACTAGGAACTCTGCTTTGTCTTGGCACTGGTGAGGTTGTACCGATACACAAGCTCGTCTGTGCCGTCTCATTTCGTAAATATCATCACTCAGATTTCCTAAATATGCGGTCATAGAACTATGAAATAATATGGTGCAATAACCTATATATCACCCTCTACATAGTATCACACACGCACCTCATCGTTAACGTTAATTGTGTTTAATATCTGTCGACCAGTGTGCCTAGGACTGGCGGCTATAGCATTATCACGTGACACTAGTTGGGGAATAACTACAGGGGTTGTTACCACCTTATTATCACTCCTGTTCTGTAACCAAAATTACTTAAAACTGTTAGAAATTGTCTGAGGCAATGCTGCTGCTTAAAACATAGAATACCACGAATAATTTAATTATATATACTATGCATATTTTGCATGGATGTTTCATTATGGTGGTTGAAAAATGTGTTTTTAATTTGACGTAGGTATTATTTGTGATAAAATTAAGAGCCGTCTTTGCTCACATATAGATTTTGTTTTGGGAGGCAGAAATAGCACACAATTATAACAATATATTCCAATTATCCAAATATACAAACCATAATTCAGCATCTGTATGTGTGTGTATGAAGCTATAATGAGCCTAAAAGCGTAATTAAAGTGCAGGTGAATGCTGATAACCAAAATGTACATTTTTTATGAATACCCTGTGTCAGAACGAGAAAGCTTGCATGTTGCATATGCATTGTATGGGCCATACCAGGGGATTTGGGAGAGTTGGGTAGAAGGAGTTATTTTCAGGGGGTGTTGGAGAACTAGAAAGTACCTTCAGGGAGCTGAGGAGCAAGCAAACTTTAGGTGTTTTTTTTCGGGAGCTGGGAACAGGAAGCTGAGGATAAAAATTTAGGGAGCTGTGGAGAAAGGATATTTCTTAACTCAGGAAGCAGGGAGCTAATACCCCCAACCACACCCCTGGTAGGGCCTCACTTATAGACGCAATCAGCCTTTGCTGATAAGCAATAATATCCAATTTTGTTTTATATAGCCTTAATACTTCATTCTATATATTCACTTTTAGGTGGCTTTTCAGTGCTATCACACTGTGTTTGTGGTAATCCAAAATATATACTTTTAAACCCAACTGCCAAAACCAACGTTCTCAATTGTCAAAAAGCATGTGTTGGCAATCGAGAATGTTCAATTTAATTTCGACGATCCTCTGTCAATAGCTGAGCAGGTGGCTTTTCTGGTTAAAAATCTTAGTCAAGCTTTCTCGTGACGTTAAAATATCTACATTTAAGCATTATATAGCCATGATTATACTACCAGTCAACCTTACCTGTGGATACTAAATTGAAAATGGCATTTGGATGAACAAAATGGGATTGAGATGAATAAAATGAATTGAGCTGGAACTGAAACGATTGAATTAAATATACTGCTTTGAAATGATAAAGACCGAAATTTCTAGTTTTGTAAAGGAGACGTTTATGTATATATAAAGCGATGAGGTTTTCAAGGAATGGCGGTGATTATGAAATATTTTATGGAACAGGTAATCAGTAAAGACTATTCACCAGGGCCTGACATACGCCAGGTAATCAGTAAAGACTATTCACCAGGGCCTGAGTTATGTCATACCATAAGCAAAGTCGGAGGCAACGCAATGGTCAGGCCACCTAAGCCAAATTTCAGGACAATTTCTGCAGCAATGTTTCGGATGTCCAACCTTTAAACGCACATATAATTGTAATCTTTGTAATATACAGACCCATATAGCCCACGTCTATAACAGTAAAACTGAGGTGTACATGGGTATATCTATATATTTTTTTTTATCCAAAACATAGAATGCGGGTACTCATCAGAACCGCATCGGTTCTGTCGTTTATCCACAATCTATGTTTTGAACAGCAATACGAAAAATACCAAAATTTATATGCAGAAAATTTTCAAGAATTTGCATCTCTAAAACATCTACATTTTATGTAAATTACGTGGGTATTTTTCATAACACTTACCGGTGACTGTTGTGATATCATGGTAAGGCCTATCTGGTGATGGCCAATGTTCATCATCACATTCGGGAAAGCCCCGTCGATGGTTTGATCAACGCTGTACGGGGTCTCTGCTAGCACACAGTGGTCGGGACCACTAGAATGACCAACCTGTAACCCCCGGCTGAAACGAAAAACGATACAATTTTTTATTTTTTTCACTCTGGATATACGTATATATTTTTATAAAGAAATAAAGCAAAGAACTATGGGGGTTATCTTGCGAAGAAAACCGGTCTTCTTATCCGCTCTGTCTCAAAACCACATGCAGGCAATACCCCGCCCTAATGATGGTTCAGATTTTATTTTATTGTAATTGGATTTCCGGCCCCAGAAATTTTCATGTTTGAAAGTGCGAAAAGATAGACGGACGCACGCATGGACGGATGCAGAATCTGTTTTATCAAATAAGCTCGCCAAGGTTTCTTGGATTGTAATAATTGCGCGGAAACATGCGGAAATAATACGAAACAAACAGTTATTGTGACATTTAAAGAATCGAGGACAGTTTTCATCTCCGTGTTCGCTGTATTTGTTTAAAAAAGCCTGGTCTTAAAGTCGGTTATTGGCAAGTCGAATTGAAAGGAAAAAGAATATGTCGAAAGGTCATCCTGGTCTATGACTGCAACAGAATGCCGTTTGGTCAATGCAACTCACCGGCAACATTTCAGCGTCTGATGTAGAAAGCGATGAAATCTGTCTGATTTACCCACACAACAGCGTGATATTTTGGGGGTCTTTGGACTAGCATCTAAGGAATATTTAAGCCGTTTTTGTTCCAGACCGTATGCAGAAAGAAAAAAACGACAAAAATACAAATTATGATGCTCGGGCTGATTTTCAAACTGCAATCGACGGATCTAGCAGGATAAATGTAACAGGTTGACCAACATTTTGTTTTGTAGGAAAGTTGTTAGGCGATCATAAAGTGAGCAAGTGGCCCTGTGTTAGGGTCCCATTGAAGCTACATTCTTTTTATGCCCCTATGACATTCAGTACCTCAGTGGAGAAAAGGGATTTTCTCCGTGGAGAAAAGGGACTTTCTTTTAATATGCAAAAGAAAGTCCGACATGAACATTATTTAGCAGAAAATAATGTAATGGGCTGACCAAATGGCTCGGTCGAGTGCTCAAACCGTAAGCCATTTTGCCCTGGATTAGAGACAGTCCATATTCACTTTTCGCCCGTGTGATATTTATACATAAAAGTAAACATTTTATGTGTTACAAGGGTCACATACACCGATGTTTTGTTGAAATATTTGGTTATTATACATCATTGTTTTCAACAATACTTTTGTTGAAGTTGGGTCTTAATTTTTAGTATATAAGAGAACCAGAACTTACTAGACCATTCTACACCTCTGTTCCTGGAACCGTTTTGAAGCTGAGACAATATCTGTTTGACTCTTCTTACTCCATAGTCTCTCAGCAACCGCCGATGCTCGAGGCCTAAAATAGTACCAATGTGACTTTGGTTTAAATTCAACACTCTCAATACAAGCAGGAAATGCACTGGTTAAGCAATTGAGCCTGTGCATGAGAAAACCAACAATTTGGGTTTCCGACCAGGTCCGACACAAACCAGGCTGTACAGTCACACTATAAAGCTAGACTCTTGAAACTTTGGATATATTTAGAAGAGGAATTGTACTATCCGTGTGGCGAAAACAAAGGCGCTGATCAGCTGTGCAGTTACTGCACAGCTGATCTGCGTCTCTGTTTTCGCATATGCAAATTGTTGGTTTTCTCATGCACAGGCTCAATTGCGTAGTTATCATTAAACTCAACATTACTTACAGAGCAGATACTTGGACATTTCGAGCTCGTACTTTGAAAAGAAACACTCACAGAGCAGTCTCATATAGGAAGGTACAAGTAGGCAACGATCAGGAAAAGGGGCAATCAGAATGAAATTCCCAGTCCAAAAACCGAGAAGGGGAAAAAACAAATTGACAATTAGGTACTTATACTTATAGAACATATCGTAAGCCGAGTGAGCAGCTATTTCCCAACAGGCGGCCACTCAGTTACCCGATCTTAACTAAAAGTATGAAAACGTACATAAGGTTCAAACAGCACAAAATTCGACTCAAAAACTTAAAACAAATAGAATCACAACAGGAATATCCTTTTTGGCATTTAATTTTCCAAACTAATTTTTGTTACTGAAGAGATGGTCTCTCTCTTAACTTAAAGACAAGAACCAGGCACAGCTTACCAGGTAGTGACCATGAGAGAGTCTGAGGTGATATACTCCGCCCACATACACGCTTCTCCGCCTAGCAATTTCCCTTTCTCTTCTGACTCTGGTCAAGAAAAAAAAATATTAAGACTACGGGAAAATAAGCCTTAAATAACAACATCTCGCTATGTGAAAGGAGGCTCACAAAAGATATGACATTAGAAATGATATCATGCAACAACTCGTTTAAAGAAACCAGAGAATCAAAGAGGTTATTCCAGCCAACGATAGCCCGAGGAAAGAGATGTTTATACTGGTAGAGTGGCTGGGAACAAACTTAAATAGTCTCATAAAGAAATCAATAGAAACACACTGAATCATTGTGGATGTCAGGTAAGTGAAGGCTAGAATGATTGCTAATTGATAGCATTCTGAAATTAATTTGTATTGTAAAGGCTACAGTACACTTAGCGTTAGAGCACAAATGGTTTATTAGATTTTAATAGTAAACATTAAATTAATAATCTGAGCCTGTGCGTGAGAAAGCCAACCATTTGGGTTCCGACCAGGTCCGACACAAACCGGACTGTATAGTCACAGAAGATGGTTAGAGGCTGCAAATTTTGAATTTAGAAAGTGGAGGAAATGTACTATCCGTGAAGCGAAATCAAATGCGCTGACCAGCTTTGCAGTTATCGCGAAGCTGATATGCGCTTTTGTTTTCGCCTATGCAGATTGTTAGTTTTCCCATGCGGCGGCTCATTTCTAATGTAAATAGTTACCTCCTACGTAAGGCGATGGTTCGCACCTATAATACTTCAGCCAATCGGTACCATATTTGGTATGGTCTAGGTACCAACATGAAGAGTATAGTGCTTGATACCCTTTATTGTTTAGGTCTCGAACATTTGTCTGTTTACCGTACCACACTTCTAAGATGGAATCTTTAGGTACCTGAGAGGAAGTGAAAATGTTGGAATAAAGTAAGAATATATAGTTCATGAAATGAGAAAATTGGCTAAGACACCAGGTGGGAAGAAAATGACAATGGTCACCCGGGTAGAGTCAAATAAAACAACGATGGCTTACACAACAAACACGTCGCCAACACAGGCAAAATGATGATAAGTTAAAGCAGAATACTCATTTAGCAACAGCCGACTTTTATTAATGGATTGATATTAAGTCTTTGAATACAGGATGTAATTTGTACATAAATATTTGATTCACATTTGCACCATCTGCTAAAATGTTAATTTCTACAGTTTTGAGCTGCCAATTTGTGGGAAAACTCAGCCCATTGCTTATGATTTTAGTAAAAAGTAAGTAGCAAGTAAGTTTTAGTCTTAGGGGCCAATTATGGATGTCTTGATTGATTTGAATGAATCGTAATTCCAGCGTTAAAGTATTTTACTTTTATTTTACACAGCGTCTGCATTTGTTTCCTCACAAAAACGTTTGAACGTACATCTTTTGTATTTTTGAGGACATCCTCCCACATGAGAAAACTCGCACCATTTCTTCGTATATTGGCTACTTCTTTTAGCTTTGTTATCAATCTGAAATGGATGGTAAAGTTATACAAATGCGACAATTATGTTTAAATTGTACATAATGAATTTGAAATTACAAAAGAAAAAAAAAATGATGCTACCGTCGTTTGGATGAAACCGCGTGCAGATTATCAAACCATTCTCTGTTCGTTCAATTTGACATTCATGAACTTTTCAGAACTGCCGGCTTATACTTCATACCCCTGGTCCCGAAATTCTACATAATATAATGGGACACCATGTTGTCAGTGAGCAACCGTTAAGGCACAGGACCCGGTTGTACGAAGCTCCATTAAATTTAATCCAGAATTAAAATTTAATGAAGCTTTGTGCAACCAGATTTAACAGCGCGTTATTAAATTAGGGTTTTAATCTACAGTCAAGGACCAAAAGTAATTCCACAACGTCGGAATTTCCATTGACTTGCGTGTATTTTCAAGTATCATGTCTCTCATGGTCAACATATTTTCATGATTTTGGTGTCATTTGAAAATTAAACTAGAAATACGTGTTTGTAAAACACTATGCCCCCAACTGTATGCTTGTCCCTAAACTGGCAGCTTGTATGATTCATTTATTTCATTTGAATGAAGCGAAATTTTATTTCCTGAAGTCTCTGTTTTGAGCTTGATCCAGAAACAGAATGTAAGCTTTTTGCAGATAAATTAGAAATGGAGTAAAAATTTCAAAATGGAGTAATTTTGTCAAAATTTGACGTAAAGTCTTCAAAATGTAATCAGGTGATCTTCTCCTCTGCCCCAACCAGTGTACCGAATATGAAGGCTCTAGCTTAAATACTTTTTGAGATATCTTGCACACAAGATATTCAAATTTTGTTTTAAAAGGGGCATAACTCCAAAAAGGCACATAACTTGAACATAAACAAAAATACGGGTCAACTATATTTTCATAAGGAATCTGTATATGAAATTTCAAAACCCTAACATTCACCGTTCAAAAGTTTCATATTTCACCGAAAAGTGCAAAAATTAATCAAAATTTCAAAATTCTGTATTTTTGTCAAAATTTGACAGAAAATTCTCAAAAGTTAATCAGGCCATCTACTCCTCAGCCCCAACCAGTATACCAAACATGAAGGCTCTAGCTCAAATACTTTTTGAGATATCTTGCACACAAGATTTTCAAATTTTGTTTTCAAAGGGACATAACTCAGAAAAGGGGCATAACTTGGACATGAAAAAAAATATGGGTCAACTAGTTTTTCATTTGAAATCTGCAAAAAATTATGAAATTTCAAAACCCCTAGCATTCACCGTTCAGACGTTTCAAATTTCACCGAAAAGTGGAAAAATCAATCAAAATTTTAAAATTCTGTATTTTTGTCAAAATTTGACGGAAAGTTCTCAAAAGTTGAACAGGTCATCTACTCATCAGATCCAACCAGTATACCAAATATGAAGGTTCTAGCTTAAATACATTTCGAGATATCTTGCACACAAGATTTTCAAATTTTGTTTTCAAAGGGAAATAACTCAGAATAGGGGCATAACTCGGACAAGAAAAAAATACGGATCAACTATTTTTTCATGAGAAATACACACATGAAATTTCAAATCCCTATCATGCACCATTCAGAAGTTTAAAAAAAGTGACTAACAGACGCACCCACTCACACACGCACAGACAGACAGACAGACAAGCCGAAAGCAATATGCCCTTCCAACTTTTTCAAAGTTGGGGGCATAATTAATAAAGCAATAAACAAAGGTTATTTGATGACGTTTCAACATTGCATTTTCTATATACAAGAGTTAGAAGTTTTATGAAATTTTGAAAAAGCCACTTTCCCATTGACGTCAATGGTGACGTTGCCCAAAAAATGTCAAAATAAATATCGCATGTTGTTTAAAAATTGGTAGCTTTAAAACACATACACGGAATTGATTGAAAATACCTTGTTTATTGCGTTATTAATGACACCAAAATCATGAAAATATGTTGAACATGAGAGACAGGATAATTTTTCTTGTAAACATAAAAATACACGCAAGTCTATGGAATTTCTGACGTTGTGGAAATACTTTTGGTCCATGACTGTAGGATTAAAATTTAATGAAGCTTCGTACAACCGGGTCCAAGATGAATATGCGACGGAAAGCGTGTTCTTACCTTTTAAAGTAGTAGCCTACAGCTTTATCAACATAACCTCGAACATAGCTGGCTTCTTTGGAGGGAATACCGGCATTTTGTTCCAAATATTTGATAATGCTGGGGTTAGTGGCCCTGAAAGGGAGAGTGATTGGCGATTACTATTTTATTGTGTCCGACGATAATAGGGGATAACATACAATTTCATTTTTCTTTTGAATAAAAATATTTTCGAAGAAAACTACCAGACACTAGCAATACTACTTCAAGTTTTGTGCTATCACGGTCAAACGTTTGATGCTTAAACTTGTTGATACAAAACTTGAAGAGGCATACATTTTACAGAACTTCAGCAATTCTCGTTGGCTCCATGTTGCCAAATCTAAAGACGGGGAATAAGTAGCCGAAACCGCAGTACGGCCTACCCCCTTTCTCGTGAATATGCGCGCTCCCGGGTGCGCGCTGTTCTAAAAAGGATCTCGGATTTAATTTTATTTCAATGATCTGATGGTAACAATCCTTACCAGCAATCTGAGTGTAATTCATCCCCACCCAGGTGAACGAACTGGTCCGGAAAGACATTGTAGATTTCTTGGAATAGTTTCCCCATGAACGAGTATGTCTCGTTCTTGACGGGGTCTATAGGACCCAGGGGTCCCGCTAGGGGCTGGGAGCCGGCATAACACGTGCTTTTGATTTCTGGATAGCCCAGCCATGAAAGAGTATGACCTGTAATAGAATAAAATTGTGTATGTAGTGTGCGTGGCAAAACTTTCGAGTACGCGAATATACTCGAATCAGGGTTTGAAAGTCATATATTGGTAATAATCATAGGGGAATGTCTAAATAGACTTAACGTACCTCAAAATGAGTGTTCAGTTTTCTTACTGTATTATATATAGATATACTGTCATTATGGAAATATAGGCATTTTGTCATATTCAATGTTAAGTTGCAATGGTATTTACCAGGTGTATCAAACTCGGGAACTATTCTAATGCCTCGTAGTCTCGCATACTCCACCAACTCTCGTATATCTTTTAGAGTATAAATCATACTTGGATGAGCAGCACCCTGGAAAGACAAACAGGGCATGCGAATAAACACGGAAAATTGAGCGGACGCATCAAAAACCAACAATCTGCATACGCGAAAACAAAGGCGCAGATCAGCCGTGCAGTAACTGCACAGCTGATCAGCGCCTTTGTTTTCGCTACACGGATAGTACAATTCCTCTTCTACCTATATCCAAAATTTCAAGCTTCTAGCCTGCTTCTGTGACTGTACAGGTTAGTTTGCGTCGGGCCTGTTCGGAAACACAAATTGTTTTTTTTTTTTTTTTTTTTTTTTTTTTTTTCTCAATTCCTATTTGTTACGCTTTGTTTCTTGCTCGACTGAAGCACGGGGGTAATACAATAGGTACTACCTGTGTTGTCGACCGAGACGATACTGCATATATGGTTGTCGACCGAGAATTCCGGCTTCCGACCGAGTAGTACGGTTGTCGATACACGACATAAGTGTAGTGTGTAGTGGACGGTGATAAAATCTAAAGGTAATTTTTATCATTTTTCTGCCCGAATCTGTTGTTAGATATTTTCCTGGCCTACAAAGTGTTCCAGCGAGTTGTTGCGTCGCTAGATTTCTCATGAAAAGATATTTCATCGCAAAAAAGCAGAATGCAGAAAAAAATGCAGATTCTTTGTTTTTTAGCCTATCCGATATCTTATGAAGTAATGAAAGGTGTGGTATGCATCATTGCAAAGACAAAGACATCAGAATGCGTCAGAAAATGCATTGCTTGTTTATGTTGTAAGGGTATTTTATTTTTATTGTTACTGCTGTCGATGACATGTAAATGTATGCGATACTGTTGTCGATGTAGCCTGATACGGATGTCGACGATTTACGAAGATTAGGACATGTATTAGTAGCACGATCAATTCAGTTTTCAAAGCTTTATTCCAGACATTTCGGGCCAGGGTGTCGAAATTGAATTATCCACGCCGTCTACAACACAATTATAATGCAATGCGGTCAGCGACAACAGAAACAGGCCTATTAATCACCAATTTTGACATTTAACAAGGACTATGTGTTGCAAGCAAGGAAGTAAATACGATTAATTAAACGTAAAGCATGCAACAAATACTCTGACCAGAATGGACATGTACCCGGTCTCGTATTTTGCCTCATGGATCTTAGCTGCGGGCCGATTTGTAACGCTGTGCATAGCCATTTGAACTAAAACTAAACCAGATGTTTTATTTTGTTTTTAAGTATAACGCACTGTAACGCTTGAGGACCAGGTTAAAAATGCTTCAATTATTAAGCCGATGTACAACAAATTTAATGATTTTTATAATTATAACCTAGTGGATGACGTTGACGGCGCAGCCGCGCTCACTGCGTCTATTTCAGAGTTGACTGCAGTAGGGTTTTCATGAAGTCTCTGGTTGACACTGGGCCCTTGAATGGTTGCACTTGAGGGCATTAAAACAGAGGGTTCATAGAAAGCAGATGTACTAGTATGCATTATTTCACCTTGAACGTTTGTAGACATCTGGTTTTCCTGGATATTCTGCACAGCGGAACACAGCTCATTTACTTGACCTGCAGAGACAGGTGAGACTCTCTCTCGTTCTATGTTTGAAAGGTCTAGGATGCTTTCAGACCCAATGTCTGACAATTCGTGGAAGCTCTCTTCAGTTGAGATAAACTTTTCCATTTCGGTCTGGAAAAATAACTAGTTTGTGTTTTAGGCACAATTTCGCTTGTGTACACGAGAGAGTGGGACTATCTTGGGCACAGGAGATGCATAAAGTAGTCTATGTTTACATCGGATTTTAATGATTTTCGCGCCCTCGTGATTATTTAAAGCTGCTCATAATGTCAAATGCCAGTGTGTACAGACAAATGCAGACATTCGGACTCGTGCCAAATTCTCAAAACGAGTGATCTTGCAGTTTATTCAGCAATATGTCCTTAGCAATTACCATCGACAGCCGTACCGTACACATGATTTAACTATCGACAACCGTATCGGTGGTTATCGACAGCCGTATCATGACTTTTTAAAAACGTTCATAAAATGCACATGGCGTAAAGAAATGGGCGCATTATACTAGTTTTCAAGAACTCGGCTATAGAGGTAATATCCGAAGCAGTCTCATTGGTCTAGGAGGTTTTTGATAGCTGCAAGTTTCACAAATACCTTGAAAACTGATGTTTTTAGTATCTTTCATATATTTGTCGTTATCGCTGCACAACAAAGCACAGAAGAGTATTAGAAGTAAAGTTAAATACCTCTTTGACGATCGGCGATGATTAAAAATCTATTTTCTCTGGTTTTTGATGTCCTGTTTACTACACACTGAGTTTGTGTCGTGTATCGACAACCGTACTACTCGGTCGGAAGCCGGAATTCTCGGTCGACAACCATATATGCAGTATCGTCTCGGTCGACAACACAGGTAGTACCTATTGTATTACCCCCGTGTGCTTCCACGGTGTAAAACTGAGATCATGACGGGACTGTCAGTTACCATAGCCACGATACGAGAAACTTGACAAATGTGATTTGTCGATACATATTGATCAAACAACATTAGAGCTATATATATGTATTTTTCAAACATAAACTATTTAATGGGTTTCTTAGTCAATATTCATATTTTCCATTCATCATGAAAACATGTCCGTGTAATGTATACCCCTTAAACCCCACTTTTATATTGTAAAACTGGGATACGCAGGGGTATACCTATTTTTCTTATTTTTGCTCCAAAACATAGATTGTGGGTACTCGATAGAACCGCCTCGGCGAGGCGGTTCTAACGTGTACCCACAATCTATGTTTTGAGCAAAAATAAGAAAAATATAAAAAATATTCCTCTGAAAATATCATATGGGCATGTTTTCGTAATGTATACTACAGCTGATGGCGTTATGTCATGATACCATCTTTTCTTTGTGTTTTAATGGTCGCCTAGAAACATATTCTAATCAGTGTAACATATGTAGCAGAAAAATATGGCAGTAAAACAGTAGTAACTTATATATAAGATATTCAAATGTTTCTGTTGAATAAGGCTTTCATTTCACGAGTGAAGTGAAAAATACTTATATTTCATGAGTGGCGAAGCCACGAAAGAAAAATACATATTTTTCACTTCACGAGTGACATTAAAGCCATATTCAACAGAAACTTTGTTATACACAAGGTTCAGCACAATCATTTCAGCAAAGGAAATCTCGTTTTCATTAGAAGCTTGGTATACATGACCTGATATTTGAAATGAAAATGCAAACATATCAAAATTTAGTGGGGACGTTGCCTCCATTTTATGGGACTTCTACCCAACATTATTTAGGCTGCCATGACACCCAAAATGAACACCCAAGTAAAACAAAAAAAGATTATAAATTTGAATTTAACCGCTTTTTGGGCAGGCTTAGACCTTCTAAGCAGATGATCAGTCAGTAGTAAATAAGCTTTTACCTGGACGCACAAGTAGCCGCTGAATCTATTTTTCACGGCGCCAATGGGCGGGAACCCGTAATTATGAACAACAGCTCATTTGAAATTGAATTTGAGCCGCCGCATGGGAAAACCAACAATCTGCATAGGCGAAAACGAAGGCTCAGATCAGCTTCGCAGTAACTGCGAAGCTGATCAGCGCTTTTGGTTTCGCTACACAGATAGTACAATTCCTCTACTTTCTAAATCCAAAATTTCCAGCCTCTAACAGTCTTCTGTGACTGTACAGCCCGGTTTGTGTTGAACCTGTTCTGAGCCCAAATTGTTGGTTTTCTCACGCACAGGCCCATTTGATAGAACTCACCTTAGCACTTAGATTAGGATAGACCTCACTGGCGTACGGGAAAGCATTATCATCCACTATATGCCAGTGTAGAACATTCATTTTGTTATAAACCATGGCCTCCTGTAATCAAATATTATCGAAAAATTAAAAGTTACATGGCAACAGTCTGTTGTTGATTGTTGGGTTTGGTGCTTTACGTCCAACAATACGAAAACACGCCCATGCAATATACAGAGATTTTTTAAGTTGTAAAAAATGAAAAAATTCTGTAGAAAATCTTTGATATTTTTCTTATTTTTGCTCAAAACATAGATTGTGGGTACACGTTAGAACGAGTACCCACAGTCTATGTTTTGGAGCAAAAAAGTAAGAAAAATAGGTATACCCCTGCATACCCCAGTTTTGCTATATAGTCCGGTAGAAAAGAGCTGAATTCAGAGAGGACCTGGAATTGAGTTCTAAAGTTTTTTTCTTTACTGAATCTTGTTAAGCAGACCTTGCCCTTGAAGAATCCAAGTGATGCCACTTTGGCATCATTGAGCATTTTGATATATTCAAGATGGTGTCTAAGATGGAAGCCAGAAATAGCGAAAATCAATATTTTGCATCTGAGAGGACCTTGAATTAAGTTCTAAAGTGTTTTTCTTTACTGAATCTTGTTAAGCAGACCTAGCCCTTGAAGAATCCAGGTGATGCCACTTTGGCATCATTGAGCATTTTGATATATTCAAGATAGTATCCAAAATGGAAGCCAGAAATAGCAAAACTCAATATTTTTACATATATGGGACAAATCTATGATTTGATTTATTGGTTTGCTCTTGAGTAAGACATGGATAAAGAAGTTATGAAACATAACAATTCATAGCATTTTTGTAGCCTTAAGAAACTAAGATGGCATCCAAGATGGCGGCCATGATAAGAAGCACAAAAACACAATTTTACCTGTTCACATTTGAGATGCTGTGCTAATGTAAACATTTTGTGTAAGGCATAGCATTTTATGAAATGGAGGCATGTCTTTTTCACCAATTATCTATTACAATATGCAGGGTGGCATCCAAGATGGTAGTCAGAACATCAAAACTGTATTTCATGTATTTTACGCTTGTATTAACTGTGCAATACTTCACTTCTTTGGCAACCTGCATAATAATATACATGTCATCCATTTGTGTATCATGTCAGTCCAGTCTAATTTTGGTCATAATCCATTCAGTGCTAAAAGCTTAGCTGTTTTCGTAAATTTTGCCAAGTAGTAGCTCATATATGAGCGCGGATAAAGTGCATTGTATGCAATTTAGATTTAAAAAACAAATACATTTGAAATATTTGGCATGCTCTGATATTTATGCAAAACTGCTTTGATATTGTAAAACAATCCAAGACACATATAATATCTTATGAAACAAAGATATTAGTATCACGCATTTTGCCATTGCAACCGTTGCGCCATAAGGTATACCCTCATTTTAAAAAAGGTATGCTCTTTGTTGTACATATTTTATCAAATTGTGTGTGAATTTGTGCCTATTTCATAATAAGAACAGTGGTATAGGTGTTGAATTTCAAGGAACACATAGAAGTTTGAGAATTTCAGTCATAGATTCTTTTCAGTACAATGGAATAAATACGTTAACATCATCAATGTCAAAACGCCATCAATATTTTTTTATGGCGTCATGTTTAAATTGCTACACACGTTTTATTCTCATATATTTATGGAGATAATCTCTTCAAACTTTCAGGAAACACTCAGCTAAACCTGGTCTTTCACATAGTTATTTTATAATATATATTAATTTTGAATTTTAGGACATAAGACCCCTCTTGTCAGATCTTGGCCATATATATTAAGCTACGCAAGAATCACAAAGGTTTGTAAGACGACACAGTAGCCCATACTCTGAATTGAGAGGTTGGTGTTTGAGCCCGCCACCACGGAGTTGTGCATGCCGTGTTAACCTTTCCATGTTGCTGGTTATAATAGTACTGGTTCTTCATACCAAAGAAATATAAGCTCCATCTCAACATGACTGATTGTTTATTTAATGGATTGTTAAACCACAATACAAGCAAACCAAACAAATATGTATCTTACAAAATAGAATTTTACACAATGTAAAACACCATTATGTGTCTTCCAGTCATGAAGAAGAAAAAAGGTAAATCTAGCCACTATAATGATTGTTTAGACCAACATAATGGTATGAAAGATAAGTGTTCAAATCACATGTGAACATTTTTAAAACACAACTGTCTATTCATTTATGCATACATTGTTGTCTTGGCAAGAACGAAGATAGTACAACCAAGTCCTGCTCAGCAGCAACCGAAGCACGTTGAAGCACATGGCTTATTCTTAAACCATAAAAGATGTGACATCAGTGTCACCAGAATTGGAAGTAAATAACCATCCTGCAATACCTTGATCACAATGCCATTACCAATGACATAACAATAGCTGACTGTGTCGCATCCCGAAAGGGCATGCACACTAAATTAAATCAGGTAAGGATCAAAAGCTTTATTTATTCCCTATTGTTTCTCTACATTAATCATGGCAGACCTCTCTTTCACTGGTGATGACTTTCCCACAACAATGCTTAGCCTGTGTGTCAGGTACTGAAAACATAACAGTACAAATGCATCTCTGACATCTATAGTGGCTGAAATCCTTTACAGATTTTCAAGTGCTGCCAACACCATTTGCTGCATACGGGTGTCCCCTTCTTCATGTCATATGACCTTGCCTGTTGTCCAATCACTCTAGTGTTAATTAAGATGGTAGCTACTGCTTCATTATTACCAACTGTACGATCATTTATAGTGCTGCTTGAGTTTCTACATCTTAAAAGTTTCCTCATTAAAGCTTGTGTATTATTTGCTTTCAAACCGTTTCATTGTTTTTGTACCTAGTTTGAGATCTTTATCAACACTCGCTATCTTTTCACCCATCCTCCCACCATCTTCAAATACACAATATTAAAATACAAACTTGCACTATTATCCTTTATCTTGATAAGGCAAAATGTCTAGAGTAATGACTTTTAAGTGCTAAGTGTATTCAGTGCGGGAAAATGTTAAAACTCAATTCTAGGTCAAATTCGTTTTGCGCAAGGAATCATGGCTGCCTTCTTGAATGCCATCTTGAATATGATAATCACTGCATCTTGATAAGGCAAACTAGCTTGAGCAATGGTTCTGAAAGTTAAAGTGCTAATTGTATGAATCAAAACTTGAAAGCAAAACCAAAAACATGACAAACCTTGACTTATTTCATCTATATCAGTGTTTTATAAGAAAGCTGACAGCCATCTTGTATCCTATCTTGAAAAACTGTGATAGAATATACATACTTACACAAATCTGATACCTATTCATCATTTGGCACCGAAATAACCACATTTTTACCAGATAAAAACAATCAGAGATCCGTAGTAAAGAATATTTTATATTCTGGCCGCCATCTTAAACGCCATCTTGAAAATACAAAAATGCTCAATGATGCCAAGGTGGCATCATTCAGATTCTTCAAAGGCAATGTCTACTGAACATGATTCAGTAAAGAAAAAAACTTTAGAACTCAATTCCAGGTCAAATTTGTTTTCTGCCGGACTAATATAACAGTGGGGTTTGAGGGGGTACACATTTCACGGACATGTTTTCCTGATGGTTGAAAATCAACAGCTGTGGCCGCGTCTGGACTTTTTGTCCTGTCTGATAAGCGCGCTCATAGTGGGCTGTCCACACGTATATTTGAATGACATTCTCCTAAAATACATCATCGCTAACACGAAAAAAATATGAAAAAAGCTGGAATGCCTTTATTCACTGGAAAAGGGTACAGGTAGGCAAAGATCAGGAAAAGGCGCAATCAGAAAAAGGTTCCCATTCCAATAACCGAGGTGGGAAAAAACTAAATTACCAATCAGGTACTTATACCATGAGAAAATATCGTAAGCCGAATGAGCAGCTATTTTCCCAATAGGTGGCCACTCAGTTACCTAAACTTAACTAAAAATGTGAAAACATACATAAGGCGCCAACAGCACAAAAAAATTAAAACACCAAGACATAAAACAAAAAGAACCACCACAGAAGTATCGCCTTGGAACGATCAGTAACACAAAATTACTGGCGGGCTTATACCATTTTAAATGGAAGATTACAATTCATTTAACCTATGTTAAATACGTTATCCCCCTAAAATATAGAGATTCATTACTACATTAAAATAACATTTTATTCGTTCTTGTAATAAGAGAATTGATAGGTACATAAAGGAAATGTGCATAAATAAGCCGTTGCGACCAGCCACTGACGAACGCATTCTGGGTCTATTAAGCGGGGATTTTTGCGCATTTACGGATTTACTAGTACCCGCAGTCGTGCCTGTTAGTATTTTCGACGGCAAAGACTTGTGAAACAAAACAGGGGTGACCAGTTTGATTTGAGCTTTCGCTTGCACGGTTAAAATAGATACTTGTCGTGTTGTAGGTTTTAAGTTTGCACTGTCCTTATACATTCAATTCTTGGCACTTTTTAACCCATATTTGACGAATGGATTCTCCCATCATTATCAGTTGGGTGAGTCCACTTTCATTCTAAGGGGTGTTAGGAGTGATTTTCAATTTTTTAAATAAATTTTTGATGAAAATCCTCTTAGCAAACAGAATAGCCCCAGATGGGACGCCGCGTTCTGCGGCGTCACATCTGGGACTATTCTGTTTGCCTATGTCCTATAAAAGGGACGCCAGGCTTAAATGAGTTAAGTGGGGGTTAAACGGATAATCAATGTACCTAACACTTAAAACAGCATTTTGAACAAAGAAACCTGTCAATAACAGTTAATTATTACAGTGAAATGAACAGGTTCCAATTACAACGGTTAATGAAGTAATACAGAAGCTGGAATGAGTACTTTCGTTGTTCCGAATTACAATTTTACTCGACCCATCTAAGTACGACTCCGGACAGAGATATGTAAAATACTTTTTAGTACATGTTATTAAGTACTCCACGTCCTAGACAGAAAACGGGTGGTTGTGTTAGTGGACGATTTCGTGTTTTAACGTCAAACTCAACAGTTAAGGTCAAAGGGAGGCGGAACGTCGGTTTTAAGTCACATCCAAAAGACTGGAGAAACCCGGAATTGAACCAACGACCTGGTTTGCAAGGCGAGTGCCTGAACCATTATGCCACAGAGGCTTCTCGTTGTACTATGCCACGGATGCGTTTTAGACTGCACTACGCCACGGAGGCTTTTAGATTGTACTACGCCATGGAGGCTTTTAGACTGTACTACGCCACGGGTGCATTTAGATTTACTACGCCACGAATGCTTTTAGACATTACTACGATACGGATGCTTTTAGAAAGTACTACGCCACGGATGCTTTTAGAAAGTACTACGCCACGGATGCTTTTAGACATTGCTACGCCCCGCGGATGCTTTTAGAAAGTACTACGCCACGGATACTTTTAGATGTACTACGCCACGAAGGCTTCTAGACTGTACTATGCCATGAAGGCTTAGACTGTACTACGCCTCGGATACTTTTAGACTGTACTACGCCACTAGGGCTTTTAGACAGTACCACACCACGGATGCTTTTAGACTGTGCTACGCCACGTAGGCTTTTAGACAGTACTACGCCATGGATGCTTTTAGACTGTACTACGCCACGAAGGCTTTTATACAGTACTATACCACGGATGTTTTTAGACTGTACTACGCCACGAAGGCTTTTAGACAGTACTACACCACGGATGCTTTTAGACTGTACAACGCCACGAAGGCTTCTAGACTGTACTACGCCACGAAGGCTTCTAGACTGTACTACGCCACGGAGGCTTTTAGACAGTACTACGCCACGGATGCTTTAGACTGTACAACGCCACGAAGGCTTCTAGACTGTACTACGCCACATAGGCTTTTAGACAGTACTACGCCATGGATGCTTTTAGACTGTACTACGCCACGTAGGCTTTTATACAGTACTACGCCACGGATGCTTTTAGACTGTACAACGCCACGAAGGCTTCTAGACTGTACTACGCCACTTAGGCTTTTAGACAGTACTACACCATGGATGCTTTTAGACTGTACTACGCCACGAAGGCTTTTATACAGTACTGCACCACGAATGCTTTTAGACTGTACTACGCCACGAAGGCTTCTAGACTGTACTACGCCACGTAGGCTTTTAGACAGTACTACGCCATGGATGCTTTTAGACTGTACTACAACACGGATACTTTTAGACTGTACTACGCCACGGGTGCTTTTAGACTGTACTACGCCACGAAGACTTCTAGATGTACTACGCCACGGAGGCTTTTAGACAGTACTACGCCACGGAGACTTTTAGACACTACGCCACGGATGCTTTTACACTACTACGCCACGGAGGCTTTTAGACTGTACTACGCCGCGGATCTTTTTAGACTCTACTATGCCACGGAGGCTTTTAGACTAGAAAGAGGAAAGGGTTATTCTCACCATCATTTGTTTGAGCACATCTTTATGTATGTAATGTCTTGCTGTGTCCACAAGAATACCCCGATGTGAAAATCTTGGAAAGTCACGGATACTCGTCTCCCGAATATATAACTGAAAAACAAGCAAAATGCATTACAAAATAGTAAAAATGCAGTGTCAAAGCAATCTGAATAATCATTTTCATTTGTCATTATCCTTTTAACTTTTGAAAGGTCACGCTCTCTTTTTTCTGAGACATGCTTTGTGGGCATCGTTTGTTTGTTTGTTTGTTTCTATTGAGGTTTAACGTCACAGTGAACAATTTTCAGTCATGACGGGACGTAGCCACCATTCCTGGGTATTAACCAGTACTCTCTCTCTCTCTCTCTCTCTCTCTCTCTCTCTCTCTCTCTCTCTCTCTCTCTCTCTCTGTGTGTGCGTGCGTGCGTGCGTGCGTGTGTGTGTGTGTGTGTGTGAGTGTGTGTGTGTTTCGCATGATTTGTTTCACTGAATCAAAATACACGCATTCATTTCTTGTCGATTCTTGTCAATTCTTGCTCTCAAAAAGGGAATTTTTTTTCAGTTTTTGTGCCATTGTACCAACGCCATTTCCTACAGGAAATATGACATAAACAAGCCTTAATTGGATGAAGGTGACATCGACTGTCCCAGAGTTATTCAAGAATTTACACTGATCTTTTCCTGATATAACAAGATTAAAACCAGTGTTGCAGAAAGTAGCTATAAATCGTTGTCACCAACAACCGGTCTTTGATTTTGAATGCTGCGACAATTCTACTATTTAAAAATTTAGTAAGTTCACGCAGTCCTGTACGACCACCTTGACTTTTACATGTAACTAGAACCTTGTTGCGTTGGATTTTGTACTTTATTGGCGTTCTAGATAAGTTGCAAACAGCAAAGGTGTTCCATCCTATCTTTGGTTTTGCTATGTGCATGATATAAATAGGGTTTTACCAATATATGGCATGTTATCTAGCTTAATTGCTGCTGTTAAAGCATGCATGGGTGGAACTGAATCAATACGTACACTTATAAAACTGTGCAGGGATGAAATATGTAAATTATGACATGCAATTACTATACCTTCATTAATTTGAGTACATGCATGTAAGCGTTCAGTAAAAGCTGTTTCAGAAAAAAACCCAGACCACTTTATGTTTCTTATATTCAATTGAGTATTTTACGAGTGTGTTTGTGTACAGGTTTAACCACCCCCGATATGTTTAACGAACGTCCAACCTCGTTATTTGTCACGTATTTGGGGGAAATCGTCGGAATGAAAACAAATGAAACAAATGTCACTTTAAAACTTTTATTTGAATGTTTGTTCCTAATTATAGATAAATGTTGATACTGGAAGTCCAGATCCGTTAGATCATTGAAACCAGTACGCTCTCTCTCTCTCTCTCTCTCTCTCTCTCTCTCTCCCTCTCTCTCTCTCTCTCTCTCTCTCTCTCTCTCTCTGTGTGTGTGTGTGTGTGTGTCCTGCATGGTTTGTTTCACTCAATCAAAATACATGCATTCATTTCTTGTCATTTCTTGTCAATTCTTGCTCTCAAGATGAGAAATTTTTCAGTTTTGGTGCCATTGTACATGTACCAACGCAATTTCCTACAGGAAATATGACATAAACATGACTTAATTGGATGAAGGTGACAGCGACTGTCCCAGAGTTATTCAATAATTTACACTGATCTTTTCCTGATATAACAAGTTTGATTGCCCTCATTAAAACTACTGTTGCAGAAAGTAGCCATAAATCGTTGTCACCAACAACCGGTCTTTGATTTCGAATGCTGCGACAATTCTACTATTTGAGCCGCCGCAACAGAAAACCAACAATTTGCATATGCGAAAACAAAGGCGCTGATCAGCTTCGCGGTAATCGCGAAGCTGATCAGCGCCTTTGTTTTAGCTACACGTATAGTACATTTCCTCTTCTTCTTAAATCCTAAATTTCAAGCCTCTAGCCTGCTTCTGTGACTGTACAGGCTGGTTTGTGTCGGACCTGGTCGGAAATTAAACTATTGGTTTTCTCACGCGAAGACTAATTTAAAAATTTAGTAAGTTCACGCAGTCCTGTAAGTGTAATGACATACGACCACCTTTACTTTTAACTAGAACCGTGTTGCGTTGGATTTTGTAGCATTCTAGATAAGTTGCAAACAGCAAAGGTGTTCCATCCTATCTTTGGTTTTGCTATGTGCATGATATAAATAGGGTTTTACCAAGATATGGCATGTTATCTAGCTTAATTGCTGCTGTTAAAGCATGCATGGGTGACATAGAATCAATACGTACACTTGTAAAACTGTGCAGGGATGAAATATGTAAATTATGACATGCAATTACTATACCTTCATTAATTTGAGTACATGCATGTAAGCGTTCAGTAAAAGCTGTTTCAGAAAAAAAAAAAAAAAAAAAAAGAAATAAAAAAAAAGACCACTTTATGTTTCTAATATTCAATTGAGTATTTACGAGTGTGTATGTAACCACCCCTGATATGTTTAACGAACGTCCAACGTCGTTATTTGTCGTATTTGGGGGAAATCGTCGGAATGAAAACAAATGTCACTTTAAAACTTTTATTTGAATGTTTCCTAATTATAGATAAATGTTGATACTGATAAGTCCAGATCCGTTAGAACATTGAAACCAGTACTCTCTCTCTCTCTCTCTCTCTCTCTCTCTCTCTCTCTCTCTCTCTACCGAACTATATAATCGATTATCGATTTTATATGTCTGGTTATCTTCCCTTGGATATTTGCCAATCTCGCTACTTACCTGTAAAATTCCGACCCGCGTTTATTAAGAAAAGTATATAAAACATTAAAATAATTTGTCATAATTTACTTATTATTGGTCTCTCACTATTTTATAAGATATCACAAGAAAGTGTAAAACCTTGCCGACACGCTGATGTAAGAAAATATAAAATAACTTAATGTTTGGCGGGGTCACTTTGTTCATCCTTTAGAAGAGCAAACCCCCATTCAAGTCTATGTCTCCTGAGTTGAAATGCTTAGTTTAAGCATTTTACCACCAAATAATAAAAGTTTTAATTAATGTTCATAAATTTTATAAGATATACATGGATTCACTAGTTTCCATATTTTGCAATGATGTAAATTTCACATAAATAGATTAATCTTTTAAATGGTCACTTTTTGTTTAAAAATTGGTTTGAGAGCCCTTTCGACCGAACTGACTGTGGAGGCGAAGAAAAAAGTCTAAGTTCGAAAATTCTCTTCAGACTGTGTTACCTGGACAGGTAATCATAGGATTATTATACTGTTGGTAAACAGATAACTGGCGAAACAGCCTGTGACAAAGTGTACAAAAATGCTTCTAAGATTAAATTTTAAATCATTTTTTTTTTCAACTTATTAGATTTGAAATAGCAATTTAAATAATTTTTGTTCTTTAGTGTTCTTTCTCGTCCGCTGAATGAGATGCACACTCGAAACATAATAATCTTAGCCAAAATGATCGACCTGACAGCGTTTGTGTCACGTGACTTTTTACCAGGTTGAAATTTTATCGACAGCGTATATTTTCAATATTTTTCTTCGTTTTAAGTGTTATTTCGTGGATAATTTTAGGATTTGTTTTATGAGCAAGGTACTGTGATTCTTTTTATGTTATCAGTTTGTCGAGTGCATCTCTATTTTAGCTGTATTTGCAAGTTTTAAGATTTGGCATTGTGTTCATCAATATTGATTTCGCGCGCTATAAGGAGAAGCCATTGTTATTACCATTGTTATGCTAATAAGTTATGTACAACTGTGTGTATTTATAGACTTACCTGGTCGTTACGCTTGACCAGCGCGCTTCGTTTCGCTCTGTGATCACTCAAATAATCGGTACAATATACAAGAGGTCTATATAAAAGTTTAGGAGCCCAAGAAGAATAGGAATTGTTACGCCCTGAAGTTTCCCAGGGTGCTACGTGGGACGATTGTTGGGGTCTCGCCCTGAAGTTTCCCAGGGTGCTACGTGGGACGATTACTGGGGTCTCGCCCTGAAGTTTCCCAGGGTGCTACGTGGGACGATTACTTGGTGGTTCTCGCCCTGACGTTTCCCAGGGTGCTACGTGGGACGAATACTGGGGGAATCTCGCCCTGAAGTTTCCCAGGGTGCTACGTGGGACGAATATTGGGGAATTTCGCCCTGACGTTTCCCAGGGTACTACGTGGGACGATTATTGGAGGAATCCCGCCCTGACGTTTCCCAGGGTGCTACGTGGGACGATTACTGGGGGAATCTCGCCCTGACGTTTCCCAGGGTGCTACTTGGGACGATTATTGGGGACACAATTTCAACTCACGGGCGCAAATGGATCGGGATCAGACAGTAGGGAGCTCAGAATCTGAGCAAGGGTCTACAGAAACGGCCCCTAATTGTGAAACAAAGTGCGATACAGAGGAACAAAATAAATGTACAGTCAAAGAAAGTACAGTGGTAGATAGTGGCAACTCTAGTAAAATAGAACCCTTACACACCACGGACTATAATGAGGCCCAATCCTATGTAGACAGTGTTATGACACAGCCTTTCTATAATTCAGTGACTGCAACACCAACAGCAAACAGGCGAAAGAGATATTTATCGGCCCCGTCTGTAGACAGTACCATGAAGAAAAGGAAAAATGGAAGGAAATCTGATAAGGGTACTACTGACGATGATTCATGCAGGGAGGTTAGACAAGATTCTAGCAGTGACTCAGATATAAGCTCGGGTGCTGAAAGTAACAAAAAGAGGAAAGGGAGGCGTAGAATTCTAAAACCAAAACGGGAACAGAAGAGTGAAAGTAGATCAGACTCAAATAACATGGGCACTGAGGTAGTTTTAAAGGCAGTAAGGGACTTGCAAGCATCAATTGATAAAAGGTTTGATGAAATGAAAACCGAAAGTCAGTCAGTTGTGAAACAACTTCAAGATCAAATAGGTAAAGTAAGAGAGGAATTCAACAGTCGAATGGATGGGCTGACTAAGAAAGTGGAAACAAAGGTCACGCAAAATGTAAGAAAGGCAATTGATGACAAAGTTAAGGGTATTAAGAAAGATTTGGATAGTGAACTGACCAGGGTGAAAAATCATATCAAAGAAACAGAAAAAGGGGTGCTTAGGGTGAAAGAAACCATAATTCCCACACTGGATGAACGCATCGCTGACGAATTGGAAGAGATTCGCAATAAAGTTGAAGGTATTGAGAAAGGCCTAAAAGAACAAAAGCGGGATAGTGTGACAAATATGCAGGGTATTGGTGAAGATACGAGAATAAAGAATATCATCATCAGAAATTTTCCTGAAAGATTGGATGAAGATATTAAGAAGAGGGTGCATTATATGATACGAGACACTTTAAATCTGAAAAACATACGTGTAGTTGAAGCAGTCAGGCTACCAAATAAGAATAGATCAAATCCCGGCATTGTCAAGGCTACTCTGGATTCAAAGGAATCTAAACAGCTAGTTATGCAGCATAAGAAGAAGCTAAAAGATAGTACCCGGTATTGCAAAGCATTTATAGAAAATGACGTCCCTGCAGCGCAGCGTGCGATAAATGCGAACTTCAGAGCAGTGTTACATGCGTTAGGGGAAAGCAATCTACAACTTAGAGGATCAAGGATAAGCTCACGACACGCTTATCAGCAGAGATCCGAGCAGTCATATACAGACCATAGTATAAACACAGGAAGTTATGATATACCCAGAAATCAAGGCCGTGTATACGGAAGGCAATATGGGTCACGTGACAATAGGAGTAAGGGTGCACGACATGAATCAAGGTACTGATACGCTTGCGGGTTTTGGAACGTGCGGGGGTGGAATGTGGACATTAAGTCAGATAACTATAAACTGAGAAGTGAATGTTTGTTACTTAATAATTTAGATATAATCGGTGTCGCAGAAACCCACTTATTTGGTGATCAGTGCCTATATTTTCCAGGATATACTTGGTACGGCCAGAACAGGACAAAACATACAAAAGCTAAGAAAGGATCTGGGGGCATTGGCTTTTTCATAAAACACGATGTGTCAGAGAACTATATAGTGGAAACTCTTGATAGCGAGCATGAGGGTATTTTATGGATTCAATGTAGGTCGAAACGTGGAAATCATATTTTTAATTGTTGTGTTTGTTATGTTCCCCCATCTGAATCAACCAGATCCATTGACCTTACCGAATTTTATGACACGTTGATGCATCAAGTACATATATATTGTCAAGATAAGCAGTTTTTCATATGCGGAGATTTTAATGGACGAGTGGGAGACCTTGAAGATTACATCCCAGGGGTTGACATATTGCCTGAACGCAATGTGGTTGACTTTCATGTGAATAAAGAAGGGGAGCGATTATGCGACTTTCTGATTGACACGGACTGCTGTATTTTAAACGGAAGAAATTGCGCCAAGAATGATTATACGTTTATAGGCTCTCAGGGAAGTTCAGTTGTTGACTACTGTTTTGTGCCGTATGAAAGTTTGGATAACTTCAGTAACTTTAGGGTCACGTCGGAGAGCGACCTTTTTAACAGCAGTAAACTTCTAGGAACGATAGAACCAGAAACCTCTCACCCGGATCATTCTCTCCTAATGTGGGATTTTTTGTTGGACAATGTCCGGAAAATACCAAATGCTCATAACGATCAGGATGTGCGGGTGCATTTCACTAAATTTGATAGGCATGTCCCGGATGACTTCCTAAATACTAGACACGATGAAATGACTGAATATATTAGCAGGCTTGAAGGGGACTTAACATTGCAGGATCATTTAGATAAAGTTTATAGTGACTTAGTCGTTTTTGTTAAAGACGAAATGGTTAAGAAAATAAATCACAGGCAAATAAACGCGGTTGTGGGGCATAACAATAAGAAAAGAAAGGTGTCAAAACCATGGTGGAGCGAGCAGTTAACAGAGTTGTGGAACAATGTATGTAAGTCGGAGAAAAATATGCTTAAATCTAAAAATCCTGAAAGAAATCGTTTAAGAGCGATATTCGTGGGTGCCAGAAAAGTTTTCAACCAGGAGTGCCAGAGGGCAAAGAGAAGACACCAGAAAAATGCTCAAATGGAAATACAAAACCTGGACACGAGTAATAGTAAAGACTTTTGGAAGCGAATAGGGAAAATAGGAGTTGGTAAAGAAAGACAAAATCAGATACCCATGGAAGTTATTTTACCCAGTGGCGAAGTCAGTTGTAACACTAAAGTAATCCTTGAAGTATGGAGAAAGCATTTTCAGGACTTACTAAACCCTGATATAGATATAATTGAAACAAACAGGGAGGGTTACACACCGTACGAGGATGGACATAACGTTAATGTATGGAATAGTTCGATATCCACGTCTGAAATTATAGCTGCATTACGACAGTTGAATAATAGAAAGGCGGAAGGAATCGATGAAATCCCTGCTGAAATTTGGAAAACACCAAATTTACTAGCTATCATAGAGGCATTGTTCAATCAATGTTTCAGATTAGGAAAAATTCCAGAGCTTTGGAAGTGTGGAATAATTACACCTGTCTTAAAAGCGTCGACGTCAGATAAACGAGTACCGTCCAACTATCGGGGAATAACGATAACTCCTGCGATTTATAAGTTATATTGCAACGTAATTAATAACAGGCTCTTGGAATGGGAAAAAGAAAACAATGTGATTTGTGAACCCCAGAATGGATTCAGAAAAGGACGAAGTACGATAGATCATGTTCAATCCATAACGTCAATAATTGAGACTCGGAAGCTGAAACGTCAATCTACGTTCGCCGCATTTATTGACTTTACAAAGGCATATGATTCAATTAACAGGAAGTTACTATTCTCTAAGCTTGAAAATCTAGGACTGACAGGGCATATATATAATGCAATAAAATCGCTCTACGACAATGTGAAGTGTTCCGTTCGAATAAATGGTTTAAAAACAGATTTTGTGGACGCTGGCTGTGGCCTTAAGCAAGGTTGTACATTGTCAACTCTGCTGTTCAACCTGTATGTCAACGACCTAGTCATAAAAATTAACAGTTTAGGCATTGGAATTGAAATAGATGGAGAAATAGTGTCCGTTTTGCTCTACGCAGACGATTTAGTCCTTCTTGCGACAAAGGAAGAAGACCTGCAGATTCTGCTGAATCAGCTCGGCGAGTGGTGTCAATTCAATAAAATAAATATTAACGAACAGAAGTCAAATATTGTGCATTTTCGCCCTGTGGGTGTTTTACAAACGGATTTCAGTTTTACATGTGGTAACAAAGCGTTAAATCTTGTTGATTATTACATCTATCTAGGAATACGTCTTACGGAACATTTGGATTACTCAGAAATGGCAAATCACGTAGCCAAGGCTGCTAATAGAGCCCTAGGACTTGTCATCGCCAAAAGCAAATCATTCGGAGGTCTACCTTTCCGGTCATTCCAGAAACTGTTCGACAGCATGGTATGGAGTGTCATAAGCTATGGAGCAGCTGTTTGGGGAACCAGGCAGTTCTCCTCCATTAATTCAGTACAGCTTAGAGCAGAAAGGTACTATATGGGAGTGGGGAGGTATACACCGAATTCCGCCGTACATGGTGATACAGGGTGGAAGCCTACGTCGGTTCGGCTGTGGTCTAGTGTTATTAACCAGTGGTTACGACTTAAAAGTATGGACTCTTGTAGATTAAATCGTAAAATCTTCGATTGGACGGAAAGAAATAGTAATGGTCGTTGCCAAAATTGGAATTACAGAGTAAGCAAAACGTTAAGGGAGGCTGGTATTTTATACGAACCGGAAGTTACGAATCCAAGAGTGATGAAAGCAAATTTAGCGGATTATCTGTTTCACAAATTCGTGGACTCATGGAGGGAGGACATAACCAGAATTAATGCACGTCATGGAACTGGAAGAAATAAGCTAAGAACATATAGATTGTTTAAAAGTGTATATCAAACAGAAAATTATCTAAATTGTTTAATGCCGCATGGTTATAGAAGTGCTTATGCAAAGTTCCGATGTGGAGTGGCGCCAATTCGTCTTGAAACGGGGCGCTATGAGCGCCTATCCGAGGATTCAAGAACTTGTTTCAACTGTGTCAATTTAATAGAAAATGAGGAACATGTACTACTTAAATGTCCGGTGTATAAAGACTTAAGAGAAGTAATGTTTAGGGTACTGTCTGAGGAATTCCCAGATTTGATGAATATGAATGACCAAGAGCTGCTATCCTCAATATTGAACTGTAAAATTAATAAGAGTATAAGAACATGTGCCAAAACCTGCTTTGACATTTTAAGAACCAGACGCGGAATTTTATATAATTGACTTTTAAATTGATCTATGATACTGAGATGCAAGTTTTATTTCCTTTAAATGTGTAAATATGTAATAATGTACAAACGTCGGTTTTATAGTCTCTCATAGCTCTAAACTAGAGCCTCTCACGTATTAAGTTTTAAATGTTTGTATTTTTAACTTTTTATGAGGTGAGACTTTAATAAATTATTTGTATTTTGTATTTGTATTTGTCATTTTTATCTGTCAATTAAAGAAACCTTATCAATTTAAGTATTTCACACTTACTCAAGACAAGTTGTTGAGCAAATGGACTCATTGCTCATTTACCATAGATATTGCAATGTTATTTAATCCGTCACTTTGAATACGCTTAACGCATGACTTCTTTAATCAAGGCTCTGTTTTATTTCATAACGAAAACTTGCCCATGCAATAGACAGTATTTGTAAAAATTGAAAATTTTCTGTGTAAAAGTTTTGATATTTAACTTATTTTTGCTCCAAAACATAGATTGTAGGTACTCGTTAGTACCGCCATGGCATTTTTCTTATTTTTACCCGAAAGATATCTAACGAGTACCCACAATCTAAGTTCTGGAGCAAAAAAAAAAAAAAAAAAAAAAAAAAAAATGGTTTACCCCTGCAAACCCCAGTATCCTATAGAAAAGTGGGATTTAAGGGGGTCCTCATTGCACGGACATGTTTTCCTGATGCATATTTCTTCAAAACATTTCGACAAGAAGCAAAAATTCAAAATATAATAGATGCAAGTAGACACCCAAATTCAACAACCCTAAATACGCATAAATATGGATTGTTACATATATATGAACCTCAGTTCTTTCTTTCTTTTCTTTCTCACATGTGGTATATGAAATGCAAATCATGAAATTTAAATAGATCTTGTTTATTTATGGATTAAGCAACTTTCCACGTATTAAATATAAATGCATTTGAATTGAAAAAAACGATATCTAAAGTTAAATACGAAATTAAATGCAGGAAATTTTTTAATTCTTTTATGGCCAGCCATTAACTCTTTGTGTTTAGAATTAAAATGTTTTGAACTATATGTAATCAAAGGCCATGATATCGACCAGCCTGCATGATTTTTCAGCAAACATTTACCTGTGTAAAACGGATTTTCTCACGACGCTGCCAAAATGTCTCGAGAATGCCATAATACTAGTTGAATGTTTTTATAAGAGGCATGATTTTTTGACTTTTTACCCTTTGGCGATGAAATAAAGACGCTGGTCAAAATACAATGTCAGGTATATTCCCTGCTCATGTTTTCGTACTAATTTATAGTCATTACTGTGAGAAAATCTACTTTCGGGTCGGCATGTCGATCTCAGACCAAATTGGTAGCTATGATCAGCTATCAAATCCGTACCAATGTTGCTAATCGCATTCTAGCATAAGAAATGATCATGCATTAAAATGCGAGCGCGAGGTGCAGTAGGATTCAATTCTTGACCACGCAGGTTTTTTTTTTTTTTTTTTTTTCAATATTCTGCTCGAATTCGCCAAAAGATGATTTTATATAAGTTTTGCCAAGTCATTCATCCAATCATTTTCAAAATGTTCCTGCTGCTTTAAATTAAAGACCGGCACGGGTACTTTACTAGATATAAGTAATGTAAGTCACAGCGAAAGAAAACCTGTTTTCGGAATTTACGACCACCGACCTGTGAAAACACAGAAGATGGCGAGAAGCAGGAAGTTCAGATAATAGGGATTGTACTATCTGCATGTTTGATAGCTTTGCAACTATCTGTAGTTTTATAGCTTTGCAATTACCCCACAGCTGATCTGAGTCTTTGTTTTCGCAATTGTTGAAATAAGGTTTCCTCATGACGCGGCTCATATAGGGGTAAGGTTTAATCACGTTTGAAACACAATAAAGAAGCCTTGCAATCAGCGTGCTTATTTGCTGCCTACAGATATGTTGAGATTAAGGATGTTCGCTGCTAACATTTGACATTTCGGAACTTCCGGTTTTTCTTTTGTTGAATTTCTCGTAAACGGTTGCAGATATTTTCCTAATATTTTATATTTGGATACATATTGATGATATGCATTGAATGAGCCATGAAAATTGTCAATCTAAGAAACTTCATTTTTTCACCCTATTTTCTGCAACTTTTCGAAAATTTTAGATGTCAGTAAAATTTAGGGGGTAGGGTAGATTAAACCTGAATATTACACATCTTCAAATTAATTGCACCAGTTCGATGTTTATTTTAGCTGCAGTATATGTGTACATGGCCTATTAAGTCAGTCTATGTGTCTTTGGTGTGCTGGTTTTAAAATTTTAGGTGGTTTTATGAAATGGGCATTAAGAAACAAAACAGCCGAAAAAAGGCTGAAAATGGCGATTTTCAAGTTGTTGGTTCTCTCTTATATGCACACTACCCTATATATTTCTTTCTTTCATTCGAACAATATTACCAAGTTCTATGTTGTGTGAAAATACAAGAAAAAGTTTGAATCAACAAATATGGGTTTGGCACATTTCAAAATGTTGATTTTTTCCGACTTTTCAAGTATGGGGGTAGGGTTGGAAAAGGAATCGTAAAATTTTGTCATCCACTTCAAGTTGCAAATTTTTCTATGCTTTTGGTTCAAAATAGTCTGCGCTACGTAAATATGATGACTTTTGAAAGCATTCTAGGTGTATTTTTGTTCAAGACAGGTATGTTTCAAAGAATTAAAAATTAAATTAATTTTACTAAATTTTAAACATGGAGCTCAGATGTCTCTTTCAGAGGCCTGTAGCTTGAAAAAATGCACACTACCCTATATTTATTTTGTTTTCAAAAGTCTTGTGTTGTATTTTGGAATCAAGAAAGGGTGGTTAGAAAAAAAGTTTGAATACTTTTTCATTGGCAGCGAACATCCTTAAGTAGCTTTACTTTTCAATTAAATGCAGAATAAAATGTGCATCATGGTGTATGTTAACATTTAATTCGAAAACATTTAATAATACCGTATATTCCTCTTGGTCATTGAGCATGGACATCAATTCATGCGACATGAAATTACCTGTTACTAAATTGATCAAATAATTTTCAAAAATTGTATAAAATATTCTAAAAGTAATTTCATGTAAACATTAAATTTTTTATCCAAATTTTGTGTATATATTTCAGTTCCGGCATTAGAATTCAAAGTTTTCAAATTCATTTAAGCAGACTTACAATGTAAGCAACAAGAGAAAATACAATACATGCAATTTCAAATAATTTCAAAATGCGAATACAGTGGCGGTTCACCACTTGTATAACTTATAACACAAATCTGTCGGGGACCCGTGAACTAGCAAAATTCAGTGTCAGCTACCTTAGAGGTAATACTGTGTGACAATATAACCAATAAGACATAATTACCTGGATAAACCTGTATCGATTATCAATTCAGCCACGCGATTACAATACCTTGGACCATGATGTAAGGGAGACAATCGGTTTATTGATTTTTAGGCAGATCACGACCGATAACTGGTTACAGAAGCCATTCTATAGTTCAATAGTTCAGGCTGTGTGTGTGTGTTTCGCGTGGTTTGTTTCGCTGAATCAAAATACATGCATTCATTTCTTCTCGATGCTTGTCAATTCTTGCTCTCAAGATGAGAATTTTTTCAGTTTTTGTGCCATTGTACCAACGCAATTTCCTACAGGAAATATGACATAAACAAGACAAGATGAAGGTGACACCGACTGTCCCAGAGTTATTCAATAATTTACACTGATCTTTTCCTGATATAACAAGTTTGATTGCCCTCATTAAAACCAGTGTTGCAGAAAGTAGCTATAAATCGTTGTCACCAACAACCGGTCTTTGATTTTGAATGCTGCGACAATTCTACTATTTGAGCCGCTGCATGGGGAAAACAACAATTTGCATATCCGAAAACAAAGGCGCAGACCAGCTTCGCGGTAACCGCGAAGCTGATCAGCGCCTTTGGTTTCGCTACACGGTACATTTCCTCTTCTTCTTAAATCCTAAATTTCAAGCCTCTAGCCTGCTTCTGTGACTGTGCAGGCTGGTTTGTGTCAGACCTGGTCGGAAATTAAACTGTTGGTTTACTCACGCGAAGACTCGTTTAAAAATTATCAACTTTCAAGCAGTCCTGTAAGTGCAATGACATACGACCACCTCGACTTTCTAGAACCTTTTTGCGTTGGATTTTGTTTATTTTACTAGCGTTCTAGATAAGTTGCAAACAGCAAAGGTTTTCCATCCTATCTTTGGCTTTGCTATGTGCATGATATAAATAGTTTTTTTGCCAAGATAATTATGGCATGTTATCTAGCTTAATTGCTGCTGTTAAGACATGCATGGGTGGAACTGAATCAATACGTACACTTGTAAAACTGTGCAGGGATGAAATATGTAAATTATGACATGCAAAATTACATGTACCTTCATTAAGTTGAGTACATGCATTTAAGCGTTCAGTTAAAGAGAGAGAGAGAGAGAGAGAGAGAGAGAGAGAGAGAGACTTTAAATAACTATTGCGTATTTATGAGTATATATTTAACCATTCCCGGAATGTAAACGCCCCAGTCAACATTTATTCATCCATGTCGATGGGGCAAACGCTTGTAATAGCTTCTACGAGACTTTAATAGTCGAAACCGCGGTATGGCCCATCCCCTTTCTCATTAATATGTTCACTGCTCTTAAAGGATCTCAGTTTTAATTTTATTTGCTATTACTGCAGCTGGTGTTGTGCCGTGTGGCGGCCCTAAAAAGTCTCCCCGTACATCATCCATAGTGCAGGTTATATTTTCCTTTTGGTCCTTTGAGATCAGCGAGGATATTCTGAGAAATCAGAAATTTATTATTGGTTAAGTTCATTTTTTAACCAATTTTTAATATATTTGGTCTCATTTAGATAATTCTGGTCTTTGTATCGACTACCCTGTTGAAAGTTGCAAAATTTCAGTTATTCTCTTTGGCTCCATGTTGCCAAATCTAAAGGGTCACTGACGAGACTTTAATAGTCGAAACCGCGGTATGGCCCATCCCCTTTCTCATTAATATGTTCACTGCTCTTAAAGGATCTCAGTTTTAATTTTATTATCTAATATCATGAATAATGAGTCATGATCAAAGACATAGGTGCCCCGCCCAACGGGTTGTGAGAAATAAATGGGATGCTTGTAGTGATTTACTGATCTCGGATTACTGCTGAAAAACGCTCAGGCCACAGCCTGTTAAAAAAAGTTGTTCATTCAACAATCCACTCATATAACTATAAATGATTTTTTGTTGTTTACTTTATTGGGGTTATACTTTAATGCACACTCAGCATATCATAATGTCCCGACATGAACATTGCTGTTGACTGTGGCGTTAAACAACGAACCAAGCAAAAACATCAGATTAAAACGGGGTTTTCTAGCCGCTGTGTACGTTTTCGAACCGTATTGTGAGTTTTTCTAGCCGTTTTGTGCGTTTTTCTAACAGTTTTGTGTGTTTTCTAGCAGTTGTGTGTGTTTTGTAGCCGTTTTGTGTGTTTTTCTAGCTGATTTTATTCGTTATCGTACCATCTTCAGAAGTTTTAAACGGGTAATCGTACCTCTTGGTTTGCTCTCCGTCTATAAACAAGCTGACTAAATGTTTCTAGTCCCCTCAGGGCGCCCCACACCTCACCCGCGTCCAGTCTCGCCTCACCCCCTCTCACTACCAGTGAATCTGATAAGAAAAACAAAGACCAAGCATGTAGCATCTTAGGACCAGTTCGTTAAATCATCTTAATTTTAATTGACTACTGGAATGGACATTTAGTATGAACCAGTGGGTATTATTTTATTTTTCGTGAAGGTAGAATGGCTTTGACATAATGTTTTTATGTGTGTGTCTGGGGGGGGGGGGGGAGGGGGGTGTTGGGGGGGGGGGGGGGTTAAGTAGAACGGTAACACAGCCATAGCCATGGTTTAGTCAAATGGCCTGGACACGGTGAAATTAACTAGTCTCTCAAGTCCGGCAAACTATATTGTCTCGAAGTCATTTGACGTGCAAAGAAACAGTATACGAGGCACGTATGGTACATAAATGAACAAGAACTACATATAAAAGGGTACGCTTTTGCTTGTACAATAGACACAGAGGCTACTTATAAATGCAAAGCACAAAAGTCGTGAATGGGAATGCAAATATCACAATTCTTCTTAAATTGACATCAAATATATGTATAGCACTCTTGAACAAATAGACACTATTTTATTTAATGCTTTATGTTTATGCAAGCCTTAGCAAAAACAAATTACTAGCGCGAGAAAATTAGGCACATGCAAGCGTTTTACAAAGTTACTTTTTATTCCGTGAAACGAATGTACATGTAGGTGGCCTGAACCTGATCGAAATATTGTACGTCTTAAAAAAATCAAAACTTTTCTGCTAGGTCATGATGTGTAGACAGTATGTGCGGACCAGTAATTGCATCAGGTCGATATACTCGTATTTGGCTTTTTACCCTAAAAGCAAACAAAATGTTAAATGGTGTCAATGAAGATTAAAGCTATTGGCATTCTTAAGGTTGTATTACTTGCTTGCTTCTTTTGCGTTCGTGGCTGAGGAAGCCCTTTTTATAGTTTACTCGAGTATAAACCTGGTGTCTATGGAGTACAGACAAAAAGAACAGTCTCAGAAGGTTCGCCGCGCAAAGCGGCGTCCCATCTGTTCCTATTCTGTTTTGCTAAAGAGAAATTTAATAACAATGAGATAAATATTTAAAATCGCTCGTGAGGCCCCTAAAACTGAAAATGGACAGACCTTGTAGCCAATGACGGGCGAGTCTATTCGTCACAAAATGAGCCGCCCCATGGGAAAACCAACAATCTGCATATCGGATTGTACAATTCCTCTTCTACTTAAATTCGAAATTTCTAGCTTCTAGCTCTTTTCTGTGCTAGTACAGGCCGGTTTGTGTCAGACCTGTTCGGAAACCACATTGTTGGTTTTCCCACGAGGTGGCTCAAATGGTTAATGTTACTTACATGTTTCATTGTAGTTAAGCTGAGGGTATCCAACATCTGACCCGGACACATACACGGACAGCTGGGGGAGGGGCTGGGCAGTCTCGTACTTCTTAGCGTCATCAACGTTGTACTTCTCAAAAGACTCGTGGAAATTATTCACAAAATTATACGGTTCTTCCAGAGTGCGTTTCATGATAATTTCCGTGTAACGTTTTATTGCATCCTTAAGAATATCACTAGTTTTGTTCAGTATCATTATTTGAAAGGTTGCTGGGTTGATATGAAAGACACTTTCAGGGTTTGATTGATATTCTTGAGGGTGCGGCCACGGTTGAGCAAATGATCTAAAAGGCGATAGCCGTACCGCTGGTCGAAAGCTGTATCTACTGTCGATCCGCAGGAAGAAATCTGTATCACCACTCATAGTTATCTCTGGTTTGGCATGCTTTGAAAGGAAATCACTGAGATAAGGGTTAGTGTCAGCTTGCTTTTGAGCGACCGCACCACGTCCCAGATTCTGCAGCTGATTTAAAACGTTTGGTGCTTTCCTGACGATGTTGACTTGGGCTATGTTCACGACGTTAGCACTACCAGCAGCGCCACTATTCAAATTGTTGCTCGCTACTGCTACTCTGTTACCAGGTAAGGCATTGTTAACGTTGCCGTTAGCATTACCACTTCCTGCGATGTTCAAGCCAGCGTTGGCATTGCCGTTAGCATTATCATTTCTTGCCACGTTAACATTGCCGTTAACATTAACATTTCTTGCAACGTTAATATTGCCGTCAACATTGTTGATAACAGCATTCCTGGCCACGTTGACGCTATTTCCTGAATTGGAGGTAGCTACTTTAGCGTCTGCTTGATGGTCAACCATTTTCAAAGCGGTCCCTGAAAAAAAAAGTTATTAAAAAACTACACTCGTTTGCTGTAATTTAGATAGGACTATTGTAAAGTTTGGTGTAGCAAAGTTGGTCTACTGTATAATTTTGTAGTATTCGTAAAATTAATAAATTAATTAACCATGCACGTACTGTGCTCAATGCGGTTTTAATAAGTTTGGAATGCATAATTTAAATATTCGATTTTTCTTCATTTTATTGCAATGTGTAGATTATTATCAATATTTTTCTTGCAACTCATGAAAGTTTATTTATTCATTTTATAAACAGGGAAAACTGGGAGTTGATGTTACATGTAACAGTCTTATATCAGAAAAAAGCTCCCCATGCCAATATAGGGTCCCTAGTCCCTACCAGGGTTTTTGGGAGAGCTGTGGACAATGAACATTTATTTCAGGGAGCTGGGGAGCACTACAAAAATTCTGAAGCAGCTAGGGAGCAAGCAAAATTTTGGAGGATTTTAAGGAAGAGGGAGATGAGGGATAACATTTTATTTTAGGGAGCACTAGCTGAGACTACCTTGGTATCTTATGCGCAGGGGGCGGGGGTCCATCGAGTATACGTAGGCGAGTGAGGCTACTGCCAAATTATTTTGCTTGGGGTGTGATGCTGGATCTTAGGCAAAGGCGTGATCGATGGAATCATCAATATAACCGTTGCAAAGCTAGAAATTGCTATAAAATTTGACTTTAAAAACATTCAGCTAATATTTGAGTTAGCTCTAATTGATTTTTTTTGGGGTGGGGGGGTGGGGGGGGGGTTAATTCGGTACTAGCGTCCCGTTTTCGTCAAGCATATTGGTTGGGAACTAGAATCATTTATGAAGATTATTTACTTTTCGCAAAAAAGAAAAATACCCACCTTTTTGTTCCATTTCCAGAGCGACTACCAGGATATGAATGGTCAGATTGAAGATGGTGAGAAGGGACAGCCATCTTTTCATCATTACTGAAAATAAACAGAAAAGTAACGTTGTCATATTCAAGTTAACAGCTAGTTACCTAAGGGAGCAACAACCATTCCAAAAAGGTGGTCACTACCTAAATAGCACCAAATATTAACATCACAAATATTATAAACTGACACTACCCAAAATAGCACCAATGTGAGATAAGAAACAAGATACGGTATGGTATGGTATGGTATGGTATGGTAGATTTTAAAGCAAATGTATAGATTAGATTTATATGAAAATTCATTTTGTACAGCTATTTAAAGTTCAAAATGCCATGCATGAGAGAAAAAGAGATGCTTTATATACGTGGATACGTGTACATACCGTCTGTTTGAGGATTTTCCGTGCAGTTTATCCAACTTTCACTTAAGACTGAAGTTAATTGTATTCAATTGTTTTGACAATATTCCTTCAAAATGGTTTAGTTTTCCGTGGAAGTTGCCAACGTTCCAACGTTTTAGAAGAAGTTCTCCAGCGAAACGTAAGTTTGTTGGTGTGCCGGGGCTCAGCAACGAGAACTTTGTTTTCGTTTTCCGATATTCAAAAAAGTCGGAAACTTTTTTGAATATCGGCGAGGCGGTTCTAACGAGTACCCACAATCTATGTTTTGGAGCAAAAATAAGAAAAATAGGTATACCCCTGCAAACCCCAGTTTTACTATATAAAAGTGGGGTTTAAGGGGGTATTCATTGCACGGACATGTTTTCCTGATGTTTTATAATGTAAGAAAAGTTGAATAAAACTTTTATGTTACAAAATCCTGACCACGACTAAATCATTAAGGATGCATTGTCTGAAAAGCAGGGCTTAATTGTTTCCATAAATAAATAAATAAATAAATAAATAAGTAGATGATTTGGTAGGCCTTAATAAGAAAGTAAGTTTTTATTAAAAATCACGTTTTTCTCCAAGGGACCTACCGGATTTTTAATTTATCACCGTATCCTGAATATCTGAACTGTTTCAATGTTCTCGTATCGAACATGCATGAAGTTTGAGAATTTTTAGTATTAGCCTTCATTCAGCAGCAGAAGATTAATCAAATATTAACATAAAATCGAACACTTTTATATACTATGAACAAAAGACTTGCCAACTTTTAAATGGAATCGAGTCTCTTTGAAAACCATACTACGCCTAAATGCATTGAAATGCTATATCGAAATAGGTTATGAGCCGCGACGCGACAAAACCGGTCTTCGAGGCTTCCGACCAGGTCCGACACAAACCGGCTTATACACCCACAGAAGAGAATGGGAATCTTGAAATTTTGGATACACGTAGAGAGGGAATTGTACTATCCATGTTGCGAAAACAAAGGCGCTGATCAGCTTCGCAGTCACTGCGAAGCTGATATGCGCCTTTGGTTTCGCATAGGCAAAAAACCGGCTTTCTCGTGACGAGGCTCAGTTGACAGCTTATTGGTGCATGCATATTTTCTATTTGAAGACATAACCAGCCAAACGTTACTTTTATACGCCACTTGAACTGATTAAAGCTAACAAAGGTGAAATCATGTAGGCGAATCCACATTTTAATCTTGATTTTGCATCTTTTTATTTATAATATTTGTATTTTCAGTTACTATAAGACTAGTAGAGCTACACGCCCTCCTAAATCAACTCGAGACTTCGGATCATCTGATTTTACTATCATTGTAAATAAAAAGTAAAACTGAGTTCCTTTAAGAGCAGGGAAAACATTAATGAGAAAGGGGATGGGCCATACTGCGGTTTCGGTTACTCAAGCCTCATCAGTGACCCTATAAATCTGGCAACATGGAGCCAGAGACACTTACTGCAATTTTACAATTTTAACTGGGCTGGATACATAGACCGGCAAATCTAAATAGAGCCAAATGCATAAAATTGTTCAGATGAATGTATCTAAACTGCGTATAAATTTCTGATTAAGTCCTGTACGTAGCGCTTCTTGGCATGTGCAGATATACTAGTTTTCACTATTTCTTCATACATACATGTATGATATGTACATACATTCTTTGCAGTTTATTCATCATCAATTTATACCTTGAAATTGGCAAATCGAAATAAAATAGATATACCGCTGTTCCAGCGATTGTATCCATCCAAATTGTCTTGTGACAGCTTGGTACATGTATGTATAATAACTAATGATGAATAAAAAATCATGAGAAAACCGGATTTTTGCCTATGCGAAAACAAAGGCGCAGATCAGCTTCGCAGTAACTGCGAAGCTGATCAACGCCTTTGTTTTCGCCACTCGGATAATACAATTTCTCTTCTTCCTAAATCCGAAATTTAAAGTTTCTAACCAGCATCTGCCACTGTACATGCCATTTGTTTCGGACCAGGTCGGAAATCCCGAAGCCCGGTTTTCTCGCGTTGCGGCTTGATTAAACTTATTGAAAACGAGGACACAAGTGAGACGTTCGATCACTGAATTTGATATTCATAGATCTTAAGGCGTTTAAAACTAGGGATCATTTTCTTGCAACTGACATAGAATAAGTTTTACAGGGTTCTGGCTCGGCTCGTTCAGTTAACAGATTTTTACAGAAATTTACAATAACTGGTTTTAAATTGTGCAATGCATGTACATATTCTTATTTGTTTTCATTTCAAGTTTACAGAGCAAAAAGGAATTGTGATTCGTGTTCATCAATGTATTATAGACTAAAAGTTTATTTTATCCATCTGGTGTTGCTTTGTTTGTTTCTAAAAAAAAGGAACCAATAAAAAATAAAATCAATGCCGATGCCCTTAAAAAGAATCAAAATTTGACCACGACTGAAATTGTGGCCTTCATCCTAGGGGTATAACACGGAAAATTAGCGAGATGAGCCGTGAAACCGCAGACAATTCAGCTTTTCATTAAGAAAACATGTCCATGAAAAGTATACCCCCTCATACCCCACTTTTATATAGCAAAACTGGGGTTAACAGGGGTCTAAGGTCCAAGCAGGGGTATACCTATTTTACTTATTCTTGATCCAAAACATAGATTGTGGGTACTCGTTAGAACCCACAATCAATGTTTTGAGCCAAAATATTAAAAGCATCAAAATTTTTATAATGAAATTTTCCATTTTTACAGCTGAAAAAATCCTCATGGGCAAGTTTTCGTAATGTGACATGGCGATATTTCTTTGACCAATCTTAATTTTCCGCTGATTCAAGATGAGCATGTCAGTTTGTGGTGAAAGAAGTGCACACTACGTACTGGTAACCTGTCCTTGGGAGGCCTTGTCCAGGAACAGAATGGCTAGGATAAATGACTGTTATGACCTTAGCTGTTGACAGTCAAAACTTGACTATGCACTACTTATTTATCATTTATCAAGATTTATTCTCATATCACTATTAACTCAAACAAGATTTTGACTAATATTTCTTACCGTCATATATGGCATAAAATAAAACATATCTACTCCATAATTGAAATAAATAAACAAAATGTTTCTTATTTCCACATAAATAATGTCACAACAAGGCTCAGAAGCCGGTTAATAAATCGCATTTTTGACCAAAAAAGTAGACGTTTTCAGGGACAAAACTAATCGTTTGATGTAGTACAACCAAGGTATAAATAAATCTCAAAAAGCCTCCCAGGCCATACTATTAAGTGTAGTAAGTATAGGTTTTGCTCAAGCGTTAATGTAGTTAATTGAATTATATGAGCCTTTGCAAAAATATACATTCACACCCTCAGGAGAATGTGCATCACTCAGCCGTCAGTTTGTTTAAGTTAATCATAATTATAAAACTTCTCAACAATGTATCAGTAATGTCGGGACGAAGCCATATCTTCATGTGAACTATGCGTTGCATTAAAACTATATGAGCCGCCGCATGGGAAAACCAACAATCTGCAAAGGCGAAAACAAAGGCGCAGATCAGCTTCGCAGTACTTACTGCGAAGCTGATCAGCGCCTTTGCTTTCGCTACACGGATAAAACAATTCCTCTACTTTCTAAATACAAAATTTCAGGCTTCTAGCCATCTTCTATGACTGTACAGCCCGGTTTGTGTCGGGCCTTGTCGGAACCCAAATTGTTCGTTTTCTCACCCACAGGCTCATATCGTTTTCACAGAACACTAAACCGTAACTGGTGGTTAGAGCGTCAGTCTCCGAATCGATAGATCCAAGGTTCGACCCCCACACTGGGCATCTTGTTGTACCCTTGAGCAAGGCACATTAACTCCCCAGGGTACTGGTTTATACTCAGGATACGATGGTTCCGTCCCGACATGACTAAAATTATTGACTAGGACGTGAAATGCCAATAGATCTATAACCGTAGCGGACGGAGACGGGATTCCGGTTTAAAGTTTCATCCGTAAAACTGGAGAATCCCGTGATTGAACCCATGTAGATGCCATGCTGCAGTATTCTGCAAACATGTATGCTGAACATCAAAATGCACTTTGTTTGAACTGATGCTTAACGTCCCAGTCAACAGGTATGGGTATGTCAGGAAGTTGCCTCCATTTTATGGGACATTCATCCAAAATTAAGATGTCATGACATGCAACAAAGTGCTTCAGATATGACCATTCAAGTAAGCCACAAAGGCTTATAATATACGTATGGATGGTTTGACTTGAACCACTTTTCCTGGGGATGCTCAGACCAGAGCGGTTAACCAGTAATCAGATGGTCAGTCAGGTGCGTATAAGCTTTACCCGGAGGCACAAGTAGCCCATTTGTTTAAGTTTATGTCCAAATGGGCGGGGCCCATATTCCCATCGAGCACCCTTAAAACGCACTGATCTCAAATGAACAATGCTAAATGTAATAGCACTGTCACACATTCACGTATCAGCGGCGTATCGCTCACGTATCTAGGAAAATGTTGATACGCCGAGGTCTGAGCCGTATTTTGCTCGAGAGACGTATGTACCACGTACGTGTGACGTTCCTGCTACGTTCCCGTGGCGTATCCGTGACGTATCTGTATTCGTATGGAATTTCACTTTCGTATGTACGGCGTATCAATGCGTATGTGCTACGTATGTGTGACGTATGTATGGCGTATGAAGTGTACGCGTGACGTATCTACGGCGTATGTACTGCGTTCCATTCTTATCTGCGGCGTATCTGTTCTGTACCAATTGCTTTTTAATACCTATGAGAACAAACTGTTGTGTTCACTTTGCTCATGCAATTCGCACATTATAGTTATCAAATATGAGCCGCCGCATGGAAAAAAACAACAATCTGCATAGGCAAAAACAAAGGCGCCGATCAGCTTCGCATTAACTGCGGAGCTGATCAGTGCCTTTGTTTTTTCGACATAGATAGTACAATCCCTCTACTTTCTAAATCCAAAATTTCCAGCCTCTTACCATCTTCTGAGACTGTACAGGCCGGTTTGTGTCAGACCTGGTCGGAACCCAAATGGTTGGTTTTCTCACGCACAGGCTCATAAAAGAGGTCGAAGATGCCACCGGAGAAATCTAGATAATCTAGATTAACACCGAAAAAAACCCGAGGTGGTGGTGGTGGTGGGGGAACATCTTCAATCTCTCCATCCTGGTCGTAAGACCACATGAACAAAGACGGAGGCTACACCAAGCGTAGCCATGAAAGAACCCTGCACGACACCCCGAACCGTGAGAAACATTTGATCCATGACTTCGGAAAAACGAAAACATACATATAGAAGCATTAAGATTCTCTTGGAACGCCACAAAATATTCATAATACTCCTAATACGTCACACATACTCCATAGTAGCGAAACGAACGTAGCACATACGTAGCACAAACGCCATTGATACGCGAGATACGCCACACGTACGTCGCTGATACGCCGTAGATACGAAAAGACATTCGAGGATACGCCACACATACGTAGCAGATACGAAAGGTACGCTGTACATACGTCACGGTTACGTGGCATTTTAACCGCTACGTACGTGTGGCGTATCAGGAGTATGAGCTATGTATCTACGACGTACCTGCCACGTTGCTTTCGTATGTACCACGTATGTGTGACGTATGTACGGCGTATCGGACCTGCTACGTACGTGCTACGAATTTTTAAGTGCACACAGAAAAAAACGTAGCACCTCGGCGTATGAGGAGTATGAGCTACGTATCGAAGAGTATGAGCTACGTATGCCCACGTATCTACGACGTACGTGTGACGTACCTTTCGTATCTCGATACGCCGTAGATACGTGAGTCGATACGCGAATGTGTGACAGCCCTATAATAATTAAGGCAGTGCATCTCTCTATATGTAAAGTATCATAACCTAGCATATACATGTATTAGTATATGAACAATTTATACCTACATTTGTAAAACTATTCCTCCTACAGACCTACTCCGACAGAAAACACTTTTGAGCAGTGTCATGGGATCATATGTCTTTGAGATACCTGATCAGTTTGGACACAGCCCAGTTTGTAGACTCAGTTTGTCAAACAACAGAATGGCCTGGATCTTGAAATTGCTTAGCTATGCTTATCAGAAAGAGGCAGGCATATTGCTCAGATTTATGTGACGTTGCTGTTGGCCCAGGATTAAGATAGATTTTCCCATTAATAGACTCGCTTTGCTACACGAGATGTTCGTGTGATAGATACTGTCCATAGAAAGTATTGCTACGTTCGGGGTTTTTCCAATGGTAAAATCTGTAAAACTACCAATGGTACTGTTGGTACCATTTTTACCAATGGTAACCAGAAAACCCTGAACGTTTTCTGCTGCCAATGGTACCATTGGTACCAATGGTACCATTGGTAGATCACATGGTGGAATTTTTATCATATTGATCAATGCACCTCACTTGTTTTTGTCTTTCTTATTTACTTCATGTGTATTGTGTTATTTATAACATTTACATTTGCAGGTATGACAATAATATTGCTTATGTACGAAATTCATGATATATTTTTTAGGCTCGCCATATTGAATCACGTGACTTTTCCCGCGTTGGTAGAATTACCCACGCTGTAGTCTGTCTGCATCATTTGCTGCCGTATGTTGGTAACATTGGTACCGTTGGTACCAATGGCATTACCAATGGTACCATTGGTAAAACCTTGAACGGAATTTGTCTACCAATGGTACCATTTTTACCATTGGAAAGAACTACGAACGCACGCATAGTTGCATACTTGAAGCCAATAAAAAATCTTGTTAGAATTACACGTACCATTAATTTTAGTCATAATAATCGCAAACTAGTAATACTAAAAGGAACAGGAGGCTGTTATTCAGTGCCAGTTTGTTCGTCACGGACCTATGAGGGACGTTAAACTCCAATTAAAACCCCACATAGCTGAACAAGCAGCAACTAAGAGCCAGGAGACATAGGCTAATTACAGTTTTAATCAAAGTATGGGTTTAAAATAGATAAATGAGCGGCGACGTAAGAAAACCGGTCTTTGGAGTTATCGACCAGGTCTGACACAAACCGGTCTGTACAGTCTCTGAAAAAGGCTAAAAGCTTGAAATTTCAGATTTAGGAAGAAGAAGAAATGTACTATCCGTGTGGCGAAAACAAAGGCGCTGATCAGCTTCGCAGTTACTGCGAAGCTGATCTGCGCCTTTGTTTTCGCATAAGAAAAAATCCGGTTTTCTCATGGCGCGGCTCAAATATATGTAAGAACTTACAGTTTTCGGTTTCTATGAACGCTGGTACCACGGGTAGGTTCCAAAATGATCAAGTTGATGTCTTATTTCCGTATATACTCAGAACTTCTATCGTTACTCCATCGACATGTTTGTACAGATATATATAAAAATCAAAATATATTAAAATGTTTAAAATCTAATGTTTTTACTATGAAAGACAATTAATAATAAAACGTCGACACAGCATTGCTTAAGCGTCTTTTGATGAAAAATCCTCTCTTTCCACTTGCGTAAAACAAAGATGAAGATCGACTTGTGTGTCCGCAGTCTGGTCAGCACAGTTCTTCTTCTCTTCCTCTTTGATAATTTAAATCGCTTGACTTCCAGGGCTCTTCGTTCCAACAGCAGTAATTGCATGCCCCCTTAGCTGCACATACCGGTCTGCGTCTGATCTCACCGAAAACACAAAATTCATTTTCTCGCGGTTAGGCTAATATTATTTCCTGACCATGCTTCCTCCTATTTTATTTACCCCTGGGTTATTTAATTAATACAATTTTGTATACACTATTTACTGAAACAATTTATTCGACATGACTTGAACCTGACATATAGACCATTGAGTTTACTCTCACCAGACATATCATGGTTCTGCTAAGTTCTCACCTAGAGAAATGCAGAACCATACATAATGCAAATATGCGAGACATACTTTTCTGTCAGTGCAAAAACATACATTTGATATTTATACTATTTGCGGTAAATTGTCCCCGGGGTAATTTGTATTTAAAATATAGATTTTGATCAGGTCGCAACAATCCGCAGTTTATGTATAAAATGTCACTTTAAATGTGTTTTGACCGCTTAGATCTATACACTAGACCTATACCAGTTTTTTTAAAAGCATAAAACCAGACTATAATATTGACTAAAATTTAGTAGGTCAAAGAAAAAAAAGTAATACGTGTAGTCTATAATAAACCGAAGATGCTTTCAACGTCCGCGTGTCCATAGAGTTCAGAAATTTATTTGATTGAATGGGGACTGTGCTTAATCAAAAATCAAAAGTGCAGTTTTGGTATACGCAAAAATCATAGTCACAAAATGTGACTAAAATTGACAACTAACGAGCCACGCCCGTCGAAACCCTGCAGTTTGTCTTTGCCAGTTTGTGAAAAAGGTTGTCTCAACAAGAAATTTCGACGGCTGGTTAATACGTCGGTTATGTGCAGTTCGTGGGTCCGAACAGACTTGACACTGTCTTTTCTAATCAGAAATCCTTAACCCATATTTGACGAATGGATTTTCCCATCATTATCAATTGGATAAGTCTACTTTCATTTTGAGGGGCGTCAGGAGGGATTTTTAAATTTTATTCAGTATTTCGATGAAAATTCTCTAAGCAAACAGCATAGCCCCAGATGGGACGCCGCGTTCTGCGGCGTCACATCTGGGGCTATACTGTTTGCCTATGTCCCATAAAAGGGACGCCTAACAAAGATGCTCCTTACCTACTTATAAAAAGCAACTTAAAGCGAGATGATTTCAAGTGATAACTTTTTCATTTGTTGAAATAGCTAAAAGCAATTTTGTCGTGTAAGTGAAGTAGATCGACCATCAGTCATGTGAAGATAGCGGGGTGTCATAACAACAAGGTAGCGCCTTATTTGTTACGGTTGTCTGAATTTTATAGCTTTATTTTCTTTCTGTTAAATTTGTAAAATCTAACATCTGATAAACAAGTTTCGGAAAATGTGTTTGTTTGTCCAAGTCAACAATCTTTCAGTCATGCCAGGACAGAGCCACCGCTCTGGGTTTTAACCAGTGTTCTGGGAAGATAATGTGTCTTGTCCAAGGACACAACACGGTGCCACAGGTGGGGATCGAACCAAGGACCTCTCGATTCGGGGTCCGATGCTGTACCACTATGACACCGCGCTCCCCAATTTTCGGGAAGAATTTTCAATGGTGGAGGTTTCCATGACAGGGGCGGATCCAGGATTTCTGAGAGGTGGTTCAAATGTTGACAAACCCCTATCCTTTCAGATGGGTTGTAAATTTCCGCTTGAACCACTGTCCTATTTTTTTCTCTCCTTCAAATGTGGTAACACAGAAAGAGGCAACACGAGTGAGCTAAAATTACTGTAGAAGCGATATGTAAAAACGTCTAGGCCATAGATATTACACAGTGGGATCTTTTATACCTTGTATATCTACATGCATAAAACAGCAGCCACACATAAAACAGCAGTCACACTGTAGCGTATAACCCAAACGCGCGCCGGGCGTATGAAAAATCTCAACACGCTGAAGATTTTGGACGTATAAAAATTAATTTGTTCCTTTAACTCGCTTTAGCAGTCGCACAGTAGCGCGTGACTGAGGCGTGTGCCGGACGTATAAAAAAATCTCAAAGTTTTGGAGTACGTTTGTGTTACGTCCCAAACACGCTATGCACGCGCTACAGGCGCGCAGCAAACGTTCAGCGCGCGTCTCACACACGCTTGGGGCATGTTACAGAAGCAATATCTAATAAAATCGGAACGCGCATGTAGCGTACACTGGCGTGCCTCAAACGTGCTACGAACGCGTTCGAAGCGTATTCAACGCGCCTGTAGCGCGCGTGGAACTTATTCGAAACGTATAAGTTCCACGCGCGCTACAGGCGCGTTGAATACGCTTCGAACGCGTTCGTAGCACGTTTGAGGCACGCCAGTGTACGCTACATGCGCGTTCCGATTTTATTAGATATTGCTATTGTCCTCAAAAACCAAATGAAAAGTACTCAATAACGCATATAAATGTCCATTCCGGTAGTCCATTCCGGTAATCAGGTCCATTCCGGTAAAGGAACGCACCGTATAAGAAACACGCCCGGGACACGCCGAGCTTCTAGAAAAATTTTAAGCATGTTTAATTTTTTACAGCGACGTAGCAACAAGGTATCCATCCAGATACAAAGGTGGTGATCAGGGGTGATGATATCAGGAAATGATCGACTAAAGATAGATAGACGAGCACAGCAGAGAGACATACAGATATACACAGAAATCGTTCAAATATAAATCATAGCAGAGCTGAATTGGAACGTCAGTACAGAAATTTCTTGATGGCTGAAATCGATCTTACAAGGCCTCAATTACACCAGTAGAAAATATTCTGTTTACTTTGCCATGCACGTTACATCAACCTAACTCGATCGATCAATGTTTATTTTTAGCTGTAGTAAATTTTATATTGGCTGCGACACAGGTAAGATATTTTTAGATGCGTAGTTTCCCAGTATCCCGCTCGACCTTGAAATAAATATGTCAATATGTCAACGGTCAATAGGCTTCCGTAAGGTTCGTTACGAAACCCTGTTTATAAATTGTCATATAACCATGATGAAAATAAGATTACTTTTTGATTTGATTTCGAGTTTAACGTCCCACCAACAGCTTAGGTCATATGGAGACGGGACGTCGGTTTATAGTTGGAGAAGCCCGGGATCGAACTTTATTCTGGACCCTGGTATTTAAAGGAAACACAGACCCAAATGCGACCATTGACACGCCTTGTTTCCTAACTCGCATTCAAATATTAAGAATATACCACTGGTATTTTGTCCGCAAAGGTGCTTTGTTTAACTGAGCACATACAAAAGCATCAGGAAAACGTGGCCGTTCTCGGCGAGGCGGTTCTAATGTATACCTACAATGTATGAAACACAAAACATGACTTTTAGGGTTTACAAAGCATCGGTTTTTTCCTCTACGAAGTGTATAGGTCGTATGCTGACCTCCGCGGCGTTCTTGTCTTTGAATAGCACCTGATTGTCAGTTTAGTTTTTCCCATCTCGGGTTGTTGGAGGGGGAATTTATTCTGATTTAGCTGTTTCCTGATCATAACCTCTTAATAATATGATATTCAAACTGATATTTGAAAACGGACGTGAACATCCCGACATTACAACAAAGCAAATATTCATTAACTGATAAAATCAACTGGACACAGGGTGCGTGGGGTTTAAACCAATTATGTATTTAGAAGTCATGATACAATGTTGATGATGAAATTCCGTTTATGTTGCCTACTTAGATGTCAGACTGACATTTGAAGGACAAATAAAGGTTTGGCATAGGAGGAGCATAGAGTAAAAGTTCAATACCAAGGAATGATTTCAAGCGCTTTCAATGTTAGTTTTCATTTGAGTAAAGTGTTTCTTTTACGCAAATTTTGATATACATATACAAAACGCATGACAGTGTCAAAGAAGTTTGAAAGTATGTCTTCGTTTTCTATGGCTGCCGTGCGCTTTTTATGGCGAAATTCCACGATATAAAGTAGTCACACGTGAAAGCTTAAATCTGCATTGGTCTATGCAACTTCGTCTTAACACGCAATATGGGATAGTCTGAAACAGATGCTGTAGCATATTTGTGTGCACAAGCAGATGGTCGAACGTTACAATCGCATCATCTTGACACATATTCGTGACAAATCCATCGTTAATACGACAAATAAAAATTAAAACTGAGATCCTTTAAGAGCAGTGAAGACATTAATGAGAAAGGGGATGGGCCATACCGCGGTTTCGACTATTAAAGCCCTTTAGATTTGGCAACATGGAGCCAAAGAGAATTACTGAAATTTTACAACTTTCAACATGGTAGTTGATACAAAGACTAGTATTATCTAAATGGGACCAAATATATTAAACATTGGTAAGAGAAGCTAGGTTTAGCACCAGGTCGGTACAGATACCATGGGAGCAAGTGTGCTGTCGACCGAGCCATTTGTAATACGCAAAAGGTTACTTTCGTGCGAGTATAACGATATGGGTTTCATGTCTCGGTATGTCGACAGCCGACTCACCTGAATTATACATACTCATTGTATGTCATTGTATGTCTGTCGATATACTTGTGTAAAACCTCGGATCCAATAAACATTATTTTGAATCTGATTCAATCCATATCTACACTGCTTGGTAATATCTGAAATTCATACCCGAGATTCATAAATGATTGATGCCGGAAAATTTAAATAACATGAATATCCACATTCCGAAACTAATTTCACAATATTTCCAAATTAAGCCACCGACCTTGATGCGTTTAAACGAGTCACTTGGTTGATCTCAAACGAATAAAATGCATATGTCCATTATGATTTCATAAAACCTCGGGGTTTTCCCGTTTTTATTGTGATGTTTATATTGAAAACAGATGGACAACTAACAATATCAGCGGTCCATCGGACGATAAACTGGTTGATCTAGGACTTACCACTTCACTTGTCTAAACAGATCTTATCTTATTCAATTTGAAACTTGATGACAAATACACTGGTCAATATCCATTGTTAAATAGTCATTCCTACAGGTATGTTTACAAATAGGCCTACTCAATGTTTTGCCATCCAGTGATCTATCTCTGTCCTCTTCAGTAAGATTCTGTTGGTATCTTTTATTGGTGTTTTACGTCCCACCTCAACAGTACGATCATATTGAGACAGGAGTTCCGGGCGATTTGAGCACTATTAATTACACTTAGCATAGTTGTCACGAATATAAAACTACGAGGTATGGCAGGAAAGTTCGTAGACACTTCAGCTATCAGAAAAAGTAACGTGTTGTTGAATAAGCGTTTTGCATAATTTCAAGCAGCAATATCTTATGGGTATATTTAAGAAATTTTGTGCAATTTGAAGTAATAAAACGCTTGGTATGGCCACTTTTCTGTTTGCGGGTAGGGCCGTGCGGGGCAGGTGTCAAAACGTGATAAAATGTGACGATTTTCACATTCTGTGTTTGCTTGTGAAACGGCACGGAAGTGTGCTGTAACGATAATATATTTTGATCCTTAAAGAATGTTCAATCAACAACGTTTTCTGAATGTTTGGGCCTTGGCGGCAGTACAGTTTGATATCTGTGAATAAAATTTCAGATGCAGTCCGAAAAAATTGTTTGAAAAAATGGCGTAATTTTGACGTCGTAGAACAGCCGATAACCATAAAATTGTGTGTTTTTGTTATGAAAATGACCAACAAACACGATGGAAATGATATAAACAACAGCATAAAAACTATCAGCTTGTCTGTCACCAGTTTACAAGTGGCAGAGTTGATTTTTGGATGCTCGATAGATCATCTAAGATAATAAACGGCGGCGGAAGGGCACTCGTCTTACATTCTCAGCGAATGAAAATGGTTTCATATGTTCAATCGGTCATCAGAGAACCTGAGGACAGTTGGCACAGATCTGCATTTGGCAGCTGGATACACATAATAAAATTGTACCGATATCCAAGGACCCTATGTGGAATAACTCTGAAACATGGTTAAACTTGTTACAAATATATAAAGCACTGACGGCAATAAACTTCAAGTAACGTCACTGAGACGTTGACCCTTGCCCCGCTACCGGTTAGGGAGGTGCACATAAAAGGCTGTATAAGATGTCGTGTTGGCCAGATTTTCATAAAATTTCGTCTATTTGCTCATGAAATATTTTTGCAAACCCAGCTATATTCATTTTGACTGAATTTCTTTTCCCGTTGAAAATACTAATGGTGTCTACGAACTTTCCTGCCATACCTCGTATATAAGACATGAGCCTCGACCCCAGAGATTATTTTTGATATTATCTTAATATTTGTTAAACGTGGTTATGATGGACATTCTAGTTGAAACTTGTCTTTATGCCTTTTAAAGTTATTCCCTTTTGAATTTCAAGAGGGAGAGAAATGATAATAAATAGTTGTATCTGTTAATTAAAAAGCCGACATGCCAGCGACAAATGAATCAGTGTAAAGATAAGTTGAAGGTTAGTTTTGTCAGACTGGTAATGGCTTAACATCCCAGTCAACAAATATCCATTTGCGTCGAGACGGAGACATAGCTGCAGGCGAGTTAATGAGTCTTGCTCAATGACACAACACGCCGCCGCATTTGGGGGTCTCGATACGGAGTTCGATGCTCTTCCCCCAAATCACCCTACGACACTGTTTCACTACGCAAAACGTCTGTCAAGTTCTATGTGGTTTTACACGACAGCTGGGTTAAAATTTACACTGTTTCTAGTCTTTGTCTTCGTTTAACACAGCCGTTAACACAACAAATCGTTCGGTCAATTCGATTAGCTTTGGGGTTTAATGTCAGACAAATCTTTATTTTGTCTTACGGAAGTTTAGTTCCCCTCTTTCTAATACCATCAAGTATTTGAAAATAAAATCTGAAACATGACATCGCTGGGCGAGAAGTTGTCTACGGAAAAGCCTCATGCAGAAGCTGGGAGAGTCCATCACGAAAACATGTCCGCGTTAACCTTTTATATAGCTAAAATGGGATATGCAGGGCTATACCTATTTTTCTTATTTTTGCTCCAAAACATAGATTGTGGGTCTCGGCGAGGCGGTTCTAACGTGGTTCGACATTCGATGTTTTTAGCAAAAATATTTAAAATCTGTATAACGCATGGGCAAGTTTTCGTAATGTGACACAGTTACTATATACTTATGTTGTTGGTGTGCATGAGCAAATGAGCCAACAAGCGGATGTCCTGACGGCAGAAATGTGCTAATATATGAGCCGCCTCATGGGAAAACCAACAATCCGCATTGGCGAAAACAAAGACGCAGATCAGCTTCGCGCGGTAACCGCGAAGCTGATCAGCGCCTTTGTTTTCGCTGCTCGGATAGTACTCTTCTACTCAAGTTAAATCCAAAATTTCAAGCTTCTGGCTATTTTTTGTGCTTGTACAGGCTGGTTAGTGTCAGACCTGTTCGAAAATCATTGTTGGTTTTCCCACGAGGCGGCTCAATTATAACCTCCAAGTAACAACTATGACTACGATGGCTGATCACACATGCTAAATATCTGATTAAATTGTAAACGGAGCAAACTCAAGGTCATCGATCCAAAAATACTTCGTTGTCACTCTCTGGCTAAAAATAAATATAAGCGCGTATAAAGTATCAAGGTAAATCGATAGTTAAACGACGATATCGAGGGTATATTGAAAGTAAACAGAATTATTTCCTCAGGCTTATCAGTCCTCTCCTGCAAACTGTTACGGTTGATCGAAACGACCGGCTTAAAACACGATATCTATGACAGTATACTCACACGGTCTACATGCAACTAGAGTCTAAAAATGGAGAACAAAAAAGTAGAAGTCGACAAAAACAACAAATATGATCGACAGCTTCGGTAATCGTAAAGTTAATGTGATTTTTATAACATAAACGTATTTTAGGATATCACCCACAATTTTGTTTCTATGTATGTATGCTGATTTTAATTGTATTTTAAATGTCATCGGTTTTCGTGGATGAGTCATTTCTAAATCCATAGAGGAAACACGAAATTCTCAAGTCCTGTTTTTGCATTTTCAGATTATGGGGCGACCATGGGCAGTCAGCCCTGGAATCAGCACGAGTTTGTCTGATCAATGCCACAGCCACTGGCACTGAGATCTTGAAGAACCTCATCCTCCCTGGTATTGGTTCCTTTACTGTTGTGGATGGGAATAAAGTACAAGGGGAAGATGCTGGGAACAAGTGGGTACCTGGACTTGTCAGAAAGTCCTTGAATAAATTATGTGTAACTCAAACTGTGGTTACATGATTTAAAAAGTCAGTTGTTAAAATGAAATTCACTTAACAAGACATTGGGTGTGATACTTTCGTTTTGAAATCTGACCAGTGGGTCTGGTGGTTACTGGTAATCTAACTTCATAATAAAAAATGGTGAAATTTTATACGAAATGTTTAACCTCAAACCATTTAACACATGTTAGAAATTGACCAAAATGGGTGTTGGAATCTGAAAATTGTTTGTGTAGAAGTAGCAAAGGCCTAAGTTAAAAAATTGTTTGTTTGTCCTTTACCTACCCAGCATTTTAGACTTGGGTAGGTAGGTAGGAAAATTATTTTATTATTTTTTGCTTCCAGTAGAAAGTGGACAAATATGCCAACATGTCGCGTTTTTGTCTAATACTGCTGGCAACACAAGTTACTATTGGTTTTCATGTGTATGATCAATTGATCTTTCAGATTCATTGCAGTATAAATGTGCACAACAATGGTTTTGTCCCAGGTAGACTGACAGGATGCACTTGCAGGATCATTAAACCACTAAACAATGTTTGATAAAAACTGCATTTCCTGGGCTAATCCTGGCAAATTATCTAAAGTCTGCCACAACAAAAATAAAAATATTTTGTCATACAAAATTGCAATATAATTTTTTGGGTAGGGGGGTAAAATGTGGGTAGGTAGGTAAAGGACAAACAAACAATATTTTATTTTCTGCCAAATCCATATTGTGATCACCATAATGATTTCAAATGCCTTGTTAGCAAATGGTGGGCTGATTCAGTCTCAGCGGACCTATGCTGCCTACATAGATCCTGTAAGCTAATATAATTGTAACATGGTTGCACCTGCTCATTAAGCCTCTTTGCTGCAGATGCATTATCATGAGCCGCATCATGAGAAAACCGGATTGTCGCATATGCAGAAACAAAGGCGCAGATCAACTGTGCAGTAATGATCAGCGCCTTTGTTTTTGCTACACAGATAGTACAATTCCTCTTCTTCTTAAATCTGAAATTTCAAGCTTCTAGCTTCCTTCTGTGACTGTACAGGCCGGTTTGTGTCAGACCTGGTAGGAAACCCTGAAGACTGGTTTTCTCGTATCACGGCTCATATAATACTGTCATTATGGAGGACCGTCTTATTTTTTTCAGCTTCTTCCTGACAAAAGACTCAATTGGACAGGTATGTCTTCAAATGTTTTGTTTAAAATATTCTGTCCCAGGCAAAGTTGCTTACAATCAAAAAATAAAATAAAGAAGTAAAATCACTTCTGATGCCACTAAACATAATAGTGGGCAAGTCCATTGTCACATATACGAGGGTTGGGATTTAAGTTCTAAGACTTTTGCAACTGATTTTATATTACGGCATTTATCCAATATTTGATGCATTCTTATGAACAATCAAAGTCTCCTTGTTTCGTGTTTAAAATATTTTCAAGAAATCTTGCGTAATGCATATTAAAATGGTCTCCATGGCAACATAGGTTTCGCTACCCGGGGCACGTTGTATTTCGAATAATTCTGACGATATAAGATATTGAATAACATACCAATAATTACCATATTGTAGACCAGAATTTGAGCCCAATTAATTTGAGGCATCATAGTATCATGACATTATCTCTATTTAAATTTTCAAGCAGTATGTGAACGAATTATTTTGTTATTTGAGAAAATGTATAGTGAGTCGCAACTGAAAAATGGCTTTAACAGGCAACGTCGAAATAAGAGCAATGGTACCATCTTATGTTTGATTAGCAAAAATGCCCACAGAAACATTCAAAATGATAGTGATTTGATGTACAGTTGAAGAACAGATAATGCATTCGCATATGAATGACATGTGAGGTGTCAGATGGATGCACTTGAATTTTACAAGATGAGAAAGGTACACTCCTACAATTAATCTACAATCCCCATGGCCAACATTCTTATTTTAAAACACGGATATTCATAATACACATAAAATATAGTGTAACAGCTACTTCTGATGTTCGTTGTATTTCGGAAATAATAATTAACAAATCCCAGGTGGAAATTTTGCAGATAAACAAAGATAGGGCATGTTGTTTGGTTCAAAAACAGACGTTTTGATGCTGACATTTATTGAAATTTGACGTTGTTTCGACGTCAAAGTTTTCACGGCGTGCCCCGGGTCATGGAGGGTCATTGTTTTTAGTTCATTGTTGTGCTGAAACCATATTGAGTAGAACTATGCTTTATATCTCATATGATAGAAAAAAGAATGTATTTTCAGATGACATAAAAACAGGCATATGAACATGTATAAAGAAAGTCTACGAACTTAAATCCCAACCCACGTATATGAAAGCAAGATGGAATACTATCATCTGAGCAACATTAAGTAGCTGATAAAACATGCATTTGTTTAGTTCAGGCTCATCTGTACCTTTGCAAGTAGCCTGGACTGACCTTAAAAAATTCTCTCTTTGCCGTCACCCGACCGACCCACCAAAATTGCCTGTACCCAAAAAATTTTATTGAAATTCACAAAGAACATTTTTTTTTGTATTTGAATGTCTTAAATTTCAGTCTCTGAATTACTTATTTTTTCAATATATATTTGTCTGAATTCAATGTTGTGTAGTCCTACAGCAGAAGAGTAGCTGCCTATATGATTCTGAATAGAAATTTAAACCTATCTTCTGTAAAACTCCTACAGAAAATATTTTCTTTCAGTTCTGTCAAAAAAAAAAAAAATGGCTACCGACCGACTCAATCCTAAAATTATAAGTCGGGTGACAGCAAACAAAATATATATTAAGTATGAAGGGAAATAAAATTGTTATAAACTCTGACACCTGTTACTTTGTTTCCTTAGCCATTTAGGTGAGAGTGGTTTAATATTTTATCCGTAATTGGTCATTCCTGTCATTATATTTCAGTCAAGAGCTAAGGTAGCAACAGAACTGTTGTCAGAACTCAATGATGATGTGTCGGGAGATTTTGTAGAAGAGGTGAGTTGAGATTAGATAAATGAGCTGCCTCGTGGGAAAACCAACAATGTGGTTTCCGAACAGGTCCAACACAAACCGGCCTGTACCGTCACAGAAGAGAGCTAGAAGCTTGAAATTTCGGATTTAAGTAGAAGAGGAAATGCACCATCGGAGAAGCGAAAACAAAGGCGCTGTCAGCCTGATCAGCTTCACGGTTACTGCGAAGCTGATTTGCGTCTTTGTTTTCGCCTATGCAGATTGTTGGTTTTCCAATGTGGCGGCTCAAATGGGCTATATGATTATAATAACTGATGACAAATAAGGGATTATTTTTTGGCTCATTTCTTCATAAAAGCACTATAGTGTAGTTGCTCATAAAAAGTGGGTCGGGGGGGGGGGGGGGGGGGGGGGGGGGATGGGGGCACATACTCAGACTGCCTTAATATGGGAGTACCCCCCCCCCCCCCCCCTCCCACTGCTCTGTGACTCACTAAGTGGGTGTCTCCTTCTAAAACTCCAGCTTGGAGATAGATCCGTATATCCAAGCTATTCTTACCTATTTTCCCCTTATCATGGCAAGTTGTCGGCTATTGATACACATTTGGGAACATAATATTAGGTTAGTCATAGACAGGAGTAATGAGGATTTTGTAGAAAACTTATGCTTAAACTTGATTGGTATTTTAGCACACTGAAGCCTTCAGCTAGGAAGTAATTTGTTAGTAAAACTTTCTTATTTTTCAGCATCCTGACCAGCTGTTAGAAACTAACAAGGAATTCTTCACCCAGTTTTCTCTGGTCATAGCTACCAATGTCTGTGAAAGGTAGGGTGTTTCTAAATAGTGGTTAGTCTGTTAATTATATAAACCTGGGCTGTGTGTTCGATCTAAAAAAATCAGTCTTTACAATAAGACATACCATGTTTTTTCTTGGATACACTGATGACAAGGGTATCCTGTAAATGGGAGCTGTTTACCAATGGCCTGTAATGCATCTATCCATTATTTATACTAAAATCACAATTTTGAAAACAAGAATTTTCAAATTAAGGTATAGATTAAAGAGCAGTGCAGACCCTATCAGTCTGCTTTTAGTGAAGCAGTAGAAACTGTCTGACCTGGCTCTGCATTTGATGCCTAGTTCTGTCTATGTTTGAAATCTTATTATGGGAACAAAGATATAATAAAATCGTAATTCTTTGCATGCTTTTTGTAACATGTTCTATTTGCAATTAATTTGCGAGGTCTTGAATTTGTGAATAAGCATTTGTGTAGTCTTAAATACTGTATCTTTATTAGGGAGAACTTTAAATTTGCCAGGCAAAACCTTCAGGAATATTCGCAAAAATAAAGTTCTCACTAACATTTCTGAGCTTGTACAGTATATGTTATGTAAACATCACAATTTCAGAGTGTTGTTGAAGCTGGCAGCTAACTTGTGGGAGAGGAGCATCCCTCTAATGGTCTGTAGGTGTTATGGGTTTATTGGATATATGAGACTGGCCATCAAAGAACATACAGGTACGAGTTGAGCCGCATCGTGAGAAAACCGGTTTTTTGCCTAGGCGAAAACAAAGGCGCAGATCAGCTTCGCGGTAACCGCGAAGCTGATCAGCGCCTTTGTTTTCGCTACACGGATAGTAAAATTTCTCTTCTTCTTAAATCCGAAATTTCAAGCTTCTAGCCTGCTTCTGAGACTGTACAGCCTGGTTTGTGTCGGACCTGGTCGGAAACCCCGAAGACCGGTTTTCTCGCGTCGAGGCTCAGTTTATAGTTGAAGCTTTCCTTTATTGTTAGGGACAATGTCTGTTTATATTTGAGGGAAAAGATATATTTCAGAATATGAACTACAAGATTTTTTCAGATCCTATATTTAAAGGTTAAAGGTTATTCTGTTTGCTCAGAGGAATTTCATCGAAAAGTGGAATAAAAATTTAAAATCACACCTGAATCCCCTAAACATGAAAGTGGACTCACTCAAATGATATTGATGGGAAAGTTCATTCGTCAGATATGGGTTAATTCAACTTCAGCACCTTAATTGCATTATTTCTTGAGCCACATCATGAGAAAACCGGCTTTTTGCATATGCAAACCAAAGACACAGATCAGCTGTGCAGTTACTGCTGATCAGTGCCTTTGTTTCTGCTGCACAGATAGTACAATTCCTCTTCTTCTTAAATCTGAAATTTCAAGCTTCTAGCCTTCTTCTGTGGCAGCACAGGCTGGTTTGCGTCTGACCTTTTCCGAAGTCTGGAAGACCAGTTTTCTCATGTCATGACTCACTTATATATTACAGTGATAGAATCTCACCCTGACAGTGCCCATGAGGACCTGAGGTTAGACAGACCTTTCCCGGGACTCGTCAAATATGCTGACTCCTTAGATCTAGAGAAAATGAAAAAAAATTGCACGTTCCTTGAGCGAAAAAACAAAGGCGCTGATCAGCTTCGCGGTTACCGCGAAGCTGATCTGCGCCTTTGTTTTCGCATAGGCAATAATCCTTTTTTCTCACAACTCACTTATATATTACAGTGATAGAATCTCATCCAGACAGTGCCCATGAGGACCTGAGGTTAGACAGACCTTTCCCCGGACTGGTCAAGTACGCTGACTCCTTAGATCTAGAGACAATGAATAAAATTTATACTATCCTTGTAGCGAAAACAAAGGCGCTGATCAGCTGTGCAGTTACTGCACAGCTGATCTGCGCCTTTGTTTTCGCATAGGCAATAATCCCTTTTTCTCACAACTCACTTATTTATATTACAGTGATAGAATCTCACCCAGACAGTGCTCATGAGGACCTGAGGTTAGACAGACCTTTCCCGGGACTCGTCAAGTATGCTGACTCACTTGATCTGGAGAAAATGAGTAAAAAGGTGACTGACAATTTTCCTGTTTTATTCATCATCTTTATAGTGTTAATATGCTGTTAATAGGATGGGGCTGTATCATTAGTAACTTCAGGCTCATGTTTTGCAAAGAAAGACCTGGATATGCTGAAGACAAGATGAATGAAAAGTATCTGATGATGAATTGATAGCTTTGCCTATTTCTTCATAAAACATTTCTGTTGTGGGTACTTAGGATTGCCTCACCATTCAGCAATTAGCGACTGTTTTCAGTCTTACTTGTTTTGTTTTGGATAATAGTGACAGCTTTTGATTGAAGACATATTAAAACAAATTGAACAAAAAAAAACAAATGTTAAGTTTGATTGTCTGCTGTTTCAGGACCACTCACATACACCCTGGCTGATTGTCCTCTATAAATATTTACAGATCTGGAAGGCACAGGTAATAGTTGCAAGATGGTAGGGGGCTCTGGTTTTAACAATCATTTTTGTAGTTTTGAAAGTTACTCTAGTTTCTTTGTGTTTTTTGTGCGATATTGAACTTGTGCAGGATTTGGAGGCTGTATATCAACTTTATTAACTGCAGTTTGCTATCTCATAGGGCTACAACATTACATCTGTTACTCATTACATAATATTGTGTGCCACATCATGAGAAAGCTGGCTTGTAGGCATATGCAAAAACAGAAACAGATCATCTGTGCTGTAATTGCTCACCTGATCAGTGCCTTTGCAATTGCTACACACATAGTACAAACTTCTTTTACATGAATCCGAAATTTCAAGCTTCTAGTCTGATTAGTTTCTCTGGTCTGGTTTGAACCCACAAAGACAAAGACACATTATTTTCATTGTTGAAGGCAAAGCTCATAAAGCTATTTTGCTTTTGGTCCTTAAGTATGAGGCCAGTGTTATATGGTTTTAACTGTTTTCAGCATAATGGGGAACCACCCAAGAACTACAAAGAAAAGAACCAGCTGAAAGAACTAATAAGAGAAGGTAAAGAAGGTTTAGGGTACAAGAAACCAATAAGAAAAACAAACAAATGTATGTTGTTCTGGCTTTGTTCATTGGAGTCATCAGTGAATCTGGATAAGAGCATGTAATAGGTTAGTGGTCTTCCATCCAGTCAGTGGTTTTAGACCTGGTTCTCCGTTTTCCTGTAATGTGTATATCACGCAATACTAACAGCTACAAGAACATAACATTTAGTTCTGAGTTTTTAGGAACTTTAAGCTGTATGGTAGATGTAAAATTGTTAAATAAATACTGTTTTAAGTATTGTCAGAGCAACTTTATTTTTTCCCAGGTATCAGAAGAAACAGTGAAGGTGTGTTAGAAGATGAAGAAAATTTTGATGAAGCCATTCAAAGTGTGAACACAGCTCTTGTCCCAACAAGGGTAGGTAGCTAATAAACCTGTAACCTTTTTTAGCTCACCTGAGCCGTCAGGCTCACAAGGTGAGCTTATAGTATACCCATGCTCCGTCGTCCGTCCGTCGTCCGTCCGTCCGTCCGTCCGTCGTCCACAGTTTTCAAAGATCTTCTTCTCTGAAACCGCTTGGCCAATCAAAGCCAAATTTTACATGAAGCATCTATGGGAAGGGGGAACCAATGTGTATATAAATAATCCAGGTCACATGACCAAGATGGCCGCCATGCCCATATATGGTAAAAACCCTTCAAAAATCTTCTTCTCCGGAACCACTGGACCGATTTCAACCAAACTTGGCATGAAGCATCGATGACTCAAGCACTACAATGTGTATATAAATCATGACCTTGCGGTGACCTTGACCTATTTTACAGCAAGGTCAACTTAGGTTGCCTTTGCATTTGAATGGGAAAAATTGTTAAATTGTCATTTAAAGGAAAAATCTTGCAGAAAATGAGCAGTAGGACTGAATATTAATGATTCTGAAAAAAATTGGGCACCAGGGGCTCATCCACCCCCACCCCGGGGCAATATACATGTATATTATCATAATATTCAAACATCTTCTTCTCTGAAACCGCTTGGCCAATCAAAGCCAAATTTTACATGAAGCATCTATGGGAAGGGGGAACCAATGTGTATATAAATAATCCAGGTCACATGACCAAGATGGCCGCCATGCCCATATATGGTAAAAACCCTTCAAAAATCTTCTTCTCCAGAACCGGTGGACCGATTTCAACAAAACTTGGCAGGAAGCATTGATGGCTCAAGCACTACAATGTGTATATAAATCATGACCCTGTGATGACCTTGACTTATTTTACGGCAAGGTCAACATAGGTCACCAATGCATTGGAATGGGGAAAACTTTTAAAATGTAATTTAAAGTGAAAGTCTTGCAGGAAATGGGAAGTAGGACTGAATATTAATGATTCTGAAAAAAATTGGACCCCAGGGGCTCATGTGCCCCCACCCCGCGGCAATATACATGTATATTTCCATAATATTCAAACGTCTTCTCCTCTGAAACCGCTTGGCCAATCAAAGCCAAATTTTTTGTGAAGCATCTATAGAATGGGGGAATCAATGTGTATATAAATAATCTAGGTCACATGACCAAGATGGCCGCCATGCCCATATATGGTAAAAACCCATCAAAAATCATCTTCTCTGAAACCAATAGACTGATTTCAAGGAAACTTGGCGTGAGGCATCGATGGCTAAAGTACTTTAATGTATATATAAATCAGGAACCTGTGATGACCTTGACCAAGTTTATGGCAAGGTCAACATGGGTTGCCTATGCATTTGAATTGGGAAAACTGTTAAAATGTCATTTGAAGGGAAAAGCCAGCAGGAAATTGGCAAATGGACAGAATATTGAAGATTCAGAAAAAAGAAAATGGCCCAAGGGCTTCATCTGCCCCTGCACTGGAATAAAATACCATAATATTCATACATGTTTATTGGTATATGCAGCAGATCTCAGGTGAGCGTTTACAGGACCATTGGTCCTCTGGTGTTAGTTTTCTTGAGCTGTGGCTCAGATAAAACAGGACATTGCAGTTAGCCTTTTAGCAGTCTAGTAACAGTTTTTAGCTCACCAGTCCGTCCGTCGTCCGTCGTCCGGCGTCCGTCGTCGTCGTCGTCCACCATTTTCAAAGATCTTCTCCTCTGAAACCGCTTGGCCAATCAAAGCCAAATTTTATGTGAAGCATCTATAGGAAGGGGGAACCAAAGTGTATATAAATAATCCAGGTCACATGACCAAGATGGCCGCCATGCCCATATATGGTAAAATCCTTTAAAAATCTTCTTCTCCAGAACCCAAAGGCCTAGGATCTTGAAACTTGGCATGTAGCATAAGTGACTCAAGGTCCACAATGTGTATATAAATAATGACCTTAGGATGACCTTGACCTATTTTACGGCAAGGTCAACATAGGTCGCTAATGCATTTGAATGGGGAAAACTTTTAAAATGTCATTTAAAGTGAATGTCTTGCAGGAAATGGGCAGTAGGACTGAATATTTATGATTCTGAAAAAAATTGGACCCCAGGGGCTCATATGCCCCCACCCTGGGGAAATATACATGTATATTTCCAAAATATTCAAACATCTTCTCCTCTGAAACCCCTTGGCCAATCAAAGCCAAATTTTATATGAAGCATCTATAGGAAGGGGGAACCAATGTGTATATAAATAATCTAGGTCACATGACCAAGATGGCCGCCATGCCCATATATGGTAAAAACCTTATAAAAATCTTCTTCTCCAGAACCCAAAGGCCTAGGATCTTGAAACTTGGCATGTAGCACTAGTGACTCAAGGTCCACAATGTGTATATAAATAATGACCTTAGGATGACCTTGACCTTTTTTACGGCAAGGTCAACATAGGTTGCCAATGCATTTGAATGGGGAAAACTTTTGAAATGTCATTTAAAGTGAAAGTCTTGCAGGAAATGCACAGTAGGACTGAATATTAATGATTCTGAAAAAGATTGGTCCCCAGGAGCTCATATGCCCCCACCCTGGGGCAGTATGCATGTATATTTCCAAAATATTCAAACATCTTCTCTGAAACCACTTGGCCAATCAAAGCCAAATTTTATGTGAAGCATCTATAGGATGGGGTAACCAATGTGTATGTAAGTAATCCAGGTCACATGACCAAGATGGCCGCCATGCCCATTTATGGTAAAAACCCTTCAAAAATCTTCTTCTCCGGAACCGGTGGACCGATTTCAAAGAAACTTGGCATGAAGCATGGATGGCTGAAGTACTACAATGTGTATATAAATCATGACCCTGTGAAGACCTTGACCTATTTGACGACAAGGTCAACATAGGTTGCCAATGCATTAGAATTGGGAAAACTGTTAACATGTCATTTGAAGGGAATAAATAAAATAGAAATTGGCAGATAGACAGAATATTGATTATTCTGAAAACAAATGGCCCAAGGGCTTCATTTGCCCCTGCACTGGGGCTAAATACCATAATATTCAAACATGTTTATTTGTATATGTAGTAGATCTCAGGTGAGCGTTTACAGGACCATTGGTCCTCTGGTCTTGAAATGTTTCATTAATTCTTGATATATAAGATTTACATGTGTGCTGTGTTAGCATTTTGGGGGCATTCTGAAAAGCTTTCAAGGTTATCAATTTCGTTTTCTAGCCCTAAAAGTGCCACAAAAATGAATTGGAATCCATGTGAAAAGGTAAATGAAAACACAAGAAGGACATGAATAATGTCTTCGGACAGGTTTCATACAGTTATTTCTTTTTCCCCGAGGTGCAGGTACCGACATGGCAGGCTATTGCCGGAGGCTTTGCCTCGGGCAATAGCATGTCAAGTCGATACCTGCACCGAGGGGAAAATGTTTTGTACTATTGCCTGTTTAAGCTTGAAATAACTGTTTTATTACCTAATTACATCTATAGTGATATGACTTATCATGTGACCAGGCAATAGACTGCTAGGCAGGCAATAGAATGTTCTATTGCCTGGTACTATTTCATATTGTTGCATTGTTACATTGCAGCCATATGGCATATCACATGACCAGGCAATAGACTGATGACTGGCCAGGCAATAGAATTTTCTATTGTCTGGGTCTGTTTCAAAGTATTACAATTTAAGAATAGTTACTGGAATAGATGAAAATAACAAATTGCCATTTCTATACAATTTTTTATGCAATTAGGTAATAAAATGTACTAGAGGATATTTGCAATATTAAGGCCATTTATAGAGTAATATTGTTGTATAGGAGTCATTGTCATGAATACTCTTAAGTGTGAAAACATTCGTGAGAACTTGATTTTTTGCGAATTCATTGCCTCGCTAATTCAAAATTTCCGCTGATAAAAGGCCTACTCTAATAAGATTTATAGACTTTAACAGTAGTTACTTGTGAATTCAAACCGTCATTCAGAAATAGAAAATTTGTGATACAAGTCTCGAGAAAATTTCGCAAATTATGGCACTTATGATGTATATAGACAGGATAGCTTATGCTATTACTGGTGCAGGGAATAGCCTACAGGGCAACTAGGGAGAAATAGTCTCCCTAAATGAGCAAACTTCTCCCTATTTTCGGCTGAGGGAGAAGTAAAAATGTATAGAATATATAGGCAAACCTGAAATTCAAGTAAAAACTTCTCCCAAATTTTCTTGGGGAGAGACAAAACTTCTCCTTAAATTTCTTGGCTAGTTTGAACCCTGTGGTGTTGTTATTTCAGATCCACTCCAGTATGGAGGCCCTGTTCAGTGATAAAGAATGTGTTAATCTTCATGCTGAGGTATAGTAACATATAATTATTGCATAAACCAGTGACACACGAGATAAACAGCCGTTTATTAATGAAGAGAAAGCCATGCATTAATATTGCAATTCACGCGCGCACATGCTGTTAATACATGGCTTTTACTTATGCTCGTTATGGGGTGCCATGCAAACCATGTGCTAATAATGAGAAAGTGAAGTCCGCCCGGAATGAGCCTAAAAACGAAAGCTTTTACGCGTATGAAAATGTGATAAGGCTGTAAAGTAGAGTGCAGCATTATTTCTTTCGTTTCTGCAGAATTTATGCAATAATAGCGATCAAAAATGATTTTGTCATTCATTAACATTTCCTAGGTCCCTCCGGGAGTTTTGAAAACCTCGGTTTTCAACACTCCCCTTGGGACTTAGCGAATGTTAATGAATGGAAAATCATGTTTGATCCCTATATTAATAGTGACCCAGTAGATAAATAGGAGCAAATTAGTATCAGTAAATTCTAATAGTTTAAACTTATTTTGTTCATGATGCTATACATACAATTGACATGCGTGCATCTATAAACTGGATTTGGTCGAAAGTAACTTCGGCCTATCTTGACCAGCTTAAGAAAATTTATCAGAAACTTTGTCTATGGAATTCTGACTAGGACTGTGATAGTATATTATCAGTTTTGGATATTTCTCAGTAGTGCCAAAATGGAAGAGCTGGTACTGATTTTGACTGGTCGGAATAGAACTTCTTTAGCCTTATTAGCTCGCCTGTACGAAAGTACAGGAAGAGCTATTGCAGTCACCCCGGCGTCGGCGTCGGCGTCGGCGTTGGCGTCGGCGTTGCTCAAATGTTAAAGTTTTTGGTTAAAGTTTTTAGAAGTCTATATCTCTTGAAGTTGTAGATGGATCAAGTTGATACTTTGCATGTTGGTAGATATTGGTCTAAAGTTTTATGCTGTAACATCACGACCCACCTGGGTGACCTTGAGGTCAAGGTCACGGACTCAGAAATTTTGTGTTAAAGTTTTTGGTTAAAGTTTTTAGAAGTCTATATCTCTTGAACATGTTGATGGATCAAGTTGATACTTTGCATGTTGGTAGATATTGGTCTGAAGTTTTATGCGGTACCATCATGACCCACTTGGGTGACCTTGAGGTCAAGGTCACAGACTTCAAAATTTTGTATTAAAGTTTTTGGTTAAAGTTTTTAGAAGTTTTTATCTCTTGAACATGTTGATGGATCAAGTTGATACTTTGCATGTTGGTAGATATTGGTCTGAAGTTTTATGCGGTACCATCACGACCCACCTGGGTGACCTTGAGGTCAAGGTCACGGACTTAAAAATTTTGTGTTTAAGTTTTTGGTTAAATTTTTAGAAGTCTATATCTTTTGAACATGTTGATGGATCAAGTTCATACTTTGCATGTTGGTAGATATTGGTCTGAAGTTTTATGCTGTACCATCACGACCCACCTGAGTGACCTTGAGATCAATGTCATGGGTCATAGATTTTAATAGATTTAGTGGCAAAGCACAAGTCAGGCGAGCTACGCTGTCCTGCGACAGCTCTTATTCAGTAAAATACTTTCGTTATCTTAGATTTAACTTGATTTTCATTGTTGATGTATGAAAATGAAAATGCAAAGTCAAGACAAATTTGTCTAGTTGTAGTGTGTAAGACTCCAAACTGAGAGATCCCTGGTTGGATCCTCACTGGTATCGAGTTGTGTCCTTGAGCAAGGCACATTATTGCCCCATAGTATTCCTGAATACCACAACATTACTGAAAAAAAAGTTGACTGGTATGTTAATCTCTAAACAAACCTACCATTTTACAAATGAGCCGCATCGTGAGAAAACCGGATTTTTGCCTATGCGAAAACAAAGGCGCAGGTCAGCTTCGCGGTAACCGCGAAGCTGATCAGCGCCTTTGTTTTCGCTACACGGATAGTATATTTCCTCTTCTTCTTATATCCGAAATTTCAAGCTTCTAGCCTGCTTCTGAGACTGTACAGCCCGGTTTGTGTCGGACCTGGTCGGAAACCCCGAAGACCGGTTTTCTCGCGTCGCGGCTCAAATTTGAATCAGAAAAAAGTCAGGAGTGTAATTTGACTCTTTGTATGGTGTGTTTTCAGAGTCCTAACTTCTGGGTGCTAGTAAGAGCTGTGAAAGAATTTGTCCATAATGAAGGAAATGGTAAGGTAGCTGCAGGGTCAAAATAGCTGTCTTTAAAAGATATTTTTGACTAAGTTAGAAGCAATCTTGGCGACAGGAAAGAATGACATTAGTTCTGAAACTAGAAAGATTATACTGTTCTAGATGTTAGAGGGTCAAACATTTCACTTACACCTTGGTTGGTCATCTAAAAAAATCATAAAAATGTTTTAACAGGTATATTTAATTTGACAAAAATCTGAGACTTGATTTAAAGAGCTGGGATCCAAATATGTCATAATATGACCCGCTGCATAAGAAAACCAACAATCTGCATATGCGAAAACAAAGGCGCAGACCAGCTTTGCGGTAACAGCCAAGCTGATCAGCGCCTTTGTTTTTGGCTACATGTATAGGACATTTCCTCTTCTTCCTTCATCTGAAATTTCAAGCTTCTAGCTATCTTCTGTGACTGTACAGGCTGGTATGTGTTGGACCTGGTCGGAAACGCAAATTGTTGGTTTTCTCACGCACAGGCTCAATTATTGTAAGTCAAATCAGATCTTTTTTTGTTGCTTTATTATTGCAGCAATGAACAGTTTCTTGATTTTGTAGGTGCTTTACCTCTGCGAGGCACTATCCCAGACATGACTTCTGACTCGGACAGATATATACAGTTACAGCAGGTCTACAGAGACCAGGCTGATCAGGATGTTGCCATAGTAACACAGAAAGTTCATGACCTTTTACAGGATATAGGCAGAGTAAGTGGTGGGGTAGGTTGCATGAGGCTTAGAGCAGAGTAGATTGTCTTTGGTTTTGTCACTGTTTCTTCACTGAAAATACTATTGTTTCTATAGCCTTGTTACAGAAGTAATTTAAAAAATTGACTTATATCACCTATACTTAAAATACTCTCAAATAGTTTTCCTAACTGAATGCAGCTAGAAAAAAAAAATGAATCAAAAACTCGAGTTAGTGAAGATTGTTTGAGGTAATTGATAAGTAAAATAATGATCTTTGAAAAGGTTTGACGAAGCTATGAAACAAGAGGAAGGACTTGAAATTATGGAGTAGAAACTAGTTTCATATTTTACTTCAATATGATGAAGGGCTTAAACCTTTCGAAGGGATTATTAGCTCACCTGAGCCGAAGGCTCACAGGTGAGCTTATAGTATACCCATGCTCCGGCATCCGTCCGTCGTCCGGCTGTCGTTCACAATTTCAAAGATCTTCTCCTCTGAGACCGCTTGGCCAATCAAAGCCAAACTTCATGTGGAGCATCCATAGGAAGGGGGAACAAAAGTTTATATAAATGGTCCAGGTCACATGACCAAGATGGCCGCCATGGCTATAAATAGCAAAAACCTTTAAAAATCTTCTTCTACAGAACCAGTGGGCCGATTTCCACGAAACTTGGTATGTAGCATCAGGGACACGGGCCCATCATAGTATGTATAAATCATGACCCTAGGATAACCTTGACCTATTTTATGGCAAGGTCAACTTAGGTCGCCAATGCATTTGAATGGGAAAAAATGGTAAAATGCTATTTAATGGGTAAAACTTACTGGGAGTAGGCAAATGGACAGTAGATTAATATTAATGGAAATTTTAGCCCCTGGGGGGGGGTGTCTGCCCCTGCCCCGGGGTTACATACATGTATATTTCCATAATAATGAAACATCTACTCCCCTGAAACCGCTAGGCCAATCAAAGCCAAACTTCATATGGAGCATCCTTGGGAAGGGGGAAAGAAAGTATATATAAATGGTCAAGGTCACATGACCAAGATGGCCGCCATGGCTATAAATAGAAAAAACCTTTAAAAATCTTCTTCTCCAGAACCAGAAGGCCAATGATTTTGAAACTTGGTGTGAAGCATCAGTGACTGGAGCTCTACAATGTTTATATAAATCATGACCTTGGGATGACCTTGACCTATTTTACAGCAAGGTCAACATAGGCCGCTCATGTATTTGAATGGGGAAAAGTGTTAAAATGTCATTTGTAGGGAAAAACTTGCAGGAAATGGGCAAATGGACTTAAGATTGATGATTCTGAAAAAAATTTGGACCCCTGGGCAATATACATGTATATTACAGTGATATTCAAAGATCTTCTTCTCTGAAACTGCTTGGCCAATCAAAGCCAAACTTTATGAGGAGCATTGCTAGGAATCGGGAATGAAAGTATATATAAATGGTCAAGGTCACATGACCAAGATGGCCGCCATGGCTGTAAATACCAAAAACCTCCAAAAATCTTCTTATTTGGAACCAGAGGGCCTATGATTTTGAAACTTGACATGAAGGATCAGGGAGAGGAGCTCTACAAAGCTTATATAGATCATGACCCTGGGATGACCTTGACCTATTTTACGTCAAGGTCAACTTAAGTCGCATATCCCAGATCTCAGGTGACCATTATAGGACCATTGGTCCTCTGGTTATTTTAAATTTAATGACCTCCTGTATTGTAATACCTTGCCATTTTAAGGATTTCAAAACCTCACTAACCTCTGTCAGTCATTTGTGGCTAGAATAAATGGTGCAGTCCTGCAGATTATTATTTTGGACAGATTTTGGCAAACAGTGCAGTCCCATATCAAATTGTTTCTATGGGAACAATCTGATCATAGTCTTCACTGTTTGCTATTCCATTCATTTATTTGGAAATTGCATACCATAACTGAACACTTTGTTTAAATGGAAAGAGTAAAAATTTCTAACATCCAAAGCAGTCGAACTGGCGTCCAATTTATGGGACGTTGGCAAACAGTATAGCCCCATACGTGACACTGCAAAACACTTTGTTCCGTCTGGGGCTAGTCTGTTTGCTTAAATGCAGGAAAAAATGAAGAAAACCAATAAAAATCACTCTCAGTGTCCCTGAAAATGGACTCACCCAAAAGATAATGATGGGGAAATACCATTCCTCACAAATGAGTTAATCACTCACATTATGTTTTTGGTCATTCTGATTTCTTTCAGCACTCCTTTCTCAGCTTATTGTGTGTTTTATCTTTCTTCTAGGACGAGCCGTTACACCCGGAAAGGCTCACTGCACAGTGTCGAATCTCTGCATTACAAAAAGTTCCGTATTCCGTTTTATATTCACCTGTTTCGCATAACTGAGGCAATATTTATGCAGATAAGTCACGTCTGAAAATTGTGAAAATTCAAAAATTTAAGAAAAATGTTTCATCTTTTCGAGTTATGGCAGATATTATGCTGTAATGTTTTAGCTTGAAATTTATTGGAATTAAATCATGTTTGGGAAATCATATATCTTAAACTGAAAAATAAATACTTTTTTGAAATGTCTGTATACCATGACAAAAAACAACTTTGTTTGAAAGAAGTTTTAACATGTGTTTTTGTTTGATTGCTCTTTCATGTGTACTTTGAAAAAATTGTCAAAATGTCATTAGACTGCTTGTTATCTTACTATTGTTGAACAGGATTTAGAGTTAAATATGAGTCAAAAACCATAGACACAGATCAGACAGAAAATTCCTTGTTTGCTTCTGGTGTATTTTAGGTCTCTCCTTTGATAAACCAGGCAAGGTGGCTTGGTTGGTAGCATGTAAAATTCCTCCTCATTGACTGACTCAAGAGCAGTTGTCAGCTAATAGTGAAAGAAGTATGCATTAGATACTGGTCATGAGCGGCTTGATCAGGAACAGTGAGGCTATTAATAAAGATAACTCTGTTCCAACATGATCTTAGCTGTTTACAATGGGCATATAGCATCAACTCAAATAGACAAACAAAATCTACTTTCTATAGGAACCTTTGTATCTTCTGTGGTCTTGAAGTACAATATAGGCATGCAAAAACGAGGATTCTGCAAAGTTCTAAATTTCTTGTATATGTTGCTTTTTGAAGAAATGGAACAGAATGACCAAAACCATAAAACTTGATATTTTATATTGTGTAGAATAGATTTCTGTTTGTGAAAACCACCATAATTGCTGTACTTTAGATGATATTGTCAGAATACTAGATCACTGACTTATTTGCATAAATATTTAGCTGTTGCTTTCATTATATTACATGGTATTTAATGTTATAGTTTGCTATTCAAGTTATTTATTTGCCTGTTTACCTTAAATAGAGAGATACAACCTGTAACATATACTAAAACTAATTAAGTACTTTACTATCTACCATGCATTAATGAAACGCTAATCAACAAAAACAATGAATAAAACTAGTATCAGATCTTCTTTGCAGACTGATTTCAAGTGATGAAATTGCTTGAATAGAGACTTTCTGCATTGGTTGTATCTGTCTAAGCTAAACTGCTAAAATGTGAATTATGTTTGACATTGTATACAATGCTCTCACATATACCGAATATCCTTTGTGAATCCTGAAATTTAGCTGAAATCACTGTAAATCAGGATCACCCACAATGCCAAGGGGCATGGAAAAATGAAGTCAATACTGATCCAAGTCTTCTCTGGAAACACACACCACTTTGTTGTTTCTCTTATATTGCGTCTTACATAATAAAAAAAGACAACTTTACTGGGTAAACCATAATTTCATGTGGCTTTCATTTGTCTGTCATAAATTTATGGATAGCCTAAAGCTTTACACCATAAATAACGTTTTTTACTCAAAGGATAGTGTTGAAAATTTGAGCGAATGATTGTGAATGCTAATGAATCTCTAGTGATTTATTCAAATTTGCGCTGAATTGCATTTATGAGCCCATTTGCAAGTGATATTTGGTATATGTGAGAGCACTGTAACAGCTTTGGATATCGAACATGTACATACAATTACCCTCCATTGGGATCGGCATGCATGTTATTTTGAGCTGTATCATGAACAAACCTGTGGGTTGTAATATTGAATCTGTGTAGTTGTTCAGCATCATTCAGTTTTTTTACTAAATAATACAATGTCACTACCTGTACTTCATAAATAAGCTGGAAATGGATACTGCTGATCTGCAGAATAGCTCATAGTGGAGATGTCCTGTAAGAAGGAGACTTGTCAACGAAGTCCAGCCCTCAGATGAGGACAAAGGACTATAAAACGGATATGATGATGATGATGATGATGATGATGATGATGATGATGATGATGATGATGATGATGATGATGATGATGATGAATCCAGAATTTTGAATTGGTAATCATTGTCAACCATGCTACCATGCTGAAGTAATGATTTTATCTTTTCATTGTCCCTGCTGAGAGGGGAAGTAATAGAGTTGAGTATTACATACAAAAGGGGCAGTTTCATATATTACATACAAAAGGGGCAGTTTCATGTATTACATACAAAAGGGGCAGTTTCATATATTACATACAAAAAGGGGCAGTTTCATGTATTACATACAAAAGGGGCAGTGTCATGTATTACATACAAAAGGGGCAGTGTCATGTATTACATACAAAATGGGCAGTTTTGTGTATTACAGACAAAAGGGGCAGTTTCGTGTATTACATACAAAAGGGGCAGTTCCATGTATTACAAACAAAAGGGGCAGTTTCATGTATTATATACAAAAAGGGGCAGTGTCATGTGTTACATACAAAAGGGGCAGTTTCATGTATTACATACAAAAGGGGCAGTTTTGTGTATTACATAACAAAAGGGGCAGTTTCATGTATTACATTTAAAAGGGGCAGTGTCATGTATTGCATACAAAAGGGGCAGTTTTATGTATTACATACAAAAGGGACAGTTTCATGGGTTACATACAAAAGGGTCAGTGTCATATGTTACATACAAAAGGGGCAGTTTCATGTATTATATACTAAAGGGGCATTGTCATGTATTGTATACAAAAGGGGCAGTTTTATGTATTACATACAAAAGGGGCAGTTTTATGTATTACATTTAAAAGGGGCAGTTGCCTGTAAAATATTGCACATTACCAAATGGCTGTCCATGCAGTTTGGGACTTTCACGTGTGATTAGCTGGAGAAAAGTAAAGTTCCCCGCTACCCCCAGAATTACAAAACCATCTCCTTTGGTTAAGACAGATGAAAAAAAAAACAACCAAAAGGTCTTTAATTTTTCCATCTAGTAGAATTAAGTGTTGAAATGTGACCAACTGTGAAACTTGCTCAATAATATTAGAGCCTTGATTTTTTATTTTAAAGGTTAGATTCAGATTTAAAATAATCTAGCCTGGCAAATCTCTAAAGCTAGATCATTTTCGAGTATATATCAAACAATATGGCATGGGCAGTTTGTGATGCATGATATGTTAAAGTTATTATTTAATTATAAGCATGGGCATGTGGGATACATAATATAGGCATGGAGTCTTTTATTTCTAACAAATCAACTTAGTTTAATAAATCAACATAGTTTAACTTTAATAGTCATTTTCATTTACATCTTAATATAGTAACCAGACTATAACGAAGAACGTTACAAAAGCTTGCCCATGCAATATACAGAGAATATTTTTTCGGCAATAAAAATTGAAAATTTCATTGGAAAAATTTTGATATTTTTAATATTTACGCTCAAAACATTGATTTTGGGTACACATTAGAACCGCCTCGCCGACACTTAAATATTAATTAGTGGTTTATACCAAGGAAACATTGACTGAGTCCCAACATGACTAAAATTTGTTGGCTGGGATGTTAAGCCATAAACCACAAATCAAGCAGACTAGGCTGTTCCATTATAAAGACTACTAGTTAGTCATGGCAAAATTTTAAAGTCAGATGGTTGAGTTTTTATATTTGTAGCTGAAGCTGAGGCACTGATTAGCTGTGTGCTTGTAATATTGCCAGAAGTTCATTATTATTATTATTGTATCTAGGCGGCTTAAAATCAGGGCCCAGTTGTTCAAAACTAACGACGTCGTTAGTAAACGTTTCGTTAAAATTTCAAACATTAATATTACAAATACACTGTTATTTTTTGTTGAAAAAATGTGAGAATGCTTTGCACTGCAAAGGATTCTCACATTTTTTCAACAAAAAATAACAGTGTATTTGTTACTCTAGCTGATATTTGCTTAACAAATTTATGTCTTAACGATATTGTTAACCTAACGATGCTTTGAACAACTGGGTCCAGAAGGTTAGATATCAGTTTGAATTTCTGATTATGCTGCTAGTCGGTGCACTTGCATGAAGCTAATCTGTGCCTTTGTCAAATATTTTGTGTTTTAGATTGATAATTGCAACAAAATGATATTACGAAGAAAAACTACATTGTGTGTAAGATGACGTATTTTCACTGTATAAAATCGTTTCTGTCATGTTAAACTGTATTGCATCACTATTTAACTGTTTCAGGGATGCCAGATATCAGAACAAGAAGTAAAAACATTCTGTGAGTACATTCTTGTTTATGTATCACTTATTTTTGCTTATAATATTTTAAATAGGTTATGTTGTACACAGGTCAGATATAAAAAAGAGGGAAATACTTCGCAAAATTTTAAATTTACGAGTTTTCTATTTCCTAATTGCAGTAATTAGCAAGTTCTTAAATTCATGAGCAAGGTGTTATCAAATGTCAATGAAAGGCTTTATGAGTAAGAAGTTTGAATCAGTAAGGCAATGAATTCACAAAAATTTAATTGATTGATTGATTGATTGATTGATGTTTAACGAAGCGTCAACCCTAATGGGTCATTAGCGTCTAACAATAGTAAAATGCATAATTTAGTTCAGAGAAAAAGCAGAAGATATGGTAAGAGTTTATCAAAGTTATAAATAATTATTCCGCTAGCTGAAAGATAATGTGATTAAGTTGAAATGATATAAATGGAGAAAGGTATAAATATGATTTGTGTTGAAAATTTATATTTTGTTAAAAAGGTTAGTTCGTTTTAAAAATGACAAAATGCGTTCAACAGATACATCTTTGAATAAATCTTTCAAATTGTTACTTTGAAAGCAGGAACGAAGTACATCGATAAAATCAATGCATTCAAGCAGAAAGTGCTTGACAGTTAATTGTGTGGCACATCCCACAAAAATTTCTCAATAGTATCTTGGTGTGCAACTAAGTGTCTAATAAGATTTTGCAGGGATTTTTCTAGGCCCATTTTGGGGCTGAATATGGGATATGTTCCCAATGCTACCAACACTCCATTTTTCCCAATTCCCAAAAATCTTGCTTAAAATTCCCAATCCAGGCAAGCTTGTGTGAAAATAGCGCTTTCTGCACTTAAAAAGTTTTTGAGATAAAATAAATAACAGGTAAAGAAAGAAAAAACAAAACAAAAACACAGTGATCTGTTTTTCTTCCAACAACGTATATAATTTCAATTTGATATCTTGTCCGATTCAAGTTCCCAATTTCAAGCACTGACCGATCAAAAATTCCCAATCCAATAGGACCCTGGACCTGTTTTCAGAATGCCAGAAAAATCCCTGTTTTGTTATTGTGCTGTTTAATATCTTGCGAAATTAATAAATTTTGTGTGATACAATGTATTAGTTTCAATAAGAGTTTCAGCATCTTTATGTTGTCCATATTCATATACATATGTTGGTTGAAATGATATTTTCAGGTAAGAATGCAGCGTTTGTTCGCCTTGTGAGATGTAGAAGTCTGGAAGAGGAGTATAGTAACAAATCTACCAAATATACAGAAATAGGTAGGAAAACGATATTACTCTCCCTACAACGTCCTTTTGTAAGCCTTTTTTTTTTATGCCCCCAACTTTGAAACAGTTGTAAGGGCATATTGCTTTTTAGCTCACCTGAGCTGAAGGCTCATAGGTGAGCTTATAGTATACCCATGCTCCGGCGTCCGTCCGTCCGTCCGTCCGTCGTCCGTCCGTCCGTCCGTCCGTCGTCCGTCGTCCACAATTTCAAAGATCTTCTTCTCTCAAACCGCTGGGCCGATTGTTCTCATATTACACATACACCATCTACAGGTAGGGGGAAAGAATAATTGTGTTTTTTGTTTTGATCGGATAAGGACTCTGGTTGCTATGGCAACTTATGCTTCCCATAGACTTATAATGGAAAAAAGTGAAAATTGCCAGTTTTTGCTGTCTTGTTGGAGATATTTGAATTTTGTTTTTGCAGAAATGTTTATTGAGTAGTCCTCTACGATTCATGTGACTTTTGTCCTAATCCTTCATTTTGATTGGTTGCAGGGGCCCAATATAGGGCAAAATTTTGAAAAACATTCAAAAATCTTCTTCTCAGAAACTGTCAAGGGGATGAAGCCTGTACTTTGTATACATGTTCCTGACAGTGGCCTCTACATAATTTGTGTTTTTTATTCCAGTCGGATAAGAACTCTGGTTGCTATGGCAACTTAAAGTTTCCATAGACTTGTAATGGGAAAAGTGGAAATCAGCTATTTTTCTGCTAAAATTGCAGACATTTGAATTTTGTTTTTGCAGAAATGTTTATTGAGTAGTGTTTGACGTTTCTTGCGAGTTTTGTCCTAATCCTTTATTTTGATTGGTTGCTGGGCCCCATAAAGGGCAAAATTTTGAAGAAAAAAATTCAAAGATCTTCTCCTCAGAAACTGATAAGTGGATGAATCCTGTACTTTGTATACATGTTCCTGACAGTAGCTTCTACATAATTTGTGTTTTTTATTCCAGTCAGATAAGAACTCTGGTTGCTATGGTAACTTTAAGTTTCCATAGACTTATAATGGGAAAAGTGAAAATTAGCTATTTTTTGACAACTATTGCAGCCTGGGATCTGAAAATTGGTAGATGCAAACAACTAATGGATTAGATGAAGGTATATGATTAATTTAGGTCAAGGTCATCTCTTGACCTTGGCCGGTCTGTCATCCATACACACTTTTTGAAGATTTTTTTCTCTGAAACCACTTGACCAATCAAAGCCAACTTTTATATGAAGCATCTGTAGGAAGTGGGAACCAATGTATATATAAGTAATCCAGGTCACATGACCAAGATGGCCACCATGCCCTTATATGGTAAAAACCCTTAAAATATCTTCTTCTCCAGAACTGGTGAACTGATTTCAACGAAACTTTGCATGAAGTATGGATGACTCAAGTACTACAATTTATATATAAATCATGACCCTGTGGTGACCTTGACCTATTTTATGGCAAGGTCAACATAGGTTGTCAATGCATTTGAATGGGGAAAACTTTTAAAATGTCATTTTAAGTGAAAGTCTTGCAGGAAATGGGCAGTAGGACTGAATTTTAATGATTCTGAAAAAAAAATGGACCCCAGGGGCTCATCTGCTTTTAAAATGTTATTTGAAGGGGAAAATCAGCAGGAAATTGGCAAATGGACAGAATATTGATTATTCTGAAAAAAAAAAAGAAAATGGCCCAAGGGCTTCACATCTGCCCCTGCACTGGGGTTAAATACCATAATATTCAAATATGTTTATTGGTATATGAAGCAGATCTCAGGTGAGCGTTTACAGGACCATTGGTCCTCTGGTCTGCTTGTCTGTCTGTCTGTGTGTGTGTGTGCGCGTCTGTAAACTTTTGAACGGTGACTGCTAGGGTTTTGAAATTTCATATGCATATTCCTCATGAAAAAATAGTTGACCCATATCTTTTTTCATGTCCGAGTTATGCCCCTTTTTTGAGTTATGTCCCTTTGAAAACAAATTTTGAAAATCTTGTGTGCAAGATATCTCAAAAAGTATTTGAGCTAGAGCCTTCATGTTTGGTATACTTATTGGGGCTGAGGAGAATTTCACCTGATTAACTTTTGAGAGCTTTACTCCAATTTTTGACAAAATTACAGAATTTTGAAATTTTCATCACTTTTATCACTTTTCGGTGAAATTTGAGGCTTTTAAACGGTGAATACTAGGACTTTGAAATTTCATATACAGATTCCTCATGAAAAAATGTTGACACATATTTTTTTCATGTCCAAGTTATGCCCCTTTTCTGAGTTATGTCCCTTTGAAAACAAAAATTTAAAAATCTTGTGTGCAAGATATCTCTAAAAGTACTCGAGCTAGAGCCTTCATGCCTGGTATACTTATTGGGGCTGAGGAGTAGATCACCCGATTAACTTTTGATCACTTCACCTCCCTTTTTGACAAAATTACGGAATTTTGAAATTTTGATTGATTTTTTCACTTTTCGGTGAAATTTGAACTTTTGAAACGGCGAATGCTAGGGATTTGAAATTTCATTGACAGATTCCTCATGAGAAAATAGTTTACCCGTATTTTTGTCATGTCCGAGTCATGCCCCTATTTTGAGTTATGCCTTTGAAAACAAAATTTGAAAATCTTGTGTACAAGATATCTCATTAAGTATTTGAGCTAGAGCCTCTATATTTGGTACAACGATCACCTGATTATGTTTCGAGGACTTTCCGTCAAATTTTGACAGAATTACGGTGAAATTTTAACTCCATTTTTAGCTCACCTGAGCCGTTAGGCTCACAAGGTGAGCTTATAGGATGGCCATGATCCGGCGTCCGTCTGTCGTCCGTCCGTCTGTCCACAATTTCAAAGATCTTCTCCTCTGAAACCGCTTGGCCAATCAAAGCCAAATTTTATATGAAGCATCAATAGGAAGGGGGAACCAATGTGTATATAAGAAATTCAGGTCACATTACCAAGATGGCCGCCATGCCCATATATGGTAAAAACCCTTCAAAAATCTTCTTCTCCAGAACCGGTGGACCGATTTCAACGAAACTTGGCATGAAGCATTAATGGCTCAAGCACTACAATGTGTATATAAATCATGACCCTGTGATGATCTTGACCTATTTTACGGCAAGGTCAACATAGGTCGCCAATGCATTTGAATGGGGAAAACTTTTAAAATGTCATTTGAAGTGAAAGTCTTGCAGGAAATGGGCAGTAGGACTGAATATCAATGATTCTGAAAAACAATGGACCCCAGGGGCTCATGTGCCCCCACCCCGGGGCAATGTACATGTATATCTCCATAATATTCAAACATCTTCTCCTCTGAAACCACTTGGCCAATCAAAGCCAAATTTTATGTGAAGCATCAATAGGAAGGGGTAAGAAATATGTATATAAAAAATCTAGGTCACATGACCAAGATGGCCGCCATGCCCATATATGGTAAAAACCCTTCAAAAATCTTCTTCTCCAGAACCGGTTGACCGATTTCAACAAAACTTGGCATGAAGCATCGATGGCTCAAGCACTACAATGTATATATAAATCATGACCCTGTGATGACCTTGACCTATTTTACGGCAAGGTCAACATAGGTCGCCAATGCATTTGAATGGGGAAAGCTTTTAAAATGTAATTGAAAGTGAAAGTCTTGCAGGAAATTGGAAGTAGGACTGAATATTAATGATTCTGAAAAAAATTGGACCCCAGGGGCTCATGTGCCCCCACCCCGCAGCAATATACATGTATATTTCCATAATATTCAAACATCTTCTCCTCTGAAATCGCTTGGCCAATCAAAGCCAAATTTTATGTGAAGCATCTATAGAATGGGGGAATCAATGTGTATATAAATAATCTAGATCACATGACAAAGATGGCCGCCATGCCCATATATGGTAAAAACCCTTCAAAAATCTTCTTCTCTAAAAGCAATAGACTGATTTCAAGGAAACTTGGCTTGAAGCATCGATGGCTAAAGTACTCCCATGTATATATAAATCATGACCCTGTGATGACCTTGACCAAGTTTATGGCAAGGTCAACATGGGTTGCCTATGCATTTGAATTGGGAAAACTGTTAAAATGTCATTTGAAGGGAAAAGCCAGCAGGAAATTGGCAAATGGACAGAATATTGAAGATTCTGAAAAAAGAAAATGGCCCAAGGGCTTCATCTGCCCCTGCACTGGAGTTAAATATCATAATATTCAAACATGTTTATTGGTATATGCAGCAGATCTCAGGTGAGCGTTTACAGGACCATTGGTCCTCTGGTTTAAGTATACATCTGTTATCACTGTTTAGTCCTCAAGTTTGCTTTTTGTGCCCAGGTCTACTCTATTTGCTTACATGATTTTCATTAAACATTATGAAATAAAAATGGATCATATAAACTGTGCCAGGTTAGAGGCAAGCATACAGTTGGGGGCATTGTGTTTTACAAACACTTATTTCTAGTTGCATTTCATACAATGTTCAGAGAATGGTGTTCAAAAGCCTCATTCTTTTCAGCCCAGCATCTTGAAGATGAAGAACCTAATGATGTTGTATTTTACGTTCTCCTGCGAGCTGTTGACAGATTCTACGAGGAATATAATCTATATCCTGGTTTCTATACACAACAAGTCGAGTCAGATGTTAATAAATTAAAGGTTAGTATTTTGTATTTGAGCCGCATCGTGAGAAAACGGGAGTTTTGCCTAGGCGAAAACAAAGGCACAGATCAGCTTCACAGTAACTGTGAAGCTGATCAGCGCCTTTGTTTTCGCTACACGGATAGTACAACTTCTTTCCTTCTTAAATGCGAAATTTCAAGCTTTTAGCCTTTTTCAGAGACTGTATAGACCGGATTGTGTCGGACCTGTACGGAAACCCCGAAGACTGGTTTTCTCGCGTCGCGGCTCATTTGATGTTTTTCAGCAAGCTACAGGCAGGATAATCTCAACAGTATTAATATCACTCCTCTTTCAAGTCTATTTGAGCCGCCTCATGGGAAAACCAACATTCTAATGCACTTGAGAATGTAACGCGACGTCTGATTGGATAACGTCAAAACATTACGTAGGTATATTCTACGATATACCGTCGGAAACCCAACGTCATGAGCAACGTCGCTTGTGATTGGTTAACGTCGTGTTTTTCGTCGCTGATGACGCTCACGTTTTGCGAAAAACAATGCATTTTTTCGATGTTTATAGTTAAAAAGAACATTAGAATGGTGATAACAATATTCAAATTTTTCGTCTTGGGTGGTATATCGTCGGATATACGGTCGGAAATCATGTTTTATGGCTCCGCTGACGCGTCGCCGTAAAACAAAATTTCCAACCGTATATCCGACGATATACCGCCCCAAATGAAAAATTTGAATACAGTTATCCCCTAAATGTGGTTTCCGAACAAGCACAGAAAAGAGCTAGAAGCTTGAAATTTCGGATTTAAGTAGAGGAGGAATTGTACTATCTGAGTAGCGAAAACAAAGGCGCTGATCAGCTTCGCGGTTACCGCGAAGCTGATCTGCGTCTTTGTTTTCGCATATGCAGATTGTTGGTTTTCCCATGAGGCGGCTCATTTGATATCATTATTTACTTATACAGTTATACTGCAAAGTGTTGTGCAAAATTTTGCCTAAACATTACTGCTAATGCAGGTTTGTTTTTCCTTTTTATACCCCGCCACTTCAAAAAGTGCGGGGTATTATGTTATACCCTCCGCAAAAAATTTGCGTTTGAGTGTCCGTACGTCCGTCTGTCCGTGTGTCTGTCTGTCCATCCATCCATCAGCGCTTCGTTTTCGTGCTCTAACTTGAGCATTTATTGACCAATTTTCTTCAAACTTTGTATAGAAGTTCACATCAGGAAGGAGTGGTTTGGGATTGAAGATGGGCAAATTTCGTCAAATAAGTAGAGTTATGGCCCTTGATTTACTTAGAAATTTCGTTTCTGTGCTCTATCTTGAGCATTTATTGACCAATTTTCTTCAAACTTTGTATAGGAGTTCATATAAAGAAGGAGTGGTTTGGGATTGAAGATGGGTAAATTTCGTCAAATAAGTACAGAGTTATGGCCCTTGATTTACGTTAAAATTTCGTTTCTGGGCTCTACCTGGAGCATTTATTGACTAATTTTCTTCAAACTTTGTATAGGAGTTCATATTAAGAAGGAGTGGTTTGGGATTGAAGATAGGTAAATTTTGTTGAATAAGTACAGAGTTATGGCCCTTGATTCATGTTAAAATTTTGTTTCCGGGCTCTATCTAGAGCATTTATAGACCATTTTCTTCAAACTTTGTATAGAAGTACATATTAGGAAGGAATGGTTTGGGATTGAAGATGAGTAAAATTTGTCAAATAAGTACAGAGTACGGCTCTTGATTTACGTTAAAATTTCTTTTCCAAGCGCTATCTTGAGCATCTGTAGACCAATTTTCTTCAAACTTTGGATAGGACCTCATAATAGGAAGGAGTAGTTTGGGATTGAAGATGGGTAAATTTCGTCAAATAAGTACAGAGTTATGGCCCTTGATTTATGTTACAATTTCTTTTCCAAGCGCTATCTTGAGCATCTGTAGACCAATTTGCTTCAAACTTTGTAAAGGAGTTCATTTCTGGAAGTTGTGGTTTGGTATTGTAGATTAATGTCATCAAAATATTCTGTGCATTTCGATGGCTCAGCGCAAAACTATGCTAACTCCATTTTCAGAAATTTTACAGGAGACAGAAAAAACTTCACAGTTTGTTTAACTTTAGAGACTTCAAAATGAATTTTTCAATTGAAGAAGTGAAAAATGATTAAAAACTTTTGAGATAGATAATTTTTGTGTTGATTGTTTATTTAAATGGAAAAATCAATTAATGTGAATTAATCTTACTTAATCATACTTCTGCACTGAAAAAATAGGGAAATGTTAGTGCAAAACTGTCGCTAAGTCAAGTTAGTAATGTTTTCGCACGGATTACATAAAAAAATGTTTGTGCAAAACTGTCATCAAGTCAAGTTAGCTAGAGTTCTGCATCTAAAAGTGAAGAAATAGTGAAGTAAACTTTGTTTCAAATTGAGGTTAAACCTAGCTGGCACCTGGTTACACTTCTTCCTTTCATTCTGGAGGTCCCAGTCTTAATCCTTGGAGTCCGCAAACTTTTGTCAAAATGATTTTTTTTAAATATTTCTCCCTACTGCTGATTCAAGAAATCAGGTATGGCAGTTGCAGGTTACTGGCACAAATATGTGCACTTAGGCAGCGTTTCACTAACGGTCGTTAGATCAAAATTATCGTATGATCGATCTTAAGACCGAATATGCGTTTCATTATACTTGATCTTGACCATGAAATTCTTAAATTCAATCGTATGTCTAGGACAAGCATTAGGCTGTTATAAGTCTGAGAATTTTCGTAAGTGTCATAGCGACTGTTCCGGCATTTCGCCGATGAAATGCCGGTTCTGGCTAGAAATCATTAATTCGCACACATAAGCGGGTTTAAAGAGATTCGAACCGACATTTTTTTCGCCATTTTCTACTGACTGCTGTTTGTTTCAATCAAAATTTCAATGCTTACAATGTACGAGGATGATCCAATAATGATTGAGACTTTTCTCGTATTTTATAATCCCTATTGACTGGCTCAAGTTTACTACTTTCGTTTACAAGATACACATGTGATCTCTCTTCGGAGCATGTTTTATCAAATTTGGCAGATAACTTTGGTTGCTGTGGTTATTTAAGAACTACTCGTGAAGCACCTATGGCCACCATTTGCCCTTTGAACAAACAAAACCTATAGATTTCTAGCTATGTCAAAAACTTTAAAAACGGTTTCTTATCATAATTGAGTATTGCCTGTGTTAATATTCATCCTTGAAATATTTTGCTTTGGTCAAATCGAGTCTTGCGCTCGTGATCGAGAGGTGGTTGCCTAGCAACCATTTTACTATATGAATTCTGGCTAATAGCATTTTCCATCTATAGTTGCTAGGCAACATAAAAAGAAAAGGTCAGGTGTCACTTTTGTAATTTACTTGCATTATTTACTCCATAATTGATCATTTCAAGATCAAAAAATAATTCATTGTGTCATGTATATTCAGGATATAAGATATTTCTCATCCCTACCCCTAAAATCATAGAATTTTTTCGCAAACAAAACCCATCTTTTCTCGCAAAAACACTCAGCCTACTTGAATTATCAGCTGTATGTTAGTGATATTTGCAGAGCATAAAGCTAGTAATGATAACTATAAATAACAGTATGCCATGATATGAATTTTTATCACCAGTTGCCATGGCAACCCATTTTATGTGCATAATTGCTGCATGGCCAAGGCTCTTTGACTCACATTCTCCCGTTGCTAAGCAACAAAATGTAGTTGTCTTCATGCGACTTTTAACCAGTGTCTCGTGTGCGCGTTATATTGAGCTATGTTAACAATACATTAACAATAAGCCAAGTTTATTTACATAGGAATAATTCAAAAAGTCTCATTCATTATTGGATCATCCTCGTAACCTTTCCTGCACAGGTCAAGATTTTATACGAATGGGTGAAAATACTAAAAACATGCATCTGCCAAGTAAATGAATAAGAAATCCATGAGCTACACATCTTTCATTCCACTTTTCACGGTGTCACATTTCATGTGTTTGTTGATATTCTTCATCAAGGCCATTTTGTGTCAACTGCGTTTGCAATCAATGACATCATCATAATTAACGTCATCACACCATGGAACCTTCGACATCCTACAATTAATTGAATGCATCTGACAGAATTGAAACTTAAGTTTAATCATTAATTTAATGTTTCCATCTATTAATCATTAATTTAATGTTTCAGTCTATTATAAAAAAAAATGTGAATCAAATCAGGGATGTTCAGAGTCTATTATCAAAAAATATGAATCAAAACAGGGAAGTTCATAGACTGGGGGGGGGGGGGGGGATAGATAACTCCCATAATGATTAGCCCTAGGGATCATGATAATAACCCTAACCCTATTTCTTTCAAGAAAGTACATGCTTTGATAAGATGTTCAGCTACATGGGTTTAACTTTAAAAAAAAAGAATGGCATACATAGACCTACTAATGGAGTGGGGGGGGGGGGGGGGGGGCAAGATGTCCATCCCCTCAATGCACTAGTCATTAAGTGGGAAAAATATGAATCAAAACAGGGAAGTTCATAGACTGGGGGGGGGGGGGGGGGGGATAGATAACTCCCATAATGATTAGCCCTAGGGATCATGATAATAACCCTAACCCTATTTCTTTCAAGAAAGTACATGCTTTGATAAGATGTTCAGCTACATGGGTTTAACTTTAAAAAAAAAGAATGGCATACATAGACCTACTAATGGAGTGGGGGGGGGGCAAGATGTCCATCCCCTCAATGCACTAGTCATTAAGTGGGACCGGGGAACAGCAGGATTTAACCTAGGATGAGTCTAGGCAATGCTGGAAATGTACTGTCTGTGAGTGGGGGGGGGGGGGGGGGGGGGGGGGAATTTTCCAACAATACACAGGCACAACATTAATTCAAATGAATTAATATTTGCTGTGTTTCTCATGTTTATTTTTATTGTCCTTATTTAATTTGCAAATGTACATTTACATGCAGAAATTCAAGCCCCTACTTCTTTTTATACCAAAACAGCTCCCATATTATTGTCAGCCTCCTGGCATGGGTGCTTTTAGCAGGTACTTTACCAAAAATGAAAATATTGACCCCCCACAGTGCAGGGCATTTTTATAGCAGTCCTGTAAAAATTGAAAAATTAAAAGACCTGTTAATCTTAGCCAGCCTTTGTGTGTAGCCCACGGATGTAGATGAAATGCACCAAGGTGACGACTTAAGGACAGCATACGTTGCTTTCAATAGTAAAAATAGTCTCGTCCTTGAGGTGGGATCATGGATAAAGTCCGTCCAGCCAGAGAAGACATAAAAAGCCCACCATGTACTACTAGTAAAAATAGTCTTGCAATACGACACTGCATGTGCAGGTACATATACATGTATGTATTAAACCCAGGCACTCCAGCTTGACGTTTCACCATTGGACTGCTGTGTTCCCCACATCAATTTGTTTGGTTATGAAAAGTGAAAATAATCCAATACTTAAAACAACCTTTATCATCCTGAATGTGTAGTAAGTAATTTGTATTTGTAGACTGAACTCAGCAATGACTTTTTTCGAGAGACATGTTTGTCATGATACTAAAGAACCTCTATTGATAGGCCAAGAAAAATCCCTAAATGCCTAGAAGCGAGAAGACGAGTTTTATCACATGTAATTGAAGCAGCAATTTCAAACTGTATTAATGGGTATAACAATGGTTTGGGGGCATGTCCAAATTGATGCCAGTAGGTGGAGTTAACATTTGCTTTTTGAACCTACCCAAAATATTTACAATGCCTTGCCAAGCTAATGTTCATGACACAAAAATATTTTACCACATATTTTTGCTATAAATCGAAGCAAAATCAGAAGTTGTGAACGCTGCCAAATCCTCTCAAATCCTCTTTTTTCATTTTAAAATTTACATGTCATAATGTCATATACGCAATAATACAGTTAATACAATTTTGCTTTAATTACATGTTTTGAAAATTGGCTCCTCCATTTTAGGCTTTTATGAATTTTTCTTGCCTATTGGAGTCCAGAACAGAGCACATGTAAGGCGATGATTTACTCTAACAGCAATGTTGTGGCGGAGGGGCACATGTAACACGTGTGGCTTACTGTTGCACATGGTTTTGCGGCTATATAAGCCAATCATAGTATAAGGAAATTGTGTGTTTATAATTTAGTAATAAATTAAAAAAATAAATAAAAAAGTAAATGAATTGTGTTTCCGTTGTACGAAAATAAAATAAAGATTAAATAGCAACTACATGTACTATCAAGAAAATCTCTGCGATAGAGGGGAGCATGCACATTTCGACCCCATTGCCAACTTCACAATCATAATTTGATGCATTACATTACAAACATGTTGCAAGCCAGAAAACATGCATACATGTAATTGTTCTTTCGTTGCATTCTGATATCTTCCATTGAAGTGTGTGCTTTAATTTGAAGTATGTTACTTGAACTGTAAGAATTTAAACGCAATTTCTGCTCATTAGAACGATTGTGGTATTATAGGCCTTAAAAACACGAGAAATGCGTAAAATATGCTTTAACAAAACATATGCGCAAGTGCGATTTGGCATTAATAGTTCATAAAACAAGAGGACCAAGGGTCCTGTAGCTCACCTGATAGATTTCCTCATTGTAAGCTTAAAAGTCATTATGCAGTCTATGGTCGAATCTCACTTACCTTCGAACTAACACGAGACCTTATGGCTGTCCTTGTTACATTAAAAGAATGAAGACGATCCAGTCAAAAATGTCCTTGTTACATGAAAGAATGAAGAAGATTGGATCAAAAATGTAGGCACTAGAGTGCTGACAACACTTAACAGCCATTTTCCAAATACTCAAGGGCAGGTAACTCTGCAGTCCAAGGTCGAATCTCGACAAATTTCGAACTCATCCAAGATCTCATGGCTGTCCTTGTTACATGAAAGAATGGAGAAGATCGGATCAAAAATGTAGGCACTAGAGTGTTGACAACACTTAACAACCATTTTCCAAATGCTCAAGGGCAGGTAACTCCACAGTCCATAGTCGAATCTTGCTGAATTTTGAACTCATCCGAGGTCTTATGGCTGTCCTTGTTACCTGCAAGAATGAAGAAGATCCAATCAGAAATGAAGGCGCTGGAGTGTTGACAACCTCTCTCCCATTGTAAGTCTATGGGGATTTTTTCAAATGCTCAAGGGCAGCTAACTCCACACTCCATGGATGGATCTGGCTGAATTTCGAACTCATCCGAGACTTTATGGTTGTCCTCATTACCTGCAAGAATGAAGAAGTTTCTATCAAAATTGAGGCTGCTAGAGTGTTGACAAACTTTTCCTCATTATAAGCCTATGGGAGCTATCTGTTGCCATGGAAACCAGAGTTCTGATCTTATCTGCTTCAAAACCTAATACAGGCAATCCCCCACCACAATGATGCTTTTGATAAAGTTTGATTGCAATCGGCCTGCTGGTCTTCGAGATGTACAAACATGTATTTGAAAGTGTGGACGGACGGACGGACGCACCCACGGACGGACGCCGGCTCGAGTAGTATACTATAAGCTCACCTAGTGAGCTAATAAAGTGGAAAATAAAAAAAAAATTTGGGGATTGCAATTATTTAGGAAATGGTGCTCTGTAGTTTTAAATAGGGCTGAGTATCGCCCACTAAAACCGCATCCCGATATATCGCGGTACGGGAAATGCATATCGCAATGCGTATTGAATATATCGTACAAACAGGAAAGTCAATTTTCAATTTCTTACCGAAGCCAAAATTTGTTGCACTAGAATGGGAATCAATTTTACAACATTTGTAGTACATCTATGACTGATATTATTGTAAACAACATGCAAAATTTTTATGCGACGTCAGGTTGTTTTAAAGTGCCGAAATAGATGTATGTTCCAAAAATAACCACATGATTGACAGCTCAACAGGGGAGGCAAATACGCACATGTATTGGACTGGTTTCACGCTAATTACCTGTAAAAATTCGATAGCAGGACCGATTGTAAATACACAGTCTGTGGTTGTACTCGTTTGGATTATTTTGGGTGTTAGTATAAAACCCGGACTGTGTTACGATATACCGGAATCCTTGTATGGGTGTACCGGTATACCGTACCGCGAGCACCGTACCGCAGTATACCGATATATCGGTATATCGTTACACCCCTGGTTTTAAACTTGCAAAATTGCCGGATAATGCACCAGTCATTTGTATTCACAGCCCCTCTGTGGCTGGGGAATAGCAGGGCATTTAACTTTTCAGTTTTAAAAGCTCTGCACTGCAGAATCATTTTGTTTTTTTGCATGTAAATATGCAGGCACATTATTTTGTCAATTAAATAACAACAATAAAAGTAATTAATTTAATGTTAGAATACAACTATTATTTAACTTTGAATTAATGTGATCATGTATTGGCTGGAAATAAGAGAACCAGCACATCCCCGGCATCATGGCACTTTCGCCCCGCTGTGTCTCCCGTTTTCAGGGTCCTAGGGGAGCTGTGGATACAAATGACTGGTACATCAACGATGATTTGTTGGATTGAATTTGATACTTTATGTCATTCGTAAAATGATGAGGTAGATATGACTGATAGCCATACAATTTTAAGCTAGATCATTTTCCTTGGTAAGCCTCCTTGTGAAAATTTTAAAAAAGTAACTGACATATATGCATGTATGTAGGCGGTTTCCGTGGCCAAGTGGTAAGGAGCACTGATATTCTATTACCACGCTTAACGATTCGATTATCTCACTGCTGTGTCTGGTGTGGGTTTGAGCCCATGCGTGGCACATGAGAAACAAGGCAAGTTCTACTTGCGGATGAACCAGGAGGTTTTTCTCGGGGTTCTCCCATTTTTGCCCCACAAACTGATTGACCTGTCTCATATGAGCTGAAATAATATTGAAAGTGATTTAAACTGAATTAAAAATTGTAGAGATAAATCACAGTTCTGTTTGCACAGGGACATATTTTGTGCATAATGTGATGTTACCTTGCGACATCATTTTCATGAAATGTCACAAATAACGTTAATTTCCCATTCTGACAACACTATCATACCAAAATAAAAGTTTATTAATGTCTATAACACAATTACCTTTTAAAATTTTGGGCTTAACTTTTTGTTTTAAAATAAAGATGCTGTTCTACAAGTTCAAACTTTGTGAGATTCACTTGCGGTTGTCGTTAAGATTCTTACATTAAAGACGAACGTACAGCGCTCTTATGAATGCGTTAGTGAAACATAACTGACGTCACGTTCCTAGTTCCGCGTCGACCTTAATTTTAAGACCAAGATTGTCTTAATCTTACGAAAGTCACAAATTAAGGCGGCGAGTAAACTGGTAAAGCTATGCCTGAAGGTCACAAGTTTTTAAAATAGATTTCATTAATTTATTTTTCTTTTTTTTTTATTTTCCTTTTTATATTTTTTCCATTGTTGGTGATGGTAATTATTTCCTGATGAAAATGAAGATTAAATTGTATTTTTATGTCACAAATAAATAAAAAAGAGCACATGGTTTGTTCTTATTTCTCAGTGCAAAACTATCTCTAAGTCTACATAGTATTAGTTTTGCACTGACAGATTTCAGGAATCCTAGAGGAATCTTAGAGCAAAACTAAGGCCAACTCAACATAAATACAGTTTTGCGATTATTCTTTAACCAGTTTGACTTAGAACATTTTATGAAATATCAAATATCTTTAATAATACTCTGAATATATTTAAATGCCTTTGAGAGATTATGCGGAGAAGAAAATGCCATCATAATTTCTCATAAAAGCATTTTTGGCCAAAAGTGGAGTTAGCATAGTTTTGCGCTGAGCCATCGATTTGTACTAAATTAAATTTGCGTGGCGGGGTATCATGCATGCATGCAGCGCTTTTATTCGCTTTTGAAATGAGTTAGGATATAAATTATGATATCTTATAACAATATCAATAATAGGCTCATATATCATTGTCAAACTGATTTGGAATATTCAACTTCTCATTTACTTTTAATCAATCTTTTGCGTTCTCTGTAATATCAAAGATTGTCAAATTATCCCAGTAGGCACATGACGTCAGAATGACGTCAGATCGACGTCGATGCGACGTCATGACGTGTCATGACGTCGCATCAACATTGATATGATGTCATTTTGACGTTATGTGCCCGCTGGGTATAGTCCATGTACTAGTTATTGATAGAACTTTCTTTTGTCAGGGCTGTGTGAGTAAAATGCTACATGATTGGGGTCTACAGTGTTCTGTTAAAGATGATTTTATACATGAAATGTAAGTAATACTTTATTGGTGACATTTTGTAAGGGAAATGGTTCTGTTAAATTATGAGTACAAGCTTTACATTGTATAAGAAGTGCCAAGAGAAACTTGTCTTTGAGGGTTTCCGAACAAGTCTGACATTAGCTGGGCTGTTGAATCATAGAGACGGCTTGAAAAGGTACAGGGTTTTACCGTATATGTAGCAAAGTGCTTTTGTTCAACTGCAAGATTTAAGCGCTCCTTACAGGCATTGCTAATATACTATAAAAAGAGTTTAAGCCTATACTGCTTTCGACATGTCCATGATTCCACAATTCCGTTAATAATTGGACATTTTTTTTCTGAGAAGTTTTTAATTTTAACAATACAGTGTACTTGCACCATGACGCAAGATGTGTGGTGCTGACAAAAAATCTTGTTGAGCTAGACAATGCAAAGCAATGTACATGTAATTTATGGTGTTGTCATATTTTTCAGAATTAGGAGTTTAATACTTGTCAAGAATTTAAAGGATAAATGTTTTATATTTGTCTATCTTTTCTGCCAGGTGTCGGTATGGAGCAGCAGAGTTACATACCCTGTCAGCGTTCATAGGTGGTGTGGCAGCACAGGAAGCTATCAAGGTCATCACACGGCAGTTTGTGCCCTTCAACAACACATTTATCTATAATGCCATGAAACAGACTTCAGTGACAATAGAGGCTTGAGCGAAGAAACTTGGATAAAAAATGACATGATTTTTGGATCCAAAATTGAAATTAGCCACATGAGAAGATCTGCCATCATGAATTCTACCCAAATGTGGCACAAACTAGGCTGTGCAATCTTAAAACAGACCCTGAGGTTTTAAAACTTCATGCTTGAAATGAGCCACCTCGTGGGAAAACCAACAATGTGGTTTCCGAACAGGTCCGACACAAATTGAACTGTACAGTCACAGAAAAGAGCTAGAATCTTGAAATTTCGGATTTAAGTAGAAGAGGAATTGTACTATCCGAGTAGCGAAAACAAAGGCGCTGATCAGCTTGGCGGTTACTGTGAAGCTGATCTGCGTCTTTGTTTTCGCCTATGCAGATTGTTGGTTTTCCCATGAGGCGGCTCAAATTTCAAATGCTACTAGATACTGAAATAACCATAATCAACTGAAAATTCAGGTTTCGACCACTTAAGCCTGCAGTTTATCCTGCTCATAAATGTTAAATTTGTTGGCATTTTAACATCTTTGAGCAGGATAAATTTTAGTCTCTGCTGAGTTGAGCATGAGAAGAGTTTTATAACCATGGGGACAGGTTAGATGTTTGAAAATTGATGAATTGGACTTTAGTTTAATAGAATAATCATGTTTGGGCAAGCCACCTAGATTGTTGAAATTGACATACTGTCAGATATACTACCGGTTTAGATAATCTTAGTTGAGCCTTCGGCATGGGAAAATCAACAATCTTGGTTTCTGACCAGGCCCCACACAAACCAGGCTGTACAGCCACACAAACAAAAGCTAGGAGTTTGATATTTCAGGTTTAGAAAGAAGAGGCATTGTACTCTCTATGGGGTGAAAACAAAGGCGCTGATCAGCTGTGCAGTCACTGCACAGCTGATGTGCATCTTTGTTTTTGCATACGCAGATTGTTGGTTTTCTGATGCAGAGGCTCATTTCTTGTCTCACTTCACTTTGATATGAACTATTTGTAAAACTGTTGTGTTACCTTTTTGTTACATCTGTGATTCCATTGTGTTTCTCTCATTATAGTTCTGTAATGTATTATTTAGTTATTGGCAGTTAAACTGCAATCATGTCATAAATTTACATTCAGTGGTCATAGGGCCCCTTGCCAAGTAGGGCCTAAAGAAATAGATGGGCTGCATGTGCCTCCAGGCAAAGCTTCTACGCTACTGACTGGCCATCTGATTACTGGTTCACCGTTCAGGTCTGTGCCTGCCCAGGAAAAGTGGTTCAAGTCAAACCATTCATATATATATATATATATATATAAGCCTTCATGGCTTAGTCAGGTGGTTATATTATTTTAGGCACTTTTTGGTGGTCTTGACATCCTAATTTTTGGTGAAAGTCCCATAAAATGGAGGCAGCACCATGATATGACCATAGCTGTTGACTGGGACATTAAGCATCAATTCTAACAAACAAATTTCAATGGTGATAAATGAGTTCCCAATGCCATTGACTTTTGACATCTTGAAAGGAAGGGGTGAACATTTCCTGGTAAGAAATAAAATTGTAACAGAAATCTTACCTTTTGACTTCTGAATTTTGTTATATAGATCTAGCCGTTTGCCTTCCTCACAGCTGAAATTCTTGTTGGTATGGTAGACTCTCGTAAAGCCTCTGTATAACGTTTTTCATGCTTAGCTATTAAAATTGATCCTGCTCTTAAATGCTAAAATGCCAACAATTCATGTGATGAGAAATGTTATTGTGGGTATTATGACAGAAGCCAACTGCTCAACCACAAGAAAAGCTGGTGGCTTGAAAGATTGAGGGGACGCTTATGTCTTTTATATAAAAACAAAGGTATTGATCAGTTGAGCTGTTACGGTGCAGCTCATTTTCACCTTGCTTGGTTTTGGTAAATTATGCAAAAAGCAATTTTATGTAATGGCATATTGGAATTATTTTCAATATCAGAATCATCAGCTTTCAGTCTTTCACTGGCAAACCTGCTTGGTTACTTGGTCTAGTCCTTTAGCTGTTGAGTGGGAAACAAACATGAAATCAACCAACATTGTCAAGTTAAAAAGTAGAAAGATTGGGGAAAAATGAGAAAAAGATTCCCTTTGAATCCACTAGTACCTTGTCGATGTCATATCAATATTATGCAGGCCAGTAGATTGGTGGTGCTCAGTTGTTACATCACTGTGAACAGAAACTTGTAATTAACTACAGATGCTTGCTTATATAAGGCATATGTCCATTCCTTTATTTATTTGCGCTGAGAACAATAATGAGACACATTAATCATTTTATATATAAAAAAATAAACCACTGATATTCAAAAATGTGGGCCTTTCTAGTATTATTTATATCCAATTACATTTTGTTAGTTCTTCGTTTTTGGCTCACCTGAGCCAAAAGATCACAAAAAGAGCTTATACTACTGTAAATTTCACAAATTTTCTTGTTCTGAATTATCAGCGAGCTCTTAAATTCTTGAGTGTGTACTCATTAATTTTTTAAAGCTTATGGTAAATCTTTTTTAAACGAGAACTTAAAATTTGCAAAGAAACAAACTCGCGAAAATTAAGGTCTCGAGAATATTTCCGGACTTAACAGTATACCAATGGTCTGCTGTACGTCGGTCCACGATTTTCTTCTCCTCTAAAAACTGCTTAGGCCAATTGTAGCCAAATTTCATATGAAGCCTCAGCCACTTGACCAGTCCTGTGCAGCCTGTTACCAAGACTGAATGGGTATGTTGAAATCCTTTAGAGAGGTTTTTAGAGTGTCTTTGTAGTGTTTCTTCTGGCCACCTTGAGAGTGCTTTCCCTCCTGATGAGTCCTGTAGTTCTCCATAAAAAATTTCTTTGGAAGTCGCTTATCAAGCATTCTTTAAACATGGACAGTCCATCTTAGCTGTATGGACAGTCCATCTTATTTCCGCTAGCTTTAAGACCATATGCATGCTTTGCACCCCTGCCTTGTTCAGGAACTCTGTGTCTGGAATCTTGTCTTGCCACTTGATTTTTAACATCTTTCTCAAACAGCATAAATGGAAATTATTAAATCTCTTAGCACGACATTGGTATACTTTCCAGATCTCACAAGCATATAAAAGGGTTGTCAGTACCTCAGCCTTGTAGAGCTTCAGCTTTGTGTCAAGCTTGATTCCATTTCGCTCCCAGACATTTGCATGAAGTCTTCCAAATGTCACTTTGTCTTTTGCAATCCAGACATCAATTTTGCACATCATTAATGTGCACTGCTCTGGAGAGAGTGCTTTCCAGGTACGGTAAGTAACATTATCAAAAATTCAGTTTTTGTCCATCACAGTGACCGTTGATTAATTGTACATTTTTCAAGATGCTGGTTGGTGTACAATCTCTGTCTTTTTTGTGCTGATTGTGAGATCATAGTTATCACATGATTGTGAAACTTGATCCATGACCCTTTGCATTTTTAGTTTAAACATATTTTATTCCAAATTTCACAAATTACATCGATACAAACATATAAATAGGTAAATGACGAAAAGGATTAGAACGGAAGCAGAGCTTTTCGAGTTCTTCTCCTTAGCAGACGTGATATGTAATATATAGGCGGAGTATTGCATGGTTGTACGATAATAAGTATACTATCTAAACTAAAAGAGGTAGGTTCAATTAAACTAGAAAAAAGAAAAACATGAAGAGGCATTGGTTATTGAATAAGGATAAATGTAATTTTAGACCATATAGATAGAAAGAAAAAATAAAGATGGAAGTAAAGTAGGAAATCAAGAGAGGGGTGGAAGAGGAGGGCTTGGTCGCAAAGGAGGCCTGTAGCACTTTAAGTATGAAATGTGAAATGTCGTCGCATGCCGTACCTTATTCTTAAAATCGATTTGAGTCTATTATAAAATCATGGACGTGGTTAAATATACGCTCATTTGTGACGTCAGACAAAGATGGATCACCATATAATAAAACTTGAAGTGTAGGTATACAATAGTTTGAGACCGAGTTCAACAGAACGATACGTTGTCGACGAAAGAGGTTGCAATGGAAGAAGAAATGCTGTGTGTTTTCAAAGTAGTAGTAAGAAACTCCAAGTCATTACATTAGATACAGATAATAAAATCAAGCAATGCAAAGTAAACGAAGCATTATTCCGCGCGCGAGTGCTTGGGTATACACATCTACGGTAACAAAACGGGACCATCATAGTAGTTTTACAAGCATTTTCTTTAACCCATGAAAATAAAGAGTATGTATAGAGTACATGAGGCAATAAAGCAAACATCACGATTAGGTGCAAACTAAGATTTTTGGTACATGCGCGACGATATAACGGCATGACATCACACGGATTCTGTTTGCACGGTGTTGTTATTATGTAACTGTAGATATAAGAAGAAGAAACAGAATGAATGATGCCATGCGTATGTCAAGCTCTTGGTAAAGGTGCCGGTTTACAACAACAAGGAATCATACCCTCTTCCCCAAGTCCCCCCAGAGAAAACAAAAAATAGTTGAACAAAACAATATCAAGATAACATGCATACAAGAATAAGCAGCAAAGTATGGAGGGAAAACTAACATGTGCGAGCATATTATAGTGTGTGTGTGTGTGTGTGTGTGTGTGTGTGTGTGTGTGTGTGTGTGTGTGAGACATTGCGCATTTGTATATAATCCAAAAGGGTAGTAGTGAAAGCAATGAGCATGCACTGTGTGTGTGTGTGTGTGTGTGTGTGTGTGTGTGTGTGAAAAATGAGATTTCAGTCAAGCAATGAATATGAAATATGCAGTCCTTATATTGCAGTTCATGCAACAAAAATACAGTACTACATCAAGTAATTCCATCATAACACGCACATATATGACAGCTAATGAAATCAAACCTGGCATTTTTGGGAAGGGGGAACCAATGTGTTTATAAATAGTCCAGGTTACATGACCAAGATGGCCGCCATGCCCATATATGGTAAAACCCCTTCAAAATACTCCTCCGGAACAGGTGGGCCGATTTCAACAAAACTTGGCATGTACCATCAGTGACCAGAGTACTTCAATGTATTTATATGGGCCTTGGATGACGACCTATTTTACGTCAAGGTCAACATAGGTCGCCTATACATTTGAATGGGGGAACACTGTTAAATTGTCATTTGAAGGTGAAAATTTTCAGTATATGGGCAAATGGGCTGAATATTCATGATTTTGAAAGTCATTGGACCCCAGGGGCTCATATGCCCCCACCCCTGGGGCAATATACTTGTATATTACAATAATATTCAAATATCTCCTCTAAAACCGTTTGACCAAGCACAGCCAAATTTTATGTGAAGCATCTATGGGATGGGGGAACGAATGTGTATATAAATAATCCAGGTCACATGACCAAGATGGCCGCCATGACCCTATATGGTAAAAACCCTTTAAAAATCTTCTCTGGAACCGATGGACCGAACACATCAAAACTTGGCATGAAGCCTCAATGGCTGAAGTAGTAAATTGTGTATATAAATCATGACCCTGTGATGACCTTGACCTAGTTTATGAAATTTCATATGTGTATTCCTCATAAAAAATAGTTGACCGTATTTTTTCATGTCCGAGTTATGCCCCTTTTCTGAGTTACATCCTTTTAAAATCAAAATTTGAAAATCTTGTGTGCAAAATATCTCATAAAGTATTTGAGCTAGAGCCTTCATATTTGGTATACTGGTTGGAGCTGAGGATTAGATGATGACCCGATTAACTTTTCAGAACTTTCCGTCAAATTTTGATTTTTCCACTTCAGTGAAATTTGAAACTTTTGAATAGTGAATGGCAGGGTTTTGAAATTTTATATACAGATTTTTCATGAAAAAATAGTTGACCCGTATTTTTTTCATGTCCAAGTTATTCCCCTTTAGCAATTATGTCCCTTTGAAAACAAAATTTGAAAATCTTGTGTGCAAGATATCTCAAAAAGTATTTGAGCTAGAGCCTTCATGTTTGGTATACTGGTTGGGGCTGAGAAGAAGATTACCTGATTTTGAGAAAATTACCCCATTTTGAAATTTTTACTCCATTTCTTACTTATCTGCAAAAAGCTTACATTCTGTTTCTGGGTCGAGGTCAAAACAGAGGCAACCGAACGGCTTCTTCATTCTTCGAATGAAATAAATGAATCATACAAACTGCCAGTTTAGGGACAAACATACAGTTGGGGGCATAGTGTTTTACAAACACGCATTTCTAGTTTAAAGCAAGGTCAACATGGGTCCCTATGCATTTGAATGGGGAAAACTGAAAACTGTTTTTATCTAAAACAATAATGTGTCTTAAACATCTTTTATTTCAAATAATAAAACTATAAAAAGCTGGGTGTGCACTCCTAACAATAAATTACAGTAGCTGTATTATATATAGTGCATACCATGTGAGCCACTGATAGACAAAATCAGCCCCTAAGCGCTGCCCGATTCCTATCGGTCTTCGCACCAGCACTGTCTGATCAGAGACTTCGTTTTGATGAGTATTGGGTGATTTTCGACTGATCAGACTAATTAAATACACAGCTGTTGCGTTTTCTATGTTGATGTTACTTTTTTTTTCCTTCTTTTTTATTACGCGTCGGTTCGTATCGAGAGTTTAACACGGGTATGTATACATATAGGATTTTATACAAGATTTTTTATTGTTGCAAAGTTAACCCAGCGGAAGACTCAAGGTAAAAACTTTATTTACTTTTGAATTAAAAGTTATACTTTATATGATTTATACTGACGTGTCATATTCGTTTTATATGTAGTAATAATAGCTTACCTTCGTTTTCCGTACATGTCGTGACAATCGTTTCTAACCCATATTGTGGTGAGGTGGCTAGTTAACCGCTCTGGTCTGAGCCTGCCCAGGAAAAGTGGTTTCAAGTCGAGCCACTCAAACACCTTTTTGGTTTACTTGGGTGGTTATTTTTAAGCACGTTTTGCGTGTCATGACATCGTAATGTTTGGTTGAAGTTCCATAAAATGGAGACAACGTCCCGACATGACTATAGCTGTTGACTCGGACGTTCAGCATCAATTCAAACCAACAAACCAACCAATCTGTAAGCTGACTCAACACTATATCTTCATACCCACTGCTTTTCTAATGCGTAATATGCATTTCAGTACAACTTGTGGTAACATCCTGATCTTATTATAATTTTTATTGCTCTTTCTTTATTATGTGACGAGGAAGTACGCATTGTATCATGCAATCCATGATCCTGCAAAGTGAAAGTCACTGCACAACTGACAGTGTGCACTTCATCCCATGACGAAGAAACGGTCCTTTTGCGAATAATGTTCAAAAAGTATAATATTTGGGCCGCATCATGAGAAAACCAGCATTTTGCCTATGCGAAAACAAATGCGCAGATCAGCTGTGCAGTTACTGCACAGCTGATCAGCGCCTTTGGCTTCGCTACATGGATAGTACAGTGACTCTTCTTTCTAAATCCGAAATTTCAAGCTTCTAGACATCTTCTGTAACTGCACAGACCGGTTTGTGTCAGACCTTGCCGGAAACCCAAATTTTTGGTTTTCTCATGCGAGGGCTCATATTTCATGAAATGCGGGCCCGTTGTGAATACAATGGTGTCTAGACACTCAGATACTTGTCAAGGCCAGCAGTTGACCCGCGTCATTGGTAGTGTTTTAGCCCATGGTTGACACATACTTCGAAATGCTATCTTCTAGACATGCAATAATTATTTACAATTATCCACATTAGAGCCTTATCATGAGAAAACCAACAATCTGCATATGCATGAAAAAGGTGCAGACCAGCTTCGCAGTAACTGCGAAACTGATCAGCGCCTTTGTTTTCGCCACACGGATAGTACAGTTCCCCAACTTTCTAAATCCAAAATTTCCAAAATTTACCCATTTTCAGTGCTTGTATACAGCTCGGTTTGTGTCGGACCTGTTCAGAAGCCCCGAAGACCGGTTTTCTCGCGTTGCGACTCAATTATTTTATGTATGTGCGCGTCCATTATGTAATAAACTTTGGTGCTAATGAATATATGGCAGGCAACTGGGTACTGAATTATTGTATGGGTGCATGTCCTTCATGCATTCATAAATTGCAGTTGAATGCACCATATTTCAATGTATAAGTCTATTACGATCATAGTAGACTAACGTCACAGTAGTTACCGTTATAATTCAATGACATGAATGCATTTGACCAATCCGAACAGGGGTATCATTCAGATTTATACCGCTAAATCTGTGACGTGTGTCTACTACGATCATAATGGATCTATAAAAGGTATTAGTGTTTCCTAAACCAAGAAAAGCTGACATCAGGAAAACATGTCCGTGTAATGAATACCCCCGTAAACTCCACTTTCATATAGTAAAACTGGGGTTTGCAGGGGTATACCTATTTTTCTTATTTTTGCTCTAAAACATAGATTGTGGGTACTCGTTAGAACCGCCTCGCCGAGGCGGTTCTAACGTGTACCCACAATCTATGTTTTGAGCAAAAATAAGAAAAACATCAAAATTTTTCAGCTGAAAATTTTAAATTTTTAAAGCTCAAAAAATCTCCGTTTATTGCATGGGCAATTTTTCGTAATGGATTATGCAGTTTTGATCTGCATTTAGTTCATTGATTAAAGTCCTGGTACAATATTGCAATATGATAAGTTGAATTTTGTAGTTGAATAGAGTTTCATGGCTTTTCTACGGAACTTTTTTACGTCTATCAGAAGTTTGTTTTATTGGAAGGAATCGCCCCGGGAAGTGTCCAGGATGTCTCGACCCAGTGAGCTCGTCGGGCGGTCGGCGTCGGCCACCAGGCCGAGTGGGGCCACCAGGCCGAGTGGTGACGAGCGCGACGAAGAGCCGATGGATTTCGAAGAACTTCTGTCAACGTCTGAGAAACATGTCGAGTATGACGACGACGAGAAAAAAGGTACTCGAGTGTCGCGATAAGACTTGTACAATTTGTTTTGGCTCGGGAAAGTTTCCAGTCTGACAGGTGAGACTTTAAACCGAGGTCCCAACTCAATGTGAACTAAAGCTATTGGTGGGACGTTAAACCGTAAATCTACCAACATACTAGCCTTCCACTGGATAGCGTAAAAGAACACATACTTTGCCTACTTGCGAGTCCGTTTACGCCATGTGCACACTCGGTAATATACGTCCTGACGTTTTCAACCGGCTTGGCAAAATAATATATGAAAATAAAAGCAGAAAGTATTCCGAAGCTTGAAAAAAAAAATGCCAAAAATAATAGAATTTCAGTAAGACCCCTTAATTGACTACTCTTGGAACGTGAAGTGCCATAATCAGCCCATGCCGCAGGTGGCAAGAGGCTCTTTGGTTGATGGCGCAAAAAAGCAACAACGTGGTTTACCCATTGTATCAAGCATAAGGTCAGTATAGTCGACAGCCCTGTCACAGAAATGGTACTATTCTCATGAAATCTCGGTTGCTCAATCGGTAGCCTGTACATTTATTAATGAAGCGGACTCGCAATCGATCTTCACGTCGGTTTTCGTTTCATGAAGATTTGGTCATGAAAATATTATTACGCCCATTCTTCGTCTTCCACAATCTCAAAAAGAGCATAAATGAGTTGTGAAAGAAATGTTCGCTGGTATCCTGCCTCTGGGAGGTATGCCTTAGTACATAGGGGGAGCCGCCTCATGGAAAACCAACAATCTGCATATGCGAAAACAAAGACGCAGATCAGCTTCGCGGTGACCGCGAAGCTGATCAGCGTCTTTGTTTTCGCTACTCGGATAGTTTAATTCCTCTTCTACTTAAAACCGAAATTTCAAGCTTCTAGCTCTTTCCTGTGCTTGTACAGGCTGGTTTGTGTCAGACATGTTCGGAAACCACATTGTTGGTTTTTCCACGAGGTGGCTCAGGGGGTTGTGTGGCTAGGATAACTGATTGTCCCGACATGACCATAGCTGTTGACCGTGAACGTAAGACAGGGGTACTAGGTAGTGATGTTGCAACTAGATTTACAGGAACGTAAAGCATCAACGTCAGTTGGTTAACTCACAACCTCAAGGGTGAATAGGTGGTCGGCAAAACGTCCTGGGCAAAACATAGCTCCAAGTCTGGTACCATTAATGAAAAGACGTTCCTGTAGATCAGCTGCGCACTTGCTGTGCAACTGATCTGCACTTTTGTATTTACACAGGTAAGGATTTCTCATGATGTGGCTCTTATAAACATTACCCGAACCTTACAAGAAATGTAGGTAACGTAATCGTGGTAATCTCGTACATGCAGAATATTTCAAACATTACACCAATTTGTTATGGGTATTGCATACTGCGGAAAGGTAACAGGTTTGTAGGTGAATCAAGGTAGTAGGTTCAATAACCGGGGGCTATCAAAGAGACCGACTGCACGCAATTTGAAAAATTAATGCATCACTGATCAGAAACCAATAATATGGATTTTCACATTCAGTCATATGCAAATTTTGTGGAAAAAAAAGAAAGAAAAAAAAACTTTTCGTTAAAAATCGAGAGCCCTATCACTCTACATGCTCTATATACTCGTTGCTAGAATGATGTCCGTTTTTTGTGAAAAGGCTTATAATATATTATGTGTGTATAGATAGGTTTCATTCATGTTTTTTGTTCTTGGTGTTTTGTTTGGCGTTAATGGTTTTATTGATCCTTAACTATACATAAAATTGTAATTCCCAATATCATGACTATTTAAAACGATATGAACAAGTATATTTTATTTTATCTATATTTATAGTATATTGTATATTCATGTTTTGTTTGGCTCTGGCTAAATTTCTTTTTTCATCTAGCTGCATCATGTTTTATTGATGTTTTAGTTTATTACAAAGCACCTAATGATAAGCCAAGTAACAGCTTACCGTCATTATTCCGAAATAACCTGTTCATTTCTCCATAAAACCATAGTAGATTATTGGTGCTCATTTGAAGCGCATCGACGAGGCGCTTTGACTGACTACCCACAACTTATCTTTTTATTAAGAAACAACACAAATATTATTCATTTTGTCAAAAAGTACAATAGTACATAAAATGAGCCGCCTCATGGGAAAACCAACAATCTGCATAGGCGAAAACAAAGGCGCAGATCAGCTTCGCGGTAACCGCGAAGCTGATCAGCGCCTTTGTTTTCGCTACTCGGATAGTACAGTTCTTCTTCTACTTAAATCCGAAATTTCAAGCTTCTAGCTCTTTTCTGTGACTGTACAGCCTGATTTATGTCGGACCTGTTCGGAAACCACATTGTTGGTTTTCCCACGAGGCGGCTCAAATATCTAGTACTCTGCAGGGTAATGATATAAGACGGATATAGATTCTTTTCATGATAGTTCTTTGACATAATATACTATAAATTACAATGAATTTAGTCTAAAATGGGCAGATATATGCTGAAATATTGATATGACCTTTGGCATACATTTATTATTGAACTTGGATTATTGGGTAGCAGATTTGTAAACAATTTATGGTAATCGAAACTTGTGTTTTTGTTGTTACCTGGAGCTTAAAGGAGATAGAAGACACTGTTATGCTATTGCGATCAGACATACTTATTTGTCACCCAAAATTCTGAACTAATCTGATTCTCAACTGGAAAACTACATATTGGAAAATTTCCTTTTAGTGTCAATAAAATCACATGTTAGCCGGTTGCAAAACTCGAAACGTAACTTTGACGTCGAATGACGTCCATTCAAGCAACGCCAAGTTTGGATTATTCTTAACATCAGTGTATGGACATGCGGATAACCACTTATTTTCGGCTTGAATTTTTCAAGTAATATAAAATAGCTACTCATTTTGATACGTGATGGGGTGTGGAAACAGTAGAGCAGTGGCTCCCCACTCAGTGGAGTCGGGGTCGGTAGACAGGGACGAATATTTACGTAGACACCCGGGACTACGTAATCCATCTGGTGACGTCATAGAATCAGAGGTGTCCGGAGATGTACGAGGTAGGTAGGCCTTCTGAATATTTTTCATCAAACTGGAAAAATGAAAATGCAGAGTCACAAGAAGCTGTCAGTATTAATTTCCGGCCATGTCAAATGCAACTGAGGCGTACAACCACAGAAGATGACTTGAGATTGGCCTTAATGACACTGTGGTGTAATGAAATGCGTATGCATGTAGGGCCTATAATGTGCGCATGTTTATATAATTATTTGCAAATATCGACAGCACACCGTACATACGGCTCGTCAAATTCCAACTGGTACGTCAAATTCCAGATGTTTATGTCAGCGCGTGCGTTTTGGCGGGTAAATTATTTTGTTGTTGTTTCTTGTTTTATTATACTTAAGCTAATGGTTTAAAAAGAAAATAATAATCGGCAGTCTTGTGTGGACATCCACGCATCTGTACATACAAGTGTCATGGTCAGCTCATCCGTGGATTGGCGAAAACAGTGCACGAAAGTCTTAAAATGGCACGTTTTCAGAAAACATCCATACTTTTTGCTAAATATCTCCATAACTAGAAATAATTGAAAGTCGCATGCTCGAATATATATAGCTTAGTATCTATTTAAAAGCCTGATTTAAGCTTTTATTCAAATTAATTACTACTATTGATAGCGCAGCTCATTCTTTTGAACCATGTGTGATTTTACATGATACGAACCACGACAGTCGCTTTATACTTGAAAGACCAGACGGACAATAGCTTTTGATACGTCAAATAACAGACGTAGACACGACTTTGGATACGTGTCGCATCAGACGTGTTGAGTGCGATTATTTCAAATATCCATGGCACCCTGGCATTGTTTGGCCTTCTTAAGCGGTTAACTTGGAAGTATACGTTCAAAAAATAAATTGTATTTCTTGAATTGGAAATGTTATGGATGGCATACAGTTTATAGATGGGTAAAGAGAAAATGGCCACCTTAAAGACACACGACGTTGATTCATTATATCCACATTTGCACAAAATGTTGAAACCGTAGAATCAACATTAAGACACACATTGTTGAAATAATGTTGTTTCGGTCAACCCGTAACATTGTTGAATCAACATTGATTCTACAACATTGTTTCAAAGTTGATTGAATCAACATTGGTTCGCAATTGTTTCAACTTTGTGTGTCTGCTGTTTTGTTTCCACTCAAACATAGTATAACTTTATGAGAGTGATATAGTGGTCGGGGTTTGAAAAGGTACAAGCAGGCAAAGATCAGGAAAAGGCACAATCAGAAAAAGATTCCAACCTGCTTGTCTCAGTTCTTGATCCTTGGTTAATCTTATTTTAAAGGCGCTGATAGTCGACGACCTTAACCACGGCCTGTTGTGCGGTCGTATGATCTAGTGGGTAGTTGGTTCCCATCATACCCGACCGACACATACGCGTGTCATGTTGATGGCTTTTGAGCCCCCGGACTCTGTGGCAGTATGCAGGATGCACAATATGTACATCAGTATATGCATTTGAAGGTGGTCTGGTTGCGATATGGGCACTCACCCATTGGGGGCTAAAGAAATAGATGGGCTGCTTGTACATCCAGGTAAAGCTTATACACTACTGACCGACCATCTGATTACTGGTTAACCCCTCTGGTCTGAGCTTGCCCCAAACGTGGTTCAAGTCATACCATCCATACGTATAAGCATTTTTGGCTTAGTTGAATGATTATATTTCAAGCACTTGTAGGATGTCATGGCATCCTCATTTTGCGTAAAAGTCCCATAAAATGGAGGCAACGTCCCGACATGACCTTATCTGTTGACTGGGACGTAAAGCATCAATTCAAACAGTCAAAAACACATGTTTTTGTTCCGTTGGTATGAAAATTAAATTCCATCAAAGAAGCACATTGGCAAACAAATAAAGCACAGGTTATGCCATGGTGTTTCTAGGGCGAAGACTCAACCGAGCGAATGCGTGAAGGCACCTGAAGGAAACCAACAATCAGTTTGAACCCTGGTATGCCCAGGCACAGACCGCAAAGTTCAGTTCCGGTCCATGCCATACTGAATTTATAATCAAAATTAGGGGTATGCATATAATTAAAGCTAGAAACAATGCGCTATTCGTAAAGAATTCCCCGTCTCATGGCGCTTATACATGTACGTGTACTGAGTCGCGTATAACGTAGTGTTCTATTTGAATATTTAAAATTGCTTTGCAGTAGTCATGTATCAGTTAAGTTATGTGGAATATTATCAAATGCTTTCATTTTTTTCCAAATTTCTATATAGTCAAAAGTACAATCAGCTTTTAGTTCATCGAATGGCCATCTTGAGTAAAAAAGCGGCATATAAAATCGTTTAAAGACAGTCGTTTCACTTTATTTCCTTTCCAAGTAATGTTTTCTTTATGCGATTTATGGTTAGTAGCGATGCAAATTAAACCATATACTGACTATTGCATAACAAAGAAGTGTTTTAGTAGACCCGTATCATAAAATGTTGATCTACCGTCTGGTTCATTCCGTATCGGCCGTCTGTAATTTCACTTATCATATGACATTCGCCCGTCTGTACTTTGGCGTATTGTTTTTGTCGCCAAGCAACAGAATAAAACGATAAATACACTGTAAAAGTTGATTATCAATGATCCTTCAGATGGAGATTGAAAAATATAAGCCTCAATAAGATTAATGAAAAGTTTAGGTATTTTTGGTAAAATACAGCAAAATAACTTACCCGCCAAAACGCACGCGCTGACATAAACATCTGGAATTTGACGTACCAGTTGGAATTTGACGAGCCGTATGTACGGTGTGGACAGGTCCCTTGGAAGTCATGGGAATAATTTCCTAAGATGAAAATGTTATTATATTTTCTGTTTTAGCCATTGAAGAGGCCCCACCGGAAGTCCTCACCGTCAAGTCACTCGACCTTCACATTCGCCAGAACGTGAAAGAGCACCATACAGATGAATTTGACATCACAGACGCTTTACAGAACCCCAACAAGACAGAGTCCCTGGTCGTGAGACGGGGTCAGGCGTTCGAGATCTCGGTGGAGTTCAACCGTCCATATGACCGAGGACATGACGATCTTAGGCTGGTATTTACTGTTGGTATGTACACCCTGTTCCCTAGAAATAATTCAGCTTGTGCATGAGAAAACCAACAATTTGGGTTTCCTACCAGGTCCGATACAAACCAGGCTTTATAGTCACAGAATAAAGCTAGAAGCTTGAAACTTTGGATATAAGTAGAAGAGGAATTGTACTATCCGTGTGGCGAAAACAAAGGCGCTGATCAGCTGCGCAGTTACTGCACAGCTGATCTGCGTCTTTGTTTTCGCATATGTAAATTGTTGGTTTTCTTATGCGAAGACTCAATTGCATTGATCTCCCCATTACCTTACCTCATCTCGTTCATGCTAACTATCCCGACCCATCAAAAATGTGCTTGCACTTCAGCTCCTTTAAGATAATGTGGGGATCAAACATAATGTTTCATTCATTAACATTCGCTTGGTCCCGAGGGGAGTGTTAAAAATCCCGAGGGCGTAGCCTTAATACCCTTGTCACACGATATTAACAAGCATATATTAGTGAAGAAAAAAGCCATGCAATGCGCGTGCGGACGTGCTGCTAATACACCAAATTTATTAATCGGGCCCCGCAAAGTACATATACATGCACACATGTATAGGTTCAATTTAGTTTATAACAATCATGATCTAAAATAGTTACGGCATCTGATAGCAAGAGTTAATCGCTTTTCCAGCTCGTGAGTGCATTTACATGCATTTTGCACCTGCATTTTGTGATGCAAGTTGTAAATATTATTACGAGATAGTTTGCATAGTTAAAATAATTCATTGAATCCATGCCATTTTTGTCGAAAATGCGTAAACACGTGCTGTATAGACATTTAGACATTTCCCACTTTGGTTTCGATGATAGAATTTTTGTTGTGAAAGTTATAGTCTGTTAGCTGTCTATTTAAACTGATGTTTTGCTATATATCTTCAAAACAACAAAACTGATCACTTTGAGGTATGGTGTATCTTGAATGGTTATTTTATACATTTTTAACAAATTTTTACACTTTGAGGTTAAAAAGTTTCTTTTAAAAACTGCCCATTTTTACATGACAATTTGGCTGTAATGAACATGGGAGTGAATTTGTTTATGTAATAGCCTATGTAATGTTGGTTAAGTCTGCATTTAAAATGCACATGAAAAAATACATTAGGTAAAAGCAAAGAACTCTCCTGTGTTCCAACGCAAGACTAGACATTGTTTCTTTTTTCCGTCGTATCTGCTTGAATATACCTCATAAAGCATGCCATGCAGCTTCAGACATCAGGTCCGATTAGAGCCATTCCTATCATGCGTGTATGCAATTTTATTTTGATGGAATTGATTAACATTGCAAACATTGTGTCTACGATGAATTCAGTATGCATTCCATCTTTTGATATTTGTATAATTCTGTTAGTAAACTTTCTAAAAGTTGTTGTCTGTAAAACTTAACGATGAACTTAATTACAAGTACAGTTCACAGAAGCTATCAAAGCTAGTGTAGTTGATTTAGAATACTACAAGTAATACAAGCATATATTATAAGCCATTTGAGCCGCCTCGTGGGAAAACCAACAATGTGGTTTCCGAACAGGCCCGACACAAACCGGCCTGTACAAGCACAGAAAAGAGCTAGAAGCTTGAAATTTTGGATTTAAGTAGAAGAGGAATTGTACTATCCGAGTAGCGAAAACAAAGGCGCTGATCACCGCGAAGCTGATCTGCGCCTTTGTTTTCGCCTAGGCAGATTGTTGGTTTTCCCATGGGGCGGCTCATTTATAATTAAGACTGCACTTTTTTATACATTATGAAAACATGCCCATACAATATATAGAGATTTTTAAAATTGTAAAAAATGAAAATTTCTGTAGAAAAAATTTGATATTTTTCTTATGTTTGCTCAAAACATAGATTGTGGGTACACGTTAGAAGTTAGAACCGTTCTAACGAGTACCCACAATCTATGTTTTAGAGCAAAAATAAGAAAAATAGGTATACCCCTGCGTACCCCAGTTTTGCTATATAAAAGTGGGGTATAAGGGGGTATACAACACACGGAATGTTTTCCTGATGTTTTTTTTTCACGTTATTTAGAAATATTACTGCTTGCCAGAATGGCAGACACGAAACACAAGCCTGTGTATGCATCCTTCTGTGTTTGTGTTTTTTATCTGCTGTCTGTTAAATTTAACTTGATATTTTCAAAATGTTCTTGATTCTATCAACAGGCATGATGAATTTGTTTTTCTTTGGATTGCATTGAATATGCCAAAATATTGCGCTCTGTCAAAACATATTTTTTTTCTAAAAATGTTGGCACCTGATACACTGGTCAAAATTGTTTAAGCCCCAGCTTTAATATGGTTTATTACCTAATTACATAAAAAATTGTATAGAAATGGCTTTTTGTTATTTTCATCTATTCCAGTTACTATTGTTAATACTTTGAAACAGAACCAGGCAATATAAAATTCTATTGCCTGGCCAGTGATCAGTCTATTGCCTGGTCATGTGATATGCCATATGACTGCAATGTAACAAGGTAACAACATGAAATTGTACTAGGCAATAGAAAATTCTATTGCCTGGCCAGCTGTCTATTGCCTGGTCACATGATAAGTCACATGACTATAGATGTAATTAGGTAATAAAACAGTTATTTAAAGCTTAAACAGGCAATAGTGAAAGATATTTTCCCCTCGGTGCAGGTACCGACTTGACATGCTATTGGCCGAGGCTTCGGGTCGGGCAATAGCCTGTCAAGTCGGTACCTGCACCTCGGGGAAAATATTTTTAACTATTGCCTGCTGAAGCATGAAATAAGTGTATACTAATAGACACAAACTCGCCATCACGATATTTTCGTATTTCCATTTCTTTTCAGTTTATTTGCAATTATTAATTAAAAATGCTTTTACATGTTTCTAGGTAAACGTCCAATGCCGTCACGCGGATCGCACGTGGAGTTCATCTTGTCCGACCGGGACGAGCCTAAAGACTGGGGCGCCCTGATACTGTTCCAGAACGAGAACACCCTAAAACTTAAGGTCATGACCCCGCCCACGTGCATCGTGGGGAGGTGGAAACTCAAGATTGACGTTGTGAAGAAAGGGGACACGGGAACAACGGTGTATAGGTACAACTATGTAGGCAGGATTTATGTGCTGTTCAACCCATGGTGTAAAGGTAGGGAAATGATGTAGATGTAAATTTTAAGATTTGAGCGATTTTAGCTAGTGCAGTTCATTTGAGCCTTCGCATGAGAAAACCAACAATTTGCGTTTCCGACCAGGTCCGATCAATGAAGATATAAATGTAAATCAATATGTTGTAGTGCAACAGCTTTACGTAGATCAGACATTGCATAATACGGCGTCTGATCATACATGTAGCCAATTATTATTTTGCATAGTAGATAAAAAACGTATTGAGTACGCATTGTCTCAATGACTATTATCAACCACTGTCATTTTGTCTGTATCAACGCTTTTCGACCAAGCATACTTCAAAGGTTCATCCATTCTCGGTGAATTATTTCCACGCATCATGTTACTGCTGCCGGCTAATGTAGTTTGGCTTGGTCCTTGTTTTAGATGACCAAGTATACATGCCAGATACCAAGCACCTTGATGAGTACATTCTCAATGAGACCGGGAAAATCTACGCTGGCAGTCAAAGGAGACTATCCCCTAAACCATGGGTCTTTGGACAGGTAAACTGCAACACGATGCAATATTTTTCGTAAGACATTATGTATTCAATAGACTGATTACAGTCGAAGATGTAGATTCCCAAAATACATCACCTGCTGACCATACCTTCTTCTGTATTATCCTAACATGATACCATAGGCATACGACACTTTATACTTAGCTGACTAAAAACATATACGTTTGGTGAGATAGACAAAGAAGCTATGGTCAAGAAAATAGAGTATTTGACCGGAGTGGTGTGTGATACGAGTACCATAAAAAATATTATGTAATTCAACAGATAATGTTTTATGCAACAGGGTTTGATTTCATTTCCAGTTTACCGGTGATGTTCTAGATTGTTGTATGCACCTCCTGGAGAACTCTAGACTCACTGATAAAGCCTGTGGGGATCCGGTACTGGTAGCCAGGAATATATCTGCATTGGTAAGCCGCTCTGCTCAATATTTCGTTGCTTGTGTAGCTCCTACCATTGAGATACAACAAACTTGGTTGCCTTAGCCGCTATATTTTGAAGCATATTTCTGTCTTGTCTTCCAAATGTTAAGTAAAACTCCCATTAAATGGACACAGTGTTCCGGCATGGCCATGATTTTGGTTTCGCTTAGTTTGAAGCACATTTCTGATGTCATGACAACCAAAGGTTTGGTAAAATTCCCAATAGATGGACACAATGTTCCATTTCTGTTTACGGAGGCGTTAGAGTCCTGATACAGGTACAGGTGGCCTAACATTGAATCTGAATCTATAATGATTGCAGAGGGAGGCAGTTTTACGGAGCAGGTTCCATCAGGGGTCATGAAACAGTGGTGCCACAGGTATAATACTTTAGGGGCCTCTTTATTACCCACTGCAGAGATATGATATTCTTGCACACCAGACAGAAATTGCCACACTTTTTGCCTGGGTGATAAAATTGCATCTCACCCAGGTGTTCTCACCCAGGCTAAAAAAAATACGCAAAACCTTGAAATAAACCAGATTTTGGGGGTTGTTGTGCAAGAAAAAGAATCTAATATGGTGTTCTGTTCTAGATGGAAGTTTCCAACCCTCGGGATGACCGTGCTGAGCGGAACCTCGGCAGAGCCTCGGTTCCGCTCAGCACGGTCATCCCTTGGGTTGGAAACTTCCATCTAGAACAGAACCCCATATAAGATTCTTATAATCTCCTCGTTATAACGATTCTTTGATCCCCGGATTATACTTCACCAAAAAGGATTATAAATAAGATAAAGAGTGGTACCACTTTAGCTCCTTCTGAAGCTTACAAACTAATTGACTGTTTTTATACATTGAAAGGTAAATGCCCCCAATGACAACGGCGTATTGGTCGGTAACTGGTCGGGTGACTACGAGGGTGGTACCTCCCCGTTGGACTGGGCTGGCAGTGTAGCTATACTGGAACAGTATTATAAGACCAAACAACCAGTGATGTACGGTCAATGTTGGGTCTTCTCGGGGGTCACAACGACTGGTATGGATAACTTAGGACTATATAAAACATTAAATTAACAAAGATACCAAGAGCAAACATAAATCTGTGTATATTAGCTGTACAATTATAGTGTTAACGGGGCTGTATTTAAACTCCCCAATAATGACAACACCTCCAAAACTCTCCGATACCATCATTCAGCGTTCATCTCATTGTCATAATAACTGTATTAAAAAAAAAAAAAAAAAAAAAAAAAAAAAAAAAAAAAAAAAAAAAAAAAAAAAAAATACTGAGATGCTATTAACATATAAAAATACTGGAAGGACAGTACATTTCAGCGTTTTCGTAAATTCTAATTAGCGATAGGACTATTTCTATTTAATCTTCATCTTTTTGATTCAGTATGTCGTGCCCTGGGGATACCGGCGCGCAGTACGACCAACTTCGCCTCGGCCCATGACACGGACGGGAGCATGACGATTGATATCCATTTCGATGCCAAGGGCAAGCACCTCGAGTACATGGACTCCGATTCCGTCTGGTAAGAGGGCGTTATTGCGAATACATGCCTATATAAAGAACGGCGATTTTTTGAGGATGAAAAAAAAAATATGAAAATTTTGATTTGAAAAAAATAAATAAATAAATAAATAAATAAACAAGAAAATAAAAAATAAATTAAATAAAAATATAAAAAAATTAGTAAAATAAAATAAATAAATAATAAATAAATAAATAAATAAATAAATAAATAAATAAATAAATAAAATAAAATAAAATAAAATAAAATAAAATAAAATAAATAAGCAAAAGTGAGAAAAAATATAGAAAATTCAACATTATTTGCAAGTTTTACAAGTAGAAGAAAAATCTATCTTTTTCATACATCATGATACATGTGCGTGTTTCCAAATGCACACCATCTAAAGGGTCCCACAAATGACATATATACGGGGGTCGTTCGGGAAGTTCGCTGAAATGTTAGACTATTTTTTAAGACTTTCCCTATAACCTTTTCTTAATGGACATCTTCTGTCGAGACGTACTTCTTGTGTCACTTTAACCATTTCGGAATCACGTTTGTACCATTCACCGTACCTTCTGTCCAACAAATTGCACTCTGAGCCCGGATAGCTCAGTTGGTAGGGCGCCCGGATAACTCGGTAGCGCGTTTGGCTTCTGGCAAGCTATGTCCCTCTGCCGTGCAGGTTCGAAAAAATGTCAATGATTCCTGCATCGGTATGTACCACTCGCTATGTACCGATGTTTCTGCTGTCACCTTCCGGGCGCGGTGGTTTCACAGGGTGTTTCCCGGCCGAACATCGAGAACTGCACCGGCTTTCCCCTACAACCAGACAGTCAGTTTCTAAGAAGCAGAATTGCTTTAATAGCTAATTCTAACACACCTCGCCTATATAGCAAATGGTAAAAAACATGTTATATTGTGCAACAATTTCACTGGGCGAATAAGCGTGACGTTACTTTGCGGCATTTGTGTCGTCAGCTATCCCACAAAGCAGCGTTAGACGGTGAAACGTCGTTTTACCGCACAACAAACGTAATAAGTGTGTGTAAATACCAGCATTACAGTCAAATATTTGGCGGGATATCTGCAATGCAATGGCGGAAAGCTGAACGATATCGACGGTTTCAGCAACATTTATTCCGTCAGTCAGTCAGTTGTAAGAAGTCAGTTGTCAGTCGGTCAGTTGTAAGAAGATAAATCACTCGCGCTACGCGCTCGTGATTTGATCTTCTTTCAACAACTGACCTCCAAACAGTGAATTATTACTCAACAACTCACTGCTAGAGTTGATCTATTTCTTAAGTAAGAAATGCCTAACTGACTTTTATCTCCAGTAAATACATTACAAAAATAAGATTTATAAATCTGAAAAAGGCAATTATAATTATATATACTAACTATTCATTGACGAAAAAAAAAAAAAAGAACAAAAAAACATTTGGTGTTTTATCAGAATTTATTAAGGTGATGGCCACACTGAAATATTACGCTTATATACACTCATATATGTCTGTTGTTATTTTTTGTTTTAGGAATTTCCATGTTTGGAACTGTGTGTGGTTTGCTCGCCCAGACCTTCCACCGGGATACGGGGGTTGGCAGGCCATAGATGCTACACCGCAGGAAACTAGTGAAGGTAAAATAAATTATACATACCATAATTGAAACTTGAATGGATATTGGCAATTGCTTTTGCCTTAGTATACTATAGCTATCCTCAGTTTTGTCGCACAGATTAATAGTCTCTATAAGTTTCTATATTTGAGCCTTCGAATGAGCAAACCAACAATTTCAGTTTCCGACCAGGCCGGACACAACACGGCCTGTACAGTCATAGAAGCAGCCTAGAAGCTTGAAAGGGCCTGTTACAGGGTATGGGAAATTAACATGGGAGTTTGCCCACGCATGGAATTTTATGAAATTATGTACATTAATTGGCTTGGTTATGACTGCTATAATAATGGTGTATTCTCTTGTAAATTCAATTCCATTGGCAAATTATGACGTAATATATGACGTCACTATGATAGCTAAGGCACCCCACTTTAAACGTTTCTATAGTGAACAACGATTCATAAAGCAAATGTTGGAAGCTTTCCAGAAATAAAGTAGTCATTGGTAAGTTTGCTGATACTATAAATGACTTTGTTGGTATCAAGATAGTGGAGGAGCAGTCATTTTCCATGTACATGTAACCCCAATTTTCACCTGCTTATTTTAAAAGAGGTAGAATTTGAATTAAAAATTTTCTGTGTTCCAGTCTTTGTCAAGACACCATTTTAATATAAAAACTGCCCACATATGGTAGAAATATATTCCTGAAATTTCACGAAAATCGTGGACCGGTAACATGGTGTTTTGTTACATTCATTACACATGACCCTTATTCATCCAAATGTTAACTTTTCACTAATAATTACAAAGATCTTTGATAATTGATTTATGACTGTAGGAGTTACTGTAGGCTAAATATAAGCAATTAATATTATTGAAGCATGCTTTTAATGAAACCCAACACACAGACCTTATACCCTGTTACATAAGTTACCGTTTGGACAGACTTAAAATAATTTAAAGATTTCAATAAAGTTTTGTGCTTAAACATCACATAAGTATAACTGCAGGGTTTAAAATGCAATATTATTGATCTTCCTGAATTCAGAAGTTGTCTGTCAGTACTCTTTTTATTTGTTACATATGTTACATTTAGCGCAAACATGTACTGTGAACAATTTTCATATGATACGACCTTTAAGAGCTGAACGTTTTCTTCTTATTTAAAAAGGATGTTATATGTGACTAGTTAATACACATGCTAAATCATGGGGCTCTTCAATTGCATTCAATTTATCCTTATTTAATAAGCATTTTACAAAATTATAAATTAAGAAATTACATTTCATTGGACATCACAATACATGTTATACCGCGATATTAATCTCAAGAAAAGATTATAAGCTCATAACCCAATCTGTTGTTCTGACATTCATTCACCATTCAATGCTTTATATTTATGCAAACCCTATCTTAGTACTTTTGCAGGCTTGTGTAACCAATAAGAACACATGATATGCAAGATTAATGTTTGTATTTGTATGAAAGGAATCTAATTTGTCTACAAGATGTTTGGCATGATATTACAGAACGTACTTTATTAAATCTAATTTTTACCAAGAAATTATTAACTTGAATATTCAGTTTTGATTGATGTAATGTATGTAAAGTAGAATATATATGTTTTAAATAGGCTGAACATAGGAAGAGGACTTGCTTTAACGATAAAACATACTTCATAATCAGCCTAAATGCATACATTTTATAAGAGATTTTGGTTTGGTGTTTATTTTGCAAGCATTTATGTGGGTAACGTATGTAATGCAGAGATGTTGTATTTGACTGAATGGTTTAAATGCTTAAAATACTTATGGCATATGACTTAACATAATTTATGTCTGTTTTAGTTTCATGTAAAGATCAAAATCAGATTGTTGAAAATCAAAGTTATAAAATTTGGGTACAGAAAGAGATATAGGAGGTACTCTAGCTTTCCCTGTAAAAAATAAAACATGGGATTGGTATGTTAAAGTAATTTACACTGAACATTTTTCTGTATTTCCACTTGTGTCTTTTACAATAAAATACTATTGGTCCAAGAGTAAGAAATAATAATATCAGATTCAGTTTATCACTACGAGACAATTCCACATGGACCTCCCTGTCTCACTCCTATATGAGAAGCATATACAATGTATATGGTTATCAGTTAAACAAAGTTAAACATCCTCTATTATTTCATCATAAGAATAGTTCAGAACTTTAAGCATTGATTCAACTGAAGGCAAACTGTAAGCCATTTGGTCTCACTGCTATTTTAGAATTACTTTATATCGTTCTAAACCTAAAGAAAACAGTCAAGTGTGAAAAACAGATGGTAGAAAACCATAATGAATAACATCTTTTTGGCAAAAGTAAGCAATGGCCAATAGCTGCTGCAATTAGAACTAAGATTCAACCTAAAATCCCATGTGGAAAACAATGAAATAACAAATAATTACTCGTATAAAGAGAATGTACAGTTTGCCAACAGAACGGCTATTTCCCAACAGGTGGCCACTCAGTTACATAAATGTAACTACATACATATGCCGTTCAGGGTTGTCTTAGCACAATGTGTGTCATAAATGTGCATTATGGTCATAATCCAAACCCTTTTTGCGATGTTTTGGAGCAATTTCAACATTTTGTTAAAATTATGAAAAGTGACCTACATGTATACAATGTAAAAAATTACAATGTTATCGGCTTTGAATTATCATGAAATTTTGCTCATATCAAGAGAATATATATGGCATCTTTTTATGCAAATATGGTATCTTGACAAAGACTGGAACATACTTATCTTTTATGTAGAATTTGGTATTTTTTCTAAATTTTCGAGAAAAAATTGAGAAATTTTATAATTATTTAATTAGGAAATCAATATAATACTTCTGTAAAATGTTTTTATGGTATAAGTTTAATGCCTGGGATGTTCTCGAGCCAACCCACTTGACAAATTTTAGAAAATTATAAAACTTAAATTTTACGACACACAAAGATGAGGGCAGGTATCATGTCATTGTGGGAGTGAGCCAAGGTTGTCTCCTGAGTCCTATAATTAATTATTTATTTCAATATATACATTTTCGTAGCTCATATATGATGACCTACTTATGTGTAAAATTTAAAGAAAATCCATGCGTGGGCACATTTGTAACACCCCCTTTTGGATATAAGTAGAAAAGGAATTGCACTATCTGTGTAGCGAAAACAAAGGCGCTGATCAGCTTGGCGGCTACCGCGAAGCTGGTCTGCGCCTTTGTTTTCGCATATACAAATTGTTGTTTTTCTGATGCAGTGTCTAATTTATATAATCCCATTCTTGAATACAGGTATCTACTGCTGCGGCCCGGTGTCCCTATTAGCCATAAAGCGGGGAGAGGTCCACCTACCCTATGATGGTAGGTTTGTGTTCGCCGAGGTGAATGCTGACAAGGTGTACTGGGTGGTGAATGAAGATAGATCCATGGATGTGAAAGGAATAAGAAAAGACAGGTTAGATATTTACTGATGTACAGTCTTCAGGCACACCCTATGGTCATTTTTATGGTCCACAGTTTTTGCTAGGATGAACATGTCACCAACATGACATGTATTTTCCAGTGCTTACCTTATAATGCTGAGTACCTTGCGTACTTACATGTATGTACCATTTAATGCCTTGAGTATGGAGCAGCCGAAGCGTGAACCTACGACGTACCGCTCCTACTGATGCGGGCGCTCTAACCGATAAGCAAGCTATCGGGTAACAAAGTGTTCCACCGGCAACTTGGTTCAGTTCCAATATTGGGCAGAGACCTCTAATTATCGTTCCCATAGACTCCCATTGTAATTTGCCCCAAAACAAGACTCATTCTTAGGCTTCACAGCTTATAGTGGACCCCGACACATTCAGCAGACGAGAGATCGCCCCAGGCCGTGTACAAGTGCAGCAAAAAAATAGGGGGTTAGCCAGCATTCAAGGACGGTACTTTTCGCTGTTTAGGGACACCCCAAAATCGCTCAACAATGGAAAAATAATTATTCAAAAATAACTACATCCGCAATTTGGCCATAGCATGGCAAAAGAGCAGCCGATTAAATAGAAATATATAGCAAAATATTCAAGAACGACTATACTATCATGTGACAAAAGACATTTGATAGATACGCATTTATGACCAATGGTAGGTAGCGTTACATCTTAAATTTGCCGCGGTAGATCTGCCCACACTTCGGGCCAATCACAGGCAGCGTTACATTTACTGGTCTCTGTCCTAAAGACACCCATTATTTCGTTTATTTTGACGAGATATTGCAATTATACAATGAAGGGAGCTCTTACAATAACAACGATGCTGTTTGATGCTTGGTTAAACGTATCATAGTCTTGGAGCTATTCAAAAAGTCAACCGACCCCCTACTTCAATAAGTCCAAAATAAGACAAATTTGCCTCTCTACATGGCAAAGATACAGCCACTGAATTAATTCAAAGCATTGGCGCTTCACCAGTTCCGGTATCGTTTTGTTAAGGACTATGGCAGGAAAGGTTAGATAAGGCAATTCAGTGACCTTGACCTTTGACCCTTGACCTTTATGATAGTCGCAATTCTACACTTAAAATTGCATTTTTGCACCAAAATTACCTATTCTTCACAAAATAACGGGTAAAAGCTGTGACCTTGACCTTCAATTTGTCTGTTTTGTATATTGTTCTTTTCATTTTAACATTATGATGTACTATCATGGTGAGTTTAACCTTATTACACCAGAGAACGTGAAAAACTTGAAAATCATTAATGATTACATTATACATTATAGGGGTCATAACTGCACCTTGTTGACTTCCCAGAGGTGTTTGGAACCACTACTGGTGCAATGGGTGAGGTTTGGTCCAGTAAATTTCGTTAAAGCACCCAAGTCATTTCTTAAATAACAGTTCCAGTGCTGTTCTGTTGTGAAAAATCTTTATGTTGTCTGTTTATTGATCTGTTTGTATGTGCATTTTTATGTGAATTTTTATATTTTAAAATTCGAGGATGGCCAATTTCTGTCTGTTCCGCCTTGGGCTTCAGATGTGAAATCATGAAGAGATACAAAGGGGGTATTGGTTCCTGAAAACACAGTTTCATTTCAGTGTCGAAACAGGGAGCACGCCTGAAGGTGATATTCTCTTTAGGGCAGAGACCTCTAATTATCGTTCCCATAGACTCCCATTGTAATTTGCCCCAAAACAAGACTCATTCTTAGGCTTCACAGCTTATAGTGGACCCCGACACATTCAGCAGACGAGAGATCGCCCCAGGCCGTGTACAAGTGCAGCAAAAAAATAGGGGGTTAGCCAGCATTCAAGGACGGTACTTTTCGCTGTTTAGGGACACCCCAAAATCGCTCAACAATGGAAAAATAATTATTCAAAAATAACTACATCCGCAATTTGGTCATAGCATGGCAAAAGAGCAGCCGATTAAATAGAAATATATAGCAAAATATTCAAGAACGACTATACTATCATGTGACAAAAGACATTTGATAGATACGCATTTATGACCAATGGTAGGTAGCGTTACATCTTAAATTTGCCGCGGTAGATCTGCCCACACTTCGGGCCAATCACAGGCAGCGTTACATTTACTGGTCTCTGTCCTATTGGCGATTGGCAGTTTGTTCAAAGAATATTATACAACACGAAATCGTGGTCCCTATAAAAGGAGTTATGTTGGTATTGGACTGCAGTCTCAGTGTCTCGCTGTTACATTGTAACACATGTACTTTATGAGTTGTGAATTTGCTTAAGTGTCGTCCTTTTTGCAATTGTGCATATGGAATATTTTGCTGCATTCTGCATGCTTGGTGATTAATTATGCTTAATACTTACGATATGTTTTCTGATAGTTAATTTAGTTTTTTCCCACCTCGATCTTTGGAGATGGAATTTCTTTCTGATTGTACCATTTCCTGATCATTGCTTACTTTTACCTTTACTGGTACCTTCTGTATTAACATGCATGTAATTGCACGGCAGTGTGTAGGGTAATGCTTATTGTTGGCAGTGTTTAAAAGGTATTTATTTAATTTTGCTTAAGCTGATGCTGGTCTGTCTGTGTTTCGATTTGTCAATTGGAGTCCAAGTTAAATAATACGAGATTTCGTTGTTTGTGACAGTCTGGGTCAGAGGTTAGTAACTCAAAGTAATCGTAAGTTCCCCTTCTTACGACATACTTACGATTGTCTTAAGATGACCACCTTAAAATTTACGCGATTGCTATTCCAGTTATTGTAAGCTATCGTAACGTTCTGAAATGAAAGGTGCCACCTCGTAAGATAAGACTACGCTAAGATGAGCTTCAGTTGACCATTTACGATGCTGTTAAGTTGTCACCGCACGTATTTGTAGGTAGGGCTTATATGTTCTAGTCGTTGCTTGCTTGAAGTGGTTTTTGTTGGATTAACGTTCGTTAAAACTTTTTTCGAAATGACAGGTTTCTGGCTTTCATTGCAACTCTGCATGGCGAATACTCACCATTACGGAAATAAATTGTGAAGAAAAACATCTGTAATTTTCAGAATTGGCATTAAAATGAGCACAAAGAATGCACACTCAGAGGAAAGACAAGATATAACAAGTGAATATAAATTCACAGAAGGTAAGCCTTTTTTCATTAGCATAATTATTTGACATATCTAGATCACACCGTATTAGCGGCAATCGCGAACAACCAATTTGATAAACAAAAAAGAGTTCTACATTGCCATAAAAGGCGTAGAATGTACGTTCTTGATTGCCAACACGCGCATTTTGGCAGTCGGGAACGCGGTTTTGTATAAAATCACACGTTCCACATTGCCGCTAAAACAGTGGATAGATATACTTTGTATATTTCTGCATGTTTTGCATGCTTTAGATTAGAACCGTTGATTTTTCAGCGTGGGTGTTCATATCAGTTGTAAGAAGGCCGGTAATGAGTTTTCCTGGGAGGACTACGCACACGGGTATGACGCTGACAGAGAAGATGTCACGGGCGATTACAAATTCCCAGAAGGTAATTTAACTCATTTTTGACGAATGGATTCTCCCATCATTATCAATTGGGTGAGTCCACTTTCATTTTTAGGGGTGTTAGGAGTGATTTGTATTTTTTATTCCATTTTTTCGATGAAATTTCTTTAAGCAAACAGAATAGCCCCAGATGGGACGCCGCGTTCTGCGGCGTCACATCTGGGGCTATTCTGTTTGCCTATGTCCTATAAAAAGGACGCCAGGGTTATATGAGTTAAATTAGAAACGAGTTACGTTGCAGATGTAGGAAATGATCAGGAAAATGCACAATCAGAAAGAAATTCTGCACTCCAAAACCGAGGTGGGAAAAACTAAATTGACACATTAGGTACTTAGTAACTTATACCCTGTTTACACTAAAACGAACTAAACCGTTTTCGATTCGATGCAAGTTACGTCGCTGTAAGGTAATCCGGATCGAATCCACTTGTCTGTTTAAACACATCTGAAATTCTCCGTTAAAACTGAAGAATTTTTTTTTTAATTTTCTGTTTTGGTTGCATTATAATCCGCTCTCAAGCTTTTTTACTTTTGTACGGCATTGGCTCGCTGTGCGCTCAAACCCGCTGTCCCTGAGCCGTGTCGCTACCTTCATGTCTTCAACAAGTCTCAAAGTCCTTTTTGTATCTCGCTATCCGCCCATAATCGTTTTAGGGCCCGCGTCTCATCGTGAGTCCAGGTTAATCCCATGTCACTGTCCTTTGCTACAGCCACTTTCGCCATTTTTATCTGTTGTGTTGACTCAGAATATTTCGCGGGAAAAGAAGCATGTGTAAATGTAAACATAACCCCAACATGCAAAAGGTCAGTATAAAAATAACATTTAATGCGAATTCGCTTCGGTTAACTGTTTAGACATGACTTTAATACCGAAGTAAAAGTGAATTCGGTTTCGATCCAAGGTGCTAAGCTGGATTAGTTTACTTCGAATTAGTTTTTTTAATTCGAATTAGAACTTCTAATGTAAACAGTTAATTCGAAGCGAATTCGGATTCGATTCGATTTAAAACTCTAGTCTAAACAGGGTATTAGAAAACATTTCGTAAGCCGAGTGAGCAGCTATTTCCAAATAGGCGGTCCGAAAAATATGAAAACGCACATAAGATTAAAAAAGCACAAAAATTGACTCCAAAGCATAAAACAAATGGAACCACAACAGAAGTATCGCCTTGGAACGATCAGTAATATAAAATTACTGGAGGCTTAAACCGGTTTTACAGGCGCCTAATCTCACCCCCATCTCCTGCAGTGGTTCACAACATTTAGTTAGTTGTTCGGTCCTCGTGGTGAATATCTAACTAGTCGATGAATCATCAAAGTCAAACAAATAAATCATGATAACCACCCTGATGAATAAAAAAACGAGGACTCAACAGATTCCGAATACTGAATAAGCTACCCGACGATGGAGATCCCTGCGTGCTGAATAACTTACTAAAACCCGGAGCAAAGGAAAAACAGTTGAACCCCGGTGGGCTAAGAAACAGACAAAAACACTGAGTAAAACCAAAATATAGGAATTTTGTAACATTTTTTGAAGGAATATAGCATGATGAAGAGGCCCTTGAAGTGTATTTAGGGATATTGGGGTATGATTTTTTTAAATTATAAAGAAATATGTGATACATTTAAAATATCAAAGCGAAGGTATTACTAGAAAATGATTAAGATTTTTTATACTGTTTTCGATGTCATTGATTTAGGTTCTGACGAGGAGCGAGCAGCTGTTCGGACAGCCAATCTAAGGTCTACACTGAAACATGACGTGTACGAACGCGGACCAGAGGTAATTACAACTTACATGTAACCCCGGATTTGATTGTGCTTCTATGATAATGGTGTGAACTTCGTATCATCACGAAAAGTCCATGTGAAGTACACCCCCTTAAACCCTAATTTTATATAGTAAAATTGGGGTTCACAAGGGTATTCCAATTTTTCTTAGGTAAGTTCCAAAACATGGATTGTAAGAGGCGGTTCTGACGAGAACACACAATCAATGTTTTGAACAAAACTATTAAAAATATCATTTTTTCCAATGACATTTTCATTTTTTTCAGCTGAAAAAAAAAATCTCTGTATATTGCATGGGCAAGTTTTCGTAATGTTGACTCTTCAATGTTTGTGGGGTTTGACACAACAAACTATAATTATGTTAGTCTACTTCTGTTCATTGTACACATTCGTATTGAATAAGTGCCGTGCTGTTCCAATTCAAAATGATTCGAACGTGTAGTTGACCAGCTATGCCTGTTCTGACTAATATCATTTGTGTTTAAAGTAAAAACAAACTATTTTACAGTCAAGTTTTCGTTTTTCGTAGGGTGTTTTAAGGATCTTCTCTTGTTAGCCTGTGTATTTTGATATTGACTATGATTATACTTATAATCCTTAGAGAATAGTCTGAAATAAAATAGATCTTACACGTTTTCTTCCATAGGATGTAAAGTTCGAGCTAACAGCCAGCGATGACTCATACATGGGAGACGCTATTGACGTGGTACTGAAGGCCACCAATACTAGCCAGGATGTTCGAACCCTGTCTGGCAGACTCGCACTCAGTACGATGTACTACACAGGGGTTCACTACCGAAACGTGAACTCTATCTCTATAGGCGATAAAGTACTGGAAAAAGGACAAAGTATGTTGGCTAAAATGCAAACTATATTCAATTATTTTGGGGGACAAAGCTTGTTGGCATTAAAGCTGTTATTTTATTTAATTCGACGGTTGTTGTTTCATTTTAAATCTATTTTCTCAGATGAAAAGACAAGAAGCACCACTAAAATCTTGAACACAATGAGGTCATCAGTTGAGTCCTAGTGGACCACTCGACAGACGAAAATGCTCCGGCACCAATTAACTTGTAACTTTTGAAAATATGTTTCTTCTTGTAACATTATAAACTTGCCTTTTGTTTGTATTGTCGTCAAACGTCTCAGTCAACAATATTTCAACCATGCTGAGAGGGGACCAACGCTTCTTGGGTACTTAACCAGTACGATGAAGAGATTAAAGCATCTTGCTCTAAGAAACTACAATACGGACAAAAACTGTAGGGCCACGGTATGCCGGACACTCTATCGCTGGGTAACTGCGCTCCAAAAACTTTTGTTTAAAGTACAAGTAGGCAACGATCAGGAAAAGGCGCAATCAGAAAAAGATTCCCACTCCAAAAACCGAGGTGGGAAAAACTAAATTAACAATCAGGTAGTTATACCATGAAAACATATCGTAAGCCAAATGAGCAGCTATTTTTCCCAATAGGTGGCCACTCAGTTACCTAAACTTAACTAAAAATATAAAAAAAAACATACATAAGGCGCCAACAGCACAAAAAATTTAAACACCAAGCCATAAAACAATGAGAACCACCACAGAAGTATCGCCTTGGAACGATCAGTAAAATAAAATTACTGGCAGGCTTAAACCGGTTTTACAGGTACCTAACCTCACCCTCAGCTTCTGCAGTGGTTCACAACATTTAGTTAGTTGTTCGGTCCTCGTGGTGAAACTCTAACTAGTCAATGAATCATCATGGACAAACAAATAAATCATGATTAACTCCATGATGAATCAAAAACGAGGACTCTTAGATTGAGTAAGCTGAAGAATTTCAACTGAATACAGCGTTATGTTCAGTAAGTTGATAAGCTGAAAGATAGGCTCACCTGAATCTCTGAATAATCAACCTCCACAGGTGCAGAAATCAAACTCACGAGCGAGGCGAACGAGTACATGGAACACCTGATGGACCACTGTATATGCAGAATATCGTGTATGGTAGGAGTCAAAGAAACCAAACAAACACACGCCGATCTTGATGAAGTTAGACTCCGAAAACCACATCTTACTATAAAGGTAAATTGTTAGTTTCTACAAAACATGTTATTATCATTATTATTATCATTATTATTATTATTGAGCAGTAGAAACTTTGGCCAGAAATGCATTATTTTGTACAGTCAGTTTGAATGTTATTTTGCCTACAAGGAGTGGAAGCTCGATGTGTGCATTAATTTTGAGAGTTTGGTCGTTCGTCTCTCAGTAATGGGAATGAACTTCTTTATTTCTTAAATATTAGTTGTTTGTGTGTGTTGATAAGGTCTTTGATGGCTGACTATGTCAATTTTAGTTCTGAACTGTAAGTTCAACCGACAGTTCAGAACTAGAATTGACATAGCCAGCTATCAAAGAACCTTTGCAAATAGAGCAAATCAGTGTCGTAGAATTTTGTGGTGGCCCATTGGATCTGGCTTTGTGTTCTCTCTGTGCTTTCTTTCAGCTTCACATTTTCTCTTTTTCTTCATAATGAGCTGCTCTCAAATAGTCATTGTGTCTGCAAGTGATGAATAAAAACACATAGTACATGTTGTTTGTTATAGATGTATGTTTATATGCTCATGGGTATTTGGCGTTTTGCTTCAATAAATATCTGCATCTGTCTTTCATGTGTCTTCAACAATGTATTTCATTTGATATCTAGGCCCCTAAGAAAGGAAAAGTTGGGGAAAAGTTCCAAGTTGACGTATCTTTTAAGAACACACTGCCTGTAACACTAACCAACTGTGAACTCAAGGTGGAGGGCCCGGGCCTCCAGAAACCTGTAACATATAAACAAGGGTAGGTACTGCTTATGCTTCTTGAAATGGAGAACTGGATGATAAATAAATTTATCACTTTGTTGTTCTTTTGATTTGTCCAATGATGTTGAAGTGGACTGATGTCTTTTCTTTTCTTGATTTTCCCTAAGTAGTCTGATTTTATTTTATTTTATTTGACATTTAGTGTATTCGATGCAAACTTCCAAAGGCTAGAAAAAATTTGAGGCACTTCACGATTGCACATTAATTTTTAAATTTCATTTAATATTGGCTCAAAATAGAAACTGTATTGTACACAACAGTCTCACTATAACACGGATTATTTCGTGGTTTTGGATATAACACGGATCATAAACAGACCCCAAATGACAATTTGAAGAATGACATTCCGCTCTTGATACAATACAGAATGAACTGGACTCCAACACTAGTATAATAAAAAGTTTACGGCTTTCTAATAACAGTATTATAAAGAGGTTGTGTGCTTCCCAATTATAACATTTTTAAAAAAAACTTTTCTTTCAGGAATGTTGAAGGGAGGCAGGAGTTTAAAGGAAGTTTTGAGATGACCCCTGCCAAAACGGGAAATAGAGAGATTGTTTGTTATTTCAACTCGAAACAGATTTCGGCGGTCACTGGATCATGTTTTATTGACATAGAATAAACAAATGGTTATGCTGTTTAAACGAAAACAAAGAAATCTAAAAATTATGCATATTTTTCTTATACCACAGGGACTAGAAGTCAAACCCATTAACGATAAAAAGTTTGCTTAAAATGTTGAGTGTCATTATTACATTAGGACTACCATATCTATGTTTTAGGGCAAAAATATGAAAAATAGGGATACCTCTGTAAACCCAAGTCTTACTTTATGAAATTGGGGTTTGATGGGGTATACTTTACACGGACATATGATAATGATGGACGTCACGGTAGCGGTGTGATGCTTTGGCCCTTGTCTCAAACTTTACAACTGTATCATACAAGTCTGATGTTGTTTTTTTTTAAGTATTTCTGGAACCAAGTAAAAAGTAATTTTACCTTCCATATTTTTTCTTCATAGTAAAATGCTCACGAACATCTTTACAGTTACTTGCTCAGGCTAGCAAGCCTCGTGCCCGGTGAAGTCACAAAATACTTTGGTCATAAACATGTCCTGAGTCTTCCATTCATTGTAGGTTTGTCGTTTGGTCGTACGGTGGCCCAGCTGATGGAAATGAAAGTGCTTTATTTTTATGAATTATTTGAGCCGTCTCCTGAGAAAACCAACAAAGTGGTTTCCGAACAGGCCCTACACAAATCGGGCTATACAGTCACAGGAGCAAGCTAGAAGCTTTAAATTTCGGATTTAAGAAGAAGAGGAACTGCACTATCCGTGTAAAGAAAACAAAGGCACTGATCAGCTTCGCGGTTACCACGATGCTGATCTGCGTCTTTGTTTTCGCATATGCAGATTGCCGGCTCTCTGGTGAGGCGGCTCATTTGTCTTGTTCTTATAATTATACACTTACATGTATATGAAAAAAAAAAATAAATAAAATAAAATTTATATGTACAGTTCCTTATTTGTGTTTCCTTGCATTCCAAAGTGGGCCTTACTAAACATGCTAAAGAAAATGTAAACTTCAGATGTTAATCGAGATGTATTACGAAGTAAGCAATGGACAGGAATCCTGAAACCTAGACACAAAACGCAGCATACAATGGTTACTGAGAGACTGACCTTTCAAAAAAGGTGTCAATTCAAATGACTGAACGAACATACATATCGTATCTTATCTTATATAATTAGATGACAACACATGGGCTTGAGTATGAAATTGGAAATATGATTTTAGTGTTTAAAAGTAGGTGTGTAGATGAATCAGCTTTCTATCCATTTAAACCTAAAAGCCCAAGGATAAAAATAGAAAAAGGCCAAATGTTGAATAAAAATATGTATTTGTATGATTGAATGTGAGAAAATTTTCATTTTCTTTCTGTTCCTTTTTTGTTTATATTTTTAATGAAAGCTCCAAAACGCTCCACAAACCAAGTTTTTTTTCATAACTTCAAGCACATTGTGGTTGACAACTATAATTAAATTTGAGATTAGAAATCGAGAAACAAAAGGCACCACCGAAAATCGCACTGAGGCATTCCTTTTCAAGGTTTAGACTTCAGGGTTGTCTAAATACAGTGCATTGTTCGCGCCATAATCCCATGTATGTAGGTTTCGCCCGTGGACTGGACCAACATGGGACTCAGTATCAGCTTTAATATGCATGATCGGTAGAAAAAAAAAATAAATTAAGGGGAATCAGGAGTGATTTTAAATTTTCATATTAAGTTTTGATGAAAATCCTGTCAGCAAATACAATTGCCCCTGAAGAGACGCCGCGTTTTGCGGCGTCACATCTGGGGCTTTATTGTGACGTTTTACGAAAGCGCGGATTGATATACATGTATCAAATGATCAAATGCGCAGATTTTTTTACGAAAGCGCGGAAAAAAGACTATCAAAAGCGCTTTTGATAAAAGGCCCTTTATTGTTTGCCTATAACCCATAAATAGGACGCCAGGCTTATATGAGTTTTTAAAAACCTGTTCATAAATACCTAAACGCACACTTATGGTTTTACGCATGGTTAGAGCATCCCACTGATCTTATTTCATTGCATCACGACGAGCATGTTCACTTGTGCATGAAACGAAAGTGTGCAAAAACATTAAGAATGATGAATCAATTCGATTTTTCTTTCAAGCCAAATTCATAATCGTGAATGTGTGAATATCATAGAGGTTTTCGACCTTAATGATGTATAAAATTGGATAATGTCATCAAAGTAAATGTAAGACTTAAGATTTTGTATTGGAATATGAGCCCAAATCTTTCTTTAATTTTGCTCAAACACATACATGTAAATTTTGCATCGCTGTATGTTCAGTATTCTATCTACTAAAGAATGTTCGTGGTTGTTGTTTTATTCTGCGCCCGTCTGTCTAATCAAGAGCTTCGTCTCGAATCTACTTAATTATTTATATACTGACGTCAATAAAAAACGCCTCATCGAAAATGTTGCATAACCTGGTCAATAGGTAAACAATATAAACGAAATTTGCATTTTCCTTATTTTTATGTTCCCTCTCATGGTATAGCATAAACCGAATTTGGTTAAGATGCGCATTTTTCTCAAAACTTGCGTGGGTGCACCATTTTTTTCAAAAATGCATCCTGGCGTCATTATACAGACGTTTTTGACGTGAAAATTCTTGAAAGCCGTGCAAAGTCGTTTTACAAACTTAAGAACATCAAAATTTTGAAACGTAACATTACTGGACTACTTGAAGTTGAAATACTGAAAACAACATAAGGACTTTTCACAAGAAAAGAAACAGACGGATCGAAAAAAAAAAAAAAAAAAAAAAAAAAAAAACGATTTTGTTCGGTTTCTGGCGTTCGAAGTGACTCCAAAGTCCGGGACCATCGTTCGCTTTGGTATGAGATTCCCTCTATAGATTTTTCTGACCGTACCTCTTTCGCCGACGCTTCTGTAGCAAAATCTTTTTGACGTCGACGTCTCTTATGCTTATGAATTCTAATGATGAAACATTTCAGAAACGATGTCAATATATTCGGATGCACACACTGGGTTAATTTTCATAAAGTAATCGCATTATTTCAAATGAATAGCCAAGAATGGAGCAGTGGTATTCTGACGCTTATTTCACTAGACGTCAAATACACGTTATCCGTAAAGACGTTCGTTTCACGCTGAAAGGCAGGAGAAAAAAACAATAGAAACTATTCGTTGTCAAATAGCTATGCCAAGGTAGCTTTTGAAATCGTTTTGACCATTTTGACGGCGATTACCATTCATTAGATGCAGTTACGTCAATAACGCTAGAGAAAGAAGTTCGGTTTTCAAAAATTGTGTTTCAACAACATATGGTCACGTGTGGATATCCCACTCTATGGCATATGTGTTGGTTTTGCAACGGAGCCTTTAGCGATGCCTGATAGACTGGTTCATGAACAGAATAGGGATTTTGTGACGGGTGTGCGTTTTCAACAGCATGTCATTTTTCAAGCAGCTGTCTGAATAATTCCATTTCAGCATTTCCGAATGCGTAAAAGGTTAACAAAAGATATGACTAATATTTAAAATAATTTAAGTTGTTAATCTTGGCAGTATGACGTGTCAAAGTTGACTGAGGCGTTTTTTGTTGACGTCAGTATAAGTTTAGGTTTTCATCAGGGTTCAAACGTATCATGCGTCATGCCTAGGTCTTAACCAGGGCAAGAGGAATCTCTAGATGCATCATTTTTTATTGTTCACGGTTCTTTATAGTAGAAAATGTTAACTTGCTTTTAATTTGATGGTTAAGGTTCGATGTTGGAATACATATATCATAATTTGGAAAACAAAAATCATAATGTCTAAATCACAACAATTACTTTCGAATGGACCAAGAAAGGTCTCATTTGCCCCATTTTCTTTTCAAAATACCGGCGTCTGTCTTTTTACTAAGTTTTAGCATTTTAAGAAAATGGGATGCCCACAGAGTAAAGATGGAACAAGTAACAGGAGTCAAAGCTATATTCAGCCAAATATTAGGACCTCGGATCCCAAGCCCGCCTCTACAGAGCCAGGGCCGACATTGGCCCCACCCGAGCCCACGCCCGTGCCTGATGTTAAGCCCTCGATGGTATCTACGAATGTAAGAGGTACGAATAGGACACAGAACATCAGGAAAACATGTCCGTGCAATAAATACCCCCTTGAACCCCACTTTTATATAGTAAAACTGGGGTTTGCAGGGGTATACCTATACAAAAATTTTTCTTATTTTTGCTCCAAAACATAGATTGTGGGTACTCGTTAGAACCGCTTCGGCGAGGCGGTTCTAACGTGTACCCACAATCTATGTTTTAAGCAAAAATAAGAAAAATATCAAAATTTTCTACTGATTTTTTTCATCATTTTTTACAACTTTAAAAATCTCTGTATATTGCATGGGCAAGTTTTCGTAATGAGCTAGGCATGGCAGACACATTTGGTTTCAGAAACAGTAAACGTTTAAATTACAGATCAGAATCCAATTCTAATAGCTATTCTTGCATAGAAATCTATGCGCATAGCTGTTTGAAGCAGTTTTCGATTGGTCGAAAGCCGTGTTCAAACAGCAAAACCCATGTTCAAATCATGAAATTCACGTGCCGTTTGAACATGGGTTTTTGGCCGACGTCATTGGTCAATGCGACGTGACGTCATGTGTTTCGTTCTAAACAAAATGGCCGACGTTGAAGAAGCTCCGCGGTTTTCGGTGAGTTTTTACGTTGTTAATGCTATTTTCAAGAGATTTTAAGTGGATTAGAGTGAAAATGCAAGAATAGCGATCAACCATGGTTTGTTTCAGTGTTCAAACATTCGCTGGATCACTCGGAAGGGGTTTGAACACGCGGCCTGCGGCCTTGTGTTCAAACCCCTTCCTCGTGATCCATCGAATGTTTGAACACTGAAAACCATGGTTGATCCCTATAGAAAATAAAACTTTAAAGATTAAAGGTCAGCATATCACTTTTCTTTTTGTAGAAGTTTTGTAGAAGTATACTTGGCGTCAAAGAATCAACCAATTTGCCAGCGCTATATTGCAAACTAGGACGGAAACCCTTGATAGTTTTAAGAAAGCTACAAATTTTGAAATATTGGCGGAAAGTCGTTGAAAGTGGTGATAGTCTCATAAAATATGTTTAGAGTTCTTTGTATAACGATGCCTTGAATAACCGTACAAGTTATAATAATACAAACTGGGCGTATCAGGTAAAATGCTTGAAACAAAAAACATATTACCGATATGTATAGGGTAAACGGACTCCAAGTAGGTGTCCGTTCACGCTATCCAATAGGCTAGTATGTTGGTTGATTTGTGGTTTAACGTCCAGCCAATACCTTTAGGTTATATGGAATTACTTGAGTCGCTTGGTTTTGTATACGTATTTGTTAAACCAAGTCCTTGATAACTTGTCATTTAATGAAATATAGCAAATACTTTTTGACCACGGCAGGCAAATCAAGATATGATGATGTCGATTAACACGTCTTCAAAGCTCGAATCATAGGCCTATTGTATATTAAAGAAGACACCATACTAGAACCATATATTGACACAAACTAAATATAAATTTGCGTTAAGTCGTTTCAGATTAAGTTCGCTCTCTCTTGCTATAAGAGTAGGGCAATGTCCTCGGCCTAGAATTCCTAGAAGTAGTTATTATATGGCAAGTGATGAAATATAGAGAAATATGTATTAAATATAACCAATATTTGAAAAAGTTATATTTTCACATGTGAAAATATAAAAAAGTTATATTTTCACATGTGAAAATATAAAATTTGGGAGTACGCAAATTACGATTCCACCGTTTCATTTCTAATTTATACATAACTAAATTTTATAATCTATGCTATTGTTGACGCAATGAACGTTCACACACAATAGCGACGTAATGACGTGACGTAATGACGTCATTTAAGATTTTGACGTCATATGCTTTAGCGCGCAACGTTACAATGACTACATGCAATATAATAAAAAGAAAATTCAAGTTTTTGTCGTGAATATGACTTTTATTTCATCTCGTGAAGTGAAAAATTATATATTTCATTCGTGCCTTCGGCACTCATGAAATATAAAATTTTTTCACTTCACTCAATGAAATAAAACTCATATTCACTCCAAAAACTTGAATATCCTCTATTTATTGGTGCATTGGCACTGGCACCCATAACTAATGGCACCCATAACTACTCCTAGACATGAAAGAATCTGTGGAGTTTTCGTAACATAAGTGTCTTTGTGCTTCTTGTTAACCATGTCTGTATGTTACGACTCTCTCTTTTTCTTTGTTTTATTGGCGAAAAGCATTGAATTATGTTTAATGTCAATAAACTTATTTGTATTGTATTGAAGTGTTTAGCTCACCAGTTCTTGACGGAGAATGAGTTTCACTTTCTCTTGGCATGTCCGTACTATATTGACCTTCGAAGGAAATATCTTCCAGTTTATTACAGTAACTATAGATGGCCCTCCATACCTAAATTCAAAAGCATTCTCCAATCAAAATCAAGGAAATTAATGAATAATCTTTCTAAATATATATACTTTGCATTTAACAGACGAAATTTAGGAACATGATATGATTGTATATTCTTTAGATTTACTTGATTGTGTATATGTTGCTTATTGTTAACCATGTCTGTATGTTACGACTCTCTCTTTTTCATTGTTTTATTGGCGAAAAGCATTGTAATATTTATGTTTAATGTCAATAAACTTATTTGTATTGTATTGAAGTGTTTAGCTCACCAGTTCTTGACGGCTTTCCAGTGATAACCATTCTCAGTAGAAACAATAAGCAACGTTGAAAATCGTGTTTATCATTAATCTAATACATGTACGTATACAGAACATATATGTAATAACAATGCTGAAACTATAGATTACGAAGCCACCACAGTCGTTTCGGTATAAAATCTGATAAACTTATCTTTCTTCACTATAGACATAGAAACAGCTGAACCCACTGTCCTCAAGGTTCAACGCATTGACCTGAACATCCGACAGAACACCCGGGCCCACCATACGGACGAGTTCGACATCACAAACCAGCAGCTCAGTCCATACAAGTATGAGTTTCTGGTGGTGAGGCGTGGTCAGTCGTTTGAGTTGACTTTGGAGTTTGACAACCCCTGGGACAGAGAACGTGATGACATCAGGATTGTGTTTCGCTTTGGTAATTTGAATTACGTTTGAAGAAATTCTGTTATAGCTAATTCAAAATAATGAAAACGTCAGTCTTCAAGAGGGTCTTCAAGAGGGTCAAAAACCTAAAGATGTAAGCGATGTTACCAATATTTTTTTTTTTCATAAGAAAGCAGAGGATTGCTATTAACATTATTGCTCCAGATTTCCATTGATGTTGTTTGGCACCCAGGGCAGCTTATTGTGTCTGTGAGTCCTCTTTCTTGATTCATCGTGGTGTTTATCATGATTTATTCGTTTGTCTTTGATGATGCATTGACTAGTTAGAGATTCACCACTAGAACCGAATAACTAACTAAATGCTGTGAACCACTGAAGTAGCTTAGGGTGGAGTTAGGCACCTTTTTCAGCATTTCATAAGAAAGCAGAGGCTTTTTATTGACACGATTGATAAAGGGCAACGTTTCTTAAGAAACCAGAGGCTTGCTGTTGACACGATTGATAAAGGGCAACATTACATAAGAAAGTAGAGGCTTGCTATTGGCACAATTGATAAAGGACAACATTTCATAAGAAAGCAGAGGCTTGTTATTGACACGATTGATAAAGGGCAACGTTTCTTAAGAAACCAGAGGCTTGCTGTTGACACGATTGATAAAGGGCAACTTTTCATAAAAGGCAGAGGCTTGCTAACGACACGATCGATTAATAAAGGACAACGTTTCATAAGAAAGTAGAGACTAGCTATTGGCACGATTCATAAAGGGCAACTTTTCATAAAAGGCAGAGGCTTGCTATTGATACGACTGATAAAGGGCGTTTCTTAGGAAACCAGAGGCTTGCTATTGACACAATTGATAAAGGGTATAATTTTTAAAGAAAGCAGAGGCTTGCTATTGCCAGCAACATTTCATGACTTAAGTTATTTAAGGGCAACATTTCATCAGAAAGCTGTAGGTTGCTTATGATATGATTGATAGAGCTCAACGTTTCATAAAATGCAGATGCTTGTTATTGACAATGTTGATAAAGGGCAACTTTGCATAAGAAAATAGAAGTATTGTACATCAACCCTCTACAATTCAGTGTTAATTCATTTTGAATTGGTCTCAAACGTCAAAATTGATAAAATATTCTTGAGGACTAACGGCTATTATTGTATTATTACAGGACAACGTCCATCGCCATCGCGTGGAACTCATGTCGAAATTATACCAGCATCAAAACTAGAACCAAAGAGATGGGGCGCATACGTCTTGGCACAGAATGGCAATATATTAAAATTGCACGTGATGACTCCTCCCACGTGCGCAGTGGGACGCTGGGAGCTGAAAATAGACGTGATAGAAAAAGGGGAAACCAGTACAATTACATATAGATATAACGATAAAGGCAGGATCTACATTCTCTTCAATCCTTGGTGCAAAGGTGAGCAAGTTTCCAAAGTTCAAATTATACCACGTTGTCTAGTGGTACATGTAAGTGAGTTGAGTTCTGCAAAGTTTGAGGTATTTTTATATTGTCCTGCAAAGTGCGCTTCATTTTACTGTTTATGGAAGCTTAATATAGAGGTTTCCTATTACATCTAATACTATATGCAGATAGGTATTGAGCATGCACATGTATCCCACCGGGCGAACATACGAACGCCATTTTCTTTGCATTAATTGTACACTTAAGGTGAACAACCACATTTTCAGATGACCAAGTATACATGCCCGAAACAAACCTACTCCAAGAATATTTGCTCAACGAAACTGGAAAGATTTACAACGGCACATATAAGAAGATTCAGGCTAGACCGTGGCTTTATGGACAGGCAAGTTCAATCCAAAACAAACAGAATTATGACAGAAATCAAGTGCAATATTAACGTATGTGGATGCACGTTGGCGTCATAATCCAACAATGTGGTCTCCGAACAGGTTCGTCAGAAACCGAACTGTAAAGCCACAGGAGATGGCTAGAGGCTGGAAATTTTAGATTTAGAAAGTAGATGAATTGTCCTAGAGTGAAAACAAAGACGCTGATCAGCTTCGAAGTTACTGGAAATGGTTGGTTTTCTCATGACGCGGCTCATTTACTTACAAAGTAAATTAGAAATAAAAAGTTGCATGCCCTCTTGTCCCCGGAAAATGTCGTAAGGCCTTGTATTTGCTCCGTTTTATTTTAAACAGACAATTTAAAGAATTTTCATGATTCTCAACGCAAAATTTAGAACTTGCCAAATTGTTTTTGTAAGCACGTGCAGTGTTCCATCTGATAATGACAATCTAATATTTCCAACGATTCTTCAGTTTACAGGCTACGTTCTGGACTGTTGTTTGTTTATTCTGGACAAGGCGAGACTCCCTGATCACTCCAGAGGAAACCCCGTAGCTGTTGTCAGAAAAATATCGGCTTTGGTATGCATAATTACAGTGAACCAAACCAGAAATCGAACATTATTTTTTTTTTTTACGTTCTGAACAAATCTGGCATTCTCAAATGTCGTCTCCACTTAGTAAAAAAACATAAAAATATAATGATGAAATACAAGATAATAATGAAATACAAAATAAGAAACAAAACAAAACAGAAAACAAAACAAACGCACAAAACAATTATAAAACATAATAATACAAAAGCAAGCTGAAAGTTAGAAAATTCAGCATCGATTATTTGTTCAATTAAATCCATACATCACAACATTCATATTTTTCTAGGTAAATTCTCTGGACGATAATGGCGTTCTTGTTGCTAAGTGGTTCGGTGGCTACGTTGACGGGACATATCCTCTCGACTGGTCGGGTAGTGTCGACATACTACACCAATTCTACAGAACGCAACGACCCGTGAAATACGGGCAGTGCTGGGTGTTTGCGGGAGTTGTCACCACTGGTAATTAACATTACCGGAAAACTTGCCAATGCAATATACAGAGATTTTTTTTTCAAAGGCTAAAATTGAAAATTTCATTGGAAAAATTTTGATTTTTTTTTAATATTTCCTCTCAAACATACATTGCGGGTACACGTTAGAACCGCCTCTCCGAGACGAGTACCCACAATCTATGTTTTGGATTCAAAATAAAAAATAGGTGAATCTATATCCCTGTCAGTAAACCCCACTTTTACTATATAAAAGTGGGGTTCAAGGGGGTATACATGTCACGGACATGTTTTCCTGATGAGTAGAAAATAAGCCATGTCAGGGACTGTAACACAATCATAAACAACCATGTATCCCTGAAAATCCACCCTGAACTCCATTTAAAGGAAATATGGAATTGATTACAACAAATTGGCAAAAGCAATACTAATATATGTTCAACCGAGGGAGCTGCTAAGCAGCTACTTCCAAGAAGATGGCATTTCAGCTACATGCGAACAAAAAGTATGAGCATACATGCTAAAGTTACATTGACGTCACTAAAACTAGCATCGAAAGAAAAAACGTAACTAAACATTTTATTTTATACTTTACAGTGAAAACCAGTGTATATCAAAACTTGATAAAATTTGTATTTTCATTGATATGAAATTTCACTGATATCAAATCTCACTGATATCAAAAGTCACTAGTGACTGATATCAGCCTATATCTTCACTGTAGATTTTGGATTACTTCTGACGATTCCATTCACTTGACGTCATTAAATGTGTCTCGCTTCAGGAATTCAAACGCCTATAACTCCGTTATTTATTAACGAAAACATAAAGTGTGTGTATTCATTTTCTTAATTAGAACGTAAGGAACAATGTGGTACCAAAATTATTTGTGTTTTCAAAACATTTTGTTTTTTTTGCATTTTCACCGCCTGCCTTGTGAATTGGAAAATGCCCGTGTATTGTATAAAATAAAAAGAAAATTTGCTTTTTTTTTCGGTGAATACCAAATATATTTCATCTCGTGAGTTGAAAACATAAAAAATTTCACGAGTGCGCAGCAGCACTCGTGAAAATTCTGATGTTTTCAACTCACTCGATGAAATATATTTGGTATTCACCTCAAAAAAGCAAATATCCTCTATACATTAGCTTATGAGACGTCTAATATGCTCTTGCTTTTCTTATTGAATACAAAAGAGCGAGAAATATACAGCGCGATACAAATAAAACAAGACTAACTTTCTCCCCTTTGATCACGTTTGAATCATTCAGGCCCCTGTTATGTTTTCCAGTGTGTCGTGCCCTAGGTATCCCCGCCAGATGTGTGACCAATTATGTCTCAGCTCATGACACCAACGGAAGCCTGACGATTGATCGCTACTTTGGCCCCAACTGGGAACCTCTACATCACATGGACACGGATTGTTTGTGGTAACGTTGCTGTTTATCGTCTCGATTTGCACATTATAATATCCCAAAATAAATGTGAAAAGTAAGAACAGAAGGCCCAGGAATTGATGATCTAGATTTAAAATCTCAACCCAGACACAAGGCAGGAAAGAAAGGACAATATATGACATTGCAAAAAAACCCAAAGAAAATAATAAATAATAATAATAAAAAAAAAAAAAAAAATAAAAAAAAAAAAAAATAAATAAATAAACAACACACACGAAGAGCAAGATGATTACTAGATGATTACTAAATCCTTATACAATCTTTCAGAAACCGCCTTTTTCAAAATAACACTTTTTTATTTTGAAAAGTCTCAAGAAAAATATGATTATGTCACCCTTTTTGCATTTCAAAAGTCCTGAAAAGAGCTGCAGCAATTTAAACAGATTCACAAATAAAAATTTCAAGCCAGAAAATAATTTTGTATAGAGATAGTCATCATGGTACACAACTCTCACCAGAACCTAAATTGAATAGCTCACATGTATTGTTACATCAAATACTAGTATTTTTCTTTGGGATTTTCAGGAATTTCCATGTATGGAACGATGTTTGGATGGCTCGTCCAGACCTTCCACCAGGGTACGGAGGTTGGCAGGCCATAGATGCTACACCACAGGAGACTAGTGAAGGTACAGAAAGTGTGGCCCATAGTCGGAGATGAATAATTTTACAATACTACAAACAGTTACAAATGGAATAGCAATGGACGTAAAGCGAGAAATAAAGTTAACTATAATGTGCATATTAGAAGTTTTTTTTTGTGTGTGAAATAAAGCGCCGAAGCCAGCAAACAAGAAAAAAAACCAAAGGGGGCTAAACTTTTTCTTTTGAACAGATTATAAAGAAACTTACAAAAAGGCTAGATTTTTTTTTAAATAATAATAATACTCGTTTCACAATTGTGATGAAATCTCAGTCTTTTGCAAATACATGTATGCCTGCTTATAATGATTCCTGATATTTAAGGGATCTACTGCCTGGGACCTACCTCACTACACGCTATCAAAAGAGGAGAGGTGGATTTCCCTTACGACGGGAGGTTTGTGTTCTCTGAAGTTAACGCTGACAAAATATACTGGCTGGTGGACAGAAACGGCTCCTTCAAACTGGGGAAGATTGACAAACACAGGTAAACAGCATTTTCTAAACCAAATTTTATTTAGAATAACTACACTTTCGACCTGGTCGGAGTACGCGTATACACTGTGTACTACGACATTATTAATTCAAAAAACAAAAATATGTAGATATGACCAAGATATAAACTTGGAAATTGGCACTGCGTTAGAACCTGAATCTCATGAACGAAACCCATGGCAGGCAAAAGACTAAATCACTGACAAAAATCAGTTTAAGATGACAACAAACCTTTGCATAAAGGGCCAACAATCGAAAAGTAAAATCATTAATACTGTCTGGTCAGATGTTGTTTTGCAGTTGTTAATAATTACTTCACCATTTTATAAGCGTTTGCCTGAGAGAAGACATTACGAAAACATGTCCATGTAATATACAGAGTTTTAAAGTTGTAAAAAAATGAAAATTTTCAGTAGAAAAATTTCAATACTTTTCTTATTTTTGCTCAAAACATAGATTGTGGGTACACGTTAGAACCGCCTCGCCGAGGCGGTTCTAACGAGTACCCACAATCTATGTTTTGGAGCAAAAATAAGAAAAATAGGTATACCCCTGAATACCCCAGTTTTGCTATATAATAGTGGGGTATAAGGGGGTATTCATTACATGAATGTTTTCGTGATGGAGAAGAAACTCTTTTACATCCCTTTATTCAATTTTAATTTTATTCAATTTTAATTTTATTCAATTTTAGCATTGGTCGGTACATATTTACGAAGAAAGCTGACACCAAGCTGACCTGGGCTGAGTACAGTAGTGGATCCCACTCAGATATGGAGAATATTACAAACCAGTACAAGTACCCAGAGGGTATGGTTTGACATGCAAAACTGTCGTTACATGCATACCTAGAATAACCATTACTTTAGTTAAGATTTTCAACACACACACACGGCACACACACACACACACACACACACACACACACACACACACATCCTGATAACAAACGGAAAATAAAGTAACACATATTTCAGAGGAACAACTGAGCCTGAGCGTGAGAAAACAAACAATTTGGGTTCCGACCAGGACTGACACAAACCGGCCTGTACAGTTACAGAAGCAGGCTTAAATTTCGGATTTAAGAAGAAAAAGGATTGTACTGTCCCTGCAGCGAAAACAAAGGCGCTGATCAGCCGTGCAGCAGCTGAGCTGCGGCTTTGTTTTCGCCTATGCAAATTGTTTGTTTTCTCGTGTGGTGGCTCAAATGGTAGACTGATGGATCAGTACTTTTCAAAAGGTGACCACTCACCTAATTATAACATGCAAATACATAATAAAAAAGACACCAATGATTGCAGTTATTTATATGAAGATTGAAATATTTTAGAAACAATTAAACGGCATAAAGTAGTCCGATGAACACTTCGTTTCTTGTGGGAAATGATGTGAAAGGCTGCGAACAATTAATGCTACATGTACACATTTGTCCATCATCTTAAACTAAACAGGATAGACTTATGTTTATCAGTGTTTATAGCTGAAATATTAAGTTTTATTTTAAAGGTAGCGAAGAAGAAAGAATTGCTGTGAGAAATGCTAGTTCTATGCTGGACACTGTTGGTATGGGAGGGCATATACCAGAGAAATATACTGAGGTACATGTATAACCCTCTTTACATGTAGTGGTGTTTAGGTTATGAATAACATACTATTGTCACTTCAACATGACGAGCGGTCTTTATTTTTTGTCACTTTGAAATTTTATCGGTTATTTTGTCTCTATTTAAGGATGTGAAATTTGAATTATCAACTGATGACGATGCTCTCATTGGTGACGATATACAAATCATCGTCAGGGTCCGTAACTATAGCAACAGTGAGAGGACATTGTCAGGACGGATAACTCTCAGCTCCATGTATTATACTGGTACCCGGCATAAGGCTATAGGCTACATGGAGATTGATGATAAGGTTGTCGACAGCGGCAAAAGTAAGTTAACTTTTTCTTCACAACGTGCACGTTTGACTGGCATTTCGTCCCACGTGAACTTTCTATTGGCGCCTGTGACCAGATGGAGTGTCCAAACATTCAGCATCACTTACATTGCATGACTAATAGAAATGGAAGGTCTGAAAAATAGTAAAGATCAGTAAATGTCTGGCACTTGGGGGCGGACGACGTTCAAATAAAGAACATAATAGAATCTTTTTAAATTTAAAAAATGGAAAAGAAATAACATATTCATATTTATTTGCAAATTAGTTTACGTATATGAATCAGACCGTCTGATCACAATATATTTGGTCACACCATATAGATGCGTGAAGAATCGAGTTGTAAAACTGAATGGTTAAACGCATCGTCCCATCTGGAGCTATTCTGCTTGCATAGAGAAATGTAATCGAAAACAAAAACGAATACAAATTGAAAATCACTACTGATGACCCTAAAAATGAAAGTGGTCTCATCCAAATGATAATGATGCAAAAGTCCATTCATCAAAAATGGGTTAACATGTACCACATTGCAACCCAGGGTCAGTTGTTCAAAACTTCGTTAGCTTAACGTCATCATTAAGACCTCAACTTGTTAAGTAAATTCTGACTACATAAGCAAATATACTGTTATTTGTTGTTGATAAAATGTGAGAATCCTTTGCATTGCAAAGCATTCTCGCATTTTTTCAACAGAAGATAACAGCGTATTTGTAATATTCATGTTTTAAATTTTAACGAATCGTTAACTACCGACATCGTTAATTTTGAACAACTGGCCCCCAGCTGAAGAAATCCAGATGAGAGTGAAGCCCGAGTTCTATTACAACCAGTTGGCAGAGCAGTGCTACTGTAGCGTCTCTTGTATGATTGGGGTGAAGGAAACCAAACAAACTTACACTGAACTGGATGTGATGAAACTTACCAAGCCAGAAATGACAGTCAAGGTAAGGTTGAAGTGACTGCTCACCATCCGAATACCATGTCTATAAAATGTATATCCATTTAAACCACACTTTTATATAATCTTATATTGTAAAACTGGGGTGTACAAGGGCTTACCCAATTTTTTTTTTATTATTTTTTATTATTTCTACTCTAAAATATAGATTGTCAATACATAAAAAACCTTATTTTTTTTGCATCTTATTTTGTTTTCTTCAATTTTCTAAGCTTTATGAAAATCTGTATATTGCATGGGTATGTTTGCGAATGACAGAGCTGTAGTCAAAATTATCAGCCAAACCAAGATCAGTATTTTTGTTGTCGACAGCGCCTGTCCATATGCTTTTCAATACATTACTTGTTTTGCTCATTTCGTATGCTAAAAAGCAAATCACTCCACTTAGTTTGTACATTAATTTGGAATGCTAAAATGTAAACAGCAAACCACTTCACTTTATTTGTATATTAATTTGGTATGCTAAAAAGCAAACCACTCCACTTAGTATGCATATCAATTTGGAATGCTAAAATGTAAAAGCAAACCACTCAACTTTATTTGTACAGTTGAACCTGCTGAATCAGCCACCTTTATAAGAGCTCCACCTGCATAAGAGAGCCAGTCTGAAACATTCCCAATCATTTTCACTATATTTTATCTCTGCATAAGACAGCCACCTCCACAAGACAACCAGCAGCCAGTAAAATCAATCCCAAAATGCTTATAACTCTCTATAAGACAGCCACATCATACTTGCCTAAAGTCAAATTTCCCATTTACAAGCTGTTGATTGGACAATTATTATTCATTATTGTATTTAAAACAGTTAATTAGCAGAAAAAATCAATTAAGTTAATACCCATGAGGCTTTGTATATATTTTTGTGTAACGAAGCATGAAATGATGTCAACTTGTGGAACACATACAGGTAGTCCTTCCTTAGAAAGGATTTTTTCTTGTGACAGTAAGAATATTTTCTAAATGACAACTGCTCTGACTGAACCTTGATAAGACAGCCACCTGTGTATAACAGCCAGCTTAGCTCACTCCCAAAGGTGGCGCTTTTATAGAGGTTTAACTGTATATTTATTTCGTATGCTGAAAAGCAAACCACTCCACTTAGTTTGTATATTAATTTGAAATGCTAAAATGTAAAAGCAAACCATTCTACTTTATTTGTATATTAATTTGGTATGCTAGATATCAAATCACTCCACTTAGTTTGTACATTAATTTGAAATGCTTAATGTAAAAAGCAAACCACTTTACTTTATTTATATATTAATTTGGTATGCTAAAACGCAAACCACTCCACTTAGTTTGCATATTAATTTGGTATGCTAAAATTTAAAAGCAAACCACTCGACTTTATTTGTATATTAACTTGGTATGCTGAAAAGCAAACCACTCCACTTACTTTGTATATTAATTTGGAATGCTAAAATATAAAAGCAAACCATTCGACTTTATTTGTATATTAATTTGGTATGCTAAAACGCAAACCACTACACTTAGTTTGTATATTAATTTGGAATGCTAAAATTTAAAAGCAAACCACTCAACTTTATTTGTATCTTAATTTGGTATGCTGAAAAGCAAACCATTCCACTTTATTTGTACATTAATTTGGAATGCTAAAATGTAAAGGCAAACCACTTCACTTTATTAGCTCACCTGAGCCGAAGGCTCACAAGGTGAGCTTATAGTACAGTAGTCGTCCGTCCGTCCGTCCACATTTTCAAACTTGAATATCTCTTAGACAACAGGGCCAATCGTGACCAAATTTTATCTAAAGCATCATTGAGGAGGGGGAAAGGTTGTATTAGGTTTTGGGCCAGATCGGATCAGAACTCTGGTTTCCATGGCAACGGATAGCTCCCATAGACTTCTGGATTTGATAGAGTGGACCTTCAAAAGGTCATTAAAAACTATGGTTCACTTTATTTGGCATGTAATGACAGAAAGGCTTTTTTCACTTCCTCTGACCAAAGTCGGTATACACTTTGGTCATGTCAGAATGTGTGCGACGCCTTGTCCTATCTCCTTGATAATATTTATATTAGATTTGGGACCAGGTTATACAGACAAATTGTTGGAATTCCGATGGGTACAAATTGCGCACCTCTCGTAGCTGATTTATTTGTATACTGCTACGAAAGAGATTTCATGGATTCTCTTAACCATGATAATCAAGCTGATGTTATCGAGGCTTTTAATTCCACATCTAGGTACCTCGATGACCTTTTGAACATTGACAACCCTTATTTTGAAGGTATGGTCAATCAAATTTATCCACCTGAACTTCAGTTGAACAAAGCCAATATCTCAGATACCGAAGCCCCCTTTTTAGATCTACATCTTTCTGTTGCAAATGGATTTGTTTCTTCTAAAATTTATGATAAGCGCGATGACTTTGATTTTGATATAGTAAATTTTCCTTTTTTGGATGGTGACGTTCCTCGTCGTGCTTCTTATGGTGTTTACATTTCGCAACTTATTAGGTTTGCTAGAGTCTGCAATCATGTTACAGACTTCAACGCTCGAAATAAATGTTTAACGGCAAAACTTCTCCAACAGGGCTATCGGTATCATAAACTTCGAAAAACATTTTCTAAATTTTATCGTAGACACTATGAATTGATTTCCAAATATAATGTTAGATTAAAGACGCTTTTAAGTGAGGGCCTTTCGGAACCTGAATTTTATGGTGACTTAGTTTACTAAGAAACTTATAGGAATTAATGATTTTTCTTTTCAGTTCAGAAAAATCATAACACGTTACAGACGTATAGGTTATAACTTGAATGTTATGCGACAGTCTGCATGCTTAGTTTTTAACCCAATCATGGTTGATAACTATGCTGCCTTCTTTAATTGCACGCCGGTGGGTCGGGCGTCAGACTCTATGATGGCCCCGACTTAAAGCTATTCATTTTAGTTGGTTGGGGCCGGAGCTTCTTGTCTGTTGCTTGGCCCACCGGGGTCCAATTGGTGTTTTTCTTTTGCTCCGGAGTTAGAAGGTTATTCGGCGCCCAGGGATCTCCATCGTCGGGCAGCTTACTCAATCTGTGAGTCCTTGTTTTTGATTCATCAGGATGTTTATCATGATTTATTTGTTTGTTCTTGATGATTCATTGCTAAAACGCAAACCATTCTACTTTATTTGTATGTAGTAATTTGGTATACTAAACAGCAAACCACTCCACATTATTTGTGGATAAAAAGCAAACCACTCCACTTTATTTGTATATTAATTTGGTATGCTAAAAAGCAAACCACTACCCTTTATTTGTTCATTAACTTGGTATGCTAAAAGCAAACCACTCCACTTTATTTGTTCATTAACTTGGTATGCTAAAAGCAAGCCACTCCGCCTTATTTGTACATTAACTTGGTATGCTAAACAGCAAACTGTTCCATTTTATTTGTATATTAATTTAATATGATAAAACGCAAACCATTCCACTTTATTTGTGTATCAATTTTGTATGCTAAAAACAAACCACTCCACTTTATTTGTATGTTAATTTGGTATGCTTACAAGCAAACCACTCCACTTCATTTGTATATTAATTTGGTATGCTAAAAAACAAACCACTCCAATTTATTTGTATTAATTTGGTATGCTAAATAGCAAACCATTCTACTCATTTGAGTATTAATTTTGTATGCTAAAACGCAAACCACTCCACTTTAATTGTGTATTAATTTTGTATGTTAAAAAGCAAACCACTCCACTTTATTTGTACATTAATTTTGTATGCTAAAAACAAAACCTCTCTACATGTACTTTGTTTTACATTAATTTGGCGTGCTAAAAGCAAACCACTCTACTTTATTTGTATATTAATTTGGTATGCTAAATAGCAAACCGCTCTACTTTATATGTATATTAATTTGGTATGCTAAAACGCAAACCACTCCACTTTATTTGTACATTAATTTCGTATGCTAAAAACAAAACCTGTCTACATGTACTTTGTTTTACATTAATTTGGTGTGCTAAAAGCAAACGTCTCTACTTTATTTGTATGCTAAAAACAAAACCTCTCTACATGTACTTTGTTTTACATTAATTTGGCGTGCTAAAAGCAAACCACTCTTCTTTGTTTGTGCATTAATTTGGTATGCTAACGAGCAAACCACTTCACTGTATTTTTATATTAATTTTGTTTGCTAAAAAGCAAACCACTCCACTTTACTTGTGTATTAATTTGGTATGCTAAAATGCATACCACTCCACTTTATTTGTACATTAACTTGGTATGCTAAAAAGCAAACCACTTCACTTTATTTGTTCATTAGCTTGGTATGCTAAAAGCAAACCACACCACTTTATTTGTATATTAATTTTGTATGCTAAAATGCAACCACTCTTCTTTATTTGTACATTGATTTGTAATGCTAAAACGCAAACCATTCCACTTTATTTGTGTATTAATTTGGTATACTAAAACGCAAACCACTCCACTTTATTTGTGCACTAATTTGGTATGCTAAAAAGCAAACCACTCTTCTTCATTTGTACGTTACCAACGCAAACTCTTGCACTTAATTTGTATCTTAATTTTGTATGCCAAAATGCAAACCATTCCGCTTTATTTGTGTATCAAGTTAATTTTGTATGCTAAAAAAACAAACCACTCTACTAAATTGTATGTTAATTTGGTATGCTAACAAACAAACCACTCCCCTTTATTTGTATAATAATTTGGTATGTTAAAAAGCAAACCACTCCATATTATTTGTATATTAATTTGGTATGCTAAATAGTAAACCATTCCACTTTGTGTATCAATTTTGTATGCTAAAAAAGCAAACCACTCCACTTTATTTGTGTTTTAATTTTGTATGTTAAAAAGCAAACCACTCCATTTTATTTTTGTATTTTGTATGCTAAAAAGCAAACCTCTCTACTTTGTTTTACACTAATTTGTTATGCTAAAAGCAAACCACTCTATTTCTCTTGCTCCACACCAAGCAACTTTACATATATAAAAGCAAACCACTCCACTTTATTTGTTCATTAACTTGGTATGCTTGCTAAAAAGCAAACCACTCCACTTTATTTGTATATTACCGATGTAGTTACTAAAGGCATTTAGATATAATGGCGATAATGACAGGTGTTGTTTCGGTGGTCATCTGGAGCCTGCAGTACCGTACAAACTATGCACAGGTGACAATTCCGTGATTTTTGTTTAAAGATTCCAGAGAGTGGGGCACTTGGTAGAACAATCCAAGTAGAAGTGTCATTCCTCAATCCACTGCCCGTCCCTCTGATAAACTGTGAGCTGAAGATAGAAGGTCCGGCACTAGAGAAGGCAGTCATGTACAAACAACCGTAGGTGTTTTTGTGTCATCTCTTTTTGTTTGTTTAAATATACTTGTTAGACTAAACGTTAATAGCACGACGTAGTTTTTCTTCACCGTATGTCTTTCAGGCAGACGATAAAATGGTATTAAGTCTCCCCGTACATCAACTCTGAGATAAAGATGAATGTATCTTTATCTCAGATCAACTATAGTGCAGATTATATTTTATTTAGGTCCTTTGAGATCAATAAAGATATTCAGAGTGTTCAAAACACTCACGTTTAGAAACATACTTCTAAGCAATGATTAAAGTTTTCGACCCCGTTTATGCTGCTCTCACATATACCGAATATCCCTTGCGAATCCTAAAATTTGAAATTCGCGCTGAAATTACCGAATATGATGCGAATAGATGGGGCGGGGCTTGTACAAAACGATGTCTTTGCGAAAGCGTTAAGAATGCTTGCGGATCCTTACAAATTTCTTAAGAATATTGCGATTGATTGCCATGCTCACTACCGAATTCTTGAAAATGCCTTACGAATGTTCCGAACGCTTACAAATGCCGTTACAAATAATACGAACGTATTGCAAACACCTTACAAATGAAGCGAATGTGTAGCGAATGCTTGCCGAATTCTTTTGATTTTTTACTCATTCGCAAACATTGTAGCCAATAATATCAATATAAAACGAAATCACCCACAATGCCAAGGGGCATGGAAAAATATGTCATTATTGGTCCAAGATTACTCTTGAAACACACACCACTTTGTTGTTTCTCTCAAATTGCGATTTACACAATAAAAAAGATAATTTTACCGGGCAAACGAAAATTTCACGGGTCTTTAATTTGTCTGTCATACATTGATGGATAGCTTAAAGCCAAACACCATAAATAATGGCCTTTACTTGAAGGATATGGCCAGAATAAATAAACTATGCTAAAAACTGAGTCTTGAATGTGAAAATGTTGCGATTCACTAGCGATTCTTTACGGACATCAAAACTCAATAGAATTTAATGCTACAGAATCCTTGCAAATGGCTTGTGAGTGTTACAAATGTCTTGCAATCAATCCGAATTGTTTACGAATTCTTTACGAATATGTTAAGAATATGATTTCCTTGCGAATTTTAGGAGCATGTTCCTAATTTTCGCAACGACTCGAAATTTTCACCGAATGCTTACAAATGCTACCGAATGCTTCTGAATTTCTAGCGAATAATGCGAATTTGCTCAAAATTGCATTCGGAAGGGCATTCGCAAGGGAAATTCGGTATATGTGAGAGCAGTATTAGGAATGTGTCTTTGATTAAGACTTCTCGTGTAAAGTTATTATGACTTCTCGTGTAAAGTTTCGAAATTGCAGTACAATAGTCTGGCTTTCGTTGCCGGTTTAAAAAGGGCTACTGATGAGGGTTCATTACCCGAAATTGCGCAATATAGTCCATACTTTCTCACTTTGAATGTTTACTGCTTTTCAAACCTTTTATATTTTATTTTAACGAATATCAAGCATGGTTTAAAAGATGTGTTTTAAGACTGTGCGAACTTATAAAGATAGAGATGCTCGGTAGAAAAAATAGTTTGTATATTAAACCAAACACAGGCCCAAAAGGAAACCCATTTAAAATCTGATTTAAGTGTTTATATTACGAAAACCTAGCAAAGTCTGAAATATGGTTATGATTATTCTGTTAATTATTTTCGTGTTGAATCGAATTCGCTTTTGTTTCAAGCATTTTGCCCTTTATTAATTACATGTAATACATATGTTTTCTTCATATCTGTAAGACTTCTCTTGAGTGATTACTCATTCTTCTTCTAGGAATATTGAAAGCAAACACGTTTTCTCTGGAAGTTTTGAGGTGACCCCTGTAAAGACTGGCGACAAAGAAATAATAGTCAGCTTCACGAGCATGCAACTATCAGATGTGACCGGAGCTGGGCGGATAAAGATACAGTGACATTGAAATAATCATTATGTAATGAAATGTAATATTTTTAGTTGTAAATACTGTAATCTTACAAATCATGTAACTTCAATACTAGAGATTTTTTGTACAATACAAATTCAGAAATTAAAACCGTTGTGGTCTGTGGTGTACTTGGTGTTACATGTATTCGCAAAAACGTGTGCTATGCCTGTCGGTTTTGGCATTTTGGAGCTGTCATATAAATGTACAATATGCTTGTAGATTTCCGTTGAGCATGTTGAGGAAAAATCTGATTGAATAATGAGGTAGAGAAGACGTATCGCAATGTGCGACATCACACCCATAAGGATAACAGTCCAACTATGGTCATGAGTAAACTGATATATTTTTCTTGTTATGACTGCATAATTCTGGACCTGTATTTAACAAATACTCCTCAAGATGAACTACCCTATCTGACGGACACTGAAAAATGTTGTATTACTTTCCTCTTTGTTGAATACTTTGTGCAATCGTTTTAGATTCATTTTCTAACCAACGTTTAATACATTTGGCCTAATTTGGATAAAACTAGCTTTCGTATTGACTACCCTCTTGAAATTTGCAAATTTAAAGTAATTCTCTATATATGGCTTCATGTTGCCAAATCTGAAGGGTCACTGATGAGGCTTGAGGCGGCCCCCGTGGCCGAGTGGTTAAGGTCGCTGACTTCAGTGCTCTTAATCATTCGATCATCTCACCGCTGTGGGTTCGCGCCTCGCTCGGGACACGAGTTACATGTGGGACAAGCCAAGTTCTGCTTGCGGGTGTGTCAGGTGGTTTTTCCCCGGGTACTCCGGTTTTCGCCCCACCTACCGATTGATTCGTCTCGATATGAGTGAAAAAGCTTGAAAGGGACGTATAACTGAATTAAAAAAAAAAACTGATGAGGCTTGAGAAGCCGAAACCTCGGTATGACCCACCCTTTTCTCAATATGTTCACTGCTCTTAAAGGAGCTCAGTTTTATTTTTATTTGATAGTAAATGTGTATCTCGTGGACGTTTATTCAAGATTCTTTTTTCTGAAATTGTTTAATTTATACGTAGGCTGACACCAGTTGAAATTCTTTTGATGTGCCTGTACCTCTAAATTTAATATTTATGTTAAAAAAATGAAATAAGTAAAAATATCATCATATGTCTGACTAACGCTTTCCATCTGTGAAGTATAAAATTATGATCCTCAGAATCTTGTTAATATGTTGCTGTTATCTTGTTCGTTTGAAGCTACTGATCCGAGAAAGTAAAAGTTATCAACCCAGTAAGCATAGAGCTTATAAATTTATAAAAGATCCACGGGGAGCCAGAGTAAAACGTTTATCATGAAAGATTCTGTTCAGGAATTCACGTTTTTCACTTCCTAAGTTCCATGAGTATTTTTGGATGAAGTGTTGCGAAAAAACATCTGCAGTTCTACTCGAGATTATCGATGGATTGACTGACCCCAAGTCATTTGTAAAAAATATTGGTTTATTCCCGGACCCAGCGGTCATAAAAGTTCAAATTGCAATTAAACGAGTAATGTTGCAACAAACTCAAAAGTCAGCTGCAATGAGAGGCCGCACGGCATTTCATCGAAAATCATTTTGCCGAAAAGCAGTTTGGTCGGTACGTGGCCGTGACAATGGCTACTTAGTCGAATGTTGTTTTTTCCCGAATGGCCATTTTGTCTAAGGGTCAATTGGTCGAAAAATAGTAAGGTGCGACAAAACGTCGAAAAACTTATCACGATTCGACTACAATTGGTATCGTGGTTTAATCGTGGACCAATCGGGACAATCGTATCCAATCTTATCAGATCGCATCACAGCTTGATGTCAATCGTGATAATCGGGCTAATCGTGGAAAATTTTTTGGCTGCCATTTTTTTCCCCACGATTATCACGATTGGCGGGACTATCGTGACCATCGCATCAGATCGTATGACATCGTAACAAATTGCAACACATCGTATCTCATCTTGTTCCTAAATCGCGGTGATCGGGATCGACCAAAACACCGCGATCTGTTAAGATGAGTTGCGATCGTAGGAGAATGGTTACGGTCTGTTACGACTCGAGAAAAATTGCCTGGCCCGATTAACTACGAGACGATGCGAATGACTCGCGACAGGATACGATCTGATACGAGTAAATGCGATGAGATACGACAAGTCACGCTTTTGCCACGGATGCTTACGATCTGTTACGAATTATCAATCGGGTAAGATAAATGAGTTTTTTTCTTTGATCAACAATAGAAAAAGTAAACATCAATACGGTCATTTTCAGTATTAATTAGTAATCTAAAGGCCAGTAAAGTGCAGCAGAGGCAGGGGTAGAAAGGGAAGGGATAAGGCTTCATCATAAGCAGACATTAATAATTTGCAAATGTCGCATACTCGCCATGCTCAGCTCTTTCCATCGTCAATGTTGTTTCGTCTTCAGAGATTGAAAACGTAATGTGGTATATGTTTTTTTTTTAAGTATATATACCAATCGCGGTCTCATCGTGACACAATCGTGAGCAAAATCACCAAAAAGTCAAACCAACAATCGTAAACCATCGCAACACATCGTATCAGTTCTTGAGACTCTGCATCTACGCGTATCAGTTCGTTTCAAATCGCGGTCAAGTATCGTGATTATCGTGTCAGATCGCATAAGAATCGGTTTATTAATCGTAATAATCCTATCGGAACTCAACTAATCGTATCTATCCGGGACCAATATCGTGTCACCAAATTTTGACCGATCGTCACTCTGTCGTATCAGATTGGAACAAATGGTATCAAAACGCAACGGCTTGCAACAGACCGTATCAGAACGTCAAATTTTAGCTGCGGCGTTCGTAACAGATCGTGCTCTACTGTGAAAGCCGCATCACAACCATCTTGCAATGGGCCCGATTGAAGATTGCTCAAGGATAGTATCAACCGCGTCATGAAAAAACCGTACTTTTGCCTATGCGGCCTTTGGAAACAAGTGAACTACAGAGCAGACCCGTATGCTTCCATGTTTATTAGCTCACCTCGTCCGTCGTCTGTCGTCGTCGTCCGTCGTTAACACTTTCAAAAATCTTCTCCTCTGAAACCGCTAGGCCAATCAAAGTTTAACTTCATATGGAAAGTACAAGTAGGCAAAGATCAGGAAAAGACGCAATCAGAAAAAGATTCACACTCCAAAAACCGAGGTGGGAAAAAACCAAAGTAACAATCAGGTACTTTATACCATAAAACATATAGTAAGCCGAATGAGCAGCTATTTTCCCAATAGGTGGCCACTCAGCATCCTTAGGAAGGGGGAACGAAAGTTTGTATAAATGGTCTAAGTCACATTACCAAGATGGCCGCCATGGCTATAAATAGCAAAAACCTTTAAAAATCTTCCTCTCTAGAACCAGAAGACCTATGATTTTGAAACTTAGCATGAAGCATCAGGCAATGGCGCTTTACAAAGTTTATATAATTCATGACCCTGGGATTACCTTGACCTATATTATGGCAAGACCAGCATAGGTCGTTCATGCATTTGAATGGGGAAAATTATTAGAATGTGATTTGAAGGGCAAACTTGCAGGATTTGGGCAAATGGACAGAATTTTTATGTTTATGAAAATATTTTGTCCCTAGGGGGTTGTGTGCCCCTGCCCCGGGGCTATATACATGTATATGATCCTAATATTCAAACATTTTCTCTGAAACCGCTTGGTCAATCAAAGCCAAAATTTACGTGGATCATCGTTAGGAAGGGGGATGAAAGTTTGAATAAATGGTCAAGGTCACATGGTCAAAATGACCCCCATGGCTATAAATAGCAAAAACCTGTAAAAATCTTCTTCTCCAGAACAAAAGGGCCTATGATTTTGAAAGTTGACATGAAGCACCAGGGAGAGGAGCTCCACAAAGTTTGTATAAATCATGACCCTGAGATGACCTTGATCTATTTTACAGCAAGTTCAACATAGGTCGCATATGCATTTGAATGGGGGAAAATTGTTAAAATGGAATTTGAAGGGCCAAACTTGCAGGAAATGGGTAAATGAACTGGATCTTTAAGATTTTGAGAAAAGACTTTGGACCCCAGGGGTGGGTCTGCCCCTGCCCCGGGGCATTATGCATGTATATAACCATAATATTCAATTATCTTTTTCTCTATAACCGCTTGGCCAATCGAAGTCAAGTTTTATAGGAAGCATCTGTATGAGAGGGGGGGGGGACCAATGTGATTATAAATAAACCAGGTCACATGACCAAGATGGCCGCCATGCCCATATATGGTAAAAAAAACCTTCAAAAATCTGACTAACCTATTGCAACAAAAACTGATATGTAGCAATTAAGACTAGATTACTACAATGTGTGTATAAATCATGATTCTGTGATGACCTTGACAGATTTTACGGCAAGGTCAACAAAGATCACCATAGGTCACATATGCAGAAAACTGTTAAAATGACACTGAAGGGAAAAACTTCCAGGAAATGGGCAGGGTAAGTGGACAGAATATTTATAAATTTGAAAAAGAAATTAGCCCCAGGGGGTATTCTGACCCTGTCCTGGGGCTGTATACATGTATTTGACCTTCATAGTCAAACAAGTTATTGGTATATATCTCAGATCTCAGGTTAGCGTTAACAGGACCATTGGTCCTCTGGTTATATGGATGAGCTTGTAACCTACTGTCATGGGTATACGTGCCAACTCTAGCATTCAACAACTCTTACGCAACTTAGCATGCATATACGTACTGCCTTAAGCTCAAATGTTTTAAAATAATGTTAAATTAAGCTGAAGTCTTCCGCTTAAGGTCAATTTGCGGTCGGGGAAATATTTCTGGACTTTCCTTATCATCTGGCAATTCAAGTCTTGGTCCTATATTTAAATTGATTGATTGCTTTTTAATTACAGTCGCCAACGCGAATGGTGGATGTTAGCTTTGAGTGTCATTTGTCCAGTCATTTGTCCAGTCCCGTTAAAGATTGCAGTCATTGCAAAATGTGGCATGAGTTTTTCGGACCCACACAAATCGAGATTCAGTCAAAACAAGTCACTGCAAAACTACTAACTTTAAGGCTCCGCTAAATTGACTAGGAGCGAAATAGAATCAAACGTAGAATCGACCCCTGTCACACGAGTGTCTTCCGGAATGAATGGACACCAGGGCGCAACACGTTTGCTCGACCAATACGTGTTGTGTACACCCATTTTATTTTATACTTAGCGGTGAAATTAATGTATATCAAAAATGGATAAAAGTGATATTTTCACTGCAGAATTGATATTGATATTTTCACTAGTGATTGATATCAGCCGATATTTTCACTGTAGAGTTTGGATTACTTATGACGTTTCCGTTCACTTTACGTCATTAAATGTGCCTCACTTCAGAAATTCAAATGCCTATAACTCCGTTATTAGCTCCTGGGGGGTTGTCTGCCCCTGCCCCGGGGCTATATACATGTATATGACCATAATATTCAAACATTTTTCTCTGGAACTGCTAGGCCAATCAAAGCCAAACTTCATGTGGAGCATCCTTGGGAAGGGGGAATGAAAGTTTATATAAATGGCCAAGGTCACATGACCAAGATGGTCGCCATGGCTATAAATAGCAAAAACATTTAAAAATCTTCTTCTTCAGAACCAGAAGGCCTATGATTTTGAAACTTGGTGTGAAGCATCTGGAAATATAGCTCTACAAAGTTTATATAAATCATGACCCTGGGATGACCTTGACCTATTTTACGGCAAGGTCAACTTAGGTCGCCCATGCATTGGAATGGGAAAAAATAGGAAAATGTAATTAAATGGCAGAAAACTTGCTAGAAATGAGCAAATGGACAGAAGATTTATGTTTAAGAAAATATTTTGGGCCCAGGGGGTTGTCTGCCCCTGCCCCGGGGCTATATACATGTATATGACCATAATTATTATATTGAAACATCTTCTTCTCTGAAACCGCTTGGCCAATCAAAGCCAAACTTTTTTTGGAGCATCATTAGGAAGAGGGAATGAAAGTTTGTATAAAATGGTCAAGGTCACATGACCAAGATGGCCGCCATGGCTATAAATAGCAAAAACGTTTAAAAATCTTCTTCTACAGAACCAGAAGGCCTATGATTTTGAAACTTGGTATGAAGCATCTGGGAATGGAGCTCTACAAAGTTTATATAAATCATGACCCTTGGATGACCTTGACATATTTTCTGTCAAGGTCAACTTAGGTTGCCCATGCATTTGAATTGGAAAAATAGGAAAATGCCATGTAATGGCAGAAAACTTGCTAGGAATGAGCAAGTGGACAGAAGATTTATATGCATCTGAAAATATTTTAGGCCCAGGGGTTGTCTGCCCCTGCCCCGGAGCTATATACATGTAGATAACCATAATATTCAAACAGCTTTTTCTCAGAAACTGCTGGACCAATCAAAACTAAACTTTATGTGAATCATCCTTAGGAAGAGGAAATGAAAGCTTATATAAATGGTCAAGGTCACATGACCAAGATGGCCGCCATGGCTATAAATAGCAAAAAAATTTAAAAATCTTCTTCTTCAGAACCAGAAGGCCTATGCTTTTGAAAATTGGCATGAAGCATTAAGGAATAGAGGTCTACAAAATTTATATAAATCATGACACTGGGATGACCTTGACCTATTTCACGGCAAGGTCAACTTAGATCGCCCATGCATTTGAATGGAGAAAATTGTTAAAATGTCATTTGAAGGACAAAACTTGCAGTTAATTGGCAAATGGACTGAATTTTTATTATTTGAAAAAGACATTGACTCCAGGAGTTATTCTGACCCTGCCCTAGGGTTATATTCATGCATTGTACCATTCTAGTCTAACAAGTCAATTGGTACATGTATATATCTCAGGTCTCAGGTGAGCGTTTACAGGACCATTGGTCCTCTGGTTTACTTTTACTGGTTTACTTTTTTGAGGTGAATACCAAATATATTTCATCGAGTGAGTTGAAAACATCAAAATTTTCACGAGTACGTAGCACGAGTGAAAATTTAGATGTTTTCAAGTCACGAGATGAAATATATTTGGTATTTACCGATAAAAAGTAAATTTTCTTTTTATTTTATATAATACACGGGCATTTTCCTATTCACAAAGCAGGCGGTGAAAATGCAAAAACCAAAAAATTTTGAAAACACAAATAATTTTGGTACCACATTGTTCCTAACGTTCTAACTAAGAAAATGAATACCCACACTTTATGTTTTCATTCGTAAATGACGGAGTTATAGGCATTTGAATATCTGAAGTGAGGCACATTTAATGACGCCAAGTGAATGAAAACGTCAGAAGTAATCCAAACTCTACAGTGAAAATATCGGCTGATATCAATCACTAGAGAAAATATCAATATCAATTCTGCAGTGAAAATATCACTTTTATCCATTTTTGATATACATTAATTTCACTGCTAAGTATAAAATAAACAGAGATACTTAAAGTGGTAACAAATGAAAATTTTCAATAGAAAAATGGGATATTTTTGATATTATTTTCGCTCAAAACACAGATTGTGGGTACATGTTAGAACCGCATCGCCGAGGTGGTTCTAACGAGCACCCACAATTTATGTTTGTATCAAAAAAAAGAAAAATAGGTATACCCCTGCATACCCCAGTTTTACTACATAAAAGTGGGGTTTAAGGGGGTATTTATTGCACGGACATGTTTTCGTGATGGGATGTCCGTATAATTGTACTCGTACGTCGAAGATTGAGTTGGAACTGGTTATAATTTTTTGCATGCTTAAATGAGATTAAAATTAAATTGTAATATTAATATTGAAATTACCCAAATAAATTGAAACTTTGGTTCTATTCAACCAAAACCTGCACTTCATTCTGCTCATAAATGTTTAGGCATTTATGAGCATGATAAATTTTAGTGTCAGCTGAGTTGAGCATGAAAAAGTTGTTTAACCTCGGGACCAGTCCGAAGTCCCCATAGAGAGCTTTTCTCTCGGCGCGGTTCATTTGATAAACGGGCCCGAGGCGGCCGTACATACGCGCAATTTCTAATTTCAGAGTAGTTCCTTAATTACAGCATTTTGTTTTTTTAAACGTCCGGGGGCTTATCGTTTCAAAAGCATGCAATATTTTTTAAATCACACTCCCTTTAGTTAAATCCCCGCACTCGCTGGCGAGTTTTCGTCAAGGAAACAGTCATGAAAGGGTGCTTAGGATTGTTACTGCTGTTTCTCGCCGCGCTTGGTTTCTGTCGGGAAAATGAAGAGACTTATCGCGAAAGGATAGAAGTTCTGGAATGGGAACAAGAATCTATTAAACTACAATTTAAAGAGCTTGAAGAGAAATGCAATGGTGTCCTCACTTTAGGGACAAGTGTTGATGGAAAACTGCAAGACGAAAGGCGAGCCGTTGGAAGAATTCCGCGCCATATACATCAAAATCGTATGTAGAGTTTACATTGTACTTTTATATTTTGTACTGATTGTGTAATTTATACTTTGTACAGATTGTATTTTTTTCTGAGTTGACATAATATAATAGAATGCATCGACTGATTTTTTTTTTCTCAAAATAGCTTTGGGTTTATGAGTGTGTTGTGTGACAGACGTCTAACTTCTTTCCGTATTTTTTTTTAGAAAAGATTACGAGAAACTTACTCGAGGGGCGACTGATAAATTCGCGAATATTTTTTTTCAAACAAATAAAATAATCAAAAACAGTCAACACACCTTGTTTTAAGAGCCAAGGACATTAAGGGGTGTTTGCCCACGTTACCCTATACATTATTTAAGAAATAGATCAGCTCTAGCAGTGAATTGTTGAGTAATAATTCACTGTTTGGAGGTCAGTTGTAAAGAAGATCAAATCACGAGCGCGTAGCGCGAGTGATTTATCTTCTTACAACTGACCGACAAACAGTGAATTATTACTCAACAATTCACGCACTTGAGCTGATCTATTTCGATTCTAACACACAATAAACGGAATAAATGTTGCTGAAACCGTCGATATCGTTCAGCTTTCCGCCATTGCTTTGCAGATATCCCGCCAAATATTTGACTGTAATGCTGGTATTTACACACACTTGTTACGTTTGTTGTGCGCTAAAACGACGTTTCACCGTCTAACGCTGCTTTGTGGGATAGCTGACGTCACAAATGCCGCAAAGTAACGTCACGCTTATTCGCCCAGTGAAATTGTTGCACAATATAACACGTTTTTTACCATTGGCTATATAGGCGAGGTGTGTTAGAATCGACTTTATTTTAATTTTGACTTTGACTTTATTAAGATGTGTTTAAAAAGATACTTATTTTGTAGGCCGACCATCCCCTTTTATACCGAGGAGGGTACTATATTGCAGGGGTGAGATACATCGTTTTCTTCGCATTTGCAAAATGTAACACCAAGATCAATAAAATAACACGTATATACACTTTTCAACTTATTTCAATGTATTTTAAAATGTCTTTGTGTAGTCCGTCCAAAATGCATGGTTATAGGGTTATAGCATTTATTCAAACAGTAACCACGTGTACAATAATGCTTTCTGTACGGAATGCCTACATATTTAACATCATTAACAATGTTTATATCCATGTTTTTATTGTAACTGTTATAATCTTTAAACGGGCTGTATGTGTTTCGAGAATATATTCTTACAGGTCCTAAAGGTGAAGCTGGAGTAGCAGGCTCAAAAGGGGACCAGGGAATACAAGGACCAGTAGGCGCTCAAGGGCCGAAAGGGGAACAAGGTCCTAAGGGACAAAAGGGAGAACCAGGGTCAATTAAGAGGAGGAGGAGGAGGAGGAGGAGAAAGTGAGGAGACAAAGTAAAAACACAGACAGCAAATAACATCAGAATAACAAGTCATGTCCTTGCAATATATACCCCTTTAAACCCAACTTCTATGGGTGTACATATTTTTCTTATTTTTGATCAAAAAAAAAAAAAAAAAAAAAAAAAAAAAAAAAAAAAGGATTGTAGGTACTCGTTATGAACCGCCTCGGCGATGCGGTTCTAATGTGTACCCACAATCAATGTCTTGAGCATAAATATTAAAAAAAATCAATGAAATTTTTAACTTTTACTGCCGAAAATATTCTCTGTATATTGCATGGACGTGTTTTCTTAATGTGACAACCTGACTAACTAATACATATATAGCGATTGTTCATCATTGCATTCTAAAACAAATCTGTGCCTTCTGTGAAAAGGTTAACTTTGTATTTACTAATTTTGACTTGAGACAGATCTACATCTTTTAAATAATATAACTATATTGATATTTCATGAGATATCTACGAAATTATTATATAGGATTAGTATAGTATTTAGAACATTTATAAAAGTGGCAACCAAAACGAGACTTTGGCGGCATGGCGATGTACCTTTGCAATCACAATCCTTTCTAAGCACAAGGTTGCAAATAAATGAACTTTATACCGCTTTGTGACTTTCTTTTCCTTTGTCCAAAAGCAACATTTTTTTCAGATGGTGCAGCTATCACCTCGATATTTGTTATATGTTTTACTGTTTATTTCAGCTAATATTGAATTGTGGTGTTGTAATCGCCATGTTATTACCGCACTGATTTTCAATACGAAAACACGCCCAGCAGGCACATGACGTCATGATGACGTCAGATCGACGTCGATGCGACGTCAACATGACGTCATAATGACGCCATGTGCCTGCTGGGCGCCCATGCAATATACAGAGATTTTTAAAGTTGTAAAAAATGAAACTTTTCAGTAGGAAAAAAAAGAAGATATTTTTCTTATTTTTGCTCAAAACATAGATTATGAGTACACGAGTACCCACAATCTATGTTTTGGAGCAAAAATAAGAAAATAGGTATACCCCTGCATACCCCAGTCTTTTTATATAAAAGTGGGGTTTGAGGGGGTATATATTGCACGGGCATGTTTTTCTGATGTTTGATAATTTGAGAAACTCATTTATCTTTGCTTAATCCTCCATCACAAAGCGGTATCAAATATTTTGTCAGCCTTCTGTAAACCTAACATAAGAAAATATAATCTCTAAAACATTTTAAATTGCTGTCAGGTAGACGGGGTTTGTATAGAGGCAGGTGATATAAATAAGCTTATTATATTCTTAAAAGTGCTGTTACCAGAATGTATGCCTAAATAGGACGTAAATTCAGTTTTCTCACCATCCAGTTTATTCATGAATCATCATAAGGAATCGATATTTCCATCCATTTAGGAAACAGCAGTTCACTTTGAACTCTATAGACTGGTTACCGTTGTTAAATATTAGATTTTTATGAATTCAAGAAAATAGGGATGAAAAAAGGAACAGTCTATTTGAACTCCTATGAATGATAAGTATTTATTTGTTATTTTTATAGCTTCAACCCTTCAATGTATTATTCTATAGCTATAACTGTAATGGAAAAGTTCCATGTAGATATCCATCCGAGAAAAAAAGAAGTCCGGTTTTAAAAGATTGTTTATTCGTCAATATGATTATTTTAGGATGTAAAGCTGTAGACATACAAAAAGTAAATAGATTGTTTTTTCAACTGGGACACTTAAAAGTTTGAAAGTTACTAACGTTTCAAATTAAAAAGACTGCTTAGAGGCCATGGGTAGTGATTCGGTCGGCAGTCATCAGTCTGCGGTCTTTGCAAGCCTTAGGCATATTCGTCCCCAATTATTTCGATACAAATTGTTATTTCGGTTTCTAATCTATAAACGACATGCAGTAGAAACGCCAAACTAGGGAGTAGTAATATTTTTAAAAGCATAGCAACCAAAAAACGTTCGAAATCTAGCTGATTCACAATGAATCGACGATCAGTACCCTAATTTAACCCGTTCGTATACGATAAAAACACAAACAATCTTAACCAAACTCGCAGCCCATTTTGACAACAGCTAGATCCGCCTCATTATTGTACAAACTACACATACTGTGTATTGTAAAAATGTAAACAGACGTTTCTCGCTACGCGATCGGCGCTGCCGATACACACCCAATTTGAATCGTTTATTTCAGGAATATAAGATTTTCTCCAGCTTTGGCACCTATGCCAGACAAAAATTTGGAATTTCTTCTTTGTATTCAGGCTTTTTCATCAAAATCTGTGATGACACGTTGTGGCTTTGCAAAATAACTTTTGGGGACTGAAAATCATTGGAGACAAGATGGCGGCTTCTTGACAAGAATGCAGTGGCTTATGACACTTTATAAATGGTGCTTAAATTGCAAGAAATCAAAATCAAATCTTTACCAGTACATTTATTATAAGCAAAAATAGTGCAAAAACCAGTTTTTATATTAGAATAAGGTGACACCTTTTATTTATTTCAGAAAATCACACAATGTCTCTGAAATGCAACCAAAAACTGTGTGACAGCCTGCCTAGGCTGATTTTAAATTGCTAATATTAGGAATACAAGACTTTCTCCAGCTTTGGCACCTATGCCAGACAAAAATTTGGAATTTCTTCTTTGTATTCAGGCTTTTTCATCAAAATCTGTGATGACACATTGTGGCTTTGCAAAATAACTTTTGGGGACTGAAAATCCTTGGAGACAAGATGGCAGCTTCTTGACAAGAATGCAGTGGCTTATGACACTTTATAAATGGTGCTTAAATTGCAAGAAATCAAAATCAAATCTTTACCAATACATTTATCAAAAACAAAAATAGTGCAGAAACCAGTTTTTATATCTGAATAAGGTGGCACCTTTTATTTATTTCAGAAAATCACACATTGTCTCTGAAATGCAACCAAAAAACTGTGTGACAGCCTGCCTAGGCTGATTTTAAATTGCTAATATCAGGAATATAAGACTTTCTCCAGCTTTGGCACCTATGCCAGACAAAAATTTGGGATTTCTCCTTTGTATTCAGGATTTATCATCAAAATCCGAGATGACACGTTGCGGCTTTGCAAAAAAACTTTTGGAGACTGTAAATCCTTGGAGACAAAATGACGGTTTCATGGAAAAGATTCTGGCTTATGACACTTGAAAAAAAAATCACAAGCAAGTCTTTTCCAATACATTCAGAGTTCTAAACAACTGGAAACATTTAGAAGCGAGCTGTTCTCTTAAAATGTAATGACACAATTTATTTATTTCAGAAAATATTACTTTCTAGCATCAAATTAACAGAAAACTAAAAATTAAAAAAAAAAAATAATCTGTAGAATGTGTTCAATCTGAATCCTTTTTTTTTTTTTTTTTTTTTTTAGGAATATAAGACTTTCTCCAGTTTTGACACCCATGCTGGGCAAAAGTTTGAAAATCTTTTTTCATATTCACACTTCATCATTAAGATCCGAGGTAACATGTCACAGCTTTGTAAAATCTTTTTCGGGTGTAAATCCTAGAAACAAAATGGCAGCTTCGTCTGCATAACTGTTTCGGAGAATTAAATGTCATTAAAATTGTAGATGGACAAAGAGACAACAGATCATGGGTATACAATAAGCTCATCATGTGAGCCTAAAGGCTTAGGTGAGCTAACAAAGAGGCCCAGCCAATGTATTCATTGTGTCCCCATTAACATGTGGATTTTCTTTAAAATAAAATTGTCTGTTGGAACTTCTGATATACATATAACATGCATTGGTTCCTTGCCATTGCTTACTTTTTTATATACATTTGTTTTTGTCCCACCCACTAGGGCTGGGACAAGTGAAAAGGCACTTAATGCTTGCTAAGAGTGTTGCTGACCGACTGAGTAGCTTAGTGGTTAAATCAACCCACAAAGGAATGTTATTGAAGTAAAACAGCCCTGCAACATATAAACCAGAAATTTTTCTCGGTAGAAGTCCGGCCATGTCCCAACATAATCATAGCTGTTTACTGGGATGCCTCAACATGATGATGGCATTTTCTGGGACATTTAGACACAAAACAAACAAAAACATTCTACCGTTTTGTTCTAATTAGCGCACTGTGTGCTTAATTTTTCAAAATAACTTAAAGTTATGGTTACAAAATATTGTTCTAATTAGCGCACACTAGGAACGACCAGAACACATAAATTGATGAAATTAAAGTGTACCAGTCATTACAAAATAATGTTTGATCATTTTAGGTTATGCTTTAATGTCGTTAATAAAATATAAATGTGTAAAATTGCGGTAAAATATAAATATGCTAGTAGAGCAGTGTGCGCTTACACACATATTTTTCGGAAACGGAGAGGGTGTGCGCTTATTGGAGCATGTGTGGTTATTAGAACGAATACGGTAAATCTAAAATATCAAGGCTTGAAAAAGGTAAAAGTATTAAAGCCATGTGAATGATGATGAAATGGCACAATCAGAACAAAAGTCTCACTCCAAAAACAGAGATGGGAAAATGAATCAAACACCATTTCCTTGTACATATGTAGCGCTGTATAACTTAGAAAGAATTAAAAGACACAGATGTAATGTTTAAAAGACAATATTTGATGATCATCCTGAATGCATTACATGAACACAGTAAATACTTTTCATTTTCTTGCCTCATCTGTCCATAAAACATCACTGTCATGCTATTGACAGAATGATCTGCTCGAGAACTGAGATGTCTTTCACAGAGTCCACAACTGACTGAGAATCCGCTGTTTAATCCTACATGTAATCTTAGTACACTATAAAAGTAATTGTGTACATTGTGGGCATGTACTCTTTGACCTTTCAACATCCAGCCACGAATTTCCTCACCATTGTTTATTATAACATTAATCCTGGCAGGTCACAATTTTACTGTCTTTCACAGATTTGGTCATTAAAATCATGGACTTTAGATTCCACTTGATATTTTTCTCTGTTCTGCATGGCACAAGATTCTGAAAAATAATATAGATGCATGGTGGTTATAATACATATAACATTTCTCTGTTAGGTACATGCATTTATGACTGCTGTTTAATTTAAATGAGCTGTGTCATGATAAAACCAACATTTTGCATATGCAAAAACAAAGGCGCAGACCAGCTTCGTAGTAATTGCGAAGCTGATCAGCCCCTTTAATAGTACACTTCCTCTGCTCTCTAAATTAAAAAATTTCCAGCCTCTAGCCATCTTCTGTGCTTGTACAGCTCGGTTTGTGTTGGACGTGTTAAAAAGCCACATTGTTGGTTTTCTTATGACATGGCTCAATTATATTAAAAGAATGTAAAATTGAAGGGTAGATCAGCTGCACCACCAGAAGATGTGCAGCTTCAATTTGCAAAGCATCCAGAGACAACCAACACTACTAAGTACAACCAAGGTGGATAATCCATGGTGGGATACTCTGGACTTTTGCATCTATAGGCTGGGCCCCAGCATTTGTTTCTGAGTGGGGGTGGGGCAATGAAAGCTGAAAAGTCATAATCCCCACACTTCCCCATAGGTGGGGGAGCAGTGGTTACAAATGACTGGTGCAGAGCAAGGGAAGTAACTATTTTCCTTGGAAAAAGTCAGACTTTGGTTACTTTTCTTTGAAATGCACCAAATCAAAAGAAAATTGAAAAGTATACCCAAGTTCCAAAAACTTAAAATTACAAAGATTTGCTAGAATTTCAATTTTGTCCAACTTTAAGGTTGTTTGATTACAGACGATCAGAGACAATAGAGGCAACAGAGAACAACCAACACAGATAAAATCAATTTTCATACGACATCAGGTTTTAATAATTGCATGTATAGATACCTGGCTGGGAACAACTTTTTATGGATCAAAATGATCTTTTGATAGTTGTTACCAAAAAGAAGCTGTGACTGTGTTTATGCAGACTTCTGTGACTGTTAATATTTATTTCATCCGTGTTAATTGTTCAATTGTTCTCAGTCGCAGTAGTTGTCTCTGGACGGGGGAGGGGATACCATGGGTATGCATATTAAATAGGGGGCACTTGAGCCGCAACATGAGAAAAACTGGTCCTCGGGAGTACTGACACAAACTGGCCTGTACAGTCACAGAAGCTAGAAGCTTGGAAACATGAATAAGAAGTGCAATTGTTCTATGCATGTAGCAAAAACAAGGGCACTGATCAGTTGTGCAGTTACTGTACAGCTGATCTGAGACTTTGTTCTCGCACATATTGCAAAACTCTGATTTTCTCATGACACGGCTCAAATAGATATGGCAAAGTAAGAGAAAACATTCCAGACTGCAATACTACATGGGAAATGGCAATTATTGTTTTTCTAAGTTTTACACCCCTTTCAAGATTATTTCAGCTCATGAGTCTGGCTAATCAGTATAGGTGGGGCAAAAATGAAAGAACCACCTGGCACGTACGCCCACAAGCAAACTTGTGCCCTGATTGGGCAAACCCGACAAAGCCGTGATGATCAAATGCTGGGATCAAATTCAGCATTCTCAACCACGGGGGCCGATGACCATGATTTTGTCAACTGAATGTTCCTGCAGCAGGGGATGCTTGACAATGTCAAATCCAGCCCCCCCCCCCCCCCCCCCAACACACACACACAACCCCGTTTCCAATTACCCGGAATGGGGGGGGGGGGGGGAGGGGGCATGCATACAAATGACTGGTGCATAATTTACATCTCGAACAAACCTGGTAATTCTTTTCTTGTGGCTGTAGCCAGGGGCTGTCCGTGTAAGTAAATCCACTAGAAATTAGAATTCATCATACATGGTTCTGAGTGAGACTGATGTCAATCTGTCAATTATCTAGTGAGATCAGTAAAAGCCGGGAACCGGAAATCAGGCGGAATAACCCAGTGTTTTTTCTTAGTCAAATCGTGTCAACTGGAAGTGCGTGGTTTTGACATTAAAATCGACTTTTGATGTTTTTCTTTTTTGTGGATCTTATCCATAAATGAATAAATGTATCAGCAAGTACCATTTTCGATGATTATCTCTGTTGCGATGACTTGATTGAAAATTTATTTTTTTCGCATTTTCATTCCGAATCAATCCGTATGTGATAGAACGAAGCTGTGCATGTTAGAAACAATATGTGACCAGTTTGAAATGAATACATAGCAGCACATTGAAGCGCAAGCCAAAATAAATTTTGTTTACTTCATTTTCATACCTTGCTCAGTGGCCATATTGGATTTGGTACCTTGCTCCATGGCCATGGCCATTGCATAGCTGGGAACCTGTGAGGTCACTTACAGGTCACTGCTTGACCCATGCTCTGAGACTATTTGACCTTTTGATTTTTTTTATTATTTTTCAAATTGAACAATTTTCTAGCATTTAATTTGGTTGTCTGACTACTTAAAAAACTATTTCATGCAATGTTTTGCAATAGAACAATAAAAGTAAAAATGAATTGCAAGGTATTATTTTGGGTTTGAGGCTATCAGTCATTGTCAACCATTGTCAACAATGGTGAAGGATTTAGTGCATGTTCCTGTTGTCAAGGCAATAGTTTCTCATTTAAATGAACTTCTTTGTGGAAAAGTGATGTAATTCTATATTTCTAGAGGACTGGAGACACCATTTTTGTAAAAGCTGAGCAGAAAAGTTGAGTTTGAAAAAACAGTTGGAGTCACTAAATTATCCCTCTCTCAATGAATGAATGGTTTAAAAACAGCAGAACATGCACCAATTTATTTAAATAAAACAGTAATTATACGTTAAATCCACAAAAAATCTATCTAATTTCCTTGTTTGCACCATTTTACTGCAAATTACAAAACAAATGACCAGCACATGTTTATATGCTGAAGCTGTCAGCAGTACACGACTGCTGTGTAAATGGAAAATCGATTCCGAAAATATGCCAGCAATCAGATGTCAATTTTACGATTATCAGGTCTTCTCCAGCAATTTTACAAAGCCGTTACACGGAATAGGGTTTAATGAACATTTAATGCAAAAATTAGCCGATTCTGCGATGACACGTTGTGGGTTTGCAAAATAACTTAGACCAACTAAATGCGACATAAACACGGAAGTCTTTCACCCCTTTCGGTATTTATTTATATACGTCGCCCCAGTGATTTGTCACGTGACATGTGTTTCGATTTTGATTTGACAAAAAATCGTAGTTGGCGGATCGAGCTTTGATTTAGTCCGTGTATTATTATTATGCCTTCTTTCAGCGCTGTATTTTAGTGGAAATTTCGACGTCAATTCGGCCGCCATTTTGGTTAGGGACTACTTGACGTCGAGTAACGCTTCAAAATAAAATACAATTACCGCTTTTTCGCTCTTGGCGCTCCTACTGATGCTTAAGACATGATTTCTATCATTGATTATGCTTGTAGTGTTTGTCTGTTCTTCATAATAATAATAGTTCATCGCGGTTGGTATTTAGCGCTACACTGCCGTGGTCACTTCAATAGTTTTTTTATGATAACCTCGAAGGTACGAATGAAGCCGAGATAGCCTGATTCTCTTTTCTCTTCTAATCAAGGGCGGGAAAATGATTCGGTATCAAGTAAGCATGGCACTGGTTCCTATTCCGAATATATTTACATATAACATAAACCTGATAACGGGAAACCAGCCGATAATGGCAACTATTTTTAGATTATTATTTATAGACCATAAATATTAATGATAACATGAGTAATGCCGTTAAAAGTCTGTCGGCCCCATTAGCTCAGTGTGTTAAGCATCGATCTTCTAATCAGACTCTTACAGGTTCGAATCTCGCCGAGTATCCGCTATTCATTTTTTTTTTTTTTTTTTTTTTTTTTTTTTTTTTATCATAATAAGCCTCTTTTCTTTCTTCATTCGTTTTTATTCTTCCTTTTTTATGGAGTCTATTTAATCAAATGAGCCGCGTCACAAGAAAACCGGATTTTTGCCTTTGCGAAAACAAAGGCGCAGATCAGCTTCGCAATAACTGCGAAGCTGATCAGCGCCTTTGTTTTCGCTACACGGATAGTACACTTTCTCTTCTTATTAAGTCCGAAATTTCAAGCTTCTATGCTGCTTCGGGGACTGGTCATGTTGGGATGTTGCCTCCATTTTACAGGACTTTTACCCAAAATGAGGATGTCATCACATCCAACAAGTGCTTGAAATATAACTATCCAACTAAGACACAAAAGGCTTATATGTATGGATGGTTTGACTTGAAATGTTTCCTCGGCAGGCTCAGACAAGCGCGGTTAACCAGTAATCAGTCAGCAGTGTATTTAGCTTTACCTGAAGGCACAAGTAGACTATATCTATTTCTTTAGGCCCCAATGGGAGGGGGCCCATAGTCTCTATGGTGAAAATAACAGTCACAAATGATTAGCGTGTGTCTAAGGTGTGTACAGGTCGTATAATAATCTCAGCATGCTGAAAATTTTGGATTGCATGTACTTTTGTACAGTTATGTTAGGCACACAATACAGTATAGGCGCGTATCAAACGTTTAATGTAACGCGTGTTGAACTTATTCGTATAAGACACATACCCGAGACACGTCGAGCTTTAAGCATGCTGCATGCTTAAAATACTTTAACGTACACCAAGCGTACAGAACGCACATGTACGAGGTTTGTGGGCACATTGGCTAGCAGGAAAAGTAAAGTGCTGTTGTTTAAGTTTTTTTGTTTTTGTATAAATATAAGCAGCAATATCTTATGAGCATATTTGAGGAATTTGTTTCAATTTGAAGTATCAACACGTTAAATATGACATATTTTCTACTTAAGCGTACGTAGGGCCACACGGGACAGGTGCCAAAACGTCAACAAAATGTGACGATTTTCATATTGTGTTTTTTCCCTGTCAAACGGCACTTAAATATGTTATAACATTAAAACATTTCGTCCTAAAACCAAATAACACTGACTTCAGTTTCAGAAAGATTCCGACTTGGCGGCAGTGTTGTTTGATTTATGTGAAAAAAATCAGAAGCAGACCGAAAAATCTGTTTGAAATAATGGCGTAATTTGACGTCGGAGTACAGCCGACGCCGATTGTATGTTTCGTTAAGGAAATCACCCACAGATACGATGAAAATGTTACAAACAACAGAAACGTCATCGGTCTGTCAGTTACTATTTAGTTCTCAGTAGTTGTGGCACAGACGATTTTCAGCTGCTCAGAAGTCCACCTATGATGATAAACGGAAGATCACCTGTCTGGCATGCACGCCGCAAGAAATTGTTACACATGTTCAACAGGTGGACGAACAATTTTGCGAGAATTGGTACGGCGTATCTGCATTTGACAGCTGGATACACAGACATAAAAATGTTGATAGCCAAGGATCTTTTGTTAAAAAAAAAAAAAAAAAAAAAAAAAAAAAAAAAACACCCTGAAACAAATGTATAACGTGCTGGCGGCTTAAAATGTCAAGTAACGTTATATAGAGACGTTGACCTTTGCACCGCACTCGGTTCGGAAGTGCAGGGAAAAGGCTGTAGATGACGTGTTTTTGTCAGATTTCAATAAAATTTCTTGTATATTTGCTTATAAAATACTTTTGCCAAAGCAGATATATTCATTTTTCTGTTGAAAATATAAATGGTGTACACGAACTTTTCTGACAAACCACGTATGTATGTCTATGGAAATACATTGGTTGAATTTGCGGCATATTTTTCCACACGCTCGGTGCGCGCTTTGTCTTATACGTTATTGACTGCGTTAGAAAATTGTGTCACGGACTGACTCTACTAAATATAAAGTCAGAGGATACAATGGCTTGTTGTGCCCAACAAATCATGTATCGAATGACCAAGGGTATACGCTTCCTGCTATGAATGACCAGCAAATCTATGGGAGGGTTCAATTAAACAGAATTTTCAAATTATGATGATTTATTTATAATGATGTTTAAAGTGAGAAGCAAAGAAGGAGAAAAAAGATAGAAAGAGATTACAAAAAGAAATTACTGAGAAAAGAAAAAAAAAAAAAAATACGTCCTTTGTTCATCAATGTCCCACACACTTTCCCATTGGCATCTCCGGGTATACTGTCACACGTTCGTCTCACTAGTACACACCACACCACTGCTTGCAAAAACAGTCCAGTGTTCCCAATACGAACTGTAGACCACGCCCGTCCATTGTAAACCAAACACCAATGATTTTATATCGTCCCGTTTATACCGTCACTGCCACCCCATATAGTTTAGCCCAGTTTAGTTTCAGGAATTCAGATTACATCCATAAATTACAATTTCAGCTTCAAGGCCTGAAATAAAGTAACTGTGTCTTAACAACAAAATAACTGATAGTGTCGCAATTTATCATAACGAAATCTCCTGCAGCTATGCACGTCACAACATCCAATTGCAAATAACCTCCCACAATTCCGTACCCCGGAACTGTATTAGTTTATTCGCTAGATTGCTTGTACTATACATATAAACTATAATACTCCAGTATCTACATTGAAACATTTATTCACATGTACGATACAGTTAAACCACATATGTCGCGAACTAACCCTAGTTCCTTTCCCAGCGACATCACAAGCAAATCTCCGACATGCATCCACAATTCCTCACCCAGGAATTGGTCCTGCCAATCTATGACCAAATTCATAGAAAGCCATTTCTCAGAATACGATAAATCTTGCGAGACAATCTTGTTACAATATTAAACCTTTCTTAAATGACATCACTAATTTCAGTAATAGCGAATATTCTTAATGACGTCATTAACGTCAAATCTAAGCGTTACGTTACTATAACGTAAAACTTAAAATCTGAAATTTCCAGTCTTACAGCTTTGTTCCGAGTCAACATTAACTTCCTTTATGATGAGATGATTAGATAACATAACATAACATGAAACTAAATGTACGTCAACGACAATAACGTCGCTACAAGTAACGTAGCACATAACAGAAATTTCCATTTTACAACTTTGGTTGACATACATACCGCGCAATGTCATTCTTACGCGAAATTTAATACATAAAAACTAAACCAATGCCGCTTCACGGCAACGTAGCGTGCAGAAATATAGAAATCTTCATTTTTACAACCCTATCAATGTGCTTTCCACCATAATGAGCTACATTATTATGGCTATACAATCTCACTGTACAAAATGTATATTTATGAACTGTTATAACTTACCGACGGCCGACTACTCAGACTGGCGCTGACCATAACCAGGTGTACCAGATAAACCCATATCCAAACATCTCAAATTCATGCCCAATCTTTACATTCTTCCGATAATTCATATTGATTTAACACAAAATAAGCTGCCTATTTATACACATAAGTTTGTGAACATTTCCCTGAAAACCATACCGTTTTCCATCATATATTCCAAAACCATTCATCAGAACATGTGAATAACCCACCGTGAGCAAGTGAATAACAATTCTAAATGCACATCCACTGACAACCACACCCAGATCAGCTTGCAAAAAGTTATATTGCTAACCATAAAATCGGCAATACAAATTTTCTCTGGATTATACCTCAAGGTGTAAATCATATGATTCAAATCCCCGGACTTCATGTTTTCGTTAAAGCCGTGTCACTCTCAGAAACCATTTATGGCAAACTGATAAAACACGAATCTGAGCCCAGTACAGAATCCAATTAAACTGCACATAATGCCAATTTCCACGCCACAAATCAACAAATACCATAACACAAAAAGAATGTTAAAATATCACAATTGAGCATAAAATTCTTCATGGCACAAATATTTTTTGCCGTGTCTAACATACATAGATATCCTTGACAATGCAGTAAACATGTCATGTTTACTCCTGCGTAAGAGTTTCCAAGTACCTATTATGCTCAACTAAACATTTAAAAAATCAAACAAATTATCCAAACCCCACAAACAGCAAAAGTATATTTTTTATCGTGACATACCTTCCCCCTTTTGAAGTGTGAAGCATCTCAAAAATGCGTAACACTAGATCTACGCGATAAAAAATTTACTAAATGAAGTCATATCTAGAGAATCATACTTGCAAAAACCTGCTTCCACGTGTCGCAATCTAAATCTTTTATGATAAATGGAACATACTCGGATCTCGGAGGAAACTGCAAAGCTGCTTTCTTGCCCTTGATTCACTACATACGCAACAAATAGATAACCTTAATGCACAATACCCATGTTTCACAGAGTACCCCACAAACAGCAAAAGTATATTTTTTATCGTGACAAATTGAAGCTATTGATATGACACTTGTGTCATATCTTTTCTTGTTATTATTTCTCGGACCGGAATTGGCTCTGTCTGTTTTTTTTTTTTTTTTTTTTTTTTTTTTTTTTTTTTTTTTTTTTTTCTAATCATTATAGATGTTTTCATTTTGTTTTATCCCATTTATCTTTACGTAATCTTCCATCAAGTTTATCAAACATTTTGTCAGCCTTCTGTAAATCTGACAATAATCTCTAAAACATTTTAAATTGCTATCAGGTAGACGGGGTTTGTATAGAGCCAGGTGATATAAATATTATTAAGCTTATTATATTCTTAAAAGTGCCGCTACCAGAATGTATGCCTAAATAAATCAGGCCCCGAGGTTATAAAACTTTTTTCATGCTCAGCTCAGCTGAGACTAAAATTTATCCTGCTCATAAATGTTAAAATGCCAACAATTGTTGCCATTTTAACATTTATTAGCAGGATAAATTACAGGTTTGGGTGATTTAAACCTAAAATTTCAATGTATTTGAGCTATTTCAGTATCTACGAGCATTTTAAATTTCATGCTCAGCTGAGCTTGGAAAAAGTTTTATAACCTTGGGACCAGGACGTAAATTCAGTTTTCTCATCATCCAGTTTATTCATGAACCATTATACATAGGGAATCGACATTTCCATCCATTTAGGAAAGAGCCGTTCACTTTGTACTCTAGACTGCTTACCGTCGTTACATTTTAGTTTTTTGGCAAGAAACTTGGGGTAAAATGAACATACGACGGGAGCCAGTCTATTTGAAATCCTATAAATGATAAGTATTTATTTATTTATTTATTTATATATTTATTTCTTTTTTATTATTATTATTTCTCGCCTTCGTTTTTCGGGAATTAGCTCTGTCTGTTATCAGTGGATGATTTAGAGGGGTTTCAAGGGGTTCGCCGGAAACCCCCTCTGGAGCCAAATTATTTCAGTTTCATGGGGAATTTTAAGAAATTTTGCATCAAACTAGGCTGACGAACTACCTTTTTCTACATTTGAACCCCACTTCAGCAATCTTGGCTCCGCCCCTGATGCCGGTTCCTGCGTGCTTCTTTACATGAACTGTACGCGAAATCCCTTTAATTAAGGGACCCTACTATTTTCTTATTTATCACACACACACACACACACACACACACACACACAAGAAAAAAAATAATCATAATACAATGGGCTGACTGGAAATGTCTAAACCAGTTTTGCTCATAACTTTTTTTTTAAGTTTGCGATTGTTGTTCACGGTTGTTGATGATGTTTTCAATTTATGGGAGAAAACAATTTCATCGAATTCTTCTCCATCAGGAAAACATGTCCGTGATATAGTAAAACCGTGATATAGTAAAACTGATATAGTATGCAGGGTATACCTATTTTCTTATTTTTGCTCAAAACCATACTTGTAGATTGTGGGTACTCTTTAGAACCGAGGCGGTTCTAACGTGTATCCATAATCTATGACTGAGCAAAAATAAGAAAAATATCAATATTTTTTTACTGAAAATTTTCGCATTTTCGCTGCTTTTTTTTTTTTTTTTTTTTTTTTTTTTTTTTTTTTTTTGTACTTTAAAATCTCTGTATATTGTATGGGGGTGTGTTTTCGTAATGCCGACGTCTATTTTAAGTATACTTAAGACAGCCGAATGTACAGAATGCCATACTTTACCCAAACAACTGCAAAATCCATATGTCATACACGAACAGATAAGTCAATTACCCTAATAGTTAGATGAGTATCTTATCTTTTAACGCTTCAAAACTCCACAAGATGAATTTACCTGTCGAAGAATGGTTTAGGATTCACAGAAGAACGAAATGTTTGGAATTATTATTGTTGCCAGGTTTAACGAATGATTCAAACTTGTTTTTCAACGATTCAGGGGTTGGTAACTTGAGAGAGCAACTTACGACCAAATTAGTGTCTTTTGGGTATTACGGTCAATAACTGAAAAGGACCTTAAGTTAAGGTTACGGTGATAACAACATCGTAACTTTAATCATCATCATCATCATCATATCCGTTTTATAGTCCGTTGTCCTCTACTGAGGGTTGGACTTGTTTGACAAGTCTCCTTCTTAGACGACCTCTCCACTCTGAGCGATTCTGAGGATCAGCAGTATCCATTCCTAGCTTTTTTCTGTCGTCTAACAACACTTCATCCCATGATTTCCTTGGCTTGCCAGATCTTTTCTGTGCAACTATGTTCAGCTTGCGTACTTGAGCAATCCAGCCTTTGCTGCGCTCTACGTGTCCATACCATCTCATTCTGCTGGAGCGAAGCACCACATCTATATCCTGAAGTCCAAGCTTTGAGAGAAGGGAGTCTGAGCTTACTTCATCATTCGCCTTGACATTACAGATCCAGCGGATCATCGCACGGTCATTGCGCCGTAGGCGGTTAAGTGTAGCCACAGTCATGGCCCATGTTTCTGCCGCATGCAGCATTACACTTCTCACACAAGTTGAATAAACTCGACCTCTGGTCAAAAGTGGCAGATTGCGGTTAGTGAGTAGGGGGAGTAGCTGTCGGAACTTGCCCCAAGCAGATTTGCAACGCGTTATTGCAGCCAGTTCACAACCTCCACCAGCAGAAAGCATGTCTCCCAGATAACAGAACTCTGGAACAGCCTCAACTGTTTCGTCATCAACCTGAACCTCCTTCACTAGTCTACCATCTATTGGACGTGCCTTTCCTAGGCAGCGAGCACATCTGAAATCAGGATCAGGGCGCAAGGGGCCTTTGATTCCACTGCATTTCTTGTGGATCCAGGACAAGCAGCCACCACAGAAGATAGCATTTCTTCCTACACCTGTCTGACAGACGCCACAGGGATCCTTTCCAGATTTTTTCAGAAGGTCCAGATTGGGGCCAGAGACCATGATCTTTGTCTTCCCCATGTTCACTCGAAGGCCTTTCCTCTCCATCTCTGCTTTCCATGTCTTCAGCTTTACCAGTAGTTCCTCCATGGACTCAGCACTAATCATCAAGTCATCTGCATACAACAGCTCCCAAGGGCAGCCTGTTCGGAACTCCCTGGATAAAGCCTCTAACACAATAATGAAGAGAAGCGGGCTTAGGACAGAGCCCTGATGAACACCTACTTTGACACCAAACTCCTCACTGTATCCACTGCCAACTCTTACCCTACTTCTCACGTCTTTATACATGGACTGGACAAGGTTCACTAGCCACTCGTCGATTCCTAATTTTCGCATTGCCCACCAGATGACATCACGTGGGACCCGATCGAATGCTTTTTCCAGATCAACGAAGGCCATGTAGAGCAGCTTGTTAGCAGCTAAGTGCTTCTCTTGTAGTTGACGGACAATGAAAATCGCATCTGTAGTGCCACGACCTGACATAAACCCACACTGCATCTCATCAATCTCAACTCTTTGCCGGATGAGTCCTTCTACTACACGCTCCAATACTTTCATCGTCTGTTCAATCAGCTTCAAGCCCCTGTAGTTACCCCTGCTCAGAGCATCTCCTTTGCCCTTGTACAAATTGACAATGTAACTCTCCTGCCAGTCAATTGGGATGCAACCTTCTGAGATGATGTCCTCGATGAGATCGCGCACCTCAGCTACACCAGCTTCACCAAGGGGCTTCAGCATCTCAGCAACGATACCTGATGGTCCAGCTGCTTTGCCAGATGCCATCTTGTTGATGGCCTTTGTGATCATCTCCAAGGTGATTGGCTCGCTTGGGCCTTCAACTGGGCTTTCCACTGACAGGTCCTCTGGATTCCATGGGAATTCGACATTGAGGAGACGCTCATAATGCTCTTTCCAGGCATCTTTCTTTGCATCCTCATCTAGTGACAGTAGGCCTTCATCATTCTTTACAGGTTTCTCTCCCATGACATCCTGGTTGTCACGTCTCATTTGCTTGGCCAGACGATACACATCTGCAGATCTTGGATCTATTTTCTGGAGAGCAACCTTCTCAGCCTCATTCTTGGCATGGTACACTGCACGGTTGGACGCACGCTTGGCTGAGTTGTATGCAGCTCGACTGCCACCAGCTTTCCACAACTTGAAGCACCTGCGCTTCTCCTTAACTGCTTCCTCCACCTGCTTGTTCCACCACCAAGTCTGCTTTCTCCATGGGTGATTCGAGGAAACACCACATACTTCCTTTGTAGCCTGCAGAAGGTTGTCCTTCAGAGAAGTCCAACGCTCATTTACTGTGCATGTCTGTGACAGCTGTCTTTCTTGTGTTTTTGCTTTGAACACTTCAGAGAGCTCTGCTCGCTTCTCTGGGTCTTTTAGCTTCCACACCTTGATGCGTGGCACAAACTTGCGCTTGGGTTGAGGAGGGATAGAAACTTTGAAGTCTCCAATCAACAGCCTATGTTGTGATGCACACTCCTCCCCAATAATGACTTTTACATTGGATACCTGCTTCCTGAAGCTACGCCGGTACAGGATGAAGTCTATCTGGGTAGCAGCTACCCCAGACTGGTAGGTGACCAGATGTTCTTGTTTCTTCTTAAACCAGGTGTTACCAACCAGAAGGTCGTTAGCAAATGCAAACTCTAATATTCTCTCTCCTTCAGTATTCCTCTTTCCAATGGCTTGCCCGCCATGTACCTCTTCAAACCCAGTGGACTGGGAGCCAAGGTGCCAGTGGACTGGGAGCCAAGGTGCCGTTAAGTCAACACGAGCCCACCTTTGCGTCGTCTTATCTTACGAAGTAACACCTTTCATTAAAAAAGTTACGATATATTAGAGAGTAACTATCTATCATTGTTGGCCATCTCTCAAATTTTAGCAGGTAAACTATTTCCCAAAAGGTGGTCAAACAACTTATTAAGAGTGTTACCTTAATCGTTTTCAATATGAATAATTCATTTATTGTTACATGAAACGTACCGACATTGACAGAACTACATTGACAGCTACGGGGGCAGCTATTTCCCAAAAGACGACACAGCCACCTTTTATTGCGACGGGTTACTGCTTTTTTCGCGAGTTGACCTGTAATACCTATGTTTATTTGTAAAGATCCTCCCCCAGCTGATAAGATTCAGATATGTTCATCTCTGATAGCGCATCATAGCGCACGTGCTTCTGTTTACATACCAACAAACTATGATCATTCACTCTGAGAAATGAATTATATTGGCATTTAAGAAACTATCAGAATTATTTTGATTTGTGTTGATTATTGCACCTAAAATGGATTATAATGAAGAGTAGGTAAGTTATATGATCTTATATTACATCATGGAAACATCTCCGTATGAAAGCTACCCCAGACTTGCACCTTACATATAGTAAAAATGGGGTAAATCAGGGGTAGGTATGAAATTATTGATTTTTAATATTATAATCCATAAAATCATATATTGTGGGTATCTGCTATCATCAAATCGATGAGGTGATCTTAACAGATACTCAAAAAGCATGATTTTATTGACAAGTGTAATTAATGCAAAAATACAATCAAAATCAGCTGAATTATAGAATACTTTGTAAAAACGGAGATCTTTCCGTAATGATTATGCTAATATGAAATAAGGCACTACCTTTGTCGCGACGCTCTACTCCCATCGTGCAGATAATTTCAAAATAAGCTACATATATGACAGCTTCCTCACCCTGGTGACCATAGACGACCATTACCATTATGGAAAGTTAGTTTATCAGTTAGTACAATGCAGTGCGTGTTGAAACGTGACGACGACGTAAAATTATATGGAAAATTAATATATCAATTAGTATAATGCAGCAGCGCGACGATGACGTCAAAAATAACAATTCCGGTTCCGGTTGACGAAATATTTTTTTCTATCAATGAACAGAAGAGCAGAATAGAACAGAACATTTTTACCACGTTCTACCATTAGAGCGACGCAGGAGCGTCGCTATTATAATCTTACAATCAAGAATTGAAGCTTGAAACTAAATTTATATTTAAACCGATTTTTATCCAAATTAAAGATTTTGCTTGTAATGGCGTAATAGCCAAGCTGTTCTATACTGCAAACTTGGCATCAACGCAATATGAAATATTTTTTTTCTATCAATGTACAGAAGGATAGAACAGAACAATTTTACTACGTTTTACCATAAGAGCGACGTCGCTATGAACATTAGATGGTGTATGTGCAATGCGCCGTGGGAGTTGCTTAAACTACGGGTGTGTGTTATTTATTGGTGTCGTTGCAAACAAATACATTCATTAAATGTAATTTGCCACATTTTAGTCTCAATAATATGAAATAAGGCACTACCTTTGTCGCGACGCTCTACTCCCATCTTGCAGATGATTATAAAATAAGCTACATATATGACAGCTTCCTCACCCTGGTGACCATAGACGAACATTACCATTATGGAAAGTTAGTTTATCAGTTAATACAATGCAGTGCGTGTTGAAACGTGACGGCGACGTAAAACTATATGGAAAGTTAATAGATCAATTAGTATAATGCAGCAGCGCGTGTTGCAACGTCACGATGACGTCAAAAATAATAATTCCGGTTCCGGTTGACGAAATATTTTTTTTCTATCAATGTACAGAAGAGCAGAATAGAACAGAACATTTTACCACGTTCTACCATTAGAGCGACGCAGGAGCGTGGCTATTATAATCTTACAATCAAGAATTGAAACTTGAAACTAAATTATATTTAAACCGATTTTTATCAAAATTAATGATTTTGCTTGTAATTGCGTAATAGCCAAGCTGTTCTATACTGCAAACTTGGCATCAACGCAATATGAATTAGGTACTGTTTATATAAGATCGCACAACTTTCTGATATCTCTGCTTACCTTTTACTTTGCCTTTGGTGCAAATTTCCATAAAATTTGACTTTTACCCGTTGTGTAAAAAGTTATAATTGAGCCGCAACGCGTGAAAACCTGTCTTCGGGGTTTCCGACCAGGTCTGACACAAACCGACCTGTACAGCCACAGAAGTAGGCTAGAAGCTTGAAATTTTGGGTTTAAGTAGAAGAGAAATTGTACTATCCGAGTAGCGAAAACAAAGGCAATGATCAGCTTCGCAGTTACTGCGAAGCTGATCTGCGCCTTTGTTTTCGCATGAGCGAAAAGCCGGCTTTCTCATAATGCGGCTCATATTAAACGATGCTATCACAAAACTGGATGCAACTGAATCTTCCGTCTCATTAAAATCTGCAGTAAAATATGCATGCCAGTCACTGATAACGATAAGCAAATTGAAATTATCATTACTGACACCAATTATCTTTAAATCGTTCATCAAAGGATTGATATCCTAATAAATGTCAATAAAAGCCCTATCTTACAGTGGGTCTATTGAATAAGTTTAAGGCGTTTCCCAGACTTCACATTATAGAAACTTGTCCATGCAATATACAGTGATTTTTTTCAGCTGCAAAAATTGAGAATTTCATTGGGGAAAATGATATTTTAATACTTTTGCTCAAAACATTGATTGTGGGTACACGTTAAAAAACTACCTCGCGGTGAGTTCACACAAACTATCTTTTGGATCTAGAAGTAGAAAAATTGTATACCACTGTATACCCCAGTTTTACTACATAGGGGGTAAACGTTTTATGGGCATGTTTCCCAGATGTCAACTTTTACATTAACATTGCGGTAGGCACCTATATCAGATGCTTCTTTCTGCAGAAACTTATCTTTCAATTATCTTCTCATTTCAAATAATATCTTAAGTTGTCTACGCTAACTTTACAATGTTTATGAATATAAAACCACTTATTGCATCATGTATGTAACGTTTTCAGACTTTGCGATCAAAAGAATTATACAAAATAGTAACTTTCCAGTGCGGTGCTTCTGTTGTGGTTCTATTGTGTTGATTGTGCATTTTATGTTCATACCAAAGTATAATTGGAAAAATTGTAAGTTCAAAGTTTAAATTCTCAAGTTTATTATCAACACAAAGTATGAAATTATTGAAAAAAGGTAAGCGATTTTGTAGCTGTTGTGTTAAATAGATTCACATTTCTATATTGCGGTGTCCTCGCTAATATAAGCTGTGCACGCATCTTGTATTATTGTAATGATTTGTATATGATCAGTATGTATTACCTCATATGTTGTAATTGTACAACCTGAGAGTTAATAAAGTTATGTTATGTTATTATGATATGTTCAGGTTAATGTTTATGTCAAGTGGTCACCTTTAGGCTAATGGCTTCACGCTAAGCACAGTGTATGATCTCTTTGTATCAGTACACATGCCATTTTGGTTGATTCCCTTCTGGGGTTTAAATATTGAGGCGAATCATCGCTTCTGATCCCACCAGTTCCTGATCATTGCTTAAGAAATGTAGCCATGCACGTATTGAGATATGGTCAAGAATTTCATATGCTTAGGTAAGTTTATTTGGTGCTTTAAACATTTAATTATGACAGACTGACTGACACTTGGCGGAACCACTGACAGGTATAATGTGAGCCACGTCATGAGAGAACCGGATTTTCGCATATGCGAAAACCAAGACGCAGATCAGCTGTGCAGTTACTGCACAGCTGATCAGCGCCTTTGTTTTCGCTACTCGGATGGTACAATTCCTCCTCTATCTACTTCCAAGATTTCAAGCTTTAGGCTTTTACTGTGATTACATAGGCTGGTTTGTAATGGCCATGGTCGGAAACCCCGAAGACCTGTTTTCTCGCATCGCAGCTCATGTGATATAAAACAGTGTAAGTTCCAGCAAAATCGTTATAGAGCCGTCGCGTGAGAAAACTAACAATCTGGTTTCCCACCACGTCCGACACCAACCAGGCATTACAATTACAAAAACGGGCTAGAACATTGAAATTTCGTATTTTGGCGGAAACAAAGGTTCAGATCAGCGCCTTGGTATTATTTCTTTTCTGATGTGGTGGCCCATAAAATAGTTGAATAGTGGCAAAATGTATTTAATTAATAACATCAAAAGGTGGCCACTCAGTTACCCAAAGTAAACTTATTATAATATATAATTATACGTACGTAAGGCAGAAACATCACAAAATACACACGCTCTAAAGCTAGAAATAAATGGAACGGTCGGTAATACACAAGTAAACTCGTGTACTTTGAGAGTTTTCTGTTTGCTAGCCAAGAATCTTTACCGAACATCCCGTCCGACAACGGAATACCTCGGAGAGGAGATTTTGAAGGAAGGGCTAACACTGAGACAAAAGAAGACAAGGCCGATCGGCAATAAGAAACAAATCTCGATACTATTTGAAACATATGAAACAGAGGCAGGTGTGTTTGATTTAAGAGGATTATTAGATATCATCCTTACAAACAGCGTTAACATTTAATGTGATTGAGATTGTTCGTAAATCTCCTCAAAACATTCTTAAAACCAGGGGCTTAATTCAGCTTCACACATGCATGCTATGCAATGATATAAAACTGCCATAAATTCAAATAAAGCGGAACTTACAATAGCTCTATCATGGATTTGTAGCAGATGAACAAATTTTTGTCAGATGGTATGTTCGACTTTCTACATTACATTTCATATGAGCCGCCACATGGGAAAACCAACAAACTGCCTAGGCAAAAACAAAGGCGCAGATCAGCTTCGCAGTAACTGCGAAGCTGATCACGCCTTTGTTTTCGCTACTCGGATAGTACATTTCCTCCTCTACTTAACTCCAAAATTTCAAGCTTCTAGCCTGCTTCTGTAGCTGTACAGGCCGGTTTGTGTCAGACCTGTTCGGAAACCACATTGTTGTTTTTTCCACGAGGCGGCTCATTTATGGCCCAATGGGTATTCAACGACAAATCCAAATACCGACCGGAATCATGCCCGTAACGCACACCTATGCAAGATACCTATACACGTCAATTGTATTTTGTTTCTCGGTGGGAGAAAGGGACGACCGTATAAGTTGCGAAGGACGCAGCTTGTGTCATCCAATAACCATTTAAATCTGCATTTTTAGAATCAGACGTTTATGCCCTCTAGAAGAGGGAAGGTAGGAATGGACACGAATAGGAATTAAAGTAAATATCCAAAATGGTAACATTTCTACTACCGCTAAACCTTATCATGTCTGATGCTGCAATATTTATCCATTTTTACCAGCTGATGGGCACAAGTTGATTGATTTGTGTGTTCTCTTCCCTTGCCAACAGACCGTGTTCTCTGATTAGAGATAGCTCTGCTTCATTTACCCACGTGCTTAAAGCCAGCTTCAGTATCTGCACTGATTAATATGTTTATAAAAACATGAAAATAGCTGAGTCTTCTAGTGCAATAATATCATTCATAGGAAAAAAAGATGAAACTCGGCTAAATTTCCCTAGTTGACCCTGTACCGAAACCACGCAAAAAAGTAAGAAAATAAATAAGTAAATAAAGACCCTGTATCGAAACCACGCAAAATAAGTAAGAAAATATATAAGTAAATAAAGACCCTGTATCGAAACCACGCAAAATAAGTAAGTAAATAAATAAATAAAGACCTTGTATCGAAACCACGCAAAATACGTAGGTAAATAAATATTTTAAGTAAATAAAGAAGTAAATAAAGAAGTAAATAAATAATTAAATTGTACAATAATATACCTGTAATGTTTATACATGTAGTCGTCATCACGTACCATTACGGAACCAGAAGTAACCTCTGACGAGACTATTCACCATTTTTGCATTATTTGCTGGTTACCAGCTTAAAAAAATCAATATTGGAAATGCAGGTAACCAAAACCACCCTGACCTTGAGGTTAGGGTGGTTTTGGTAACCTGTATTTCCAATATTGATTTTTGAAAGCTGGAAACCAGCCGATAATGCAAAAATAGTGAATAAACACTGCAAGAGTTATAGCAGGGCAGCAAAATAATGCCGGTGTCTGATTGCAGATCGGCGATCAAGGTAATCATTCATTATTGTTGCTTAATGAGCTGAAATCACTTGGCTGATTGCACCTGTATTGTAAGAGATAGACTACTGTTGAGTGCTTGGAATTTCCCAAAGCAGACCTGACTTAACACCGATTTTTTCTTCTGCTTTTTGTACCTGAAGTCACAATCTCAGCTTACCATTTGCAATCCATTGGTTGATGAGTAGCAGTATGACACAGCGAGCTTCGTTCTTTCCAAAAATAGTCATTTGAAAAAGGAAAAAAATAATTTTGCAGTAATTTTGCGCAATTTTAGAACAGTGCAAAGAAGATGTATACAAACCGTTCTAACATCGAAGACATTGTCTGTTAGTGCAAATGTGTCTTCAACTTTTGTATTTGTATCACCAATACATTTTTTCTTAAGTGTCCATCTTCTGGTAAAGAGCTGCTCAAATGGTATTCTTTTCTTTTATCATTTTCAATTATTTGGACATATAAAAACTGAAACATAAGCAGAAGCATTATTTATAGCGTTTTTATCCCATCCTAAAATACCTAGAATAGATTGCTGGCTTCAAACATCTCTATCATCAGGAAAACATGTCCATGAAATGTATACCCCCTTGAACTCCACTTTTATATAGAAAAACTGGGGTTTGCAGGGGTATACCTATTTTTCTTATTTTTGCTCCAAAACATAGATTGTGGGTACTCGGCCGAGGCGGTTCTAACGTGTACCCACAATTTATAGTTTGAATAAAAATAAGAAAAATATCAAAATTTTTCAGCTGAAAATTTTCAATTCTTAAAGCTAAAAAAATCTCTGTTTATTGCATGGGCAAGTTCTCGTCATGAAAATTGATGATTGTCTTATCATTTTCACCGTTTGAATCTTACATGAGATGAATTAACTTGTCATGAAGATAAATGTGTCTGTCAAAGTCAAAACGAAAAAATGTTAACGTCGGCGAAAAGTTTCGTTCAGATTTTTTTTTTTTTTTTTTTTTTTTTTTTTTTTGCAAACACATAAATGAAACCGTTGGATTAAGATGACATATTTTCAACTTGACGGGTGTTATTTTTCTCCGCGATAGTGTCACTGTCCAGTAAAGGGATACAGGGATATGCCGATGGACCTTGGGCTTGCATATAACCCAGCGGGCACATGACGTCAAAATGACGTCATATCGACGTCGATGTGACGTCATAACGTCGCATTGACGTTGATATGACGTCATTCTGACGTCATGTGCCTGCTGGGAAGGCATAAGTTTTGGCGTGCATATCCTTTTATTTCCTTCTTTTTTGGTCCAATGTCAAATAGAGGATTTAACCCATATTTGACGAATGGATTCTCCCATCGTTATCAATTGGGTGAGTCCACTTTCATTTTTAGGGGTGTTAGGAGTGATTTTTAAATTTTATTTAATTTTTCGATGAAAATTCTATAAGCAAACAGAAAAGCCCCAGATGGGACGCCGCGTTCTGCGGCGTCACATCTGGGGCTATTCTGTTTGCCTATGTCCCACAAAAAGGACGCCAGGCTTAAATGAGTTAAACCGGCTTCTAGGATCTCAGTTTAATTTTTATTTCCTATTACTGCAGCTGGTGTTGTGCCGTGTGGCGGCCCTAAAAAGTCTCCCCGTACATCATCCATAGTGCAGATTATATTTTCCTTTTGGTCCTTTGAGATCAGCGAGGGTATTCTGAGAAATCAGAAAATTATTATCGGTTTAGAGTCATTTTCTAACCAACGTTTAAATATTTGACCCCATTTGGATTTTACTAGTCTTTGTATCGACTGCCATTTTGAACGATGTAAATTACAGTCATATTCTTTTGCTCCATGTTGCCAAATCTATAGGGTCACTGAAGAGGCTTAAGTAGCCGAAACCATGGTATGGCCCATCCCCTTTCTCATTAATACGTTCATTGCTCTTAAAGGATCTCAGTTTAATTTTTATTTCTAATTAAAGCACTAACCAACGAACGCTGCATAATGTTTTTCTTACGTTAGTGTCTTTTTTTCTTTTTATCTGAGAATTCATATTGTATGTGGGTGTTAACGTGTTATACATAACATGCCAGCATACTTACATTTTCCAAAAGTTCATATCTTTAAGAGACCTGCCAGTCGACTGACGGTAAATCTGTCGGAAGAAATAGCGGGTGTCGAAATAAGCTGCTTTGAAATTATAGACGTCGACATTTAACAAACACGAACCACGCTCTCTGAATTGTAGTTTGAAATTATACAGATCTTGAATACGATTGAAACAAAAATGAAGGATTATCTTATGGTTTATCTTCATTATACTACTGTTTATTGTACCTACCTCTTTGTCGTGCTCGTTGCCTTTCGTTCCTGTTGAAACTTAGCCGGATGGCTACCTTGTTGGGAAAAGAGCTAGTCATTCTGCTGTTCGTGTGTGTTGTCGGAAAACTATTTTGTTGTGTTTTATGTATTATCTTTCCCACCTGGTGTCTATGTTGGGACTTTAAATTTAATTGCACCGATTCCTGGTCCCTCTATTCTTACTTTACACTGACTGCATGACTCAAAAAAAATCATGAAACCTCATGCGCAATATATTGAGAATGAAATGAAACAATTTGATAAAAATCAACATTTACATACAATTGACACGACCTAGCGCTTGGTATTATTTAGCGCCAGTTTTCTTACATTTGTAGCAGAATTACTGTTCTTGGCTACTGTGACGTTAGAATTTGATTTCTGTCTAATATCTTCATAATAAATTGAGTGAATTTGACCAAATTCGGTATGCACATCAACACTGACAGGATCTTGATAAAAATGTTATTATTTTTCATTATGTCAGTGTCATTTGGTGCAGTGCATTTTTTAAAAGAGTTACATCCCTTGATGGACGTCAGATGTGCATTTTCCCGGAACTTCTTAGGACACAAAAAGCATTGGAGACTTGGAGTGGGACTTTAGTCAAATTGTCTGGCAATTATATGTGATACTTTTGAAATTTACAAACCAAACATACTAATGTGGTACGTGTAGCGAGTAGCGATTTTTTCCCATCTTTTTCGTTTTTCGAAACAATAATCTTGTGTAAAAGATAAGGCAATTACACTAATAGTTGATGACTATCTTATCTCTTCGATAGTTTAAACTTGCATAAGATGAATTTACCTGTCATGGAGATAAATGTCGGTGTCGTACTCAGAGATCAATCTTCTGGCGTTTCACAGGTACTGTCTAAAACAATGTACAAGTAGGCAATGATCGGGAAAAGGTGCAATCAGACAGAAATTCCCACTAAAAAAAAAAATGAATCTCGCTCTCTACCTTGTCTGTTCAAGTTTTACAGATCTTATTTTAAACGACTTTGAAACAAAAATGGAGTGTACTTATTTTTGAAATTTACAAACCAAGCATACAATTAACTGCTATTTCATCTCTTCGATAGTTTAATCTTGCATAACTTTAGATGAAATTACCTGTCATGAAGATAAATGTCGGTGTCGAACTCAGAGATAAATCTCCTGGCTTTTCACAGGTACCGTCTGTTAAAAGTGCTTCAAAATTACTACTATAAAATGCTAAATGTAGGAAATGTCCAGAACTGTTTCCTTCATTTCTTTATAGGTTCTGCCTTAATAAAGAAATTCTTATTATTCTTTAACAATATTGGCTACATTCGGTATGCTGTCGACCGCCGTATGTTGAGTAATGCCCGTGTTGTAGGTATCGACACAGTCCATGGTCAACCAGTGACTCTGAATCTTTATATCCCTTCAAATAACAGTTTTTCTTTTACCTGAAAATAACATTGTCGTCGATAGAAGTCATATTGTAAGGGAGTGTTAAAGTGATACCAAATGCATATCCTGCCAACATTCTTACGTTTCCCAAACGTTTATATCTTTGAGAGAAACCTGCCAATCGATTGATAGAAGATCTGTCAGGTAACATAGCGGGCGTCGAAATAAATAGCTTTGAAATCTTAAACGATGACCTTCAACGTTAATAAACACGAACATCGCTCTCTACGTAGTATTTTCAAATTTTACAGATCTTATTCTAAACGACATTAAAACAAAAAATGGAAGAGTAACACTGATTATATTACCATAACAATGGTTAATGCATGGTTTTATAATTTACCAAATTTATATGCAAATTATTGTGTGGTACGTGTAACAGTGAAGTGGGTTTTTCTCTCTTTCTGGTGTTAAGTAAGTAATGGCCAAGAACTGGCACATCTGCATAAACAAGTGTGGAATATATTAGAGTCCTTAACCTAATTTGGAAATCTTTGAGTCCTTGATTTACATCCGAATTTTATTTTTCTCCCTTGCATCTTTAAGGAACGACGCTTTTAGTGTAGTATTTTTGAAATTTACGAACCAAGCATACAGCTCACTGTGTGGTTCTATAATCCTGGTCACGTGACCAAGATAGCCGCCATGCCCATATATGGTAAAAACCCTTCAAAATCTTCTTTTCCAGAACTGCTGAATCTATTGCAACGAAACTTGATTTGTAGCATTGGAGCCTAGAGTACTAAAATGTCTTTATAAATGTTACGAGCAAGCGTAACAAGACAACACAGGTACAGCGAAAAACAGCCAAGTAATTTAAACTTAACAATTTTAATCAAACAAATAAACAAACAAATGCAATCAAAGCATACAGATAAGTAAATAAATAAGTAAATAAATTAACAACTTACTATTCAAATGTCAAATAAATCCTTGTCCCTCAAAACGTATGTTCACAGATATCCTCTATCCAGTTTCCAGAATATGAGCACAAGATGTATTTAAATCCACAGTATTATTCTAATCCAAAACACTAGTAATGAAACAAGCATTACTTACTTCAAATTTCTGAATGCTTGAGCCTGGATTGAGACCTGTATATATACATGTGAGGAAAATCTACTACCTTCTAGAAAATTATATAATAAACTGTTCGAGAACAGTACAGACAAATCTGTTTTGTTCTGTCAATGGTCAGGTGACATTGACGTAAAGGTCATGAAGAATTCTCTTCATTTTAATCGATATATATTTTTCTAGAACATATCGAGTAGTAGTAGTAGTAGAAAGTGGCAGTTTTTCGTCATGCCGGGCTGCATATCGAAAATGTATTATTTTTATTATATGGTGACAATAATAAATCATCCAGTTGGCATCAAACAGATTCAACCAGAAGCTTCTATAATGTGCTAATAACTTCTTAATAATAATAATAGTTATAAAAATAATCAATGACACAATTCTGTAAAGTTCTAGACTCTATAAATTCTAGAAACAAAAGAATACTATAAAATTAAAAATATATTAATCAAGGTTACTCCCCTTTGATTACAAGTAAATGATTTAATAAAATATATAATATATAACAATAAATGAAGACACTGTGATAACCTTGTCAAATTTTACTGCTAGGTCAACATAGGTCACATATGCCTAAAACAGTCAAAATGTTATTGAAGGGAAAAACTTCCGTGAATATTTATGATTCTGTCCCTAGCCTGCCCTAGTGCTATATACAGTAAATGACTATGATACTCAAACAAGTTTATTGGTATATATCCCTGATCTCAGATTGGTCCTCTGGTGTACCCTAGCAATTTAAAGAAAGCACTAGTGCGATGTACTTTTTGTAGGAGCGAATGCCTTTTCGACAATAATCTTGTGTAAAAGATAAGACAATTACACTAATAGTTGATGACGATCTTATCGCTAAGATAGTTTAAACTTGCACAAGATGAATTTACCTGTCATGGAGATAAATGTCGGTGTCGAACTCGGAGATAAATCTTCTGGCTTTTCACAGGTACTGTCTGTGGAAAGTGCTTCATAATACCTGAAATTAAAATCGAAGCCAACAATGGTTTATAGTGGATTCTGTCAAAAGAAGAGGTGCATCTGCATATCTTTTCACAGAAGTGTCCTTAAACAATATTGGAGTACATGTATCTCTCGATCATCTGCCATGTTTTAATTTTCTGATCTTCACCTCAGGTCATAATCTAGCTAAACGGGGTTTTGGTCAATGTTGTACGCTTTATTTCCTTTCTGTGAAGATGCGCTACATGATTCAGGTATTCACTTGAAATTTAAAAAAATCATTATTTCACGAAATGATAAAGTCAATTTAAGTAAACTGTGCACCCATTGTACGCAAAGTGTGTGTAACATAATACCAACAGCAAGGTACCATGATTGCGTCATTTGAACGGTTACGACGTCAATAATATCATCGCTACATAAACTTTGGTAGCTCGTCTGGTTATAGCTGAATTCTAGGGGAGCGCTGTGTCCAAGTGCGTCGATCTCCGGATCGAGAGGTCGGGGGCTCTCAAAATTCATTGGCGATTGTTCTGTCCCGACATGACTGCAAAATTGTCGACTGGGGTATTAATTCACATTAAATCATAATAAAAATCTAAAGCCTCATAATTTGCTTGCTTTTGCTTTCAGCATACTGTCACCTCTCGTTCTGAATAACCGATTTATCGTACAGCATGAATCCACGATTTACCTGTGAATTTGCGCTAAGCCCCTCCTACTGCTGATAAGCTAAGCTCTTAGCAGTGATACTACATACACGTGGTTTTGTTTACAAATGAAGTAATTCCATTTCATTTTCGAAACTGCAGTTTAATGAACGCTTTCCTTGAACATGTGAATAGATCTTAACCTTTAAAAGTGTTAACATTATAAATACTCCTTGATAATCAGATTGTGTTGTAGGCATTTATTTCCCAGTGGTGTCTTCTATTTTGTGTCTGGAATATCAAATCTATGTGTCTAATTCAAGTACCTCAAAGGAATTTGACAAAACAATATGGCTTGATAAATAAAATGGGTGAGTTTATTTTAATACCATACATTAATCTGTTATAATTTCAAACATAATTCTTACATTTTGTTTTCACTCTGGTACATAAATTAAAATCACAAAATTAACTATAGTGACAGCCAATGAAATCGTTTCCTTTTGGGTTCACGTTATTAGCATATGTAAATGTTGCTGTCCACGTACTTTAAAGACATGGTCATTTCAGGACATTGCCTCAATTTTATTGTACTTCTACCCAACATTAAGATGTCATGACACCCGAAATGTGATGTAAAATATAACCTCCCAATTAAACGAAAGAGGTTTATTGGGAAATAGCTGCTCACTCGGCTTTAGTTATAATATGGTTTCTTAGTATAAGTACCTAAGTGTCAGTTAAGTTTTTTCTCACCCTTCGGTTTTTGGAGTGGGAATTACTTTCTGATTGCGCAATTTCCAGATCATTGCCTACTTGTACCTTTATATGTATACATGGTTTGACTTGAACCACTTTTCTTGGACAGTTTCAGATCTTCTGAGCGGTTTGCCAGTAATCAGATAGTCAGTCAGTAGTTTATAAGCTTTGCCTGGATCCACAAGGAGCCCATCTGGTTCTCCGGGCCCCAAAGGGCGGGGTCCATTCAGACATGCTTTGTGATTAACCTGGTCGTCATTATTGCATAGTGCAATTTCGTTGACCGTGCCGATCAACCTTTGATAACAGACATGTATTCGTTGATCAGACTGCTTCAAATGGACGTTTTAAAGGAAAGGCATTCTGATCAGATCAGTAAAACTTGCCCACACACTACAAAGAGTAACTATGGTAAAAACACTTTAACCGTGCCGGGTGACCTCACGCGATAATGTTTTGTAAACAATATAGAAAAGCGGTACCTACTTGCTTTATACATTTTTCCAGTGACACGTGGGGCACGAGGGCATGTCTTGTTTACCAACATAGAACCTCAATGTTGAAAACATACCCATTTGAAGCAGTCGGATAAACAATGTAAATTTATGTCAAAGGTAAACCGGCAAGTCAAAGAAATCGCACCATAGAAACACTCTCCGCTAACGTTTACAAACTACGGACACGAGAGGTCAAACGGCACGGTCAAAGTCATCCACTGTAACATAATAAGTGTTGCTTATTTCAATAACATGTCGATGGATCGGTCGTCAGACATATTTTGTTTAGGTTTTCCACCTATTTGTTTTTTTTTTTTATCAAATTGTTGGAGCCTATCATTTTCGTTACCAAGTCTTTATTCACGCCCCCCTCCCCCCACCCCCCATTTGCCCATTTGACGGGCTTCACCTTGCTTCATATACATGTACCTATGTTGTATGAAGCTACATGTATGTAACACACAACTTTAACCCCTTAACTTTAAGAAACTGCAGATAAAACTGTTTCTGTTTGATAGTTATGCTGTTCATTTTCGGTACTGTCTTAAATATGACCTCACTTGGTTTGGTTAAAGCAGATGGGCGGTCAACTCTTTGAAATAATGCACTCTCGGTTACAGTATGTTACTTTGTATCTTGACTTGTTGTTTTTCCATTTGCCTAAGCGGTCTCAGATTTACTCTGTTCAAATTCTTAATGCTCAAGCACTTGTTGGTTATTTCCCAGTTTGGTTTCGAGGAATCCTGCTTGTAGAGCAGAGTAGAGACAGGGAATCTTTCTTCAACCCTTTTGAGATTCAAGATGTGGCACCATTGTCTCGTTGTGCTGGCACTGATTTATCAGGCATCATTTGAGCCACCTCGTGGGAAAACCAACAATGTGGTTTCCGAACAGGTCCGTCACAAACCGGCCTGTACAGTCACAGAAGATGGCTAGAAGCTTGAAATTTCGGATTTAAGAAGAAGAGGAATTCTACTATCCGTGTAGCGAAAACAAAGGCGCTGATCAGCTTCGCGGTTACCGCGAAGCTGATCTGGGTCTTTGTTTTCGCATATGCAGATTGTTGGTTTTCTCATGAGGCGGCATCATTTGAATATCATCAGACTATTTGATTAGTTCTATTAAAAGTCTGAACGTCTTGTTAAGATTAAATGATTAAAATCTGTCGGTGTTTAAGATAGTTATGTAATCGTTGCTCTGCAGTTTATTATCTAAAATCCATCGTGATTTACTATTATCAGTGACACACCGCATGAAAGCTTTCTTGATTGTTTACCTTAAAATGAATGGCATTTCCTTTTTTACATCATGGCAATTGCTCGCCGTGCGTACGTTTGTTTACTGTTACATGTGGCTCAGTAAGCAAAGCAACCGCTTTAGAACAGATTTTTGTCGATAGGCGACGCTCAGTGATGAAGAAAATTTTTTTCTGAAATTTATTTTGATTTTACTTGATTAATTAAGTTGATTTTATTCTTTTCGCCCACGTTCAACAATTAAAAGGAGGATTGCAATTCTGGACCCAGGAACTATTGTGACTATAGTATATCTAGGCGTCTGTTCACGCCTAGAGGAATGCTGTCTTTTGTACCGAACTCACAACTTGGGGGTTAATCGCCCACCAACTACCGGTCATACTAAATACCGCATGGTAGGTTAGGTATGAAAACGCATGCCGAACCGAGCTGCCCGATTGCGGGCGTTCACGAACGCCCGCATATATATACGTTGATGCAAACACACGGTGCGACACCACTCAAAATTTATCACTCCGCCGTACCCCACGAAAATAGTGCATTTGAAAATTTTGTCTAGGTGAGTTTGACACTGTATTACGAGCACATTTATTTGTGTCTGTTTTATATTTAGTACGCACTGCAAAGTATCACTAGTGCACGACATTTGGGTGTACAAAACACGATCTTAAAAGAGACTATTTCTCGTCGGAAGCTTCTGTCTGTAAACTACCCCCTCCTCAAATCTGCACCATTCTAGAGGGTAAAACCCAACCCTAGGGTGGTTGCAAAACGGAATACCGGAAAAACTCAACGGTCAACCCCCCTTTGAACTAGGCTCGTTGGGTAGATGTATGGCTGAGCTATAAGGCAAGGGGAGTCCTTTTGGTCATAAAATGTTTGGTAACAGCTGGGAGTGTCACAAAGTGCGACAATTTGCATTGTGGCCTATGGAGAATTTTTGACTGGTGTCACCCCACACATCAATCCGGAAAAGACGGCAATTAGACCGATCCCACTGTTGCTCCCGCATCATCATAAGTCAGTACCTGGCGAAAAACGAGTAGGGAACCAACCATAATGATACATGCTAAGAAAAAAAATAAGATCGTGAACGAATTATTTCGGAATTAGACCGAACCCATCATTGTTTCCGCGTCTTCATCCACAAGTCCACAGATGGCGAATAATGAGTGGGGAACCAAATCAGCTGTTCCAAGAATTGAATTGATTCCATGTATTAACATTATTATTGTGAAAGATGATAAAAAAAAAATAATCCAAAATTACTGTTTTGATTAAAAAAAAAAAAGGTCATTTAAAAGTTTTATTTTGAATGGTCAGAAAACCATTGCTATCTTGAAGCCCAATATATTTTGATAAAATGATACTTATTTATTTGGAGTTTTTCTGATGATATTAAAAGCGAAGCATAGTAAGGTCTATCTATGCTGCGAAGATGAAGTTAGCGGAAGCGGGTCAACTCGGCCTGATACCAACTCGGCTCCTGAGTCAACTCGGTCCTGTGTCTACTTGGCCGGGTCAACTCGGTCTGGTATTGTTTAAGGTAATATGATGTTGTGCGTGTTTTTTGGCATGCCATAATTTGTCACATTGTCAGAAACCTATAAAAAGTTAAAACCCAGCAATTCATTTTCTAAGTGCGGGAATTTGGGCCAAATGCCTATGTGTATAATAATTTTGATATACTAGTGAGTAAATTATGCTACAATTCTGAGAATTTACTGGGCAGCTGTGCTGTGAGTTGATCAATGAAACATGAAAAAGTGTCACAGCCCTCAACATTTTGGATAGTGGAATTTGGAAATCAGAGTTTCCGTTCTAACTTTGTTGTATGTGGGAGAAAACATGTGAATAAATATCTCGACAGGTTAACTCTAAATCTGGTCAAAACTGTTTGCCTGAACATATGTTGAATAGGGTCAGCTTTCATCCTATAACTAGGGCTAAACGCCCGCAAGCTTTTTGAAAAAGCTAATACTTGTTTGGCTATGTCATGGGTGTTACAGTGAAAATAACGCTGAGATGAAAAAGAAACTATAGTCAATATTGTTCGATTAGACAGTAGATAAGCATAGCCTTTGCTATGCGTGTAGGCTCAAAGCAGATGTTTTGATGACAAGAATCAGATTAATCACTAATCATTATATGAAAAATAAACAAAACTTATTCCAATGCAAACACGTAAATGAGTTTTGAGAACATTTTTTTCTGCCAAGAAGAAGATGTGTTTATTATATCACCAAATTCGATTCATTTTGTACAATATACGACCTGAGTTATAATCTTATATTGAAATTTGAATAATTTGAATTGTCTCGCTCAGCTACACGTACACCCCCGAGAGAGGGTTTGGATATGATGAATCATGCAAATTTTATTCAAGACACTGACATCGGATATGCGTCGCTCACCATGCCCAGAAAGTGAGGTGCGCCGATTTTTTTTTTCTGCAATTAAAGTCACGTAGGTTTGTGGTTGAAATTCATGTTGGGTTTAGTGCTTTGAATATTCTATATTAGACTGGCTCCCGTCGTCAAACTTTTGTTTTTATCAGAAAAACATGCACAAAATCTTCTGATGGCTGAGTTTGACTATGTTCTGAGCCTAAAAAGAGGGGTAACTCATACAAGAAAATATTTATGGAGGTTATAGAACATGGTATGATAGGATGATAGTGAACATAGGACGGGGGCCAGTCTAATTCTATATGTACCTCAGTTTATTGTGCCTCTACACTATCCGTAAAATTAATTTTCAAATGGTTTTTCTAAGCACCTCTATGGTTTATTGCAGATGAATGCGTTGATTGAAAATGCAAATTGCGTAACAGGTAAATTCTGCAGTTCCGATAGGATCAACTACTTTCATGCCAGATTCGTTTCATATTTTAAGCATTTAATTACAAGCAATGATTGGTAAAATAGCGATGTTTATGTCAGACGGTTCAACTAATAATTAGTTCATGATCCGCATCGTGCTAAGATGCACATGACATGTGGCAAATTCATTAAGACGTGTAAGAAAGGAGTATCTTCGTGTGTGCCAGGTAAAAGTTAATTGAGAGTCGATGGTTGGAACAGATTTGCATTGTAATTTTAAATGGTTTTACAGGTATTACATTAAGATGCATGAGATAAAATTACGAAAGCACAGTGAGAGGAAATGATGAAAATCATCAAAATGTGTTGCAGTGCCAAAAATTGATTGGCGCGAAGTCTTTTTGTAAAGTGCCAATGAGAGAGAGAGAGAGAGAGAGAGAGAGAGAGAGAGAGAGAGAGAGAGAGAGAGAGAGAAAGAGAGGGAGAGAGAGAGAGGTATCGCATTTGTCCATCTAACTGCATGCGATCAGCCTGTTCGCTTGGCAGCCTTCCTGCTCTGCCCTGGTCCTGACATGCCTTGGAATATTGCGGCCTGTGCGGCCTTCTTTGAAAGGAATGTACGCAAAAGTGGCATTTGGTATTCTGTTTTTAAAACCATTTTTGGCTTAATCAATACCACTTATATTTTACAAAACATCGTAAGTTTTGATTTTTATCAAGCTGTAGGATGCCATTCCTGTAGCGCAAACGTGTTTGTCCATGTGTCTGTGCTTATTTATTTTAGACTATACACAGCTGGTTATCATATATTTGTCTTGCACGAATATGTAATGTTTGTTTTCTAAAGTCGCTAACAGCATAAACAATGATCTACAGCTCTGTTTATTATCGTCTCTAATACTCAATCGTAAATGAATAATGCAAAAGCGAGTATAAAATTATTTTTGTTCAGCCAAAGGGCCGCCCGGATAGTTCAGTCGGTAGCGCGTTTGGCTTCTGACTAGCTATGTACCTCTGCCATGCAGGTTCGAATCCCACTGGCGACGCCAGTAAGAATTATCAATTATTGAAAAAACTTTCAATGGTTCCTGTATCGGTATGTACCAATTGTTTGGCTGTCACCTTCTGGGCGCGGTGGTTTCACAGGGTATTTCCCGACTTGCCCTGGCTTTCCCCCACCACTAGACAGTCGGCGTCTAAGAAGCAGAATTGCTTAGCTAAGTAGAAATGCCTAGCTTGACGTCTATCTCCAGAAAGTGAAGTGAAGTGAAGAATCGCCCTGTACAGTACATGTAAGCCATGAAAATGTTAGTATCGCAACATGATATGACAGAAATATCTTTTTCCAACAGACTAAACACTGGGGCCGACTTAGACCAACACCACAAGGCGCACGCTCAGTTTCTACCGTAGACAAGCTACTAGTCTGATAAATTAAGTTGTTCCCATCTGAAATTTTCCAAAGCAAACTCTTAAGCAAGAGGAGTGGACAAATATATGTCCAAATGATGTATATTTAATTTCACATAGAATGTTTTACCTTTATATAGATATTTTTTTTATTTTTACGCCCAATGGCTATGCTACTTCTACCTTGACTCAACCATTCGTACTATAGATATATACAAGCACAAATACAACCCAATGGACAACACGCAATAGATACCCACGTGTAATTTTGTCTTTGGTCCCACCAGTTGACTACTTAGGCTTATCTTGTCATACAGAATTGCTTTTATTCTTTCAGATTTAGGCGATGTCTAGATGTCAGCATGGTGTCAGAAAGTTAGAACAGTTCAAATGGAGATGGATAGTGAACACCTGGACAGTGTACGATGACCATCACTACTTGCTTCAAGTGCAGTAAGTAATCTGACTTTGTTAGAACAGTTCAAATGGAGATTGAAAGTGAACACCTGGACAGTGTACGATGACCATCACTACTTGCTTCAAGTGCAGTAAGTAATCTAACTTTGTTAGAACAGTGGAAAGTGAACACCTGAACAGTGTACGATGACCATCACTACTTGCTTCAAGTGCAGTAAGTAATCTAACTTTGTTAGAGATGGATAGTGAACACCTGGACAGTGTACGATGACCATCACTACTTGCTTCAAGTGCAGTAAGTAATCTAACTTTGTTACAACAGTTCAAATGGAGATTGAAAGTGAACACCTGGACAGTGTACGATGACCATCACTACTTGCTTCAAGTGCAGTAAGTAATCTTTGTTAGAACAGTGGAAAGTGAACGCCTGGACAGTGTACAATGACCATCACTACTTGCTTCAAGTGCAGTAAGTAATCTAACTTTGTTACAACAGTTCAAATGGAGATTGAAAGTGAACACCTGGACAGTGTACGATGACCATCACTACTTGCTTCAAGTGCAGTAAGTAATCTAACTTTGTTAGAACAGTGGAAAGTGAACACCTGAACAGTGTACGATGACCATCACTACTTGCTTCAAGTGCAGTAAGTAATCTAACTTTGTTAGAGATGGATAGTGAACACCTGGACAGTGTACGATGACCATCACTACTTGCTTCAAGTGCAGTAAGTAATCTAACTTTGTTACAACAGTTCAAATGGAGATTGAAAGTGAACACCTGGACAGTGTACGATGACCATCACTACTTGCTTCAAGTGCAGTAAGTAATCTTTGTTAGAACAGTGGAAAGTGAACACCTGGACAGTGTACGATGACCATCACTACTTGCTTCAAGTGCAGTAAGTAATATAACTTTGTTAGAACAGTGGAAAGTGAACACCTGGACAGTGTACGATGACCATCACTACTTGCTTCAAGTGCAGTAAGTAATATAACTTTGTTAGAACAGTGGAAAGTGAACACCTGGACAGTGTACGATGACCATCACTACTTGCTTCAAGTGCAGTAAGTAATATAACTTTCTTAGAACAGTGGAAAGTGAACACCTGGACAGTGTACGATGACCATCACTACTTGCTTCAAGTGCAGTAAGTAATATAACTTTGTTAGAACAGTGGAAAGTGAACACCTGGACAGTGTACGATGACCATCACTACTTGCTTCAAGTGCAGTATGTAATCTAACTTTGTTAGACCAGTGGAAAGTGAACACCTGGACAGTGTACGATGACCATCACTACTTGCTTCAAGTGCAGTAAGTAATCTAACTTTGTTAGAACAGTGGAAAGAGAACACCTGGACAGTGTACGATGACCATCACTACTTGCTTCAAGTGCAGTAAGTAATCTAACTTTGTTAGAACAGTTCAAATGGGAATAGAAAGTGAACACCTGGACAGTGTACGATGACCATCACTACTTGCTTCAAGTGCAGTAAGTAATCTAACTTTGTTAGAACAGTTCCAATGGAGATGGATAGTGAACACCTGGACAGTGTACGATGATCATCACTACTTGCTTCAAGTGCAGTAAGTAATCTAACTTTGTTAGAACAGTGGAAAGAGAACACCTGGACAGTGTACGATGACCATCACTACTTGCTTCAAGTGCAGTAAGTAATCTAACTTTGTTAGAACAGTTCAAATGGGAATAGAAAGTGAACACCTGGACAGTGTACGATGACCATCACTACTTGCTTCAAGTGCAGTAAGTAATCTAACTTTGTTAGAACAGTTCCAATGGAGATGGATAGTGAACACCTGGACAGTGTACGATGATCATCACTACTTGCTTCAAGTGCAGTAAGTAATCTAACTTTGTTAGAACAGTTCCAATGGAGATGGATAGTGAACACCTGGACAGTGTACGATGATCATCACTACTTGCTTCAAGTGCAGTAAGTAATCTAACTTTGTTAGAACAGTTCAAATGGGAATAGAAAGTGAACACCTGGACAGTGTACGATGACCATCACTACTTGCTTCAAGTGCAGTAAGTAATCTAACTTTGTTAGAACAGTTCCAATGGAGATGGATAGTGAACACCTGGACAGTGTACGATGATCATCACTACTTGCTTCAAGTGCAGTAAGTAATCAGTAATTATTTCTTAGACTGCTACATTAGGAAAACTTGCCCATGCAATATACAGGCGATTTTTTCAAGAAGCAAAAATTGAAAATTTCATTGGAAAAAAATTGATATATCAGCACAACAATTCAACTCAAAAAAAAAAAAGAAATGAATTTGAAACACAACAGGAGTATCGCCTTGGAACGATCAGTAATAAAAATAGCTGGGGGCTTAAACCGGTTTTACATGGCCATAACCTCACCCTCCACTTATGCAGTGATTCACAACATTTACTTAGTTGTTCAGTCTCCGTTGTGAATCTCTAACCAGTCAATGAATCATCAAGAAATAATGAAATTCATGATGAACCAAAAACAAGGACTCACAGATGCAATAAGCTGCGTAGCGACTGGAGATCCCTGAGGGCCAAACATTTCACTGAAATCCTGGAGCAAACGAAAAACACCAGTTGAATCCCGAAGCTCCGGTGCCAACTAACTAAAATTGATAGCTTTAAGTCGTGGCCATCATAAAGTCTGACGCCCGACTCGCCGGCGTGCAGTTAAAGAAGGAAGCATAGATATAAACCGTGATTGGGTTGAAAACTAAGCATGCAGTATTTCCTGAAAATAAAAAAAAATCCTTCCTATAAGTTTCTTAAATTTTAGCCAATGCTATATAAAATACCGACATGTGATTTGCAGAAAGACTAACTTAAGAAAAAAGTGGAGTGCTTGATGCCTCCCCTCGCAAAAGCTGTTAGTCCATTGACCATCTGACTGGCATTTAACCGATCTCTGAAGGACTGAGACTGACGAGGAAAATGCTGCAGCACATTGGGTGTCATTTTTAGCATTACTGGTTCAGCTAATGGTCGAATAAATAAGTTTGTTTATGTAAACTTTTGTTTAGGGCGTGTTGTTTGATGAATGTATGTTATTGTATATTTCGTTTCCAGAATAATATATATAATTTACTGTTATCTACAAAATAAATAACAAAAACTGCCTGGTTTATTTCAATTCATTTCTGACCAGAGCCAGTTGTGTTGTAAGCTAACTTGTAAATACTAGTATGTTATTGAAAGCTCTTGCTTTTTTACCTGGGCCCAGTTGTTCAAAACTTTGTTAGCTTAACGCTATCGTTAAGCCCTAAATTAGCTTAACGCTGTCGTTAAGCCCTAAATTTGTTAACTTAAAAAGCAAATAAACTGCTATGTTTGGTTGGAAAAAAGTGAGAATCCTTAATGCAAAGGATACTCGCATTTTTTTCAACCAAAAATAACAGCGTATTGGTAATTTTTCCATTTGAAATTTTAACGAATCGTCAACTAACGACATCGTTAATTTTGAACAACTGGCCCCAAGTCTTTACTAAAGTTTTAATGTCAGTTCTCCAGAAGAAGGCTCACCGGTATCAAAATGTATGCTCGTGTTTTCTTAAAGTGTAACTTTTTAATCTGCACAATAACCCAACACACGGGTAGATCTCAGAAGCTTGATCGAAACTCCTATCTTGGAATAATATAGGAGAGAATTTAGGAGAAATTAATATGGTAAGAAGAGCAGTACGAAATGTACATTATACCGAAATGCCCGTCTGGACTGAAATGCACAGAAATAATCTACTTTAAACGGTCCAGAAAATACAGAAAATCTCATTTCTTTTTTATAGCTTATCAATGAGCTGCTCTCGAGTTAAAACAGTGAATGGATTTGCAAATGTGTAACTTAACTTTAAGCCGTGAAAGGGTTAAGGGTTAGGTACAGATGAACACCAACATAACTATGCATATAGTAATTGCTTTTTCATCTAACTTCAAGAACATCATTCAAGACCTGCTTTATAGCGAAATATTTTCTTCATTTTTATTGTGTTTTTCCGTGTCTACATCTGTCAAGAAATGGAAGACTTGAAACAGAAGCCACAGTGAAACTCTCTGGATATCATAACGATAAAATAAAAAAAAAATGAACATGTTTCGTCATGATTTCTAAAACATGGCTTTACTCATATGTTTCTAAAAAATAGGTAATTTTGCAACGTATTTCAGAGAAGCGAATGACGGGGACGACGTGCCTTGTCAATATCTGTGCCGGAAACTCGCGAACTATGCTGCAGAAATTGAGTATGAAAAATGATCTGGAATTTTTCTCATTCCCTATGCTGTTTTGACGATGGAAAACATAATCACCGCATACCTACAAACAAATTATTACAATAAACGAGCAGTTAAAGCAATTTGCATAGTCTACATACGATTCAGAACACGAGAAAACATGTTCTTACGTGATACTGCAAGCTGTCTGGAGAAATGCTGACGTGTTCGGATAAAAGCAAGAAGCTTGAAACTTTAGTCATAGAAATAACAACTTTCGAGATCACATGCTCTTTACAAGAGAAGGGCAGCAGAATGTGATGGTGTGGCAACGTTAAAACACCGACATGTTCATGTGATTTCATCGAACTTTTTTCAAAGCTAGGCCCGTGCATGTATTATTGTTTTGCTTCTTAAAATTGCTGCTGTTCGTACTCTTGAAGACAAATGAGTTTTTACAACATTTTTATCATTTGTCATTCTTAAGCACTTAGCTCGCAATATCTCATATAACCGCATTTGTCTCCCACCCGCCAAATCATTGTATATGCCATAACTAAATTTGCCCTCACTCAAGAGAATCACAACTGCGCACAAAACCGACAGAAACAACGTTGCCACATTTGTCAGTAAACTAGATCATGATTTTACCATATATTAAGCAATAATTCCATTTTAGCACATTGAGGATTAAATGCTTAGGTTAAGAAATTAAAATCAAACAACGAAAAAAAAAAAAAAAAAAATACGATTATGGACAAACCCAGGTACTCCAAAAATACTACTGGAAATCTGGAATGAAGAATGCCGCAAGTGGAAAGCAATTAGGCAAGCGAGCCCCAGACCCAACTTTATAAGTTTTTATCAACCAAATTAAGAGCTACAGAAGTTGTTACCTTGACTAAAATTAAGTAACATCGCATTCTAACACACCTCGCCTATATAGCCAATGGTATAAAAACGTGTTATATTGTGCAACAATTTCACTGGACGAATAAGCGTGACGTTACTTTGCGGCATTTGTGACGTCAGCTATCCCACAAAGCAGCGTTAGACGGTGAAACGTCGTTTTAGCGCACAACAAACGTAATAAGTGTGTGTAAATACCAGCATTACAGTCAAATATTTGGCGGGATATCTGCAATGCAATGGCGGAAAGCTGAACGATATCGACGGTTTCAGCAACATTTATTCCGTTTATTGTGTGTTAGAATCGAAATAGATCAGCTCAAGTGCGTGAATTGTTGAGTAATAATTCACTGTTTGTCGGTCAGTTGTAAGAAGATAAATCACTCGCGCTACGCGCTCGTGATTTGATCTTCTTTACAACTGACCTCCAAACAGTGAATTATTACTCAACAATTCACTGCTAGAGCTGATCTATTTCTTAAATGAAGCAAATCTGGATGACTGAAGCATACAAAAAGATTGGTGGTGACTGAAGTTAAGCAATACCTGGCGTCCCTTTTATGGGACATAGGCAAACAGAATAGCCCCAGATATGACGCCGCAGAACGCGGCGCCCCATCTTGGGCTATTTATGTTTGCTTATAGAATTTTCATCGAAAAAATGAATAAAATTTACACCTGATGCCCCTAAGAACTGAAGTGGACTCACCCAAATGATAATGATGGGAAAATCCTTTCGTCAAATATGAGGCCCTCCCAGGGGGGGGGGGGTGGTCTTTGCTCCCTGAAAGAAAAATGACCTTTCTCCCCAGCTCCCTTAAATGTTTTTCCTCAGCCCCCTGCTCCCTAAAACTCCAAAAGCTCCCCAAATCCCTGAAAATAAATGGCACTTCTCCCCAAATCCCTGAAAATAAATAGCCCTTCTCCCTGAATCCCCAAAACCCATGGGAGGGCCTCAAATATGGGTTAAGCAATACCTGGTAAATGACTTCTGATTCTGTCAGAAGTTAAAAGTAATATGTTTGAAGTTACATGACATCTGTCCAACTCATTAAGTAAATGAGCCTGTGCGTGAGAAAACCAACAATTTGCATGGGCGAAAACAAAGACGCAGATCAGCTTCGCGGTAACCGCGAAGCTGATCAGCGTCTTTGTTTTCGCTACACGGATAGTACATTTCCTCCTCTACTTATTCCCAAATTTTCAAGATTCTGGGTTTCTTCTGTGACTGTACAGGCTGGTTTGTGTTGGACCTGGTCGGAAACCCAAATTGTTGGTTTTGTCATGCACAGGCTCAAATAATAGACTAATGAAGAAATAACTTGTTTGCCAACAAAAGTTAATTGGAAATTAAGAGTTAGAACCAATTTCGTCTTAATTGACTAGACAACTGTCTGTTATCTTGAAACTAATATTGTTTCCTGGGGATTATTAAGAGGATGTACTCGTAGATTATAAATCAACAGCCCATGATGATCTTGGAAAAAAAGATGTGCTGTTACAAATGAGTTTTAGTCGCGTTATTTCTGGCCATTAACTCATTTAAGCATTGCGTCCCTTTTATGGGACATAGGCAAACAGAATAGCCCCAGATGTGACGCCGCAGAACACGGCGTCCCATCTGGGTCTGTTCTGTTTGCACAGAGAAATTTCATCGAAAAATGAGATAAAAAATAAAAAATTACTCCGAACACCCCTAAAATGAAAATGGACTTATCCAATTGATAATGATGGGAGAATCCATTCGTCAAATGTGGGTTAAAATGCTTCTGAGGCTGCCTACGCAACATATTTAGTCTTTATTGTTATCGGGCGCCTAGGGATCTCCATCGTCGGACAGCTTACTGAATCTATGAGTCCTCGTCTTTGATTCATCATGGTGGTTATCATGATTAATTTGTCTGTCCATGATGATTCATTGACAAGTTAGAGGTTCACCACTAGGACCGGCGAAGAACTAACTATATGTATGTAAATGTTGTGAATCATTGCAGAAGATGACGGTGAGGTTAGGGCCCTGTAAAACCGGTTTAAGCCCCCCCCCCCCCCCCCCAGTAATTTTATATTACTGATCGTTCCAAGGCGATACTTCTGTTGTTGTTATGTTTTGTGTTTTGGAGTCGATTTTTGTGCTGTGTGAGCCTTATGTACGTTTTCATATTTTTGGTTAAGTTCGGGTAACTGATTGGCCGACTATTGGCAGTGGAGGAGAGATGCCCAATTGAGTATCACTGACCTAGATTGCTTTGACAGGTAAATGTTACTATTAATAGCAATTTGATACTCAATTGGGCATCTTTTTGTCATTTTTATAGTACTCTCAGAAAATCGAAAAAATGTATCACAGTTTTTAACCGATTTCCACCAACTTTGGAGAGCTTAAAGATGAATGAATTTCCAAACTTTTGACCGTTCAGAATTTTTTTTAATTGTCTAGAAAAAAAGTTATTAAGGTTTAAAATCAGGATTTTTTTCTGATTTTCTGTGATTCCTATTTGGGAGCTAGAAAAAAAAGTGATGCCCATTTAGGAAACGGTGATTCCTATTCAGGAACATCTAATAAGATCTATGATTCCTGAATGGGATACAAATAGTTTGTTATGCTTCCTTGCAAAGAACTTTGTTTATCAGAGCCTCACTGACTTAACTGTCATGTTATTTTCTGAATACCTTTTTTCTGTATCTCATAGATCATAGAGATGCTCCACATTCAACAACATTTTTCATTTTAATGGCCAGAGTGTATATTAAGTTCAGTTTCACAATCATTTATACAAGTGCGTTCAGTTATTGATATGCCCCTGCCATACTCAGAAATAAATCGACAACTCTTCTTGCTTTTGAACAATCTTCACTGGCAAGAAATAGACATCTGGATGAATTCGTTTATATAATGTGCTAAGTGTGTCTATAAATATTTACTCTGTATATAGAACTTCCCAGAGTTATGATGCTGTATGCCTAAATTGATTACATAACATATGGAGCAAATTTTTTAACAAAAAAAAAAAAACGCTGATATTTGAATTTCAAAGAATCCACAAGGAATCATGGTTAATGGTTTGTAATTTTGTTTGTAAATTATGAAAGAATAATCATGTTTGTCAGTACTACAGCTGAAAATTTGGTGTCTTTATCAGCACTATTTACAAAGTTACACTCTGATTTTCATTCATTGTACATTTTAGAATTTCATGGTAAAGCGGTTACTTGTTACAATATAAAACTAAGCATGTCAGTGTTATTTTGCAAGAAAACTAATATTCTACCAGGGCGGTTTTACGAACAAAGCTTGCTTGTAGGTTCCTTCATGAGGTAAGCATGCCTTAAGAGTTTATCAATATTGACATGAGTGGGTGGGGTATGTTAAACAGGGATGTGCATTTATTGCTAATAGATGTCACAGATACAAGGAATGACTAAATATAGTTATTCTTTTAAAATTTTAAATAGCTTGGTTTAGAATTGGAAATGTAACTGGTTTTCGTGGGACCCATTTCTTGGAAAATGGAATGCATGTGAATAAAAATTACACAAAGCCTACATGTCTAGGATACATAATCTGAAAAATTAAAGATTATTTTGGGGTCATGGAAATGTATTTCTCTGGAAAAAGTTAGTGTAAACATGTTTTTTTTTTTCTGGAAAATTCTCGAAGTGAGTATTTTGGGCGGCTCGTGTGCACTTATTGTTTGCTGAAAGATGACATGCCTTTTGTTTCAGGTTCTTATGTGACTGAAGTCAATGACTACATCGAAAAATCTGGCTTATTTTTTTTTTTTTTCAAAAAGCTAATAAAAATGGGTCCGACGATTTCAACCTTGAAGTAACTAAAAAATAACTCACTTGCTCTGAGCTGACCACTCATTTCACAATCATGTATACACAAATCCATGTATTTGCAATATATCCATCAGTCCCATGATAAAGCATGCTAAAGAATATAATATTGTTGACAAAAATAAACAATGCTTTTTTTATACAAGTAAATCTTCAAACATGTATACTTATCCGCAAAAGAAATGCGAAAATATTTAAACACCATTTTCTTGAAAAGAATCATTGTGATGGAATTTTCAGTGATATAACTTTTGAGTTTTCAGTGAGCAATAATCAACCAAAATTAAACGTTTGTAGCATTCTTCATTAAGACGTTACAATGACGTTAGTGTACGATCTCGTGTATTTAGATTTTGAATCTAAAACATTCACGATTAATGCGATTTGAAAACAGATGGCATGAAGTAGTAGCCGGGTGTCTAACCTAAAGAAATCGTACAAAGGGATTGGAAAAATACTGCTTGTCAACGCTCCCAAGGGTCGCGTTTTTCTGTTGACGTCAGCCTATTGTTTTGAGATCGTCATTATTGTTTACTACAGACACACTATGGGCTTTCAAATTGTGATTCTGTAGGTGTCTGTTCAGTGTGTCAACAGCTATCTTATGGCACTAAACGATTTTGAGTACGTCTATTCGCTTGCTAGAAAATACCAATTTACGTCAAAAAGTAAAAACGACGTCACGTACAAGAAAAAAGCGTCGGAAAAGACATAAAATTTTCTGATTTGATTTTGTTTCAAACGTGACTTTCGAATATTGGTATTGGTTTGTAAACTTTTGCAAGGTAATTAAAGGTATCCTAACCCTGTAGCTATGGAAATGGGTGACAACTTTTTTTTTCGCGGCAACGCGACAAGCATAAGTCTTAACGTCATGATTTTCTAATTTTGTGAAAGCGAATTAACGGGACTATCAATATTTATATCACTTAAAAAAATTTTGGCGATATAGAAAGAAAAACAAGCGTATTAGTTATTTTCGTGTTTCTTTGCGAATAAGTATATATACAGTGACCACACATAAGTCCTTAAAGTACTATGGAGTCACCTATGTCTTTGTATTCTGCCAAAACATGGGTTGGCATTTCATCATAAAATTCATGGTTTGTTTTCTTGGCACATACCATAGGGGACTGGGACTTTCACAGAGAAACATTTATACTTAGGCTATGTCTCACTGCTCATATTCATGATATTTAAATCCTCTTGTATATGCTTTAAGTCAAGGGAATCACCAGGACATTCACAGACAGACATTCTTCTAATATCAATAATGTATTTTGCGGATTAAGGATGAATACAAAGAATATTGCCTTGTACAGCTGTATAATACTACTAGTTTTAGACATCCTTTACTGGCATGTTAATTTCCATGACTTAAACCCTTTAGAAGAGGTTTTGAATATCACGAAGAGGAGATATGTGTCATTGCTTAACGATAAATTAAGCCCACTTAGCCCCTCGGTGAAACAATCATGAAACTGTATGATGAAATGCCAACCCACGTTTTGACAGAATACAAAGTCATGGGTGACTCCAGAGTACTTTAAGACATGCTTACCTCATGAAGGAACCCATAAGCAAGCTTTGGTCGTTAAACCGTCCTAGTAGAATATTAGTTTTCTTGCAAAAAACACTGACATGCTTAGTTATATTGTAACAACCGCTTTACCATGAAATTTTAAAATGTACCATGAATGAAAATCAGCAGTGTTACATTGTACACTGAAGAGCTTTAAAAACGCAAAAGATTTTGTTCAAATATTTTGCATATTTGTAGTAGTTCGAATTCAATGAAATTTCACAAACATTAACATTGATATGTATGCAAACTATGTTGTGAATTTCGTATCAAAATAATGAGTAATGTGAGAGTAACAGTTTTTGATGTAGCTATACCCCTAAAATGCAAAACTGCAAAGTTATATTGAGCATGATTAAAATTTGCCTTTTGGCATACATTGCATCGCTTTCTCATTCAAGCACAAGTTTTGCCAATTGCACTGATTGTCTGGCACTGATGTTAGCTTGTTTGAATGGTCATGGTCGACGTAATCTCCATGTAATTCAGCGCCGTACGTCAATTATCTAGAGACATTAGACATTAGAGAAAATGTTCGGTTGATTAGACCGGCGTCAACCTTTCACTGTCCAAGTAGCCTGGGAGGGAATGCTGAGGTGCCGAAAAGTTGAACGATGGCAAAATTGATGTCACGTGACGTCACATATACATCACAAAGTTTTTAAAACTACAATTGTGCGAAGTAATTCATTTTCGAAGACCTATAGAATGATAAAAAGGAGACAAAACTAAAACTAACATGTTTTTCATATATGGATTGCTACAAGTTTCATGCGAAATGGTATATTTTTCTCCGTTAATTCTCAGAGACGCCACATGGAAAAAAGTGCAAAATGACTTTTTATTGCAGGGGGTTGTCAGTGCCTTTTAAAATATTGGTTTCGTGTAAAAATAGAAGTAAAGTACAGCTACCGACCCCTTTCACCTGTTAAGGAAAACTAAAAATGCCATTTGTGCAAAAACTACTGATTTTCCTTTTTTGCGTTTTTAAAGCTCTTCAGTGTAAATAGAGCTCATAAAGACACCAAATTTTCGGCCGTAGTACAAAAATGGCTATTCTTTCGTAATTTACAAACAAAATTACAAACCATTAACCATGGTTCCTTGTGGTATCTTTGAAACTCGAATATCAGCGATTTTTTTTGTTAAAAATTTGGCTCCATATGGTATGTAATCAAAGAAGGCATACAGCATCACAAACTCTGAAAGTTTTATATACAGAGTAAATATTTATAGACACACTTTACACATTATATAAACGAATTCATCCAGATGTCTATTTCTTGCCAGTGAAGATTGTTCAAAAGCAAGAAGAGTTGTCAATTTATTTCTGAATATGGCACTTGAGGGGCATATCAGTAACTGAAAGCACTTGTATAAATGATTGTGAAACAGAACTTAAAATACACTCTGGCCATTAAAATGAAAAAAGGTTGAATGTGGAGCATCTCTATGATCGATATGAGATACAGAAAGGTATTCAGAAAATAACATGACAGTTAAGTCAGTGAGGCTCTGGTAAACACAGTTCTTCAACAGGAAGCATAACAAACTATTTGTATCCCATTCAGGAATCATAGATCTTATTAGATGTTCCTAACTTATGATAGGAATCACCGTTTCCTAAATGGGCATCACTTTTTTTTCTAGCTCCCAAATAGGAATCACAGAAAATCAGAAAAAAATCCTGATTTTAAACCTTATTAACTTTTTTTCTAGACAATTAAAAAAAAATCTGAACGGTCAAAAGTTTGGAAATTTATTCATCTTTCAGCTCTCCAAAATTGGTGGAAATCGGTTAAAAACTGTGATACATTTTTTCGATTTTCTGAGAGTACTATAAAAATGACAAAAAGATGCCCAATTGAGTATCAAATTGCTATTAATAGTAACATTTACCTGTCAAAGCAAACTAGGTCAGTGATACTCAATTGGGCATCTCTCCTCCACTGATTGGGAAATAACTGCTCACTCGGCTTACGATTTGTTTTCTTGGTATAAGTACCTAAGTGTCAATTCAGCTAATTCCAACTCTTTCCGGGTTTTGGAGTGGGAGTTTTTTTCTAATTGCACCATTTCCTGATCGTTGCCTTCTTGTATCTTGTTATTTCTAGAACCATATCTAAACCACCTTTAACCACATCCTAAACCATAATTATATTTCGTAAAATGTCCATTGTTGTGCAAGAGTATAAATCTGTAATAAAATTTTCAGTTTATCAACTTGATTATGTTACATGTATGTTTCCAAATGTATTCAAATAGCACCAGTGGCTACCTTGCTTGGTGCACAGCATTAAAAAGCAGACATGCTAATCTTCATCATGTTGGTGACTAATGTTCATCCTGCCTTGAGTAAAGACTAGCAAACCGTTCTTACCTTTTCCTTTTTCTTTCTGTTTTCAGGTTTTGTGACATTGTTAGTTGGAGTTGCTGTATCAAACATTGCTGAAATTAAAAACGGTATTGACAGAGGTGAGTTATTCCCAGCGAGCACATGACGTCAAAATGACGTCATATCGACGTCGATATGACGTCATTCTGATGTCATGTGCCTGCTGGGTTGTTACAACACGCTTCCGAAAGGATACCATGTTTGTCTCAGAAATATGTTACTGTAGTAAATGACCGGTACGCATCAGAGGCATTGTACACCTCTACGTCTATAAAAGCATACATCCTACTCGATGGTTTTAGCAAGGCAAGGTTTTAGCAAAACGATTTATAAATCATATGTGAATAAAATAATGTTCAAACAGCCAACTGATAAAAAAGTAAGTATTATTTATGAATTGAACTATTTCATGCTGCTCATCGAAAACAAATGTTAGGATAACGCCATGGCCAAATTTAAAAATATAAGTGGGTCGTATACTACAATTATATTGTTACAATCAGGTTTTTCGGTTAAACTATTTCCGACAGTCGCAAGCGAACTAAGGTTCATCAGCCACCGTAGCTTTACTACTGATTGGAAATAAATCTTCACATGTTTCAGTAATGTTTGACTATATTGCATATCACCTGCAAATGGTTGTATTTTCCATTTATTTAAGCTGCCATCTGGCTAGAATACATTTCAAATAATCCTGCAATCAACTGTCTACGAGGGTTCCAACATTTCGGGATGAATGCCTTTCGCTGTTGCACTGTTGCTGTTTGTATGCGTTCTAGTGCACAGTGTAAAGACTATTTCACATTTGCTAAAACACTACTGAAAGCGTCTTGACAGATATTTTCTGAAATATGATCGGTGTCGGGAAAACGCACATTGCAGGTTTCTGTAGAACATGCAGCGGCCAATATATGCCACAGACTGCATTGTCAGTGGTGTACGTAGAGCTGGACGCTAAATTGCTGTTGGTGCTGTCACCCTGTTTTTTTTTTTTTTTTTTTTTTTTTTTTTTTTTTTTTTTTTTTTCACCGCGAGAGCGATGGGACTTCTGCCTGTTGGTGAACATAGCGCTATTCAGAATAAGCAAGATAGGTTGTTTACAGTTTTCTTATGCCAAAGCTACAGTACAGCTTTCGTGGATTTCGAAATTTTCACGCTCGTCACCGTGCTGAAAAAGCATGGACACGCTTGGACATGGTGGCCGTCGCCGTGACTAGCGAGGCGGCCACGACGTGTCACAGGTAAGCTAGCGTGTACACTCTCGTGGCAATGGCGTGGCCACGTGAACGACTTTCTGTTTTATTGCTTTCGCGACCGACACCGTGGATTTTATGGCCTTTTGCACAGGTAGGGTTATCCACGGTGGTGTTTCGTGGCGAGCGTGGCAAAACATTTTCGATTACTGTCTTGGAAATGTAGTATGAAAGTGTTCTGCGATAAACTTGTTGAGTTAGTCATATTTCTTTTTTTTATTTTTTCTTAATGCATAAATTAATAAACTTTATTCGCATAGTTTACATACATGCCGTGTGTGCATATAATCTTTTTTTTTCAAAATCACTCTGTTATTCAAATTTTCTATGCCATTCTGATTAAACATAATCATCATGAGAAAACTGGGTTTTTGCCTACGCGAAAACAAAGACACAGATCAGCTGTTCAGTAATTGCACAGCTGTTCAGCGCATTTGGTTTTGCTACACGGACAGTGCACTCCCTCTTCTCAAGCTTCTAGATATTTTCTGTGACTGCACAGGTATGTTTGTGCCCGACCTTGTCGGATATATAATATTATATTATACGTAACTGCAATTTTGATGCACAATTTCGATTTTTTGTTTTTTTTTCCATGATGTATACTAGCATCTTTATTTGACTTATTCGGATATCAAATAATAATAATAATAATAATAATAATAATAATAATAATAATAATAATCGCGGCGAAAATCATATATTGAATGTAGTACATTTATCATGTATACAGATGGCTTCCGTTAATCCGTTAATTTAACATTCACAACACTTACATGTACTTTCCAGTATATGATATATTATCTTTATTTCTATGATGTATATTGTATTCTTTACGCAGAAGTCGCCCGCAATCTCTTTTTTTTTAATAATCCACCGAAGGGCATGGTCGGAAGCATTTTGTACATGAGTTCTGGCGCAATAAATTATGATCTATCAAAAATCATTACTTTTTTTTTTTTTTTTTTTTTTTTTTTTTGCATTTTGCCGTTTTTATGACTTTAATGCGTTTCAACAAATTGCATGTAAAACATTTAATTTAGTGATTATATATACATGCAACCAAATAAGATAAAGTAATGGCCAGCTGTCTAAATTGACGAAAAACACAACAATTTTAGAAACTATCATGTGACGGCACTCACGTAGGCCGCAATACTTTAAAAAAAAAATAAATAAAATCGAAATAAATTTTCACACATTTTACATGATTACAATTGATTACAAAGTAAAACATAATATTTATGACATCAAATCAAGTTGCGTTTTTTATTGTTTTTCTACGTATAATATATATTATCGATTTTACACCTTGATGAAAACAAGCATTTATCTGGTATGGTCAGCTGATTGCCCTGCAGTGAGCTGTAACATTAGCAGCACTTTATTAGTTTATAGTTAGAACCATAAATTCCCCAATTGTATGGTTATGGGAAGTAATGAATAACGCTCAAGAATTTTGTTAGCCTTGTGTACGCTATGAGACGCATTATAGCCGTAATACATTTTTCGACAATTTTTCACCTTTTCTATTGTAAAAAAACATAATTGCGCCTTTCAACATTTCAGCTACTGTTCATTAGAGAGTAAACGCCAAGTTGCGCCGAAAAATTAAAACATTTTTTTTATTTTTTATTTTTTTTTTTTTTTTTTTTTTTTTTTTGTCGATAGAATTTTGTAGGAAAGTGGCTTACTCGATCTGCCGATTACGTATTTTTCGTGTTTTATGTCACTTGCAAAGCCATGCCTTTACAAGGAAATTCTATCGCTGATTTTGTGATCAAGATGTGCGTAAAAATAAGTGATTACAATTTGCATGATGCTCATTAAACGAACATGCAACTTATGCAAACCCATATTCTTATAAACTGAGTTCTTATGTTGGATCATACTAGAGCTTCAGCCAGTTGAATATATGTATATTACCACTTATTTGTATTTTATATGTACAGATGTAACAATCGCTATTAAAATACTGTTGTGGGTCGCACCTGATTTTCGTATAACTTCAAGTTGAAAACATGCAGATATTTTCAAAACCACTGAACATGCTGAATGGGCGCAAATTTGAGCCGCTTCATGAGAAACACAACAGTGTTGTTTCCGAATAGGTCCGACACAAACCGAGCTGTACAAGCACAGGAGGAGGCTAGAGGATGGAAAATTCTGATTATGAGACAAGAGAAATTGCACTATCCGTGTGGCGAAAACAAAAAGCGCTGATCAGCTTCGCAGTAGCAGTGCTGCGTCTTTGGTTTCCCATACACAGATTGTTGGTTTTCTCATGATGCGGCTCATTTATGCATACAAAACATTCTCCTACTTACAAAAAGGCAATCAACATTTCATATTTACGAGTGGAGTCTGAATGATTTAAATTGTGACCTTGGCATATACATTTTGATAACAAAAATGTTCGTATTTCTAGAAATCGATCAAAAGCTACCTAACACCTGCTCGCTCGGCTTACCATTTATTTTCTTTGTACCAGTTTCAATTTACTTTCGGTTGTTTCGGGTCGGGTTGGACTTGTTTCCTGATACATGTGACTGTTTTTGTTTAACTTGTTAAATACAGTATGTTATACATGTTATAAGCGAATACTGTCGCAACGTTTACTACATGGTGACGGAAACATGCGATCAGCAAAGTCGCAGATCAGCTTACATGACTACGTACAGTCTGACCAGTCCCTTAACAATATTGACACAATGCATTTAACTATCCATACATTTGTAAAATTTATATGTTTGCTGGCTGTTGAAGAAGCATTTTCTCATGTTATCAGACAACGAAGGTAGGAAAGTTTCGTGTGTGCTTCTACATGTATTAATTAACTGATCAGCGAGAGCTAAATTGTGCTAATAAGTTTATGACCAGTACGTCCAAGCTAATGACTACGAAATAAGTACCGGTCCCACTGAATCGTAAGCAATCGTACGATTGTCTTATAATAAGTTAATTGATAAGACTGCGTATGCAAAATTTCTAAAATGTTTTCAAAAGACGTTATCTAAGGCAAGCACTAAAACACGCCCGCCATGTTGTCGACGATATTACAAAAACACATCCATGTAATATACAGATTTTTCCGAAGTTGTAAAAAATCATTCTTCTTACACGCCGAGGCGGTTCTAACGATTACGCACAATCTATGTTTTGGAGCAAAAATAAGAAAAAAATAGGTACATGTATAGCCCTTGCCATATAAAAGTGGGGTATAAGGGCGTATAGATTACACGGAAATGTTTTCCTGATGAATTTTCATTCTGGTTAAAAGGCATTTCGCATAGGTCTTAAGGATATTTTATATTTTTGCATGCATAATCTCGACCTTTATTTCAAATCGGTAGCTCCATATGGGCCTTATCATAAAGCCGGCTATCATATAATGGTATTAGTTACATGTGAAACCTGTTCTCTGCGGGTGTTACTGGCGAGATTGAAAGTGTTCTCCTATATATACATGCGACGTGTGTCTCGAGATAGCCTGCTTTAAAAAAATGTAATAAAACCATGACAGAAAATAATAGCCTCATCACTAAATCATAAGAATTACCCATGATACTAACTAGTACATGGCTGTCGTTTTCATAAATATACACATGTACTTTTCAAAATAACGAATTTTATTATATAACTATAAATAGACAGTATTTCAGACAATGCTTTCAGCCCATTGCATATTTTGTCATATTCTATGACCTGGGGTTTTTCCCATTAAATATGATTTGCTAAATTTAGAACGCTGTCTCTATCATGGAAATGTACATTGATTGATGTCTTGCAGTCCTGCTGATGAACTGCAGATGATATTAACTACTGTTTAATTTATTTGAATTAAGACTTGATGTCCCATTGAACTTTTTTAGTCATGCTGGGACTTTATGCAAGCTGTTGAAAACAATCCATTTTCAAATGAAAAATATTTTTTTCTGCTCATTCTTTTTAAAAGTTTTGTATTAAAAGAGTGTTATACAATAAAACAATTGTTGACTATTGAGTCATTGAATATGATGTGATATCCAACAGAGACTACCAATATTGACCTCGGCTTCGCCTCGGTCAATATTGGTAGTCTCTGTTGGATATCACATCATATTCAATGACTCAATAGTCAATAATTGTATAATATACCATTTGTAGAAGTCATCAACTCAACGAATTCATGAATAGCTGGTCTGCTCCAAAAGTATTTCTCATAGAAAAATATTTATTACATGTTTATAGAAACCTCTCTGATATTTTTGTAACGATAAACATACTGTATTAGTCACGACAGGCGTGTTTGTGCTATGCTTCTAAAAGGGTTAATACAGTGTATTCTACAAGCTTTCGGTGTCGCAATTTTAAAAAGCGCTCTTACTTACGAACCGTTACGTAGAACGAATAAAACGTATAAGAGTTCTTCAACGATGAGATCGCATAATGCACTTCACGCAAGGTCATCTCGGAGCAGCAATTGATATATGATCCTTAAATCATATAATCACGGAATATCCATATTGACTTATGCAGTTCGAGCAGAGACGTTGTTCCGCAGTGTCATTGTACAATGTAGATATGAGCGGCGGCGCGAGTTTGAAATTCTGTCCGTTAAACTTGTATAAACAGAGATCTAGCAGGTGTCTGTCATTCGTCTGATCGGCAGATGTACTTGTGGCCGGGGCTTTTGCGCCTTTTATGATTTTCTGCGGACACCATACTTGTGGCCGGGGCTTTTGCGCCTTTTATGATTTTCTGCGGACACCATGACAGGAGGACTATTCTTGCGAGTGCCGATTGCCAATTTTAGTGCTAGTATTTTTGCAATTACTGTTTGTTTGACTTATTTCGTACTGTCTCAGCAAACAGCTATGGTCATGTCTGGGCCTTTGCTCTATTTCATTGCACATCAACCCAACACCTCCAAAATGTGCTTGAAAAAATTATACTAACCCATAGAAAACCACTGTATTGTACCTGTACCGCTTTTAAGCAGATCCCGGCCTTCTGAGTGATTAATCAGTATTACATGTTTGGTCAGTAATAAGAGGCACAACCAGTCCATCTATTTCTCTTGATCCAATGGGCGGGGACCAATTATCCAACCAAGCCACCCTTTAGAAGAACATTTATTTTGTTGCGATAGACTGACTGGATTTAATGATGGTATCGAGCGCGCTCAGCTTTTCATACTGCACTGTTTTACCTCGAGATTCGGTGGCACATTACTGGTACTTAGTGCATATTCATCTGTCACTTGCATCTTAAATCATCATGGTGATTGCAGAATTTATGAGCCTCGTCATGAGAAAAGCAACAAGGTCCGACACAAGCCAAGCTATACAAGCACAGAAGAAGGATAGAGTCTGGACATTTTGGATTTAGAAAGTAGAGGAATTGTACTGTACTATCCGTGAAGCGAAAACAAAGGCGCTGATCAGCTGCGCAGTTACTGCACAGCTGATATGTATTTGTTTTCGCATATGCAGAGTGTTGGTTTTCTTATGCGGCGGTTTATTTGTATTTAAATTATTAAATTTTCAAGAAAACATTTGTGTTAGCAACGATCACTACCGCTTTGTACATTAGTATTTAGTGCAACTAGACCCTTGTGGCTTTGTAGGCAAAGCGTTCTATCAATGCGCATTTATTGGTGCTATAAAATAATTCTGCGAGAACAGCTTGATAATTAGACCCCTAGTGATAAGGAACGGCAATGTAATTAATTTACTAATTAATAAACCATTTGCATAATTATTTCTATAATGACTAGTTATAATAAAAATAATCCCACCAGTCTTGATCGGTTACACGCCGGAAGTAAAACGCTTATTGGTCAAAGGCAAAAATATTGCTAGTGTAGCCGAATATTGTTTCGCATAGCAACGACATTCATCATTATCTACACATTTACATCTATACAATTTGACTAATTAATTAATGCATTCATCATCAGAGCCGCGTCATGAGAAAACCAGATATTTGCCTATGTGAAAACAAAGACGCAGATCAGTTGTGCAGTAACTGCCAGCAGATCAGCGCATTTGTTTTCGCTACAAGGATAGTACAATCTCTCCCCTTTTTAAATCCATAATTTATAGCTATAGCCGTTTTCTGTGACTGTACAGACCGGTTTAGGTCGGACCTGGTCGGGAACCGAAGACCGGTTTCCTCGCGTCGCGGCGCATCATTAAAATGCATTACTGGAAAGAGGCACATGCGATTCTATAAATCTTAGAATCGATAAAATTTAATACCGCTCAGGTATGAGACAGCCCAGGAAAAGTACACTGCCTAGGAAAAGTGGATAAAGTCAAACCATACATACATAAAATAATATATAATTGTTAGATCCTTTGGAAGCAGTAAAAACATTCAAAGAGAGAAGGTGGGCCATATTGTACAATTTCGGGTAATGAACCTTTATCAGTGACCCTTTACAAAACTGGCAGCGAAAGCCAGACATTCATGATTGCTGCAATTTCTAGAATTTACACAAGTTTTGTCTAAATCAAAGACTAATATTCCAAACGAGGCCAAATATTCTAAATTCTGTTAAGATGGTGATTCTTAACATACAATATATTTGAAATACTCCAACTAAAAGTCTAAGGCTTACTTGGGTGCTCATAATTTGGATGTCATGGCATCCCAATTTTAGGTAAAAGTCCCATAAATTGGAAGCAACGTCCCGACATGACCATATCTATTCACTGGGACGTCAAACATCAATTTAATACTAAACAAACAAGCATTTTACGAAAAAGTTCGAGCAAAAGTGCTGCCAAATTTGTAATTGTCATGGGAAATTCACGCTCTCTGTGCATGTTGTAAATTAACATATAGGTAACATATGCGCAAAATTTGAATAAAATCGGATGAAAATTAGGCATTAAATCACGTGCGTTTCTATGGTAACAACAGTAAAACCGGCCCAACGTCATAACAACGTCATGCTATACGCATTTATGCCGCTGTTGGCTAGCTTTTAAGTATTTTTGGAATCTACCTGGCATTCGGGCGTCTAATTGTCAGTTCTGTGTGTATACTGCGGTGAATTGTGCCGAAACTACAACTCGATATGTTGTGTATTTCACGAATTCTACTCTTTTCTATCACGTCGATCATTTTCGACAGTATGACGATATTTGACGTTACGCTGCGCGTATCGACATGGATGGTTTTCTAGTCGTGTAAAAATCATGTATACTACTTGTTGATTGCCGTTTTCTTAATTTCCTTGTTGCCATATGCGCTTTCTGCTCTTAGCAGTGTTTCTTTCTTTTATAGTCCGTTCCAGAAACGCAATTTATCAAATACCGTTGTTGGTATACCCACTAAAGAATATGGCCGCTTTACGCCCAAATGGCGTCACACACTTATATGACGTCATGTGCTCATCGCAAACGTATTGAACTTTGCTCATACAAAGTTTGGTGAAAAAAGCACGGTAAACTATCAAATGCAACGTCATCATTAAACATCGACTTTTTGCAGAAATGAACAAAAGTGGGCCGGTAATCGTAATATACGGTTTCCAAAGCAACCACTGTTAACATTCTATTCATGCCAGAGCAGCAAAATTTGCTGCATAAGTACAAATAATGATTGTCTGTATAACTGTAATAGTTTAATTCAGCTGATTTACAAAATAAGAATATGATGGCACTTTTCCGCGAACTTTTTGAACGCCCTTCGTACAAATGTGATCCAGAAAGAAAACAGTGACTTTTGCGTTTCATCAGAGCATTTTACAGTAACGCAGGACAGATTGTCAAATAAAGAAACCGGAATATGAATTTCAATCAACTGTTTGCCTGTCTGTTCCTAACGTACTGATCATTTCGCATTTTCTATGCAGTTTCAAGCAGGTAGGTAGTGTGGTCCGTCAAGACAACGCAACATCTTGAATTTCTGTCTCGCATTTAATTGTTAAACTGTTCATTACACATACGAATTCCATTCTTTAGCTATAACTTGCACTTTGAATCGATTCCGTGAATGCAATCAGAGACGTGCCACATGCATTTAACAAGTAATGGGTCAGATAAATAACCATGCAAGTTTTACAGGTCGTGAAACCGAACTTACTGACAATATTGGAAGTGCAAGAGACCAACCAAAGACGATTTCATCAGGAAAACATGTCCGTGTAATGTATACCCGCTTAAACCCCACTTTCATATAGTAAAACTGGGGTATGCAGGGGTTTATCTATTTTTCTTATTTTTGCTCCAAAACATAGATTGTGGGTACTCGTTAGAACCGCCTCGGCGAGGCGGTTCTAACGTGTACCTTCAATCTATGTTTTGAGCAAAAATAAGAACAATATCGAAAAAATTCTACTGAAAATTTTCAGTTTTTACAACTTTAGAAAAAATCGTATATTACACGGGCGTCTTTTCGTAATGTCATGCTCATTTTGTGGCTACTTCTGTTACACCTGATACTGAATTTACATGTTTCTTTTCTTTCTTTTCTTTTCTTTATTATTATTTTCTGGCGTCCTACTTCTTAAAATGCGTGTAACATGGCGTATTTCGTTTCAACGGAAACGAATCAAAGAGCACATTATGGGCGCACATTATAGTCAAAATGATATTTTTTTTTATGTGTGATAAAATGTGTGCATTAAAATGAAATCTGGTGTGAACATTTGTGTAAGAATATCATAAAATAATGTGTTGCGATTTCACGTTTGTTCAGTATATTTTGACAGAAAAAAATATTGTACATGCATTTATGTATGTATGTATGCAGATCATTCAGTGCAAATTACAATTTTAGATTCACAAGCATTTCTTCCAACGAAAAATGAATTTGTGATAATACAATGTACCACCTCAACTCATCGATAGTAGCCAAAAGCATGAGTGCATTTTAATAGAATCATTACAAATCATTAGCTGCCACGGCGAACACCGTGCTGCCACGGCGAACACCGTGATTCACGGTTTCGATTAGCAGTGCCGAGAAACATAATTAACCTCTGCGTTTGAGGCAAATAAAATTCGCGGTGTGCCACGGCTAACACGATGTACACGCCGTGAATTTTGAACACGCTTGTAGTGGAAAGTGGACAACACGCTTGGCACCGTGGCTGTCACGCCTGCCACGCAGTTGTCACGCACACCGTGCAGCGAGACATTTAGGAAAGTCACGAAAGCTGTACTGTATATGCAATAATCATACAATCAACGATATAATACCTTTCAACATGTGTTTCATCACAAGTAATAACAGACAATATTACATCTCTATTATAATAAATTCCTCATAAAATTAATGGAGAAAATTGGAGGTTAATAAAGGTGTCGGAATGCCAAAAGTGTTTTCGAGAGAGCGAGAAAAAATACAATCCTGAAGTTTATTGTACGAGTATATAAAAGTTATATAAAACGCAGATGTCTACAGTAGACGTGGCTGATGTCTTTTATAAAATAATTTGCCGCCCAGTGTAACTGGTTGAATTTCGGCATTTTCAACGTTGTCGTCTCAGTTAGGTTTTGCTCTTTTACTCTCCATATATACATGTATATGATTTTGGAAAGCATAACCCAATGTATATTGTCTGTCCTTTACACTGGATTCAAATCATTGGAAAGATTTACTGAGTGTTATTTGACACTTCGCTAGGTGACGTATGTAGGGGACCGGAATGTCCGCGGCCCGGAATGTCCGCAAAAAAATTAATTTGTTTTAAATATGTATTAAAACATAAATAATCGTTAAATAAGTCTATTAAATGCAAAAATTCTGGGAAATAATTTTCATAAAAACAAAAAAAGAACTTAGAAAAAATTTCTTGCGGACATTCCGGGACGCCCCAAAGGGACCGAAATGTCCGCAGGCCCGAAATGTCCGTAAATGTTGTTTTCTCTTTAAACCGATATAATACCCATCGATTATGCTTTATCAATGCGATAAAACAAGTAAATTTTAAACATAATGACCATTTAACCCACAAACCACGAGTGTCTGATTATAATAAAACATGTTTGACCGTTTGGTCACAATTTCTTCCATGTTTACACAATTGTAATTCTGTCGTTTAAATTATTGCATGTCAACGGTAAATTTTAACTCTTAAGTGAGTTTACATCACATAATTCATAGTAATTAACAGTTTTAATAACTATAGTTTCAATAAAAAAATCTTGCGGGCATCCCGGACCATTTCGACCGCCCCGCAATGTCCGCAACATTTAAAATTTAATAAAATATACTTGACTTGACTTGACTTTAAAATTTATACTAAATGAGGAAAACGGTTAATGATTAAAACGCATGGCATATTATTGCGAAAGTTGAAGCAACTAATGTAAATTATGGTCCACAATGCCTATTATAAACAGATCCGATGATTTTGGTCCCCACTGATTTTTATTATTGACAGCAAATTATTGATGGCATTATCTTTAGGATATTTTTTGCTTGTGTTTCAAAGAACAGTCGGAACCCTTTTAGTTTACACCCTTGTAATTCTTACGTAACAAATGCATTTCAACCGGACATCTTCAATGAGTTAACATGACAATATTTATAGTTTTTAACATATATAATAGGGATAGTTTCAATAATAATGTTGCGGACATTCCGGGCCATTTTGGCCGCCCAGCAATGTCCGCAAGATTTAAAGTTTATCACAGATCTGATCACTTTGTTGTTATGTTATGTTATTTGAATACATCATCTTTAAGATATATATTGCTCTCCCTCGAGGAGGAAATAAAAGAATCAATCAATCAATCCATTCTTGTAACTTTTATTACGTTTGTTCAATGCCTATCCAATATTAGTCTCTGTATATTAAAAAACAACGTAATTAGGGGCGAAACGGTAGCATTACATCAAAAGGTATACGTACAAGTATGCAAAGATCAGGAACTGTTTGAAACTGTTTGAAACACTTTTAAGTGTTCAAACTAAATCATATACAATTAATTGACAATGTCCCATATTCACATACATGAGCTTTGGTTATCGAAAACGTTACATGGGAAATAAGGGAAATTAAATGCTGAGTGGCTGCGGAACCAGTGTTTGTATTTGTGTATTGAAAAGGTAAGCGGAATAGTTCTTAGTCGGTGCAATATCCGACTCTGTGTATTCGTAGCAGGGGGGAATACCTGTCATTATCACCCCTAATAAACAATCCAGGTACAATATCCCATATCAAATTCAAATGCGCATCATAGGTGATTATGAGCTCATATGGTTCAAACGACCCGGGGCTATTTACAATTGAAGCCTGTGCAATACGGAACATAGACATAATGCATGTAAAGCGGTCGATATAAATAAATTCACTTGTGAAATTTCATCAAAAACACAAAATTGGCATTTTCGCACCAAGTTAGTCGGAAGATTTGTTGCTCCATCACGGCATGACTTCAAATTGACGATTAGGCGCCACACACACGTACACACACACACACACACACACACACACACACACACACACACAATGTTGCGGTATTGTTTCACCAGTAAACTATTCTGATTCTGAACCATTATGTCGAGGAATCATATAACATGGGCACGGCCACGTTAAAGCGTCGCAGTATCTTCATCACGGCATGACTGAAAATAATTGACTAGGACGTTAACCAATAAGTTAAGTTTATTTTATATATTTCGTGAAAGGCATATGAAACAAACATGCGTGGCATAAGACGTACATATGTCAATTAACCATTAAACATGTGCATAGCGACGATAGCGGTGCATTATCGTCATCACGGCATGACTGATCATAGTTGACTGACAATAAGTTAAGTTTATTTTATATGCTGATGCTTATATGTTTTAATGGAATTGCCTAAACCACTTTTCCTGGGTAGGCTCAGACACTCTGGGGTAGTTAACCCGTAATCATATGGTCAGCCTAGCAATTTCTCGTGACCGGACTTGGCGCGGGCCCATATTTCCATCTGAATATTTAATTTGTCCATATGTGATATAATTCATTGCTTCTATTATGACAAAAACGGTAGGTCTAGATAGCGAAAAGAGGCTTTTTCCCGAAAAGAGGCGAAAAGATGTGAAAAGAGGCATTTTACCATTAAATAGAGACAAAATATGCGTGAATTCCAATTTTTCCATTTATTTAAGATAAAATATTAAAATTGCTTCTTTAAAAAATCACGATATCGATGATAATCTTTATTTGTAGAGTCAGTAATGGGTATATTAACCAAGGTGTCATGAGCAATATACGCGTGCCAGCTAACACCTACCGTGATAAGTCACACCTAGTAATTAAAGATGCCCTGTCACTAAGCCATCGCACCTTTTTGCCAACATTTAATATTTCAGAAATTCTTGCATTATGGCATGCTGCTACTATCGTACTCTCTGAAATAACTAATTTATATTGCATCATATGCATCATAAACGACTATTTTGGCATTCAAACACCTCTTTTCGCATCTTTCCGCAAAAAGACCATCTTTTCGCTATCTAGTCCCATCCTGACAAAACACTGCTGGTAAAACTGAAATAATATATCAGTTTCTGTGTGGTTTTGAAAGCTGCAGAATTGTTTAACACAATGTTCTAGCATTCTAGGACATGATAGTTCGTGCAAGTACATGCACTTCTCTCTAAGTAAAGGTTTCTACTTGTAAAATGATAGTGTTATCAACCTAATCTTCTAGGTGTGAACATAAGTATTTGTTTGTGATAAATACGAGGTGTGAACACACGTATTTGTTTTCTGAATGACGATTTTCCTATCACTCAATCTTACTCAAAGTGTCATTTTACTTGATATAAATACCAAACTGTTAATTCAATTTTTCCTCATCTCTGTTTTTGGAGTGGACATTTCTTTTTGGTTGCACCATTTCCTGATCATTACCTACTTTTATCTTTATAAGTAAGTAAGTAAGTAGTTTATTTCACAAGTCCAAAAGGCTATAAAGCCCATGAGGAAACATACATTACATATATACAATGGCGACAGTACAGTACAACGGCATATTCAATGAGAATAAATATATGCTACGTTTCCTAAATAGATAGCACAATCTTAAACTATCATATATCGTACAAACTACTAATCAAATATGTAAATGATAAGGTTTGGCAGACAACTGAGTGAGTATTAAAGTAGCATTTGCGAGTATTTGCAAAACATCTTAATATTTCAAGTTCAACACTGAGACGGCGGAGAAGGTGTTAAAATATATATATATCGAAGTCATATTTCAAAGTTTGGTATGAAATATATGTCGCACTAGTAACCACAGATAGTATAAAGCTTCTCTACTTCTAATTCTGGTTCCAGGAACGGACTTTATTATTGTTACTATTATTTCTTGATTAATGATAATGCTACGAATGCGATCCGGCTGAGAGAGTGTGCTGGTCGTGTTTATGGAACATTTCCCATATTCACATTCATGGACTTTGGATATCGAAAACGTTACATGGGAAATAAGGGGAATTTAATGCTTCGTGGCTGCAAAAACAATGCCACCTCCGTGAGTGTATTTGTGTATTGGAAAGGTACGCGGAATAGTTCTTAGTCGGTGCAATATCCGACTCTGTGTATTCGTAACAGGGGAATACCCCTCACTATCACCCCTAATAAACAATCCAGGTACAATATGCGTATTATGAGCTCATATGATTTAAACGACCCGAGGCTATTTACTGTGCAATACGGAGTATAGACATAATGCATGTAAAGCGGTCGATATAAATAAATTCACTTGTGAAACCTTAAAAGCACAAAATTGTAATTTTCGCACCAAGTTGGAAGATTTGTAGCTCCATCACGGCATGACTAAAATTGATGATTAGGCGCCACACACACACACACACACACACACACACACAAACTGGTGCGGTATTGTTTCACCAGTAAAATATTCTGATTCTGAACCATCATGTCAAGGAATCATTAAACATCGGCATGGCAACGTTATGCTTTATCACGGCATGACTGAAAATTGTTGACTTGGACGTTAACCAATAAGTTATGTTTAATTTATATATTTCGTGAAAGGCATATGAAACAAACATTCGTGGCATAAGACATACATACATGTATGTCAATTAACCACTAAACATACGCGACCAATACGTTTGCGCGAAGGCTTTTGCGCGACTTTAGTATGCATACGTTTGAGCGAATGTTTTACCACTTTCACTCTACATTTGCGCGATTATACGAGGGTCATTCAGGAATTAATGACAATGATTCCGTTAAACTTTATTCTTAACACTTGTGTGCTTCTCATAAGCTAATCACCAAATTTGAAGATGTATGCTATTCAATGGTTCCTCCAAAAGTTCGCTAAGATGCCAGTTCTGTGGTTGCTTGGCAACCAAAGAATACAAGGTAAATGAGCTTGGACGGGACATACTGCTGTTTATAAAAGCTAGTACTTGCCTGGATGGAAGACCAGTATCTTGGATATGTTAACAACATTTCATGAGGATCAAATATGTGGTTGTTGTAAGCATGACTGTCAATGGTAATGATCACAATGACACTGTACACAGAGTTTCAAAATGAATCAGCACCGTCTCCAGTTCAAATTTAACTGTATCAAATCTAGCTAGTCTTTTTAAAATCTAATACTTGTTCCATAACAGTCTCAAATTTTTGAATTTTTGTTTTTGTGTAGAAGCCACAGGAATACCTTTAAGATTAAACACATCAGTAGCTGTTGGAATTTATTTGATTGTTTCATTATTTGGTTTAAAACACACTGTTAGGCTCAGAATAGGTTTATTTTGTCCTGTTCTGCTGTTGCTTAGCAACCACGCGTGTTGCAAATCAGGAAATTGACATAAATGTTATAGTTGCCCTTGTTGACCTCTAGTGCTTTCATTAATCATCAAAAATCACTGATAAGACTGCCCAAGCAACAATCCTACACGTTTTACTTACCCTACCCCCCATACAAAAATAAGTAAAAATTGACTTTTTCGCGTCCATGGACACTTCAGGAGCCATATTCAAATTAGCATAGTGTCAAATCTAGACATGATAAAAGCACAAAATTTTCAGCATGAATGAATAATATATATGTCCACATGTACCACATGAAATAAAGCCGAGCTTAATTATACTTTCCGAGATATGGATCCATTGTCATTAATTCTTGAATGACCCCCGTACATTCTTATCTTGATTATTATGAGCTAATATGTTTCAAACGACCAAGGGCTAAATTTACAATTGAAGCCTGTGCAATACGGAACATGGACATAATAATTTATGTAAAGCGGTCGATGTAAATTAATTCACGTTTTTTTTTTTTTTTTTTTTTTTTTTTTTGATTCAGTTTTACGTCCCTTTCAAGCTTTTTCACTCATATCGAGACGGATCAATCGGTAGGTGGGGCGAAAACCGGAGTACCCGGGGAAAAACCACCTGACACACCCGCAAGCAGAACTTGGCTTGTCCCACATGTGACTCGTGCCCCGAGCAAGGCGCGAACCCACATCGGTGAGATGATCGAATGACCAAGAGCACTGAAGTCAGCGACCTTAACCACTCGGCCACGGGGGCCGCCTAATTCACGTTTGAAACTTCATTAAGTACAAGACTGCCATTTTCACACGATTTGAACAGGCTGTGCCAAAGACCACTTATTGTCCGTCAAAAATACTATCTCGCTCCGACATTCGGTTAGGATTTTGCAAAGTTGCTTCGCATTGACATTATCTCCTATTGAGAAAAAAAAATAATAATCAAATAATAAACTTTAACCATTCATTAAAGCTGTTCCTTTAAATGTATCGAACGTTTTTATTGTGAATCGTTTGGGGCTTCGATTGAAATGTGTGGCAACATTGGCTGCTTAAAACCTCATCGATTCGAAAGAAAAATGGCATACAATTTGTAATGTGATTTCCCATTGTAACCGATGAAAACATCACCCCAGTATGTTGTTCGAGCAGGAAAATTCGAATTAATTTTAACTAAATGAAGCAATCAGCAATCAGTGATCTATAATACAAAATCTATCTGTAAATCTACTGTCCCTGCAGCAATGCAATAATATCTAAAGACTTGGTCTCCACACTTTAAACTTGAGCCGTCTCATGGGAAAACCAACAATCTGCATAGGCGAAAACAAATACGCAGATCAGCTTCGTGGTAACCGCGAAGCTAATCAGCGCCTTTGTTTTCGCTACTCGGATAGTAAAATTCCTCTTCTACTAAAATCCGAAATTTCAAGCTTCTAGCTCTTTTCTGTGCTTGTACAGGCCGGTTTGTGTCGGTCCTGTTCGGAAACCACATTGTTGGTTTTCCAACGAGGTGGCTCACTTGTTAATTCATAAAACTTTAGTAACGCATCAAAAATGATGTGATGTGTATAAAGCGTTATTTTGACCCCGTGCATTTTTAAAAGGACGTGTGGCAGCATTCCTTTATAATTCAAACCTATATCTGAAACATACCATGTTGCAGTTTGCTATTGTTGAGTGAAATAATAAATAAATAAACCTTTTATTTCTTGAATGACATGACTGGTGAAATTGATTTCAGATATTCAGGTAAACGCCCCGCCCACCAAATTCAGTGATTGTTTATATAAGGTGGGTTAGGGTATAAAACGTCTGTAATTGGATTGGTTGAGAGAATAAGGGCGGCGCAAAGTGCAATGCTTGAAATTACCATCGGCGATTACTGTAGGCCATTAATCAAAAGTGTGTCATAACTGATTGCACTAAACAGCCCCCTGGTGATAAGCGACTACCTTGGGGGACATAAACGCTACCTTTTTCTAAGAAATTTAAAAATTCATTCATTCATTCATTCATTCATTCATTCATTTCTTTCTTTCTTTCTTTCTGTGTTTAATGATCACTCGACATAATGGTTCAGAAACAGAATCGGAATCAGAATAGTTTACTAGTAAAAAAAATACCGCACAGTGTGTATGTGAGTGTGTTTGTGGGGGGAGTGTTTAACGTCCAAGTCAACATTTTTCTGTTGTTACTGCTATGTACATGTATCATGGTTCGACAAACCATTAAACTAATCATAACTTATTGTGAAGCGCCTAATCATCATTTTTAGTCACAAATGCGAGTATGCGCGTGTGTGCATACGTGCACGCATGCGTCCGTGCTCGGGCGTGCATGTGCATTGACAAGTGTAACAGACCAGGTTATTCCTTAATTTAACTTCTTACTTTTTATTTCTAATGTACATATGTTCGTGCGAGTGTACGAGTGTGAGTATGCATGGGCCCGCGCGATCATGTCTGTATGTCTGTATGTGTTTGGCATTGGCAAATGCATGCGCAAATGCACGTGTGTGCATGCGAGCTGGCGCGCGCGTGCCTTCACGCGTGCCTGCACCCGTGCTCGGGAGGTTATTCCGTATCTCTAACTTATAACTTCTTATTTCTAACTTTAAAGTTCTTACTTCTAACTTCCATGTTTGTATGTTTTTTTTTTTTTTTTTTTTTTTTTTTTTTTTTTGATTCAGTTTTACGTCCCTTTCAAGCTTTTTCACTCATATCGAGACGAATCAATCGGTAGGTGGGGCGAAAACCGGAGTACCCGGGGAAAAACCACCTGACACACCCGCAAGCAGAACATGGCTTGTCTCACATATGAATTCGTGCCCCGTGCGAGGCGCGAACCCACATCGGTGAGATGATCGAATGATCAAGAGCACTGAAGTCAGCGACCTTAACCACTCGGCCACGGGATGTTTGTATGTTGACATAGATGCTTGAGCCTGTATATATGTTCGAGTGTGCAGACACCATACCGTCCGTCCGTACGTCTGTCTATGCTTGGGTCTGTACTGCACAAGGACGTTTCTGTATATGTATGTATAAATAAATGCTCATGTTCGATATATGCATCACGCATGCTCGTATGTTCGTGCGAGTGCACGAGTGTGTGCATGCCCGCATGTGTGTGTGTGTGTGCGCGCGCGCAAATGCACATGTCCATACATTCGAAAGGGCGATCGTGTGTGCGCTTGCATGCATGCATGTTTGCTTATTTTTGACTGTATGTACACATGTTCGTACGAGTGTGAGTGCGTGCTTGGGCGTGCTTGCGTGTGTAAAACAAACGTGTTTTAAAACTGCTATATCTGGAAGGCCCGTCTTGCACTTATTCAATTTCTTAAATTGGTATGTACATGCATTTCTAATCGAACCCAGACCGGACTGCACATTCTACATTCTGACCAAGTAGAGCACAACACATCATATGAAACCATAGCCACTGTGCAAAGGTTTGATTTCTTTCTAAGCTATGCTAAATGTAATTATCTTGAATTACGGTGATGTGATCAGACTGCGCGATAGCGTATCAAACTGTCCACATGCATGAAGCTGCAGGAGCTATACCCAAAACATAACAGTTTGAATACGTTTGATGTATTTCAATACATCATAGCTAATTTATTTCAAATCAGCACATCAGCAAACGACTGTCAAGTTTCTAAATGGTATGGTCGCACACGGACAAAGACACTGCATAAGCACTGACGAATGTTATCAAATACATTATTCACAATCTGCATTTGCTTAACCTGTAACAACGATCAAAAGTGGTGTACAACAAAAAAATAAGCAGTTCAGTATTTCAGCGTTTTAGTATATTTCCGCTGATCAGACAGTTGCTGAATTCAGCAGAAATTTCAGCGTTTTATTCTGTCCCTGTTTGTACAAATGTGCGCGTACATATGAATTAGACATTTTATTCAGAATAAAATCCAAAATTGGAATAGTAAATATTTTGGAATAGTTTTCATTGCTTGTTTCTAGCATATGAAAAGTATTTTTTGATATCCAAATCTAATAAATAAGTAGATGTCTATTGCGACCAATTATGACACACAAATATGATCAGTTTTATGACCCCTGAAAGTAGCCAGCTACCTGCGTCTTTTAAAGCCCCGCCCACTTTGCAACCCTTTGTATAGCGTGTGTACCTGTGTGTGAGCTCCGCCCACTTTGCAACCCCTTGTGTAGCATTCATATGAAGCGAAATTTTGTCCATATTTACCACTCTAATAAGCTTTCAAAGGCGACATTCTATGGAAATAAATGAATAAATAATGTTATTAGCTTCATTGATGTAAACCGCCTCCCCCCCCCCCACCCCTTGTAAATAACTAAGACAAATATATACTGAACAAAAAAAGAAACGCAAATTCACGTCACCTGAACTTTTTATAATTTGCGCATTCGCCCTTTTTATTCTTTGATTGATTTTTTTTTTGATTCAGTTTCACGTCCCTTTCAAGATTATTACAGCTCATATTAGACGAGTCAATCAGTAGGTGGGGCGAAAACGGGAGAACACCGAGAAAAACCACCCGACACACCCGCAAGCAGAACTTGGCTTGTCCCACATGTGGCCAGAGCGGGGCTCGAACCCACACCAAACACAGCGGTGAGATGATCGAATGGTTAAGTGCGGTAATAAATATCAGCGCTCCTAACCACTCGGCCACGGGGGCCGCCTGCTTTGATTGGGACAGAGACAATAAACACGACCAGCACACTCTCTAATTCGGATCGCATTCGTAGCATTATCATTAATCAAGAAATAATAGTAACAATAATAATGTCCGTTCCCGGAACCAGAATTAGAGAAGCTTTATAAAGGTAAAAGAAGGTAATGATCAGGAAATGGCGCAACCAGAAAGAAATGTCCACTCCAAAAACAGAGATAAGGAAAAATTGAATGAACAGTTTGGTATTTATACTAAGTAAAATGACACTTTTAGTAAGATTGAGTGATCAGACCTGTGATTAACTTTAAATGTTGCGGACATTGCTGGACGGTCAAAATGGTCCGCAACATTTTTATTGAAACTATTACTATTACTATTATATCTGTTAAAAATTATAAATATTGTCATGTAAACTCATTGAAGATGTCCGGTTGAAATGCATTTGTTACGTAAGAATTACAAGGATGTAAACTAAAAAGGGTTCCGACTGTTCTTCGAAACACAAGCAAAGCATATCTTAAAGATAATGTATTTGTTATCAATAATAGAAATCAGTCGGGACCAAAGTGATCGGATCTGTTTATAATAGGCATTGTGGACCATAATTTACATTTAGTTTATGATTGGTTGCTTCAACTTTCGTAATAATACGCCATGCGTTTTTTAAAATCATTAACCGTTTTCCTCATTTAGTATAAATTTTAAATGTTGCGGACATTGCGGGGCGGTCTAAATGGTCCGGGATGCCCGCAAGATTTTTTATTGAAACTATAGTTATTAAAACTGTTAATTACTATGAATTATGTGATGTAAACTCACTTAAGAGTTAAATTTACCGTTGAAATGCAATAATTTAAACGACAGAATTACAATTGTGTAAACATGGAAGAAATTGTGACCAAACGGTCAAACATGTTTTATTATAATCAGACACTCGTGGTTTGTGGGTTAAATGGTCATTATGTTTAAAATTTACTTGTTTTATCGCATTGATAAAGCATAATCGATGGGTATTATATCGGTTTAAAGAGAAAACAACATTTACGGACATTTCGGGCCTGCGGACATTTCGGTCCCTTTGGGGCGTCCCGGAATGTCCGCAATGAATTTTTTCTAAGTTCTTTTTTGTTTTTATGAAAATTATTTCCCAGAATTTTTGCATTTAATAGACTTATTTAACGATTATTTATGTTTTAATACATATTTAAAACAAATTAATTTTTTTGCGGACATTCCGGGCCGCGGACATTCCGGTCCCCTACAGACGTATCTGACATACATATATGCTTTCGACTGTTTTTCCCCCAACAGACCATTCCTTTGCTGGCCCGAGACCTGACTTATTTCGAAGACAGAAAAAATAGTGCTACGTACGGTAAACAAAGAAGACCGAAAGTTATGTCGAATCTTTGTTTGCATATAAAGTGTCCCCTATACTACTGTTGGTTTGTTTGTTTAAATTGATGCTGCAGCTACGGTCATGTCAAGAAGTTGCCTTCATTTTTTTGGAACTTTTATCCAAAATAAGGAAGTCATGACATCCAACAAGTGCTTCAAATATAACCATCCAAGTAAGACACAAATGCTTATTTGACTTGAACCACTTTTTCCTGGCCAAGCTCAGCCCAGAGCGGTTAACCAGTAATTAGATGATCAGTCAGTTGTGTATAAGCTTTGTATAGAGGCACAAGCAGCCCACTCTATTTCTTTAGGCCCCAATACTACTGATGAATAAGGTTTCATTCCGAGTATTATTTTTTGCACTTCGTAAAATTTTTTCGCTGTTATATAACCCTTGAATTTATGATCCATGAGATAATAAAATACCTGGAAAACTCAGGATCTTCCAAAATAATTTGATGAATTGACTATTTATGTATATCTTTATATAGTGTACATTATATTTATGCGTTTATAATATGTAACATGCATTAAAGTGCGTTGTAATATATCATATCGTCTCTTCACAAAATGAAAGAAGATGGGTTTTCTACGAGTTACAAGCAACAAAAACATATTTTTAGAACTTTAGTAGAAACTATGTTCGACATGATAAAGTTACATATACGAGCGCAGAAAAGCTACCGCTGGTTCGCCGCGCAAAACATTCCTTGTCCATATTTCTACTTGGTAAAGTAGGTTTACAGATGTCGAGGCTCAACTGTCTTGAAGAAAGGTAGAAACTAATTTGCTGGAAAGTTACAATCTTTTTATAAGCTTTAAAATAGGTTTCATTCATTTCTCTTATGTGCCTACGAATCTTAATGCTTGATTTATACTTGGCCGCAAAATTAACTCCTGTAGTGCAGCATAGAGCCCTACTGTGTAAGTTGGATGCGGTTTTATCGATGTTTCAGAGACCGAACTATCGTCTAGCTGCACGAATGCTTTTTCGTAAAACCTTTTTGCTCATGATTAAAATCAGAAAAGCAATGTAAAAATTCTGACGCCCCAAAAACAGCTGTCAGACTATTAGTTCCATCCCACCCACTTTATGCATATGATAATACATGTTATCTGGTAATGGCCAAATTTTCCTTACTTTAGATAAAAACTAAATACATAATAATAAAATCCATTGAGATACTGGATGTTTTTAAACATGTCGAAAAAGTAACATCTATCTTGAAACAACCGTTGTTTTACATAATAAATAAATAAATAAATAAATAAATAAATAAATAAAAAAAAAATAAATAAATAAATAAACAGTAAATGTTCATCTTTTGTCAGGCATGTCGTTCTGTGCAAGGGGCCGCGGTGGGACCACCATCAAAGTAGAAAAAGGGGACCATGGGTTCATAGCGTCCCTGGGGTACCCTGACAACTATACGACGGATATCTACCACGGGCACCTGTGTAATGTGGAGATGCAGGCGTGCCTCACGTGTAAGATACGACTGACGTTTGTGGAACTGGGGTTCCCGTCGTGTGAGGAGCGGGAGGCGGGCACAGGGAACCACATTAGAAGTGTATGCATTCCAGGGTGAGTATAATGCTGTTACAGCAAAATATGACGCAAAACATAACCTGAGAAAATTATGCGCATGAGGAACTATTTCTGAGGGCTAGAAGCTCGAAATTTTGGATTTAAGGAGAAGAGGGAATTTACTATTAGCGAAGCGAAAACAGGCGTCTAGCGAAACGCCGGTTTTCTCATGACGCGGCTGATATGATAACTTATACATACTGAGGCCGTCATTCCAGTATCCGATATCTCTATTTTATTTTGGAAAATAATCCCCCATATCCCTATTAAACTTCTGGAAGATGTCAAAAATCTGAATTCCAAATATCCCCAAATGCCCGTCTAGATCCTCTTCGGTATCATATATCCCCTCTGTTTTTTAAAAGTATCCATTATCCCTTTTATTAGTTTCTCAGTTGTTCATAAACCCCTTTTAGGACCCAACGTGTATTTTCAGTGGGTGCAGAATAGATAAAAAACAAAATTCAGTATTTTATTATTTTTGGATTTGATTAAAAAAAAATGCATATAAGACTCACCACTAACAGAATTATAACTGCCGCAGTAGCTGTTATGTTCTCACTTGATAGAAGAGATTCCATAATTATATACAATTTATTTTGCTTTGATGTTTAATAAGTTCTCATCTTGAATTGACAAACAGCATACTTGCAAGAAACTTTAATAAATAAGTTGCTCGCTAGATTTCTTTTTATGAACTTAACTCGATAATTATTGTTACATGTGTAACAGTTGTCTTACTTCAGACAATACTGAAAATAATTCATACAGGAAAGAAGCGACATTGAAGTTTTATTCTATGGTAAGAACAAACAAAGCCATGGTAAAGTCACATTTCCCTATCATTTTTAGCTGCGATCATCTTCGAGTGTTTGAAGCTGACCAGCCCTATCACAGATTCACCGAGAAGAACTACTTTTCCAGTGCGGAGGGATCTGTCCACGAGACTATTTCCTCCCGTATAGTTCTACAACATTGCATGTCCAACTCATCCTTCCACCTCGGCAAAAAGTTCAAGCTCAAGTATGAGGTAATTGGTACGTGAAATATTTTTGTATCGTGCTTTTATCCGTGACCAAAATATTGATATCAATAAACAAGAATGGTGGTCCAGGAAGTGTTACAATTAAATTTAAAAATCCAAACCCACACACCAAGGTGTAAAGAACTGACAACACAAGATATTACCGAGATTTTAGCACCACGTGTGATGACATGGGCGGATCCAGAGGGGAAGACAGGGGTCCAGACCCCCCCCCCTGGAATTGCCAGATTATTAATTTTTTCCATGTTGAAATTTTCTGTCAGACCCCTTCTGGGAATTTGGACCCCCCATCCCGCCCCCTGAGAAAATTTTCTGGATCCGCGCATAAAGGAGCAAGATGGTCAGCTCTTTACCAGTGAGGTAGCCATTCGACTAGCTCCAACAGAGAGAAATATGAACATGAAGATAAAAACACAGTTGAGTACCTTAAAATGAGTGCAGTATCGAACGTTGGTACAGATATGAGTATTATACATACTGTAAACAGATTTGTGCAATATAGTATACGGATAGGAGATAAATCATACCTGTTTGGTCATACAAAAACCACATTTGAACATGTTGAATGGACGGTCATTAATAAGCAATACTGTTTCTATTAGTTTCATAATGAGCCGCATCGTGACAAAACCGGATTTTTGCCCATGCGAAAACAAAGGCGCAGATCAGCTTCGCAGTAACTGCAATTCCTCTTCTTCTTAAATCCGAAATTTCAAGCTTCTAGCCTGCTCCTGTGACTGTACAGATCGGTTTGTGTCAGACCTGGTCGGAAACCCCGAAGACCGGTTTTCTCACGTCGCGGCTCAATTATAATATTCAAATAATAACGACGTTCTTTCATATTCAGACAAAGTCCAGATAGTGACTGGCATAGTTCGACCACCAATGTACAGTGTCATAACAGGTCATATCACATCTCCTAACTTTCCCAACGGATACGCTCAAAACGGAGAAACATACACCTACATTCTACAGAATCTAGACCCATACGGCCATGTTAGACTGGTGTTTGATGATTGGGATATATCAGAGAAAAGTCATATACAGGTGCGTATTGAAATATACGAGTACCACTTGCTGTACATTTTTGGCGAAAACCATTGTATTTGTATTATTTAATGACCATAAATTAATTTGTTTTGTTTGTTTGTATTAGATCATTGGAAAGGCAATGGAAAACAATAACCAACAAGAACTGGTGAAATCAGAACCAAAATATCAAATGTTGAATATAACCAAAATTACAAACATGAACTCGGATACAAAGAGAACACACGATAAGCCGACTAAGCAGCTATTTCCCTAAAGGTGGCTGCTCGCGTACCTGCAGGCTACACGCGTACCTGCACAGAAATTGAAACCAAAACATAAAACAAATAGAACCACAACAGAAGTACCGCACTGGACGGGTCAATGTGTCATTTTTGATGTGAACACATTTGAGGCAATTGCATGACATATTTGATCATACTATTCCATTAACATTGGTGTAAATGAAAATTCCAAAATTGAAAAGAGGCTATCTTGGATTCTGATCCTCTTCACATTTTGAAACGTTTTACCATTTTCAATTCCTCGTTGTTCCAGGCGTATGATGACCTGACCGGACCAGCCAGATCAACCATATATAGATACAAAGAAAGACCGACCATCCTGTCTAATACGAACACGCTGGTCGTCGTGTTTCATACTGGGAAAGACCCGTATGGCTGCTGTAATCATACGGGCTTCAAAGCCACCTTCCACTTTGTTTCAGGTATTGTACACTTTTTAGTTTCATAAAATACATGTAGAACGAAATTTATCACAAACTACACCATCTAATGTTCAGTTAAATAAAGCTGTAGCAATGACTAGGACTCTTTCAATCGCAAACAAATCCAGACATTAAAACTAAATGGATAAAGATTCAGAATCTCTTTCTTGAAAGATTACCACTCCGCTACATAAGGTATTAGCTTATAAAATTAATGAAATCTAGCGAATTGAAATCAAATAGCACGAAAGAAACATAGTTAGTATTCATAGGAATAGCAGAATTTCTGTAAAACGTTTTTTTGATGTTGTTTCAAGAACACACCGTATTAGCGGCAATTTCGAACTCGGCATACAATCGTTAAACTCGGCATAATTTTTGTTCAGCTGTATTCTGGTAAGGTTAGTATTTGATTGTTTTCATTGGAACTGAGAGTCTGTCGGTAACCGTAAGTAGGTCATAAGTTAAAAGTGATGTATAAAATATACCTGTGTTCTTCTGGTCCTACAATTCCAAGTGTAAAGTCTGGAAAATAACATTTTTCTCTTTGATGCTTCACTTTTTATACTCAATCCTGTCAAATATGCTCCATTTCGTGACTTTATAAATAAATATCAATCCTTTCACAGGCAAAAATATAAACTTAAGCCATTTACAGTCCTTTTGTGCGTATTAAATAGATTCGATCTGATAAGTGAAAAGCGCAGCGTCTGTTTTAAAAGATGACGTGATGATACTTTGGCAATCGGATAACTCTAGTCATGACAATCGTAGAACGCTGAAATAAAAGCTATTTGGCAATCGGTGAACACGTTTTGTTTCTTGCGGTTTTCCCCAGTTTTTCTCATTTTTAGAGCCTACCATGTTTCTGTTATGACGAATAATGTAAAATAGAACAGTAATGACGACTCTGTTTTATATTCGAGTCTGTATAGGAATATGTTTTAATGAGTTGTACATGTATTCTGTTGGTAAATTCGTTTATCTCAATTGTGGCGACTTGTCCTACCGAACCCTTTTTAGGCCACTGTGTCAGCATGTCATGTGATCAATTATAAACGCATTAACGCACTATAATGGTACTACCTACCTGTCTAGTCGTGTGGCAAGGACATTATTCGTCCCTTTTAAAGTCTTTTTTTCTCAAGAGTTTTCCCATTTTCATTTTCGAGAAGACCACGTTGGCAAACATCGCGTGTCTTTGAAAATATTAAAAATGACATAACATTGTAAAAATGACATAACATTGTAGTTTTTATTCCATTTTACGTTCCTTTCAAGATTATTTCACTCATATAGAGACTATGAAATTCAGTAGGTGGGCTAAAACGGGAGACCCCCGGGATAGACCACCTGACAGACCCGTAAGCAGAACTTGGCTTATCCTACTTGTGACTCGAGTGAAGCTCGAACCCACAGCTGATAAACAGTAAATATTATTTTCCTTATCATTTCACAGAAACATACATTGTAGGTACTCATTTGAACCGCCTCAAGGAGGCGGTTCTAACGAGTACCAACAATGTATATTTTGAGCATAAATAAGAAAAACAATACAACTTTTCATCTAAACATTTTCATTTTTGCACCCAAAACTTTTCAGTGTATTTGAATAGGCATTTTTTTCGTAATGAACATATGATGGAACATTTGATAACATATTTCAACTTTTGAATTTCAGACTAATCATGGATCAAACCGTACAGGCCTTAGATCTATCCTTCCTGGATGTCTCAATGATAGACGTGTCCCCACCAGCCTCCCCAATATTACCAATCTATTACTACTACTACTACTGTGTTTGCTACTTTTACTTCTACTGCGGCAGAAGTAGAAGCAGTAGTAGTAGTAGTAGTAGTAGTAGTAGTAGTAGTAGTAGTAGTAGTACACTCAGTAGTAGTAGTAGTAGTAGTAGTAGTAGTAGTAGTAGAAGTAGAAGTTGTAGATGTAGAAGTAGAATAGTAGTAGAATTTAGTAGTAGTAATAGTAGTAGTAGCAGTAGTGGTCGTGGTGGTTATTTGCGTGGCGGTAGAAGTGTTAAATATAGTAGTAGTAGTAGTCGTAGTAGTAGTAGTAGTAGTAGTAGTAGTAGTAGTGGTAGTAGCCGTTGTTGTTGTTGTTGTTGTAGTAGTAGTAGTAGTAGTAGTAGTAGTAGTAGTAGTAGTAGTAGTTGTAGTAGTAGTGATTGTGGTGGTGACAGTGGTAGTGGTCGTACACTCCAAGAAGTAGTAGCATTAGTTTTTTCCGAACACATGTACGCTCTCACATTTCCAGAGATGTTACAATCCATTTTATGACGTTTGGCTTTGATAGACTTAGTTGTTTATTAGTGAACAATATTTTTAAGAACATTTGAATTGATAACGCACGACCAACGGATAACAATAAGGTATGATAAAAACATATTGTGACGGCTGCAGTGAACTTAAAACAGTGCTTAAGCAGAAGAAAAACAAGAAAATGAGTTTGTCTTAAAGAAGAAAACTAGTGTTGTTGCTGTTGCTGCTGCTGCTGCTGCAGAAGAAGAAGAAGAAGAAGAAGAAGAAGAAGAATGAAAAGAAAATGAAGGAGGAGTAGGGGATGTACTTCTGGTCTGAAAATACCAAATTCAGCATGTCACTTTTCTATGAGTCGTCTGATATCTGCATTCAACAACTCTTATCCTTGTTCTTAATAGTTTTGCTCAGTATTTCACCATAATAAATATCTTTTAAGCGTAACTGCAATAATACAATAGCAAATATAAATTACCAGACGTTCTGAAGAAAAACCTCGTTTATTACAATATAAAGTATTCACAAGTAAACTGTGACAAACCATAACCTTTTAAACAGTTTCTTGTGTATCAGTTCTTTTAACATGAAAAATGTAAAACGAAGTCAATAAGCACGACTTACAACATGAAACCTTGTGTGTTTTGTCACTTAAACGGCTCATTTCAGGTTATTTTAGCTTTTCTTACATTTTGTTCGACGATTGCCATTAGCCGAGTTCAACGACTGCATTCCAATTTATCAAAAGGCGTTCCCGATTGCCATTTTGATTTTCCCCTTCATTGTTAATCCGTATATTGCTCGGCCAAACTTGCAAAGAGCGTAATGAAACTTTGGTGATGTTTTGGACAGACATTCAAATGTGTTATGCACAAAATGAAATTTAAATGTTGTAATAAATAACTAGATAATAGACATTTTGATGCCGACTTTACCTTGTAAACATTACAAAAAAGAAGGTTCAAAGTGATGTCATGGCATTGATAAATTGAAATGAAAAACACCTATTGCACAGGGCATAGACTAATTCATTCAAGATTAGCTATGTGAAGTCAATTTGTATCATACAAAGGTTATTTATTGTAAAAAGATCAATTTAAATGACTTACCAAACGCAGCTGGTCATAAAACTGTGCCGAGTTCAACGATTGTGTGCCGAGTTCGAAATTGCCGCTAATACGGTGTGAAGAAGGCTGGATATTTTTCAGGTGAAACCTGGAAAGAAAGACCACGAACAAGTAAGTCGTTTTAACCCATGCCAAGAACGCGAACCGCACCTTAAGCGCGCCAGCTACAATATATGTTTGAATTGCAAAAGAAAGCATTAATCCAATAACCAAATCCAGTAAATAATGTGGTGGTGATGTTTGCAATTTACGTCCCACCTCACAACTAAGCTCACTATGGAGACGGGACCGCGGGTTAATCTTTCATCCGTAAGACCTGGGAATTCTTGGGAATGAAAGAAAATAAAGAAAGACATATGAACAATGCCCGATACATTAACTCGTGCATACGTACTCGTACGTGTATAGTACATATGTACTGTTATGTTGCATTAATTGTATATACATGGTAATGAGATTTGTGTTGAACTATAAAATTATGTAAATGTATCAATATTTATATTGTTATTAGTAGCTGTGTAATTTATCATATTCATCCTTTATCAAGAATTAGTTTTCATATATCTGACTCTCTGTGCAGCCTACATACATAAATTATGACCATACTATATATTGAGGTTTAAAAATTCATTTGCTTGAGCATAAGCATTATCTTGCGTTTCAGACTGCGGTGAATCCTATCTTCTACAGACGGGTGGGGAAATAATCTTTGATGTACCAATCCTCGACTATCCCCAGTGGTTCGACTGTATATGGACCATTAAAAGATACATCACAAACTATCCAGATGGGGTGGTATTGAGAATAGACAAAGTCAAAATAGGAGAAGGTATTCTTCAAATTTGAAAAAAAAAAAAAAAAAAAAAAAAAAAAAAAAAAAAAAAAATCGGTTTCAAACATTGCCAAGTATACATATCGAAAATAAACCCAATGAGGCTTGTACATACCGACAATAGCCACAAAGGACTGTTTGAATACACTCACAGTACAGTCAAAAGTAAGTAGCCAAGGAAAATTGCGCGCTCTCAAGACAGGCACTTGTTTTCACTTATGTGCATGATAACAGGATAGGAATAATGTTTTAGAAATAAACTCCGTGTCCTGTCAACAAAAGCATACATTCCAAGTGAATTATGGCTTCAAACTGTCAAAAAGGCATAATTTTACACGAATAGTTGGTTATTGCTTACATGTACTTTTACTCTCATTTTAGGATGGCTACAAGCTGGTCAGGAGGGCTCAAACACACTCGAGATCTATGACGGTCTGACGTCAGAGGGCGATTTACTCGCATCTTACACGGCTGCCAATCTCACAAGTGGGGATAGTGTGTTCACATCCGGTCAGGGACTTTACATAAGACTGAGGGGATTGTTTTATAACCTGGATAAAGTACACATGGTGTATACAGGAGTTAACAACAGAACGGAAGGTAGAGCTGTTATCAGGAAAAGTTTGGTTTTAACCAAGAAAAAAAAATAAGGACATCGAACGCTTCATAGAGGCAATGCGGGTATAAAAACTTAAGACATGACAATAAACAATTTTGTGGACAAAAAGAATATTTCACGTACATGCTGCATGAATTACTGTCGGACGAACGACATACCAGCATCTGTTGATCGTATACGGGACCTTAACGTGGATTGATATATTTACAAAGTCCCTAACCCCCCCTAAACTTTGAACATGTTGTTCTCAGTCCTGGGATACAGATCATTCATGATATTACATCTCCTGAAAGGGCTATGAATGACAAACGTTATCCTAGTAATATAACCAGAATTTGTATTTGCATTTTCGTGCATGTTGGTAGTGAAATGCACTGTTAGTTTGAAAACTGCTTTTATTTTTCTTGCATTGTTTTACGCTTAAATAAGAAATATTGTGGGATGAGTGTTGGCACGGTAGTTAGTAAGTAGAAAAATCTATCAACTGCTATCATTTTTGTTCTGTTTGAAACAATTCTTACCGAAATATCTGCAGACAAAAAGCCCGTTTTTTGAGACTAATCAAGGTCAAATTAATGGGCTTATTTGTTATGTAAAAAGGCTATGGAAATATACTGTATATGTATGTTCTACCTGAATGAACAGACTACCTGTCCTATTTTAACAGGTATACACAGCGTGTACATACTATAATGCATATAAATATACTGTACAAAATAATTTTATCTATGTTTTATTTGAGACATGTCTCAGAGGACTTTAAATCCAACGTTACTTCAACACCACACAACAATTGTTTTTACCCTTATTAGATATATAAAAGATATTGTCAGAAGAACTTCCCTAATGTCTAAAACGTATGAAGACACTGTTCAAAGTAAAAGTTGCTTAATTTATTTGGCATGATATATTTAAGGTACAGGTATTTGCATAAGTGACGGACAATATTATTTAAAGTAATAAATCTGATAAAGATGATGCACCTGCTATTCATGCAAATCGTTTCTAAGCTAATTTTTCAGCTTGCAAATTAGTTGGAGAACATTATTTAGACCTTCACAAAGGTTTCTATCAATTAAAATCAAAAATTTATTTTAAAGGATTATTTATGGAAATTTATTAGAAAAATAGGTAATTTCACTAAAAACTTCTATTACAATGGCTTCCCTTTGGAAAACATTATCATTCATAAGAAAGTTTAAGGTTTAGGGATTATTCTGGTATGTAACATGCCACATTTTTTAAAAAAAATCTATGAAATATTTATGAGCAGAAAACACTATTATTATAGTAATAAGGAACCTTAATGAATGACTGGCTTAAACGTCCCACAAGGCATCAATTGAGCCTCGTCATGAGCAAACCGGATTTTCGCCTTTGAGAAAACAAAGGCGCAGATCAGCTTCGCAGTAACTGCGAAGCTGATCAGCGCCTTTGTTTTCGCTACATGTCGCGGCTCAATTAATACAAGAAAACATGATTCTTCACGTCCTTCTGTCTTCTGTTTTCAGATGGTTGTCCGCTGACTGCGTCATTTCCCTGTGATAATCGTTGGTGTATACATGATGATCTGAAATGTGACGGAGTAGATCACTGCGGTGATAACTCGGACGAGGATCCAGTCTTTGTCTGTCTGCCTGAGGGTAACTTTTTTACTTATAAACCTTATAGAATTTTCCAAAAATTCATAGTTTTCAAAATTCTTGTGTTACATGTGTGAAATGGCGTGATATTTCTACGCTGATCTTATATCGAACAATGTGCATCCATCATTATTGCATGAGGAATAGTGATATTAAATTGCATGAAATTAGTGCCGAATGGTAAAACAAGCACATTAAATGGCAATGAAACGTGCATTTTTAACTCATTTGTTTTGTCTGTAATTCATAGTTATTTTTATATCATTTGAAAAATCAGCAAGGAAGAGTTGGAAACGTATACCAGGGCTTCTTTTAACCCTCAGATTTCAAAACTTTGATTTGGGCATTGCGAATGCATGTATGTGAATGACAAATCACGTTACTTTATTAACTTTTTTCAGATTCACGCTGGGCCTTGCACGAAATTCTGCAGTTTACCACAGGTATAAAATTATTTTAAATGCGCATTATAAATCGACCACTGACCTTGACCTTTGCCATCAAAATGGATCCAAAAGAACCGCTTTATCAGAAATACAAATCACCACAAAACTATCAAATATATATTAAGCTAAAACTTGTAATAAAAGTACTTTTGAAATAGTCAGACAATTTGCTAACGGGTGCTACCTAACATTTAAAAAGAAGAAACTGGGTTTGGGGGCGGGGGATGAAAAAATGATAACCAGTTGCTGTGATCAGACATTTAGCTTGACCTTTGGCCTTTCACGTTTAAAGGTCACCGCTGGGTCCATGGTGTCAGTCTTACCTACTACGATTTCTCATTACGTACAAATGTCCATGAATAAAACAATACAAACACTTTTAAAGCTGTATAAAATAGAAATTTTCAACGGAAAAATGATATTTTCTTCCTTTTGCTCGGGTAGAAGAGGTAGTTATAATGATTATCTACAATCTATATTTTGGATAAAAATAAGAATAATTGTTTATCCCTGTACAGTTTAACTATATAAAAGTGGGGTATATCACGGGCCATTTGTATTTACAGAACAGACGACAGTGCAGGAGTGTTATGGCGGGTTCCGTTGTCATGACGATAGCGGATGTATACAACCACAGCAACTTTGTGATAATTATGACCACTGCAAAGATCGCTCAGACGAGACGAGTTGTAGTAAGTTGACTTGCTAGCCAGATGGCTACCTTATTGGGAAAAGAGCTAGGCATCTTACTCTTGTTGCCTGGTGGATGAGATTTTAAGTTTGCAGGGTCGGATCCAGGAGAAGGGGGTTCGAACCTTGTCGATGGGTTTCGTTTTCTACATTTCACCACATGTTTCTCAAATTCCCATACCTCGAGACCCCTCTTAATCAGCCACGTGTTTGATTATGAACAAAATTTTTGGCTTTCTATTCTTACTGTAAAATTATGATAACATGTCTCTATACAAAATTATTTTCTGTACAAACTGATACAAAAATTGTCTTGTTTCTGCTCTTTTATCATTCTTTTCTGAACAGTCAGCAATAAAGTGCAGTACAGTTTGTAGTTTTAATTATTTCATCTTACGAAATGTATATTCAAGACCAGCATGCAATCATGAGTGACTAAAAGCTTTTATTTTCATATACGCCGCATTGGAACCACAATAATGTCTGATTTCCCCTATGTTTCAGGTCTGGAGTACTACAGCAGAGCTCAGCCGATGTCTTCCAACATTGTTTTACATCTAATCTTGGTCTGTTTGATACTATCCTGGCGACACCCCAGTATTACATGATGTAGAGTTGTTAGTTCTTAGAATTATTAAATTATTTTGTGTTTACTACTTTGTGTCTTGGCTATTTTTGCATTCCTTGACCTACATACATGTATTTTTTTTTTCATTTTTGCCGATTTATGGTGCTATCCATGAGTTCATATTTCAAGTTTAATATATACTTTGGTCCCCTGCAATGTTAAGCTTAAGCAATGGCCAGGAACGGGTGCAAAATTTCACCCATAAACCGAGGTTGGAACAACCAAAATGCTTTTCCTTTCTGATCGTTGCCATACAACGTTTGCTGGTTTAACGAAGAAAATAATCTGGAATTAGATGAGACACAAAGCTGCGTTTTGAAATCAGCCGCCGCATCAGAAAACCAACAATTTGCATATGCGAAAACAAAGACGCAGATCAGCTGTGCAGTAACTACACAGATTGTCAGTTGATCAGCGCCTTTGTTTTCGCTACACGGATAATACAATTCCTTTTTTTACTTATATCCAAAGTTTCAAGCTTCTAGCTTTCTTCTGTGACAGTACACACCGGTTTGTGTCAGACCTGATCGGAAACCCAGATTGTTGGTTTTCTCACGCGATGGCTCACATACGTTTCTCATGAAAATTCGTTTTCACCTCACTTGAAGCCAAAACGATAAGATAAGCAATGATCAGGAACCAATCACAGAACCATAATCACAATTTTGAATTCAGAATATGAATATTGGCTATGTATTAAATTCTAAATCTTCTGAACTGAACAAGTAAGTAATGAGCAATTTGGAGTAAACAAATAGGAAACACTTTGACACAGATGCAATTATTGGGTGGTCGGATAGGAATATGGGCTCCGCCCATTGGGGCCTAAAGAAATACATGGGCTGTTTGTGCCTCCAGGCAAAGCTTATACGCTACTGACTGATCATCTGACTACTGATAAACCGCTCAGGTCTGAGACTGTCCAGGAAAAGTAGTTTCAAGTCGAGCCATCCATACATATAAGCCTTTTTTGGTTTGCTTGGGTGGCAAGCACACTTTGTGTGTCGTGACATCCTCATGTTGGGTAAAAGTCCCATAAAATGTAGGCAATGTTCCGACATGACCATAGCTGTTGACTAGGACGTTAAGCATCAACTCAAACAAACAGATGCAAATATTCGTATTAAATAATGAAATCCGAAAAAAAAAATCCCAATGGCAGTCATTCAGCTACATACTGACTAGCCGGGGTGTTACGAGATGTTCCCATCGGTGTTTCTCACGAAAGCGGAACGATGTGAGGGAATGTTAGCTAGCTTATCTACTTACCGACAACTACTGTCTGGAAACTGCATTTTTCAAAATTTCACTTTTCTGAAAGGCCTCAAGATAAATATGAGCATGTCACTATTTTGCATTCCAAAAGTCTTAAAAAGTGCCACAAAAATTTTGAAAATCGGTTAACAAATAAAATTTTATACAAGAAAATATTTTTGAATAGGACTTTTTCCACTGCAAAATTGCCAGCAAGGGAAGTAACAATTTTCCCGTAAAAATTCTAAATTGATTATTTTTCATTTAAATTGCACCAAACCAAAACAAAATTGTTTTGTATGCATAGCTGAGCACCAAACTCTTAAAATTATTCCAGATTGATTTTCTGTTTTAAGGTGTTTGGATTACATCCCTTGCACATACAAAATCCTATTCAAAATGATTTTTGGGCATCATAATTACTTTATTAGCGAGCCGATTTTCAAACTTTTTGTGGCACTTTTTAGGACTCATGGGTTGTAAAAAGATGGCATGGTAATATTTTTCTTGTGGTGTTTCAGAAAAATGAGATTTTGAAAAATGCAGTTTCTGAAAGATGGTGTTCAGACAGTAGTGCGTTTTTGATACCAGTATTGTCAGGATCAGATGGTGAAATTATAATATACTTAAAAATAATGTTCCGGTACGTTCATACGTCGCCCGATATCCATCGTACGTCCACTATTTTCAAAGGTCTTCTCCTCTGAAACAGCTTGCTCACGAAATCCGTGTCACATGTTCAACAAGGCCAACAAGCTCACAAATGTTCATGTTGGCGTTATTGACGCCGCCAAATACAGCGACGTTAGTAGACGGCAAATCCGTGAGGGGAAGAGAGGGGATCATTTTTTGTAAGGATGGCAGTGAAAGTACAACAAGGGTACCCAAAGGTAAGCATTTTCATTTTATCACGAAAAGTTCAATTTGTGTTGAATCACAGGACAAACGGCAACCCTAACTAGCGCCAATCGTTCAGTTTTCACTCTGGAAATCGTCTTTGATGGAATTCTTCCTCTTACACACGGATACCATTTATGGAGTTACAGTGTCAGCCATTTTGATTTTATCAGACGAAATGTACAGACACATTTCGTCATACGCATAATGGGACCCACAGAAGCAATCATCCAGTGATAAAGAGGGTATAGCCAGCATTTATCATAAATATTTAGTTGTTGTCTTGATGACGTTTCATTTGGCTAAACAGCGTCATTTTCCTTCGCGCCAGTTTCATTTTAGTCCCGGGATTTTAGTACGAGAAAATGGACACGCGCATGCGCAAATTACAAGTACCAGAATCCATTACCGCCAATAATTATTCGGAATCTTCATATTCCTTTGGAATAAACACACAAATTAGATCTAGGACAAAGAGTGATTTTGAACTGAAATTATTTTCTTTTAATTCAAATACGTTCCTGGTCACACATGCCAATGCTCTACTGATTCTCATTCTCAAAACCAAAGCAAAGGCATTTTATCTCAGTGGTACATGTACAATGAAGGAGCTTGTCAATTGTACAACATTATGAAAACTTGTCCATGCAATATACAGAGATATTTGTCAGCTGTAAAAAATGAAAATTTCATTGGATTTTTTTTTACATTGATTGTGGGTACACATTAGAACCGCCCGCGCGAGGCTGTTCTAACGAGCGCCCACAATCTATGTTTTGGATCAATCATTTTTTTTTTCCTATATAAAAGTGGGTTTTAAGGGGGTATATTTTTCATGGACATGATTTCCTGATGAAAAAAGGCGGTCCATCACCACTGCACCTCGTTGTGTTTCTTCAGTCTTTTTTAAAACTTGATTGCCAGCTTCAAATATATCGAAACACAAAATCTGATGCTAAATAGCACTTTGTCATAAAAATGACAAAGATCCATATTTTGTTTCGTAGGCGGCGTAGAATTTTAAAGAAATAAATTCTAAATGACAAACTATTGCCTGTCTACCAAGATAATTGCATTATCGAGATCAAAATTAATGTCTATATGTAAAACCGACGCCTCTGAGTTTTTCCATTTTCGGGCATAAACACAATCTAGAATCGAGACTTGACACGAACAAGGGACTTAATCCATGATTATGAAAGGATGAAAATGAAAGTTAATGGTGGGTTAATGTGGTTTAAAGAATTAATCCATTCCACAAGGTATAATTTATGAAAAAAAAAAAAAAAAAAAAAAAAAAAAAAAAAAAACTGAGCCGAATTTTAAATTTTTGCTACTTTTCAAAACTAAGAACTTTGTGGTAACTGAATTACATGTCTCCGATGAGCTAAAAGGCTTTTCATTATTAGCATACGAATAATTCATATTAGTCTGAGTCAGGAGCATATAATCTCTCACGTGAGATTATATGCCCATGTCTGAGTGTTTGGCTTTTCTTCTATTCGCTATGTTATGTTTTGCCCAACTCCTGTGCACGGTTTTCGTCGTATTCTTGTCTCTCGTCCAGTTTTTAGCTTTACTCTACATACTAGTAGCTAATGCGATTATTGGCCTTTCTTTCATAAAAAAACAACATATATTGTATTTTTGTACTCTTCTCGTTCATAATACAACTAGTCTATTTAGCTGTAACACGTGGCGAGCTATTTCTGATATCTGATATTTTCTGTTATAGTGCTTCTGTAAACATTCTGTTATTGATTAGGCTATGGGAAAACAGAAACTGGAGAATGGTGAAGTCTTGGAACCCCTTAACGTGGAGGGGTTGGAGGCGGGGGCGAGAAAACCGCGAAAAAAGCGTCAGGGATGGGACAGCAAGTGGCAGTATATTTTCATGGTGATAAGTTATGCGGTGGGGTTAGGGAATGTGTGGAGATTCCCGTACCTGGTGCAGCAGCACGGCGGAGGTAGGTGGTCTTAATTTAATCGTTTTCTTGACTAATGATTTTGTTTGGTTAACTTAAGGCTTAAGGTCGGAATCAACAATTTTCCAGTCATGTCCGGACGGAACTGTCACTTCCTGGATATTCGCCAGTACATTTATATGAGCTAAAATGGTCATGCTCAAGCCACTACGCTGTGGAGGTAGCCAAAATGCATCTTGTTGTCTATTTGTAAATTCAACTAAACGTTATTACACTCTTTGGCATAACCGATTCTGACATTGACGTGCATGTGCAACAGTCATGACTGTTTTATGGAACTATTGCAGAAAATATTTTTTCCTCAGAACAGAATGTATAGTCATACAGGTATGACCAGGTATGTCTAGATCAGACCGGTGGAACTCCATCATCTGGGTCTGGACTGTGAATTTCCGAGTAGTATAAAATAAAATGGTAATTATTCTTGATGGAAAATACAGACAAATGCTGATTTAGACCAATTTTTTACGGAGTTTTACGGTATAAACTAAAATCATTTGCGTTTTTCCCCCTTCCTTTACTTTTTTTTTACCTTCCTGAACGGAAGCGATCCGTTACAGCTTAATTCAACAGGCACAATATCGTTCTAATATGATCGTTTATTTTCTATAGACGGAAACAAAAAAAAAACAAAAAAAAAAAAAAAACAGGTCAGGGACAATGTAAGATTTTCAAAAAATGTTCTACATTAGTGTTCAGGTGGCAATTAAAGTACTTTTCGTCGATTGTCGTAAACGAAAAATATCCCAGGAGTTTGCTTTCGTCAAGCATTCAAAACTTCCACTATATGAACCTGTGCATGAGAAAAACCAACAATTTGGGTTTCCGACCAGGTCCAACACAAACCAGACTGTACAGTCACAGAAGATAGCTAGAAGCTTGAAATTTCGGCTGAATGAAGAAGAGGGATTGTACTATCCATTTAGCGAAAACAGAGGCGCTGATCAGCTTCGCGGTTACCGCGAAGCTGATCTGCGTCTTTGTTTTCGCCAAGGCATGTTGTTGGTTTTCCCATGCGGCGGCTCATATACAACTTTGCGTCAGTTGAAAATTACCTCTTTCTTGGCTTTATAATGACGTATGCTTTGTAATGTTGTGACACATTTTCAGGTCACTGCTCCAGACAGACAGTTCAAATTAATAATGATAAATGAGCCATCTTGTGGGAAAACCAACAATGTGGTTTCCGAACAGATCCGACACAAACCGGCCTGTACAGTCACAGAAAACAGCTAGAAGCTTAAGTAGAAGAGGAATTGTATTATCCGAGTAGCGAAAACAAAGGCGCTGATCAGCTTCGCGGTTACCGCGAAGCTGATCTGCGTCTTTGTTTTCGCATATGCAGATTGTTGGTTTTCCCATGAGGCGGCTCAAATCACTCTGGTCGGACTCATCTGAATGCTTCAACACAGGGTCACAAAACGACTCCACACGAAAACATAAAAATCTCGAAAAACACGGTGGTAAATCAAATGGTACCACCTCACCTGCGCTGTCGTCCAAGTCATTTTATACCATACTGTATGACATGTACATAAAAAGCTTGCTGACGTACGAGTATCGAAAACCGTAAAATATACGATGCTGTTAATCGAGTTATGCTACGGTCGTCGATCGACTTGACAGACCTGGACGACAAAATATTTTCGCAAAAACGACTTGAACGACAGCAGATGTACTGTAGCACCATTGATTTAACCCCGTGAAAATGATATACGGTTGTTTGAAACGCATGACCTTTTTAATCGCTTTACAAATGGAGTACAAAAAAGTTGGTCATTTGATCCCTCAACTGTTCGCGAAGACGTAGGTTGCTACTGAATGTGATAGCTTTAAACGGAAAAATCAGTATTAGCATCAAAACATATCATAAATATGTCATATTGATATATACTGAGTTCCACAGCCAACGCAACTTTAGTTTTATCTCCCATCATTTCTGAAGAAACATGCGTTGCTATTGACCAGTGTGCTCATGCTCCTGATTTTTTCGACAAGATGCATACGTTTGAACATAGGAAGATCGTCCGATGGGTATGCCAATTGCAATGTGGAAACCAACGGCTTCACGCCAGAAAACGCTATTGATTTTTGGTAGCCATATATTGCATGTTTTTAAAAGCGTTCAACGTCACATTGTCACGTAATCTACGTCACTGCAGAATGCCAAACCATATGCCTTATTTTGTGTAACAGACCTAGCCTTATTGAATAAAATTTTTCGCGACAGTTGGAAAGTTTCAGATGAATCACATGAAACCACAAAAAGATGTTTAGCTTCAACCGACAAGTTGCGTTGGCTGTGGAACTCAGTATAGTTTATTAAAAAAAAAAGGTCTCAACTTTGCCTCTATGAATGTCAGCTTCAGTGCATGGGGTCCGATGTATATCATCAAACCTGTTATGAAAAAGGGCGCATCGTAAAGAATTACATAAAAATATGGCAACAATAATATTTGTGCCAAACCAATTACTTTCCTAGAAAACTGTATAAAGTGGCCATGGACCTCCATTCGCTCAAGATTCTTGTCACAGCGCACTAAACCATATACAAGCGTAAACATCTCATATTTATATCAACATTTTCAAAAAAAAAGACCAAAATTCCACAAAGTTCCTATCATAAACATTGCGGATTTAGGAAATGTGTGCATCCAATGTGCGCGTGTTACGTGTACATGCAGGTGCAAACACGTACAGTCGGGAAGGGTCAAACGACTTCGTAGATGCTAAATGCCATCTTACCTTGCAACCCTTGGTATTCAAACAATTATTTGAACTTCATAAAATGATATTGGCCGCGTTATAGGAACATAATCATGTTCCAAGAAGAAAGGTGTAGTTCAGTCAAGTCTATCTAGAGCATCTGTCGTCAACTCACGGCATTATTTACAAGTATGGACATGAAGACATTGATTTGATGCTTCCTATAAACGGAGGGTTCGACCTATTTGCACTAGCTTTAGTATTTGATGCTGACAAACATACATTTTCGTCACCTTCGTGTTTGAATGCGACAAATACGTTTGATCTCTCTCTCTCTCTCTCTCTCTCTCTCTCTCTCTCTCTCTCTCTCTCTCTGCATTTAGGTATTATCTTGCATGTTTGCCCCAAGTATTTCTGACTAGTGCATGGTACAACTGCACTCATACTTATTAAATGAGCCTGTGCGTGAGAAAACAAACCAACAATTTGGGATCCGACCATGTCTGACACAAACCAGGCTGTACAGTCACAGAAGATGGTTAGAGGCTGGAAATTTAGTATTTAGAAAGTAGAGGAATTATACTATCCATGTAGCGAAAACAAAGGCACTGATCAGCTTCGCAGTTACTGCGAAGCTGATCTGCGCCTTTGTTTTCGCCCAAGCATTTTGTTGGTTTACTTATGCAGTGGCTCAAAATCAATGGACCAAACAAAGCAATGTGCATGTTTTCAAAATTAACAACCAAAATAGACGACCTCTTTGCCATCACTTCAATGAAACACTTCTTTATAATGTAACGACCTTAAACCTAGTTGCAACAGAACACATACTAAAACTTCGGTTTTAAAAGTGCATAAGATCTGTGCAAGGGGTGACTTCGTTTTTTGAAGATAGGTACATTTAAGTACCCGACATTCGCTATAGTTTATGTGCGTGAGTTTAGTATGACAGGGTAGTGTTTGCAAGGTGGATCGTGCGAGCATATATTTGGATTTGATGTATGTTTTATCCAGTTTTCGCTTGGCCAAAACCTTTTTGTTCGCTGTTTTTATCATAAAATCTTTTACGCTCTAAGCACTATCATACCCTACAAAGTACAGTGCAGATCTCTGCAAATGTGCAAAACAGTGAGACTGGGTACTCAAGAAAGATTTACATGTGCATGGGCTTATATCATGAGCTGCTTAAAACTTTTTGACGTACTTTATTAAGGTTTAACAAAACTTTAATTATTAGTTGTAATTCGAATAATGCCATTAATATTAACGTGCACTGAAAAATAATTGATTTTCGTCTTTATTCCATAAAAAAAAAAAAAAAACTCTTAAGATGCCATCAAAACGATTCCTTGTATTTTTAAAATTCGCCAGTTTCCTCCTACACTTAAGTAAAAAGTTAATTCATCATTTGATACCATATATCATATATGCAAATAATTGTTTGTGGGGTCTTACGAGACTAAAGGTTAAGGTTAAGTCATTAAAACCTGTAAACGTTTACATAAAAAGTATTTTTACTGGCAGTAAACGAACTACATGTATTAATTGAAGCATAGTCTGTGTCCAACAACATTTAATTGACGGCGAAGACCCAAGTACGCGATTGTGCGAGCTACTTAGCTATTCCTCGTCTCTCTTGTTCACAAATGTCACAAAAATATGACATCCCTGTGACCTGGCTCAGTGACATAAGTAATTCACAAAGAAATAATTATATTGGTCACCGCGATGACTATGTAGGTCACTGATGACGCAAACAGTTTCAGCTATGATGTAATGGCAATTCGAGCCAAGGAATTCGCAAGTTTGCGCACAATTTTAAAGCTGTACAGTATCAAAATGCCATGTACGTGGCAAAGGGACTCGCGGCAATAGTTTTTGAGGTAAGAGGCTGCTCCAAAATGTCAATTTTACCTTAAACTTTCAATATTGGTCATATAGGGTATTGCTGGGTGGTCACATGATTAAGCCAGTGAGTGTGAACTGTGAAGTAATGCATATGGACAACATATAAGCCAGAATAACCTTATAAACTGTGGGAATTCTCTCTACTTAAAGCTACTTTCTTGACCTTTTGACCATGACAAAGCTGTTATAATACTCTGCGAAATTTGAAATAATCTTCTTAATATATCAGGGTATGAACTGCATTAAGATCAGAACCCATTAGGACAAAAAATAAATCTTTGTCCTAAATGGGTTATATTAACATTGCTAGGGATATATAATTTGAAAGTTCACTCACAATTATAACTTCCAAATCAACGATCTGTATTAATAAAACTGTACGCGTATTTGTGAGTTGCGAATTGCCTGTTGCGAGTTGCGAGCGAGTATTTAGTGAAGATGTTGTCTCAGGCTTCCGAAGTTACATCCTCACGATAATAAGCATCCACATTGCCATTAAAGTCAATGCATGTCGCATATAATTTACATAAATGTTTCGTAAAATGTGCTTATACCAATGGCTTCTTTAAATTGAATGCTATCGCAAGACTCGGTATGATTTTCTGTGACCATGATATTTAAATTTGCCGCAAAATAAGATAATACTAGAAAAAATATGGACACTCTTACATGTGGCTTTCTGATAGATCTTGATACAGAGCGCCAAATTCTAATTGCTGTTGCTTGTTTTCATGCTTACCTTACTATGCTGTTTGCAAAAAATTAGCCATTTCTTTCCCTGTGCAAATGTACAATATACATGTATATCAATGTAATGACTATTTTAATTGACATTTTTTCTATTGACACTAATAATTTAATTATCTTCTTTAGATTTTGGTAGATGGTAAAACAGACAATAAACCTGCATATGTATACACATTATGTATACAAATCAAAATATTACTGTATAATTTGTGTAAGTGTAGGTGGTCTAAATGTACGCGTCACAAAATGCAAATATAAACTAAATAGCCTTATAGAAATCTTAAAATGCTCTTCTGATTGCAGGTGCTTTTCTTATTCCATACCTCATTATGTTGTTCGTGGAGGGCATGCCAATTCTCTACCTCGAGTTTGCATTCGGGCAAAAGATGCAGAAAGGTACTGTCATAGCATGGAACGAAGTCAATCCGTTATTGGGAGGGATCGGCATAGCCAGTGCCGTGACGTCATTCAACGTCGCTATATACTATAACGCTATCATCATGTGGTGTTTCTTTTACCTGTTCCATTCATTCCAAAGCCCCTTGCCTTGGGCGACATGCCCGACAGAGTTTAGTGAACTTGAGAACCGAACTGTTACAAATGAGGAGTGTTATAGGTCGGGGCCGACGTCATATTTCTGGTACCGTCAGGCGCTGGACGTTTCGCCCAACATAGAGACATCTGACGGCATAAAGTGGAAGATGTTATTGTGTCTCATATTCGCCTGGTTGATTGTATATGCCTGTATCTGGAAAGGAATAAAGTCTTCAGGAAAGGTGAGTTTATCAGTTGCGTTCCCAGCCGTCAAAATGACATCATATCAACGTCGATGCGACGTCATGACGTCGCATCGACGTTGATCTGACGTCATTCTGACGTCACGTGCCTGCTGGGAATTGTGTGTGCGTATGTTGTTGCTGTTACTGTTGTTGTTGTTCCGGGCATAAAATATAACATGATGATAAATTATAATGTCTTGTTTATTATATGAAATCGATGGACAGCCCCCACTCCAAATATTAGACCATTGTATGAATTATGTGTTTGTGTATAGATCTAATAGTAGTTGGTCCAAACGGAATTTTTGCATATTTTGAATCATTTTCAGAGGTGGATGGATGTACAGATAACACAACTTGCATAAAATCAAATCTGGAAGAAAACGACAAACACATTGCTGAACACCCAAATACTGCATACAGGCATTGATCTGCGCGGTGTCAGTTCCGCAAATTTCCTATACATCTTGTGATTATGATAATATTTCTTATGACATATCATAAAACATTGGATCTACATGTCATGACATTGATTACCCATTATTAGCCCGTTTTAATTAAATTTTGTTAGATTATTTTGAAACAATATTTATCTGTTCGTGTGTGTATTACTTAATTGTTGAGGTCACAATCTTAACAGGTTAAATCTGACCGACTTAAACATGAAACCCCATTCAAAGTTGACATTCTATTGCAACCCATCAAACGTGACTAACTCAATAAAGAACTGTATCTGAATTGTTAAGCAATTGACAAACCGACAAAAAATATTGCAGTTTGATATGGGCTGTAGCCCAATCTTATAAGGAAGTACAAGTCGGCTAAAACGCAAAGTTGGAACCGAGATACTATATTATCTTCTATAATAACATAAACAATTTATACAAATTCTTACAATTCTTCAGATGGCTCGCTGTTGCTCTGTATGGGGCAAACCCGCATGTGATGCAAGTATCTGCGATGTCTGGTCATTGTCTCCGACAGTATTTCTGTCAGTATTGAGTGAGTGATTGATATTATGAATATCATGCATATAGTAAATTTCTGAAGAAAAACAAATATCCCACTCAGACATTACTGTTCTGGAAAACATATTGCATGGTATTCTACATACAGCTTATTACATGGTATTCTACAGCTTATGACATGGTATTTTACAGCTTAATACATGGTATTCTACAGATTATTACATGGTGTTCTACAGATGATTACGTGGTATTCTACATGTTATTACATGGTGTTCTACAGATTATTACATGGTGTTCTACAGATTATTACATGGTGTTCTACAGATTATTACATGGTGTTCTACAGATTATTACATGGTGTTCTACAGATTATTACATGGTGTTCTACAGATTACATGGTGCTCATCAACTTATTGCTCATGGTGTTCATTCTTTGACTAGGAACATTTTGCTTTTTTGGTGTCGTGTGGGTTACTACTGTATGAAAACAGAGTTCCTCTGAGGCCACGGAACAACTTGGGGCGGTTTACGTAAAATCAGTAGCAGACAAAATGCAGAGAAAAAAATGTAACATATAGCCTGATGAAATTAAAAGATAAAGAAAACTCACTGGGGCTGTCATGACTGCAAATCTACAAATCGTCCGCTGCCTCGGAGCTGGATTTTCTCCAGTTTTGTCCGACTTGTGCCAGTGGAGTTCACGCATTGACAAAATAGATGTAGTGAACGGAATAAAAGCCCAATTGTCGGACTATGGTTGTCATTGCTCAGTTTATTACAAAATATGTTTGCAGAGTTTGCTCAATATGTTTACAAAAGTTTGCAGAGTTTTCTACTATGCGGGGTTCAGGTTCAAACCAGTGTGTTTTAACTGTTCTCTCTGTCGCGACAGCTTATTCATATCATGAAGTAGAAGCCGTTTGTTATAATTCACATGACTATGACGACCAGTTTAGGGTTTGCAATGTCGTCCGGGATAACATACCGTAGAGAACGACGTCTCATAAAATTATGGCTATAGACTGGTATCACGATTTTATTTTTGTAATGAATTTAGATGAAATCTTAACGAGGTGAACTATTGAGCTCTAGATGGCTCATCAGATAGTAAACAGCTATTTCATGGGTGATTGGTAAATAGTCAAAACTATTGCCCCGAGGTGACGAGGATGACCATGGTGGACTATTGCCCAAGGCCGAAGGCCGAGGGCAATAGTCCACCATGGTCATCCGAGGCACCGAGGGGCAATTGTTTTGACTATTTATCAAACACCCATGAAATAACTGTTTTATTACCCAACCATAACTGATTTACTAGAGACTATGGAGATTGAATTCGTCTGACTCTTCATGTCAGTTCAAAATCAAATTGGACTTCTAGCATCTTTAAAAGAAACATTGCCATTAATGAAGAGGTCAACAATTTGCTGTCAAAAAGCTGTTCAGTCTGTCAACATGCGTCAACTGCATCTGTGTTTTCAATTATCACCTATCAGTTCTCTGATTTGGTTATTTTATAACATCTAGCAGCTTATTCCTTAAAGTCTTATGAGCTGGGTACCAGGCCATGGTATAGTTCCATGTTATATCCAAAACTATGGACCGGCCCAGGCATGCTAGTTGAGGCCAACTAGTGAACATGTGAAACATTGCTATAGCTCTGATAACTATTGAGATGGGTACCAGGCCATTGTATATTATCTTTTGAGCTGGGTACCAGGCCATGGTATAGTCCCATGTTATATCCAAAACTATGGACCGGTCAGAGGCCAACTCATGATATAGCGAAAAATATGCTATTACTCTGTATATAGTAGGTTGGGTAATAATGTTGGCTAAGGTCGTCAAACTCGTCAACCAGGCGTTTGATGCAGTCTGTCATTTTCATCCAATTAGTCCAATTACCCGGGGTATAGCAAAGGTCTATCAATTTATCGCCATCACTTTCATAAATGGTGTTATTATTTTCAAATTCGTCTTGAGCTATAGGTTTTACGTAAATGAAAATCCTATCCATATCGGATTAATCAAAATCGGGGGGCGTAGGAGGGGGAGGGTGGAATCTGCCGGCTAAGCTACAGATCGCGAATATGTTAGTGAAAGCTGAAAGCTGGAAAGTGGAAAATATCTACTCACATGTACGTGCAAAGCAGTTTTTCTTATGCCGCTACCATTAACATTTACTCGGTTTAAGAATCCAAGTACGTCGTTTTGCTTGCGTTAGTTGTTTTGTTCAAGAAATAATATCGGTGAGACTTAAGTTTACCAGAAATCAATCCATGCTATAATTATTCGAGCTTTAATGTTGTTGACAAAGCATCATGTGGAGAAGAAGACGTACTTTAAATCGGTTAGTTGAAGACATTGATGTATGTCATATTTCGTGATCCATGGAGCTTATGATCGCAATGCCTTTTTCTGTCATTGCATCTGGCTTCTAATAATTTTATTCAGAAGTTTTATTTTACGAGGGTTTTAGATGGGGCGTTGAACGTCAACGTGGATTTTCCGCATATAAACCACATGCGATGCACCATTAATCCACAGATTTTTACAATTGAATACTTCACCTATGTATCACTGGATGCTTACTTCGTTCCGATATAAAACGGTTTTGTTTGATTTTTACTATAGGCCTTGATGTGATTTGGTTTTGTTTGATTCTGGTTTCAGATTTTCTACAATAATTCCAAATTCTGAAAGAATCAAGTAATAATATAGTGCTTTGAATGCAATTTTATAGTAAATAGAGGATCTTACACGAGTGGTCATTTCATATGAAATTTATTAAACGAGCCTTCGGCGAGTTTAATAAATTTCATATGAAATGACCACGAGTGTAAGATTCGTTTTATCATATGACCTTTAAAATAGGATTTTATCGCCTTCGAAGTGGACATATTTTCGATGAAAATTTACATTGTTGTTACGGACGTCGTCAATGACGTTACGTATTCCCGCAAAAGTGTTATTACACGTGTGGTCATACGATTTTTATGACACATGACGTTATCCACTGGAAAACAGCGACGTCATATGATAAGCTTTTATTTGATTCGTTATTGTCGACCCTGTTTTGTGGAGATTCGCTGTGTGAACGTACTACAACCAAACCGTCAAATCTGGACCAAGTAAGCACCCAATGTGTATGTTTGTCAATATGACAGTTCTCGACATATGCACGTATTGTTATGATGTTTTCAAGTTACACGTCAACTTAAATCATCATAGAATGAATGTTACATTCAGCATTAATGTAACCTATATGTTATGTAGATTGTTTATGTTTACAGTTATCATTCTTTTTGAGCCGGAGTTTTGCCTAAGCGAAAACAAAAGCGCAGGTCAGCTGTGCAATAACTGCACATCTGATCAGCGCCTTTGTTTTCGCAACACGCATAATACAATAATTATTCCTCCTCTTTTTTTACCCAAAATTTCCGTCTGTGGGTGTACAGGCCTGTTTGTGTCGGACCTGATCGGAAACCCCGAAGACCGATTTTCTGACAACGGGACTCTTTTTGTTTGTTGTGTAGAATTCCATAACACCTGGAATTCCGATGATATTATTAGCCTCCTTGCAGGACAAAATATTCTCTGACACGTAACAAAGTACAAAAGTACCACTGGAACGTTGATGATGGATAGTATCAGTGAAGATGGTTCTGATCAGAGCATTTTCTATTAAATAATTGAGGATACCTCTTCGATGTAATTCTAGCGAGTGTCCACTAAATGACCGACTATTTTCAATTATAATTTCAATAATTATGTTTTATGTTCATAAAACGTTTTGCGCAATGTCTGTTGTGTCTACACCCATATTTTCTTGGGATTTAAGTTTCCCTGGTTTCTAAACAAATCTTCATACGACATTGATTCTAAAGTTTCTAAACAAAAAGCCACACGCCATTCTATACATTGCCTTATGGTTTGTGAACTGCCTCAGTGTACAAATTCCAAACTGCTGACGGAGTCTGAGATATTTTCAGCAACATTTACTACACTAACCTACTACTGTAGGCATTAGTTGCATACCTGTAGCGAGGCTGTTGCATACCTGGCGAGACAGGTAACGTAAGTAACATAAATAACAGGACATTCCCATATTTTATAATAGATCACTGACCTTTAAACCATAACAGTAAAATTTTCATGTAAACAACTTCAACTGAATGGCATTTTGACTTGGCATGTTGATTGGGGCTAGCAATTTTGGCACATGGGGGCAGGGAATCTGCAATATGTTAACATGGGTTTATTTAAGCAAGTATGCTATTAAACACCGGATACATGATAAGCCACTGCATCGGAAACCCAAAAATCTGCATATGCGAAAACAAAGGAGCAGATCAGCTGTGCAGTAACTGCGCAGCTGATCTGTGCCTTTGTTTTCGCTATACACAGATAGTAGTCATAGTACAATCTCTATTCTTGTTAAGCTTCTAGCATTTTTCTGAGACTGAGCAGTCCGGTTTATATCGAACCTGGACGGAAACCCCGAAGACCGGTTTTCTCGCGTCGCAGCTCAAATGAACATGGTTTTCTTTAACGTTATAGATATATGCTAGTAAATGCCACTTACATAATAGTGACCGTGACCTCCATCACTTGTTTCTCTAAGAATTCTCGCCTCTAAAAAGGTACAAGTAGGCAAAGATCAGGAAAAGGCGCAATCAGAAAAAGATTCCCACTCCAAAAACCGAGGTGGGAAAAAACCAAACTAACAATCAGGTACTTATACCATGAAACATATCGTAAGCCGAATGAGCAGCTATTTTCCCAATAGGTGGCCACTCAGTTACCTTAACTAAAAATATGAAAACATACATAAGGCGCCAACAGCACAAAAAATTTTATACACCAAAACATAAAACAAAAAGAACCACCACAGAAGTATCGACTTGGAACGATCAGTAACACAAAGTTACTGGCGGGCTTAAACCGGTTTTACATGGCCATAACCTCACCCTCAGTGAGGCCATATTAATACTTCATTCATTCTGGTTTGGTGTTTCAGGGAGAATAGAAACTTGGGTTCAGACGACCTAAAACAAATCATTACTGTTAGCAAATACTTGTAGTATTTTCAGTTGAAACTGATGAGCACGCAGGCATACTTTACCAAAGCTTAATAAACACAGATCTTCATTTATACTGGTTTGAACAACCATTTTAAACCAATGTTTAACTAGCTGCTAGTTTAACTAGTGACATCGTCACGGAATTGTAGTGGGATCATGGTGTGCAACGGAGTGCGGATTATCCAGCTGATCTAGGACCAGTGGTGACCTCAGACGCGTTTCATTGGTGCCATGTATACTTAATATACGGTCATTGGTCCCATGTTTTACATTACATTTTGATTATCTTTAGAAATTTGCGTATGACCTTTACGACAAAACATTGTGTCGAGTACTGTATTTGGAAACATCGTTCTGCATCATAGTTTTGTCCTTGTTGCTGTTTTCTGTTGACGTCTCATTCTATAAGCTGCCATGTGCAAGTTGCGAGTTGAAAGTTTTAAATTGAAAAAAAATATGAGTTGGAAATTTCAAATTTTTCAAGTTCTGTTAATCATTGCTTAACCTTTTGTGCACGCAGACAGCTTAGATCAGACACATCACCAATACTGTGACTTCTTGTAGATCTGAGTCTATGTTGTGATATGTATGCATTTTTGTATGTGTCTTATTTCTTAAGTAATCTGCCTTGCAATGAAAATGTATGACACTGTTCTGCGATTTTTAAAACGCCGCAATTATATGCAATTTCTTTCTGATTAGTTCTCCAGCTTTGAAACCTTCTTTGTTATCTTCGATTAAAAGAAACTTTACTTACGTAATTCCACCACACGCAACTCGCACCTTGCAACTCGCAACTTCCATTTCAACTGATCCACATGGTATTGTTGGTAACATTGTTGCTGAAAATAGTTTTTGTACTATTTGCAGAACCCCAGCAAATGATACTGGCGGTAAATTGCAAGAGCTCAAGCAGGTTCTGTGAGAAATTGTGTCCCAGGTGTACACCACGACGTGCAATTAGAAAGTATAAAAATATGCATTTCGATGTTGAAATATTATAAAATGCACGTGTATGACGTTTCCGTTTCAGGTTGTATATTTCACCGCCACATTCCCCTACATAGTTCTGTTGATATTCTTTGTGAGAGGCATCACCCTGAAGGGAGCTGTTGACGGGCTTCTTCATATGTATACTCCAAAGGTAGGTGGTATTGTTGTTTGCATTATGAAAACTTGCCCATGCAATAAACAGAGATTTTCTGAGCTTCAAAAATTAAAAATTTTCAGTTGAAACATTTTGATAATTTTCTTATTTTTGCTCAAACATAGATTATGGGTAAACGTCGAGGCGGTTCTAACGAGTACCCACAATCTATGTTTTGGAGCAAAAATAAGAAAAATAGGTATGCCCCTGCATACCCCAGTTTTGCTATATTAAAGTGGGGTTGAAGAGGGCATACATTACACGGACATGTTTTCGTGATGTACATGTAATGACACACGATTCAATCATTCCGTGAAATGTATACCTCCTTAAACCCCACTTTTATCCAATGACACTGGGGTTAGCAGGGGTATACATAAAGTTTATTATTTTTGCTCCAAAATATAGATTTAACTACCTTTTCAAGATTATGACGGGCCAATCATTAGGTATTTTGTCAGTTTGTATACAATTTTCTGTTTTGCACACTGTCTGTGTCATTCCGACCTTGTATGGAAAATTAATCTGTTTTCTGGAAGTGCTTGGAATGTCAAAATTGACATCTCATTGAAAACAAACACCAGTTTAGCTATAGGACTACATGCTGAATATCAGCAGACAAAGAAAATCCATTTCTATTTTAACTGTCCTCCATTCTTCGACAAACGCACACTAGTGGTCGACTTCATATTGCTGTTCTCTTTTCTACCATTCATCAGAGCATTACGAAAACACGCCCGTGATTTTTTTCTAAAGTTGTAAAAATTGAAAATTTTCAGTAGAATTTTTTCGATATTTTTCTTATTTTTGCTCAAAACATAGATTGTAGGTACACGTTAGAACCGCCTCGCCGAGGCGGTTCTAACGAGTACCCACAATCTATGTTTTGGAGCAAAAATAAGAAAAAATAGGTATACCCCTGCATACCCCAGTTTTGCTATATAAAAGTGGGGTTCAAGGGGGTATACATTACACGGACATGTTTTCCTGATGTAATCTGTTTTCTTGATGTGCTTGGAATGTCAAAATTGACATCTCATTGAAAACAAACACCAGCTTAGTAATAGGACTGCATGCTGAATATCAGCAGACAAAGAAAATCCATTTCTATTTTAACTGTCCTCCATTCTTCGACAAACGCAAACCAGTTGTAACATTCATCAAGATAACATGTCCATCAAAAGTATACATGTATCCCCTTACACCCCACTTTTATATATTAAGATTGGGGTTTACTACAGGGGTATACACGTTTTTCTTCTTTTTGATCCAAAACATAGTATGTGGACCGCCTCGCCGAGGCGGTTCTATCGTGTACCCACATTATACGTTTTTAGCAAAAATATTAAAGATATAAAAAAAAATGCCATTGAATTTTTTTTTTTTTTTCATTTTTTTCCGCCTAAAAATCTCTGTGGGTGTGTTTTCGTAATGTAACTTTTGTAGGCCCAATTAAGTCTAACTGCCGCGTTCTTGGGGGCGTTTGGCAGAATCAGATTATGCCGAATCTTTGGCTTTTGCTAGCGAGTGCGAACGACATTGTAAAATACAAGCCAAAAACGAAACGGAAACATTTGACGTACGGTATTGCCACATATCAGGACAATGACTTTTTCAGGGTTAAAATAAGTATTAAGCATCCACTCACATTCATCTTAACATGTCTGAGTGGATATGTCGTGGTAAATTAATAAGGTCAGCTGAGTAGGTCATTCTATACTAGACCTTCAAGAACCTGGCGAAGACGTTTTAACTGAGTCAGCAGTACAATAGTGGCCCAGTAAAGTTGTGATTGAGTGTTCGGTGAAGACTTAAATAATTTTGATCAGAGATTTCCTTGGTTGTCGCGCAAACGGCATACAAGTAGTTGTAGCGTCGATCGAACCCCCGTTGTCAGTGTCAGACTTAACGTTACGCAAACATACCCAAGCCGAAAAAGAGAAGGAAAAAGATTGATATTTTTAACATTTTTTCTCAAAATATTGATCGAGGGTTTACGTTAGAACCGTCTCAGTGAGGCGGTTCTTAGGAATACCCACAATCTATGTTTTGGAGCAAAAACAAGAAAAATGTTTACCCCTGCCGGTAAACCCCGTTTTCACTATAAAAGAGGGGGTATACGGGGGTATCTGTTGCATGGAAATGTTTGCATGATGACATGAATTTACTAGCCGTCTCCAGGCTTTAACTAATTAAGCCATTACACATTCACGATTTTTGGCTACGGTGCCGCTACGATTCTCCAGGATTTGTAAAATCGTCGTGTACCGTGGTGTACCGTGGTGATTCGTAGTAGAACCGTGGTGAATCGTGGTGTATCTTGATGAATCGTGATGATTCGGGAAACTCCGCTTTAGCGCTACGGAAGTTTTAAACTGGTTAAAACATTCGTGGCGTATCGTGGCGAATCGTGGTGGTTATTGGGCGGGGCCTAATTCGTAGCGCAACCGTAGCGCAATCGTACTTATTCGTACTGACACCGTAGCTATATTCGCGGCTATTCGTGAGAGATCGTAGCCAATCGTGGAGCTCCGTAGCGAAACCGTGGAATCTTTGACACCACGAACTCTCACGATTCACCACGAATTGTGTACGGTTGTCCTACGATTCATCCACGGTTTTGCTACGGAGCTCCACGATTGGCCACGACGGCTACCGCCGTGAATCGTACTAGTACCGTATCGAACCGTACAAGCACCGTGAGCCATCGTTGTGCCACCGTGGTTAATCCTCATTGACCGTAGCGATGCCGTCATGAATCGTCATTGATTCGTAGCGATACCTTACAGACGCCGTACTAAGTATCGTGGACATTCTTACTGGAATCGTAGTGACACTGAATATTTCCACTTTTCGCCACGATTCATCCCGATCCATCCCGATTTTTCTGACCATGAGAAATCGTGGTGAATCGTAGAGAAAATCGTGAATGTGTAAACGGGGCTTATAAGTCATAATATTAATTCTCCTGGTAAAATGATCAGCGATCATTTTATTTTGTAACTTAATAAATCACTTTTTAAGGTATTTGGTGACCTATGATCGCCTTAATCCATAGTTAAACCTTTGAGCCTCGCTCTTGTAACTGCGAACATATGAAAACATTAAACCGCCTACTAGTAAATAGCAGTCATAGGAATGCGCCTCTTGATAAAAAAAAATATTGTGTCCCTTTAACCGACCAATATTTCAGATGGAGCGGTTAGGTGACCCCCAGGTCTGGTTAGACGCCGCCACACAGATCTTCTACTCGTTCGGTCTCGGGTTTGGCGGCCTGATTTCCTTCTCCAGTTATAACAGTATCAACAACAACTGCCAGAGAGACGCCATCTTGATCTCGATGTGTAATTGGTTCACGGCGCTCTTTGCGTCCAGTGTTATCTTCGCCGTGCTGGGTTTCAAGGCGACGCTGATGTACGAGAGTTGTCTTGCACAGTAAGTAGCATTCGGCCAGAAAATGACAGCTTTTGCACATCTATTAGCCCATATTGACGAATCAATTGGGTGAGTCCAGGTGTTAAGAGTGATTTTTATTTTTTATCTCATTTTTCGAAGAAATTTCTCTGTGCAAACAGAATTATTAGCCCCAGATGGGACGCCGCGTTCTGTGGCGTCACATCTGGGTCTATGCTGTTTGCCAGTGTCCCACAAAAAGGACTTAAATAAGTTAAAGGCTTAAATGAGTTAAAGTTAAATTGAATTCGTTAGCCAGCATCAAGAAAAGCAATCAATACAATTTGCATATGATCTGATCATGATCGCGCCATATAATGAAGAAGTTTGCAAAATCGGGTGCCAGGGTTTTAAGTCTGATTTTGGTCAAACGGAATTTTGTGCAGAGTGTACGCCGTAAACCCGCGCGAGCCTGCGATTAATAATCAGACTCGTAAACCATGGCCTTGGTATGATTATGTCCCCCCAACCGAAGGTGGGGGACATATTGTTTTTGGTGCGGTTCCCGTCGGCGTCGGCGTCGGCGTCGGCGTCGGCGTCCGCGTCGGCGTCCGCGTCCGCGTAGCTTCTTTCTTACGCGATATCTTTTGAACCAGTGGATGGATTTTGACCAAACTTGCATAGATACATGGTTGGGAGGGGGGAAAGAGTTGATTAGATTTTGGTGACCTTGACCTCATTTTCAAGGTCACCAGCCCATGAAAACTGATCAAATTAGGTTTTCTGACGCGATATCTTCTGAACAAATGAATGGATTTTGAGCAAACTTGCACAAGAGCATTGTTGGGAGGAGGCTCAGAGTTGATTAGATTTTGGTGACCTTGACCTAATTTTCAAGGTCACCAGCCTATGAAAACTGATCAAATTAGGTTTTCCGACGCGATATCTTCTGAACAAATGAATGGATTTTGACTAAACTTGCACAAGGGCATTGTTGGGAGGAGGCTCAGAGTTGATTAGATTTCGGTGACCTTGACCTAATTTTCAAGGTCACGAGTCCATAAAAACTGTTGAAATTAGTCTTTCCAATGCAATATCTTGTAAACCTATTGATGGATTTTGACCAAACTTGCACAGAAGCATTGTTGGGAGGAGGCTCAGAGTTGATTAGATTTTGGTGACCTTGACCGAATTTTCAAGGTCACGAGTCCATAAAAAATGTTGAAATTAGTCTTTCCAACGCGATAACTTGTAAACCAATAGATGGATTTTGACCAAACTTGCACAGAAGCATTGTTGCAAGAAGGCTCAGAGTTGATTCGATTTTGGTGACCTTGATCTAATTTTCAAGGTCACGAGTCCATAAAAAATGTTGAAATTAGTCTTTCCAATGCAGTATCTTGTAAACCAATCAATGGATTTTGACCAAACTTGCACAGAAGCATTGTTGGGAGGAGGCTCAGAGTTGATTATATTTTGGTGACCTTGACCTAATAATCAAGGTCACAAGTCCATAAAAAATGTTAAAATTAGTCTTTCCAACGCGATAACTTGTAAACGAATGGATGGATTTTGACCAAACTTGTACAGAAGCATTGTTGCGAGAAGGCGCAGAGTCGGCTAGATTTTGGTGACCTTGACCTAATTTTCAAGGTCACAAGTCCATAAAAAATGTTGAAATTAGTCTTTCCAACGCAGTATCGTGTAAATCAATTGACGGATTTTGACCAAACTTGCACAGAAGCATTGTTGGGAGGAGGCTCAGAGTTGATTAGATTTTGGTGATCTTGACCTAATTTTCAAGGTCACGAGTCCATAAAAAATGTTGAAATTAATCTTTCCAACTCGATAACTTGTAAACCAATTGATGGATTTTGACCAAACTTGCACAGAAGCATTGTTGCGAGAAGGCTCAGAGTTGATTAGATTTCGGTGACCTTGACCTAATTTTCAAGGTCACGAGTCCATAAAAAATGTTGAAATTAGTCTTTTCACTGCAATATCTTGTAAACCAGTTGATGGATTTTGACCAAACTTGCACAGAAGCATTGTTTGGAGGAGGCTCAAAGTTGATTAGATTTTGATGACCTTGACCTAATTTCCAAGGTCACGGGTCCATAAAAACTGTTGAAATTAGTTTTTCCGATACGATATCTTGTAAACTAATTGATGGATTTTGACCAAACTTGCTCAGAAGCATTGTTGTGAGGAGGTTCAGAGTTTATAAGAATTTGGTGATTGTGACCCAATTTTAGACAGGGTCCAAAACAAGTTTAAACTATCACACCTTACATGGTGTCTTCCCTAGAAAAACTTCATATCACAAGGTAACTACACTTCAATTACTAAACGGTTGGGGGGACATAGTTTTCCTCAGAAAACATTGTTTTAATTAGAAGGTTGCATGCACTGCTAGATGACAAAAATATTGTGAAACAAAACCTTGAACGCCTTTGTAGTACACTGATTATGCAAAAATACGTGACTCGTCAGAATATATATTAACAAAGGCACACACAACTAGCATGCTCGCTTTTTGTTCATTAGCTGACTCAGAAGAGCTAAACCTGCATTTATAATTTATAAATGGACTCTTACTATTACCCATGCTGCTCGTTTTTCCATTTCTAACCTGGATGGAAAACACAGATTCTCTTTTGGCGAATCTCCTACTTTTTTGTCATAAATGATCATAAATAAAAAGTGTTTACAGGAAGCCTTCAGGGTGAGATATCTCAGCGCCTTCATGAATATAAAGGCTTCATTTTCGCCATTTGCCGTCACGATGAAGCCTGTAAAGTAAGAAAACAAAACTTGAATGTAACGGAAAGAAACTGGTTAACTGGATTTGTATATTCCTATCATATGGGTCAGTCCATTAGGGACATTAGGGGTCATTTTGAATTTTTATTCACTTTTTCGATGAAATTCCTCTAAGCAAACAGAATAGCCCTAGATGGGACGCCGCGTTCTGCGGCGTCACATCTGGGGCTATTCTGCTTGCCTATGTCCCATAAAAGGGACGCCAGGCATAAATGAGTTAACCGCTTCAGAAGTCTTTAAGTAGTGAGCTATGACTAGAAATTAGCAGACTGTCATCATCTGCAGCGGGAGCAGCTATTTCCCAAAAGGTGGCCAATGAGCGCACTCGAACCATAATAAGCAGTTTTGCCATGACTGTAGTCGACAATGAAAACAGGAACGGGACAACCTGCGAGACGCATGATACACTTTACGCTGCAGCTCTTCCTTTTAATTTTTACTTCAGTAATTAAATAATTATAATTATTATAATGCAAAAAATCCCGAATGTTGGCAACATTAGCAATTAAAAGCGTTTTGACATGTTCGTGGATTGGGCGTTTTTCGACTGCCGTCTGATGCATTATCGTTGCAGGCATCTTAATTTCTAAAGTATTTACATGTAAAACAAGAGAATTACATTTGAGCCGCCTCTTGGGAAAACCAACAATGTGGTTTCCGAACAGGTCCGACACAAAGCGGGCTGTAGAAGCACAGATACAGGCTAGAAGCTTGAAATTTTGGATTTAAGTAGAAGAGGAATTGTACTATCCGAGTAGCGAAAACAAAGGCGCTGATCAGCTTCGCGGTTACCGCGAAGCTGATCTGCGTCTTTGTTTTCGCCTATGCAGATTGTTGGTTTTCTCACGAGGCGGCTCATTTATTTTCAGCAATCTGGAAATTTTCACCTTCTTCAACCCCACAGAAGCGGTGAATCTAACCCAGGAGGTTTTCAATACGGAGTACGCCTTCACAGACGCCGTGGCCAATCTTACTGACACCTGGACATGCGACTTTGAGGCTGATCTAAATAATGTACGTCAGATATCTAGATGCTAATGAACATGAAGGCCAGTTCGCGAGTTGAAAAGCGCAACATTTGGCACCAAAAGAGGGTTTAGAATCAGAGATAGCTCGAGCTTTATGCCAAAATGTTATAGATAGAAGCACTGAGGAACTGAAAGTTTCAACGCAGACACTAACCAGGAAACAGCCATAAATGTAATACTGAGAAATACGATTACTGACAGATAGAAAGCAAGATATTTAACAATTAGGCTATCATCTGGTAGCCTCAACCAGTAGCGCGCAAAGGAGAGTAGCAGACAAAACTCATCAGGAGGACCGCCTTGGAACTGTTTGACATTTTCACCATTTTGAATATGAAACACATAGCTGCCTGCTCCATTTTGTCTTAGATCGTTAAAACCATCTGAATAGATAGGAAGACAACCTTAGTATAACTTTGTTGGGGGTTTGATAAGGTTGAATGGTATTTGCAAGCACTTGTATCTAATACTTTTGACTTGGTCTTGTTATAAGCATAAGCTTCACAAACCTCATATCATGTTTACAGGCAGCCTCAGGAACCGGACTGGCGTTTGTCATCTTCACTCAAGCAATCGTAGAGTTTGGCCCCTCAGCCCCTTTCTGGTCCATCATTTTCTTCATGATGCTGTTATCTCTGGGCATGGGCAGTGAGTTTGGAACGATTGAAGGGGTCACTGCTTCCATATATGACTTGGAGCCTCTGCCATTTATTACAAGGAAGAAATGGCTTGTCTCAGGTACATGTTTTTTGTAATGATTTTGTTTTGTACACAGATTTAACCCTTGTCATTTTAGGTACTATACCCTATATTTCATTAAGTTCTTTTGAATGCGTCTTTATCATGTCTAGTATAAGTTTTAACTTTGATTTATATTTCAAGGAGATACATTCTAAAGAATACATTTGAATTTGAAAACTAATTTGTGTAATAATTTCAGTCAGTTTAATTTGATGCACATGTTAAGTGATATAAATTGATCCTTTTATCATTTTAAACATGAATTAATATTTTAACTCCAAATGTTAGAAAATCCAGTTTAAAAGCAATGGGGGTGGGGGAGGCTTATCTTGACGCCCATTTTGTAAAATTTAGCTTGAATTTAGTTTTAACCGTTAATATGAATAATATGAACGTCATATGGTTTATCAATTATTTTAATTTCATGTTTTTTTTTTTCTTTAAAATCACTTTTTTAGGTTTAATCTGTGGCACCATGTGTCTGATAGGGATTCTATTTGTTCTGGGAAGTGGTTCCTACTGGGTGGCTCTGTTTGATGCCTTTGCCGGCTCCTTCCCACTGATTACTGTGGCTCTGTCAGAGTGTTTAGCCATTGGTTATGTATATGGAGCAAACAAGTATGTTATCAAATAATTCAGCAAATTACTCCCTAGCATTTTGACACCATAGGACACCATAACATATTTCCATAATATTAATGTTCATGTATTTGAAAAGGTATTCCAAGAAAATTATATTCTAATTGAGCCTATGCATGAGAAAACCAACAATTTGGGTTCCGACCAGGTCTGACACAAAACGGTCTGTACAGTCACAGAAGCAGGCTAGATTCTTGAAATTTTGTATTTAAGAAAAGGAGGCATTGTACTATCCGTGTAGTGAAAACAAAGGCGCTGATCAGCTGTGCAGTTACTGCACAGCTGATCTGCGCCTTTGTTTTCGCATAGACCAAAATTCAGTTTTCTCATGGCGTGGCTCAAATATAATTCAGCAACCATTCCCTAGCAATTTGACACCATTACATATTTCAGCATTATCAAATACATGTATATATATGTTAATGTGAAAAAAATAAAAGTAAAATGGGATTGTATTTGAAAAGGTATTTAACAATACTACAACCCCGGGACTACAACCAGGAAGAGATTATATTCTAATTCTTAGAATGACTTTAAAACAAGTCATGCAACCAGTCTAAGAATAAATTAATGTAAATTTGGAAGTTTTCGTGTGACTTTTATTTGGAAGTTTTCGTGTGACTTTTATTTTCTGAATTTTCTATTTCCGAATTATTAGCGAGTTCTAGAGTTCGCGAGTGAGTGTCCAAGTATTATATATAGTATAGTATTATAGTGACTTTTTATTAGCCAGAACTTTGAATTCGCGAGGCAACAAATTCGCGAATATTAGCGGAAATTAGGTTCTCGTGAATATTTCTGGATCTACAGTACATGAATTAAATGATTTTCGTTTTCAAACATGCACCACTATATTATAAATACATGTAATAGTAAGGTTTATTTTCAGTGTGAATTTGCCAATGCAGTATAAGAAACACACAATACCAAAGTTATTCGTACTGGTGACAAACTTACAAATGTGAAATACTGAATCATTCATCAGAAAAATGAAAACTGAATGGAAAAAATTATGGGATCTTTGTATGGCACAGTGTCATGGACACTGGGTGCTTCCTTGGTCCCGATATAAAAAGGTTTTGTTTGACTTTTTGGTACCGGATTTTTTTCTACTACGTTAACAGAGTTAATCTCCACAAAACAGAGTCGGCAAAAACATTAATTTCTCAATGTATATCACTTCTTAACAAATCAAATAAAAACTTACTATAAAATTGCATTCAAAGCACTATTTTAAGACTTGAAATTCTTTCAATGACGTCATAAATGAGAATCAAATCAAATCATTGACCAAATTCTAGGAATTATTGTAGAAAAAAATCCGATACCAAAATCAAACAAAACCAAATCCTATCGGGACCTATAGTAAAAGTCAAACAAAACCTTTTTATATCGGGACGAAGGAAGCACCCAGTGATGGATATCTATATAAAAAGGCTATTTCTAACAACAATAATATGAAAAGTAAAATGTTAAGACTTTTTCTAGTATGGCTATATTAAGTTTATCATTAATCTGTATAGGTGTATGGCAAATAGGCCGTCACATGGGAAAAACAACAATCTGCATAGGCGAAAACAAAGACACAGATCAGCTTCACACTAACTGCGAAGCTGATCAGTGCCTTTGTTTTCGCTTTACTGATAGTACAATTCGTCTTCTTTCTAAATCCAAAATTCCCAGCCTCTAACCATCTTCTGTGACTGAACAGGCCGGTTTGTGTTGTACCTGGTCGGAACCCAAATTGTTGGTTTTCTCACGCACAGACTAAAATTATTTTAATCAACTTTTTTTTCAGATTTGGAGATGATATAGAACAGATGATCGGTAGTAAAGTGAACATCTACTGGAAGATTATCTGGAAGTTTGTGGCTCCGGCCATCGTCCTGGTGCTACTGGTGGCTACTCTCATCAGTAAATTTATCAACCCAATCACTTATGATGCCTATGACAGCAGCACTGTAAGTTATCAAAAGAGTATTAATATTAAAAAACTGTAAATCAATTTATTTTAGTATTGAATGGGACATGGTAAAATGTGAGTTGCAACTTGTGAGTTGCAAGCTGCGAGTTGAATAGTGCGAGTTGAAAAGTGTGAGGTGCCAATTTACAAGGTGTCAGTTGCACAGTATTAGTTAACACTTTCACTGCCACGCCTCTCAAAAAATCAATATCTCACTGCCAAGCATATATTTATTTTATTGTTTTTATTGATTTATTAATTTATTAATTAATTATTATATTTTTAGATATATGCGCATATCATATATCACTGAAAAGGGATTTTTACGCTGAAAAATCTGATATACAATACATTTACCTCCCTTTAAAACTGCTATCTATAACCCGGGACATACCGGTATACCCGTAAAACGACTACAGTCGTCGGTGGCAGTGAACGGTAAAAACGACTACAGTCGTCGGCGGCAGTGAATGTGTTAAGATGGGATTGCTTGCTCTGCTTAAACATGGTATGGTGAATGTTGCTAGATAGCTGAAACATCTAGGCTCAGGCTTTTTTATAAATTTAATGCAAAAATTTACAAGTAGGCATGAGTATTTTTGTTTTTCCATTGTCGAATCTTAGTATATGAATGTCTTAACTATTCATTACAAAATTTAGCTTAACCTATATAAACAAAATATACAATAATGCTTATTTATTTGTTTGTAGGCCACCATGGTGCCGGTATCATATCCCTGGTTTGGTGGACTGTTAGCTGCTATTCTTGTGTTTTCTGCTGTTGGTTGTATACCGGGTATAGCTATTCTGAGAAAACTGCGGTGGCTGAACTGGGACTATGCCAAACAAGAGCAGGCTGAGACTTTTGGTCACACACAGTCAACAGCAGCATTTATAAGAAGCATTAGTAGTGTAGACTCTGGACATAATTCTGATGAAGTTGTTATAACACCATAACTTGCCAGTATAAATTTTGATGTGTATTATAAGAGATGTTGTTTAATGTTCCAGTCCACAATTTTTCAGTCTTGTCTGCAAGGATTCAACGATTCCTGTGTACCATTATGAAAATTTGCCTATATATGGAACATACAGAGATTTTTTCAGCAGTAAAAATTGAAAATTTCATCAGAAAAATTGATATTTTCAATAATTTTACTGAAAACATGGATTGTGGGTACACGTTAGAACTGCCTTGTTCAGGCGGTATGAGTACCCCGAATCTAAGTTTTGGATTAAAAATAAGAAAAATAGGTATATGCCTGTAAACCCCAGTTTTACGATATAAATGTGGGTACATTACACAGACATGTTTTTGTTATGTTTAACCAGTACTAGTACTGTTGTACTGGATGGAGTAACTGTAACTTGCTCAATGACAAAATGTAGTGTAGGTTTCCTAACCAGGATCTCTCAACTGCACCACCAGGCCACCATGCTCTCATTAATATAATGCAATGGTTTTGTTTCTTACTTGATGTTTAAAATGTTATGTGATGTACCATTTTGTGAATGCATTTATTTTAAACCATGTGGGTAAATGACTTCAAGACATAGTTTTGATGTCTTATGCCTTCCATTTAGAAACATTTTCATCATTTTAATGTAACATCCATGATATTTCTACAAATATTTAATAGTTTCATATTGCAGTGCTGTTAGTTTTGAACTCAAAATAGTACTACCTCAAAAATATTAAAGCATTATAATCCAGACTTTTAAGAGACAATAAGTTAAGGATACTATAAATCATCTTAAAAGTTATAAAGGATGCTCACAAGTTTCCGTCCATCGATATTATGATCTATGATTTTGCTGCTTATGTAAACACAAATATCAAAAAAGTGGGACAAAATGTATGACAAATCTGCTTATATGTTTCGTCTATTTACAGATAAAATAATAATTTAACCCTCCTGCTTAACCCATGCTGATATATATGTACAGGTACTACTATATTGATCTCGCTCTATCAAATTGGACATGCAAGACTTCAGCAGATAAAATAAATATTTCCAAATGCATCTTTTACTAGGTGAAAGATAATGTAAAAACAGTTTGTCATTATGACAAGACATACATGTAATATCTCTCTATTTTGTCGGGATCTCTCCATTTTTTGCGAAAATCTTCCTATTTAGAATTTCCCTGTATATCTTATTATATCTCCCTATTTGGAATTTCAGTTATCCCTACCGAAGATCATGAACTTATTTATTTGTTTAACCATATCCTGCCAATTTAGAAAGGAAACCTCTCTGTTTGGCTTCCATATGACAAGATATGAGCCGCATCATGAGAAAACAAACAGACTACATATGCGAAAACAAAGATGCAGATCAGCTTCACAGTAACTGCAAAGCTGATCAGGGCTTTTGTTTTCACTACATGAATAGTACAATTCCTCTACTTTCTAAATATAGAATTTCCAGCCTCTGACCATCTTATGTGCTTGTACAGCTCCGTTTGTGTCGGTTCTGTTCAAAAACCACATTGTTGGTTTTCTCATGACGCAGCTCATATGTGATTACATATGTCACTCAGAGAATTATAAACTAAAAATTTCATGGCAATTGAAAATTTCATTATGTACAAAAATTTACTCCATTATGTATGAAGATCTGATTTTGACGATTATTTGAGTGCATGTGTGTCTCTGACAGTGTGGGTACTTCTGTCTTCTGATTAACAAAGTATTTAAATGCAGAGCACATCTGTTATCTGTAAATATGTTTTTAACGTTGATGTAAAATAATCGTTAGCATTTCCCTATGACCCATACAATAAAAAGTGTACATGTGTATAATAAACAGTTTGCATGTGTGGAACATTTTATTTTTCATATAATTATATGAAATTCTACCTCTTCAAGCAGCTACAGTCAGCATTAACAAAACTTTTTTTTATTTTCATTCTCTTATTAACAGCTAAAATCAAATTAAACTTGAGATTCTGTATCAAGAAAACAAAACTAACAGTATTAATCACATCCTATCCCTCAGCCTGGCCCCAAGTTTATAAAACTTTTTTCATGCTCAACTCAGATAAGCATGAAATTTAAATTTTTCATAAATACTGAAATAGCCAAAATACACTGAAATTTTATGTTTGAATCACCTAAGCCTCTAAGTTATCCTGCTAATAAATGTGAAAATGCCAACAATTTTTAAAATTGGTGGCATTTTAACATTTATGGGCAGGATAAATTTTTGTCTCAATTGAGCTGAGCATGAAAAATGTTTTATAATCTCAGGGCCTGGTCAGTTTAACAGTGCCCGAGGTTATAATTTTTTTTCATGTTCAACTCAGCTGAGCATGAAATTTATCCTGAATGCCAACTATTTGTTGATATGGTAACATTTATGAGCAGGATAAATTATTGGCTTTTGTGACCAAAACCTTAAACAACAATCGGTTTTGGCTATTTCAGTGCTTATAAGCAGTTCAAATTTCAGACTCAGCTGAGTTTGAGCATATTTTTTTCATTCATATCCTTTGGGCATGGTCATTACACATGTTTAAATACTATGACTGAGGTTCATTTCTACTCATGACAGTCCATTCTTTCATATCTGGCCCCGAGGTTATAAAACTTTTGTCATGCTTAACTCAGCTGAGACTAAAATTTATCCTGCTCATTAATGTTAAAATGCCAACAATTGTTGGCATTTTAACATTTATGAGCAGGATAAATTACCAGTTTTTGAATTTGAACCTGAATTGTCCATCAATTTTGAATATTTCGGCATTTATGAGCAGCTGAAATTACATGCTCAGCTGGGCTGAGCTTGAAAAAAGCTTAATAACCTCAGGGCCAGATCAAAAATGCATGAAAAAATGGTATTTTAATCAATACTGTTGACCTTTTTAAAAAGTATTTTTGTATACTTTTTAACTCATTTACAGTGTAAATTTTACTTTTGCTTGTTATAAAGTATTGATGTATATATCTTTGTTTGTTATAATTGTTAAGATGGTTTACTCAAAGCATTTCAGCTTGCTCAGGATCTGTTGTTATACTATGTTAATGTGTTTTTTTTTTTCTGTTTTTTTTTTTTTTTTTCAATATATGTGTAGGTAAAATACTTTGATCATGCTGCTTAACCTCTGACATAGATATGCATTTCTTGATCGGACTGCTTAAATAACTATGTTCTCAATAATGCCACTCTATGACAGTAAACAATATATGGTCATGTGCTTCACATGGCACTGGAAAAATGTGTAAAACAAATAGGTACCCTTTTTACCATGTTTACAAAACTTCATCACGTGAGTTCAAGTGGCACGGTCAAAGTATTTTACCTATATCTTGTGTATAAGATGTGTCACAAGACAATCTGTGTCTGGCTTTCCAACCAGGTTTACCCACGAACCAGGCTATATTACCACAGTGGATATCATAGGACTTGAAATTTCAGGTTTAGGATGATTTGGGATTGTACAAATTAAACATGCATAGGCACCTCATATGATTTTTCGACATTTCATGGTCGTAAACCAATGCCGGATTTTTAAGCAGTTACAATAATAATATATTTTCCATAGAGATTTTTAACATTTCACCTGCCTGTAGTTTCACATGTTGAGAGATAGGTTCAAACACCATAGAAATGACTGTCTCTACAACGTGTATGAGTATTGTCATGTTTATATGTCAGCCGCATCATGAGAAAACCAACATTTTGCAAATACGAAAACAAAGCTGCAGATCAGCCATGCAGTAACTTTGTTTTACACAGTACAAATTCTCTTCTCCCTAAATCCAAAATTGCCAACCTCTAGCCATCTTCTGTGCTTGTACAGTTCGGTTTGTGTTGGACCTATTCGGGCACCACATTGTTGGCTTTGTCATGAGGTGGCTCATATGCTTCTTGTTAATGTGCCTTGTATTAAATGTTGATATGTATATAAAATTGTACATAATGCTCACATTTTTTGTTCTTTCACATTTAATGAATTAACAAGTTACGAAGTAATGCACTTACATTTTAGTTCCATAACACATCACCTCTCACCACAGAGTCAATTACACTTTATCAACAGAAAAAGAGCCTCAAAGGGTTTAAAAGCAAGGTTTGGCCCCAAGGTTATAAAACTTTTTTTCATGCTCAGCTCAGATGAGAATAAAATTTATCCTGCTCATAGATGTTAAAATGCCAACTATTGTTGGCATTTTAATATAGGAATGAATTTTATTTTTGTTGATTTTATCGATGTGTAAACTCAGGCGAATCACTCACAAACTAAATAAAGCCCGAAGGGCTTTATGAAAAAGTTTGTGAGTGATTCGCCTGAGTTTACACATCGATAAAATCAACAAAAATAATAATTCATTTCTTATAATTCCAACTTTGTCTCGTTACACTGCATTTGTCTACATTGATTGAAATTTTTATGGCCAGCGGAAGGAAAATAGAGCAAAATGTATCGTCATGGGGCAGGCATCTTGAAAATTTCCAAAGCATAGAACTCACTTATCGCAATTAATAGAAGCTATAACTGACAACCTATAGGCAGGCTGTAAAAGCGGGAGCCTTAAAACATCTCCCCTTCATTCATAATTGTTCTTTTGGGAGAATATATCGCCGTCTGGACCGATAGAAATACATAACGATTTTGGACTGGGGCTCGGAACATTAGAAATTCAAACGTCAAATTTCAACACACAACAAGAGGATTAAAAGACTTACCGTTCGATGTTCTGTTGAAAGAAAAAGCGTCCATGTTCATAAAAATTCCAAATATTCATTTCGACGCCTTCTAAACGCATTCATCCATTGTTTTTATGACGTTTAGATTTTGTGACGTCAATGTTTCTTTGAAGAAACGTCACGTAATCACGTAACGTCGCGCCGTTTTTAAGGTGAAAACCGAGTATTCTTACGCATTGCTTTTATCGAAGTATAAAGTCTTCCAAACAACCAATCAGAATGTAGGAAATTAGTAAAGTTGGAATTATCATTTATTAGCAGGATACATTACAGGCTTTGGAGTATAAACGAGTAAAACCTTCAATTTCAATATATTTGGCCAATTTTGCTATTTAAGAGCAGTTAAATTTCATACTCAGCTGAAATGAGCATGAATTTTTTTAAAACCTTGGCACCTCCATTTAAACTCTGACCCTTTGCATGAGTGTTCTATTCTTATTCTGACCAAGAACATAAAGTCTTAAATCAAAAGTTTTGTGGTGGGTTTTTACCATTAACTTTCACATGCAGTGTATAATTTGCTCACAAAAAATTAATCAACCGGTGTGCTTTTGTCAGAAACAATGCAACCATGCCACAAGAAGACCTGTGTTCAACCCTCAAATCACCATCGGTAATATGCTACTTCAACCGGTTATCCTGACAGACATCACCGACACGACTGAGAACAACACACACAGATGAATATAAATGTAAATATCTTTCTTGGAACAACAATTGTTTTTAACATCAGAATGATCCTTCATAAGTTGTTCCCTTGTCAGTGACAAGTTTACTTTCTATTGCCACTTATTAATTTCAACTATGTTGGTTTTTGTGAGTCCCTTTGGTTGTCTCCAGATACAAACATGACTAAGAACAACTAACACTGTTGAAAGCAATAAAGGACAATAGGGTGTAAATACCAGTCATGGAACAATTTTTAACCAATCAGAATGATCCTTCGTAAGTTGTTCCCTGACAAATATTTACTTTCTATTGCCACGTATTAATTTCAACTGCACTGGTTCTTCTCAGTCCCTTTGGACAATAGTGTGTAAATACATCTCTGGGAAAAACTTGCCATGGATCAGAATGATTCTTGTTCTTGTTGAGTTGTTCTCTGACAGATTTTTAAACCCTATTGTTGCTTATTGATTTCATCTGTGTTGGTTGTTCTCAGTGCCATTGGTTGTCTCCAGATAACTGACACTAAGGGGCTGACCAAATGTGAGATGCTGATTTTGCAGCTTTGATTTTGCAGATAATCAGTTTTCTCACAATCTAGCTCATACCAAACTAAAACATTCTACAGTGAACGAAACAGATATTAATTAGCCTGCTCTAGTGGGCAGCCTCATCAGTGTCTTGGTAATTAACATATGAACATTCAGGTTTTCTCATGGCTCAATGTATAATGTGTGATCTGCAAAAATATTTTTGTAAATATCTGAAAATAAAAATTGCAGCCCAATAAAGTTGTTGTCCCTTAACCCCATTTGTGACAAATGAACTTGTCCAACATTATAATTTGGGTGAGTCCACTTTCATTTTAGAGAAATCAGGAGCCATTTCAATCTTTATTTAATTTTTCTTTGAAATTCCTCTAAGCAAACATGCAACACCAGGCCCTGTGGTTATAAAAACTTTTTTCATGCTCAACTCAGCTAAGCATAAAATTTAAACTGCTCATCAATACCAAAATGGCCCAAACACATGTATATTTTAAATGGAAGGTTTAGAATTTCAAAACCAGTAATTTATCATGCTCATGTTAAAATGCCAACAATTGATGGCATTTTAACATTTATGAGCAGGAAAAATTTTAGTCTCAGTTGAGCTGAGCATGAAAAAAAGTTTTATAACCTTGGAACCAGGTTTAAAAGACAAATGGCTTACAGACTTTCGTCGGTTTATTTTGTGATAGCCCGCATCCAGTCCCGTCTCATACTTTTGCGGTTCTGTGTTCTCTCTCAAACGATCCAGGTCACAAGAAACTTTTTTCATACTCAATTCAGCTCAGACTAAAATTTATTTTGCTCATAAATGTTAGAATGCCAATGATTGTTGGCAGTTTAACATTTATTATCCAGATAAATTGCAGGTTTTGGTGATTTAGACCTGAAATTTTATTTCATTTGGGCTATTTTAATATTTTGTATGGACAAATCAAATTTCAGTCTCAGCTGAGTTGAGCATGAAAAAAGTTTTATAACCTTGAGGCCAGGTCTGACACTTACCAGCCTGTACAGTCACAAAAGAAGACTAGAAGATTGAAACTGAGCAGTTATAGTTACTGCAGAGCGCTTTAGTATCTTTGTTTTATCATATGAGCTACATCATGAGAAAACCAGCTTTTTGCATACGCGAAAACAAAGACATAGATCAGCTGAGCAGTAACTGTACAGCTGATCAGCACCTTTGTCTTAGCTACACCGGTAGTACAATTCCTCTTCATCTTAAATCTGAATTTTAAGCTTGTAGCCCCTCTGTGACTGTACATGCTGGTTTGTCACAGACCTGGTCGGTAACCTCGAAGATCAGTTTTCTCACATCACGGTTCATATGAGAAAAGCAGGCTTTCTCATGATGCTGCTCAAGTATTAGTGAAAACTCTGCTACACTGGTCTCCATAAAAAACCCAGTAAGTTATTATTGAAACATTTATTATATATACAACAATAATGCATGCAGTGTACTGCATAGTATCACAGACAGGTCAACTTAGACATAAAATCTTGACAAATTTCATTCAAGAAAAAAGAATCTTGAAAAAAGTTTCCTTTCACATCAATCAAGCATCTACTATTACATCATATCCGTTTTCACAATAAATGTACATTTACATACTGAAATATAAATACTGGTCAAACCTTTCACTAATCAGTCAAAATCTGTCATTCTTATTAAGCTCCCTTTCAGAAACATTTTTACAGGCTGAAAATATGCACAAGGTTATATGATGAATGATGAGTACTGAATGAATCTTCTTCAGCTTAACTGCCTAATAATGTTTGTTTTCTCTTTCCCCCAAATTTTCCAGATATACTATAAAACAAGATATAGAAAATTCCTGAACTATTCCTCATGTATTCCCAAATTATTCCATCCAAAGTCATGTAATAACTGTTCATACACTATAGCCAAGTCATGTAATAACTGCTGATATTACACAGCTTCCATCATCTGCCATTGGTTAGCCATCTGGTGGCTAATTTTCATCTGTTGCCAAGTCTTTCTGTGGGTTCTCAGAGCCATCTGGAAAATAGAGGGTACCAGTCAATAACAGACAGTCATGCAATAACAGAAATTACAAGTTCGGATATACATGTACATGTATTCACGAGAACTTTAAGTTAGTTTTCACTAATATTTGCGAAGTTACCTCTGATTTCAAAGCTTGCGCTAATAAAGAATACTACAAGCTTTATAGACTGTACATGTACTCATTCACAAATTCAAAAACTAGCTATCTAGACAATTTATACATGCAGTAGATCTAGATCTATGAAGAACTTCAGATTTTTTTTTTCAATCCATCCAGAATAGCGTCCAGTGACACTGTTTACCCATTTCCCATTCATATTCTTTTTTACAGCATATCAAAAAAGGTAAGACACAAAAAAATTATACAAATGTATAAAATAGATATAGACAAAGTTTCACATAAAAATATAAGGAAGTCATTAAAGAAAAGTTTAATAAATATAACAGAAGCACAATAGACAAAATAAATACCCACCCCACTTCATTAAATAATGTTCATACCATGTAAGGAAAACTGAAACTGAAAACTTACTGGGCATTTTATTTACATAAAGGTAAAAACTGTGCTATAAGTGAAGTGTGCCAATGTGGTTGTGCTCATATTTGTAACCATGTGTTTGAGTGTATTCTTATGCTGGCAATGCCATAAAATACACCATTTGTGTGTGTGTGTTTGCAATTTGTTCTTCTGCTTCGGTCTTGGGATGGAGTCATTTTACTGTGACACTCCCAGGGCATTCCATGCAACTTAACGCAAGATCATCATGCAAACATATCGATGTAGTGTAGACCACCTTGTAGCCCATTGTTATATGAGCCGCCACATGAGAAAACCAACATTTATGTTTCTGACCAGGTCAGACACAAACAGGCATGTACAGTCACAGAAGAAGGCTAGAAGCTTGAAACTTCGGAAGTTCAAAATTAAGAAGGAGTGATCATACTATCACTGTAGCAAAAACAAAGTCAGTGATCTGCGTCATTGTTTTCGCATAATTTTTATGTGGATTGTTGCCTTTCTTTACATCAAAATTTTTCTATGTATTGCATTGTTATGTGTTTTTGTAATGTGAAAGTATATGCCCCCCCACCTCCTTGAGCTCTCTGTGATGCTTGTGTGTACATGTCATTGAGTCGCTTGAATATCTTTTGTAGTATAGTGTTGGTTGCGTGCCTGCGGATATGTTGCCAAGCCTCGAAGGCTGGGTTTATTTTGTTGGGACTAAAATGATGTGAGGTCCCCCAAACCTTTGGGGGCTGGAGACATAAGTCGGACATGCTTTTCTTAAATGCAGATTTCCCTCCCCTGTACCTCAACTGGAAAAGATTATAGAGCTGTATATATGAGCTGTGCAATTGAGAAATATAATAGCAAAATATAAGCAACATTTTAAGAGTAATATAAGAATAGCAATAAAAGAATCAAACTTGTTTTGCTTAAACATGGTTGAAAAATAAACAATAACAGTAATATGTAAAACATTCAACATAAAGAAAATATTTATGTCCGACCAATCATTCATTTAGCCCTTCACTATTTAAGTCTTCATCATAAAACACCTGAAACAATTTCTATTAAGAAAGTAGCTTGTCAAGTTGAATCGAGCCAAATCTTTATGAAACGGCCCTGCATATGACACCACTCCCACACCATTTATCCAAAGACAACCCACAGGACTGAGATCATCCAACAGATGAAATCAATAAACGACAATAGACAGTAAATACCTGTTTGGGAGAAACTAGAATTGTCAGAGAATCTGACTATAGCCCCGCTTCTCAGCTTTTTTGCAGGGTGAAAAAAACAATGACAGGTAACAACTATCACAAGCTAGATCTCGTCAATATTGATGCACATACAAAATTTGGTCTGATTATGTCAATTCGTTCTCAAGATATTGAGCGGAAACGAAATTCTGACCTCAATAAAGGGCCATAACTCCGTCAAAATTTTGCAAAAAATGATGGGTAACAATCCCAAGCTAGATAATGTCAATGATGATGTGCATACAAAATTTGGTCGTATTCTGTGAATTCGTTCTCAAGATATTGAGCGGAAACTAAAGTCTAAAGTCAATCAAGGGCCGTAACTCCGTCAAAATTTTGCAAAAAATGACAGGTAACAATCCCAAGGTAGATCTTGTCAATGATGATGTGCATACAAAATTTGGTTGGATTCTGTCAATTCGTTCTCAAGATATTGAGTGGAAATGAAATTCTGATGTCAATCAAGGGCCGTAACTCCGTCAAAATTTTGCGAAAAATGACAGGTAACAATCCAATGCTAGATCTTGTCAATGATGATGTGCATACAAAATTTGGTTGGATTCTGTCAATTCGTTCTCAAGATATTGAGCGGAAACCAAATTCTGACGTCAATCAAGGGCCGTAACTCAGTCAAAATTTTGCAAAAAATGACAGGTAACAATCCCAAGCTAGATCTTGTCAATGTTGATGTGCATACAAAATTTGGTCGTATTCTGTGAGCGGAAACAAAATTCTGACGTCAATCAAGGGCCCTAACTCCGTCAAAATTTTGCAAAAAATGTTGGGCAACAATCCCAAGCTAGATCTTGTCAATGATGATGTGCATACAAAATTTGGTTGGATTCTGTCAATTCGTTCTCAAGATATTGAGCGGAAATGAAATTCTGATGTCAATCAAGGGCCGTAACTCCGTCAAAATTTTGCGAAAAATGACAGGTAACAATTCCAAGCTAGATCTTGTCAATGATGATGTGCATACAAAATTTGGTTGGATTCTGTCAATTCGTTCTCAAGATATTGAGCAGAAACGAAATTCTGACGTCAATCAAGGGCCGTAACTCCGTCAAAATTTTGCGAAAAATGACGGGTAACAATCCCAAGCTAGATCTTGTCAATGTTGATGTGCATACAAAATTTGGTCATATTCTGTGAATTCGTTCTCAAGATATTGAGCGGAAACAAAATTCTGACGTCAATCAAGGGCCGTAACTCCGTCAAAATTTTGCGAAAAATGACGGGTAACAATCCCAAGCTAGATCTTGTCAATGTTGATGTGCATACAAAATTTGGTCATATTCTGTGAATTCGTTCTCAAGATATTGAGCGGAAACAAAATTCTGACGTCAATCAAGGGCCTTAACTCCGTCAAAATTTTGCGAAAAATGACGGGCAACAATCCAAAGCGAGATCTTGTTGCTGTTGATGTGTATACAAAATTTGGTCAGATTCTGTCAATTTGTTCTCAAGATATGAAGCGGAAACGAAATTTTGGCAATAATGAAGGGCCATCCAAGGGCAATAACTCTTCTGCAAATTTGGGGAAACTGACAAGCATTTACACATAAGTACAGTCCAACCTGTCTTAAGCAAGCGGCCAAGGGAAACGCTAAAATCGCTTGCTTAAGACAGGTGCTTGCTTAATAGAGGTTATGTTCTAACACTAGGGTGGGCATCATACATATAATACATCTGAGAAGCCAAATAGGGAGATTTACTTTTTGAAATAGGGAGAATAATTAAACAAAGAAGGAAATTGTTGATTTCAAATAGGGAGATCTGAAATTTGAAATAGGGAGATATATAAGTTATATAGGGAAAATTTGAATTTCCAAATAGGGAGATTTGCTCAAAAATAGGGAGATCCCTCCGAAATAGGGAGATATCAAACCATGTTAGCTAATGTAGAAACAAATAATAGCAATGCCACTGTCAGTGGTAACTGTCACTAAGTTCTCCAAAATGCCCAGACAAGTTGTCTAGGATTATCTTTTGAGACAATAAACAATGAATTATGGCAACTGGAAGGTGTGAAATAAATTTTGACACTTGACAGAGTTTAAATATCCATGTCAAAATACTTCATTTTTATGTAATTGATGAAATAAGTGGCTGCTTAAAGCCAAAATTGGGACAAAAACTAGTGGCCTTTGGCCACATAAGACAGGTGCTTGCTTAATAGAGGTTCATTTACATGTAAAATCAATTGGGGGGAAATGAAACTGCTTGCTTAAGACAGGTGCTTGCTTAATACAGGGCTTGCTTAATACAGGTTGGACTGTAGATGTTGTCAATATTGATGCATATGCCAAATCTGGTTAAAGTCTAACAACTGGTTCTCAAGTTATGTGTGGTAATGGTATGACGGAAGGACGGAATAACAGAATAACGGAATAACAGAATAACGGAACTACGGAAGGACAGGGTGAATCCAGTATAGCCCCCACTTTTTCAAAGCGGGGCTATAAAAACAACTTGTCATGGTTCTGATCCACCGATCATTCTGATCCATGGCAAGTTGTTCCCAGACAGGTACTTGCATCCTATAGCCTTTCCTTTGAACCGCCGCATGGAAAAACCAACATTCTGCATAGGCGAAAACAAAGACCCAGATCAGCTTCCCAGTAACTGCGAAGCTGATCAGCGCCTTTGTTTTCGCTAGTCGGATAGTACAATTCCTCTACTTTCTAAATCCAAAATTTAAAGCTTCTTGCCTGCTTCTGTGGCTGTACAGCCTGGTTTGTGTCAGACCTGGTCGGAACCCAAATTGTCAGTTTTCTCATGCACAGGCTCATTTGTTGTTCTCTGCCACAGCTGTTGTTTCTGGATAACTGGTGTGACTCAACTCCTTCTTCTGATAGATGTAACTTACATCAGCTATTTCTACTTTTCGTTCCCAACTTTTTACTTTCTTCTGTAGCTCGTATAGGTCAGCTTTCTCTCCAACATACTCCATTACATCAGGGACACGGAAGTCGGCCAACTGTTGTCGTAACCGTCTGTTTATCTTCTCGGCTTTAGCTCTTTCCTAGACAAATAATAAAGCTTGATTTTGACCTTATACAGATCAAAAGTTAGAAGAGTCAATAGTGTAGTATAGGAAATGTAAAATTCATATGAATATTTGTAAATATACAAGTTATTCCTGTGTACTTCAACAGCCAGGCATAGAAATAAGGAAGAAGAAAAATTCAGGAAAAAGACAAGGATCGAGCAGTATCCATCTTTGGAGTCTAAGACAAAATAGGAATTTTTAGCAAGAATACTCAAGCCTTTTATTTTATTTTAACAATTAAAAACAAGATTCAAAGAAAGATTCTGACTCCTGATCTAATGATGGTATGTTATTCATTTATAAATTCAAAGTGACTTACTGCTTCTACTATTTCTGTTTCACTGTCTATTCTTGATAATAGATCATTTCTTGAGGTTATCTCTGATTTCAGCCGCTCTGACTCCATAGTTATGGTGTGCAGCTTTTTCTAGAATAATAATTAAGAGAATAGGCATGAAACAATGTACAGTTCAACCTCATTATACCACACCTCACTATGATGCTGTTTTCAGAATAACACTTCCAAAATGAAAAGTCTGCTGCGTTACTGTCATAAGTAACAAAATCACATACTTCCACATATTTCACGGGATAGCCTCAAGTTTGCATACATGTGGTAATGTGGCAATGTGTTTTGTGTTCTCTAGTTATCAGCACCGGATAAACTATCATAACAGGAAATCTTGTGTTTTCAATATAGTGAGGTTACCATGCCCACTGGCTTGCCACAGAATATGTTACCAGGAAAAATGATGTTACCTCATATTTATGTGCATTTTCTCTTTAAGGATTGAAAGCGATGCTTTTCAATTTTTTAATATACAAATTATCAGAACAGAAACCAGGCCTCGAGGTTATAAAACTTTTTTCAAGCTCAGCTCAGCTGAGACTAAAATTTATCCTGCTCATAAATGTTAAAATGCCAACAATTGTTGGCATTTTAACATTTATGAGCAGGATAAATTACTAGTTTTTGGGTTTTGAACCTGAATTTTCCACAATTTTTGAAATTTTCAACATTTATGAGCAGTTGAATTTTCATGCTCAGTTGAGCTGAGCTTGAAAAAAGTTTTATAACCTCGGGGCCAGGCTAGATTATGTAATGCTACCAACCAGTCAGATTTTTCTGGTCAAGTACATCAGGAAATGTCCGTGAAATGTATACCCGCTTATTCCCCACTATTATATGGTAAAACTGGGGAATGCAGGGGTGTACCTATTTTTGGTCCTAAACATATATTGTGGGTACTCATTAGAACCGCCACGGCGAGGCAGTTCTAACATGTACCCACTATCTATGTTTTGAGCAATAATATTAAGAATATCAAAAATTTTCTGTTGAAATTTTCAATTTTTACAGCTGAAAAAAAACTCTATATATTGCATGGACAAGTTTTCATAATGTATCAAAAGTATGAAAAGTATATTATACCTTGAATGTATTAAGGACTTGTTGTGTGCTTGTGTGCATCATCTTGAGCCTGAGAAGATCCTGATTTCTCTCGTCAATTTTCTCCAGGTACTGCTGGTTCTCGATCTTCAACTGGTTGAAATCAACCTCATGGAGTACCTCCCCCATTTCCTCTTTCTGAAGTCAAAAATATTTTTTGTTTGTATGAATCTATACTTAACATCCCAGTCTACAGCTAAGGTCATGTCGGGACCTTGCCTCCATTTTATGGGACTTTTGCCCAAAATGAGGATGTCATGACATCCAACAAGTGCATATACTTTATAACCATCCAAGTAAGCCTTAAAGGCTTATATATGGAAGTTTTGACTTGAGCCTCTTTTCCTGGGCAGGCTCAAACCAGAGCGATTTTGCCTGGAGGCACAAGCGGCCCATTTACTTCTTTAGGCCCCAATGGGTGGGGGCTCAAAAATATCAGACTTACCAAAGGAAAGTGACCATACTGCAAGTTCCATAATGTTTGCAAGAACTATGTTTTCTTGAATATTCATGACTTCATTGCTTTCTCGCTAATCAATACATACTTTAGGCTAATTATAGATTGCACTGCATTTGCTTGCTAATTTAAGAAATCTTTGAGAATATGGATATAAAAAATTCAAGAAATAAAAGCAATAATTCTGAAAAAATTCTGAATTCACAAAAATATTTCATTAATGTACTAAACGATATAAAGACTCTCTTCCATTACTCAAACTCTGATGGAATTGGAAATCAAGCAGTTTATTTTCAGTCTTAACCATGAACTGAAACAATATCTGTATTTCTTCATAGAGCAGCTTCTGTCATTTCATATTTTGCATCCAGTGTATTACCTGTTTGAGTTGTAGATGCACTTTTTTCTTCTGTACTTTCAGTGTAGAGTTCTTTAATCGTAGCTTCTCTATAAGTGTGTCCTACAAAGAAAATAAGACATCATGTAAAAGTAAAGTAATGTAGGAGTTTGGCAACAAATATCATAGAAGTCTCATTTTGAAGTATTCTTCAGTCCTTTATGCAAGCCGAAATAAATTGTTAATCACAAACTCCATACATATGCATTCATTTTCTTTGCATAATCATCACCAAAGAAGAGATCAGGTGTGTGCAGGTAATTTTCAACTCAAACCATCATTCGAACAAAAACTTTAGACAGTCATTGAGGTGCCACTAATGACAGCAGATCTAAGAAGAAAGAATCAAAATCATCCCTATATGTTCATCAAACATCACAATCAAAGATTAAAGTATTATAACATCAAGGTCTAGTCAATACTAACCCGTGACCTTAATTTATCTTCAAAGTATCTGACGACCTTCTCTGCCACAACTTTGTTTGTTCTCTGGTTTACGGCCCCCTTGACAATATCTCGGTCAAACTCATAAGCCTCTTTTTTAGTCTCTGTAAGCCTCAGGTCGGCTTCTTCCATGATTGCCTAAAATGAAATATAGAAATAATGACAAATAGGCCTCATTCTCTGTCAATGACTGAGAAGCACAATAAATAATTTTAGCCCAAAACTGAGAAAAATCAAAGTCAATATCACAATATATAAAACATTGTTCCTGGACGTAATGAACAAATTTGCAACATGCATTTAAAGTTTGTGACAGCTCAGAGACTGGTACATGTATTTGCATGTTATGGCTCAAACTAAGACAATGAGGACTGACCTTATAAGTGTCCAGCACTTTCTCTGAGTCATCTTTCAAATGATCAATCTCCTCCCTTAACTCCTCTATCTCTCGTTGAGCAATATCACACTTCTGTTCTGCATTGAGACGTAGGGACTTGTCCACCGCGCTGCTCCGGGACTTGGACTTCTTCCTTGAGACGCCGTGTGTGAGGACCTGGGAGGACTGGGATGGGGTGACACCCGCCCCACTGCCAATACCAGCAAGATCTTTGGGTTCCACCCGCTTGTGGAACTTCTCAAACATCTGGGTTTCTGTGGCAAGGACTTCATTGGCTCTCCTGCAAGAATATGTACAAATTAGCAATAAATGTCAGTTTTTTCCCTGACACACAAAAATGTGCATTTTGACCCCTTTTGGCCTTTAAAGAGCCCAAAAACTATCTAGAGGAAATTATCGCATATATACGCAACCAATAAGTCTCCTCATCAAGGGAAATCATCACTCCAAGTGACTCTTTCTGACTAAAGAATGAAATGAATCAAGACTAAAGAATGAAACAAATCAGATATGGTTGATCACGCAATCACGCGATCTCTGATACTAATGGTGTGGGTTCCCGCAGCCAGGTCCCCCTCTTCAAAAAAAAGAATACAACCCAGAAATAAAAGATTACAAACAAATATTTTACTATCCGAAACTCTTTCAAACATCAGAGATCAAAATGATGCAAAAATGGTAAGTAAAATAATTGAGTGATTCAGTCAGCATATGGTTGCAATCCTCGTTTGTTTTGCAAAATTTTCGCCTGTATATCTCTGTAGTTTCCGTCCACATGGTCCAATCACATCTGAAAAAAAGCTGAACTGAATCGTCAAAAATGAGGCTAATTGATAGCAATCGTATAAGCATTCTATTGTCCAGAACTGCAACAAAGTTGCCACATTTCTATTGAGATATGGAACCTACTGTAACTGTACTGCTGGTAAATACATGGAGCTGTCGCGCATCTGCGCAATCATTTCAATCGCGATTTCCCAAGATGATCCAGACCTGCCAATGGCACTCACAGCTTATAAAACTGGGTATCCATCCCAGCTCAGAAGGTAGCGAGGAAGTTTTCTGCTGAGCTACATACCTACATACAGGTTTGCGCCCCACTAGCAGCAAGCATTTTTCAGAATAAAATAAAATCAACCATCGAATGTATTATGTATGGTCTGGCTTTCACTATAGTAGGCGGATAGAGTATTTTGTCAACTTAAAATGTATCCATTTTCTAACTGTTTAACATTTGAATATCAGTTTGCCTGTCGTGGGCACAATGCCACTTATCCACATGACGGTAGTGCCAGGGTGAGGCAAAATCTGTTAGGGCAATGAGACTCAAACAGTCCCTTTAATTAAAAAAAAAATAAACTGTGTTCAATGGCTTTATAGTGTTTCCCCCAGCCCCAAAAAAGGGCATGGTAAGGTTGCTAAAAAAGGGCACTTTTTAACGCGTGGCAGCATGTCAAAAGGGCACTTTATGCGCGCGAGGGCAAGCAAAAGGGCACTTTTAAGTGGCCCATGGCATGCTAGGAGGGCATATTTATGCGCAGTCATTAAATTTAACACTTATGATGGTACCTTCGAAATTCGGTGTAGTTAATGTTTAGTTGTAATTTATAGCTCTCTCTAAAATCTCGGGTTTATTACAGTTCTTGCACACATGCAGTGACACATGCTGAACTAAAACAGAGTTGAGAAATCGGTCACTTTCATGTGTCAACATAACTATCCTTGATTAGAATCACTAAGGTAGGATTTTCATCCAGATGAAAAGTCCCTTCTAAATTCGGTGTAGTAGTAAACAAAACTCAAAACAAAATTATCCAGTGGTGCCAGAACAGTCTGATTTTTACCAATTTGTAGAGCTGGATATCCCCAAAGTAGTCATGGTAATTAAGCTTATCTATCCTGTCTGGTTTGTATTTTGGATGAATTTAATCTCAGGGACTATATTTTATTAAGAATTTACTTTTTTTTCTTGTTGAAAAAATGAGTGTGTGAATTTAAATGCTTGTGAACTTGCACAACATTGTTGTTCAGATACAATTTTTATACCATTTTACAGTGCAAACATCAAGGTTTCAACTGAGGTTAAAATCTTTTCAGAACATCTCACAGAGAGAGAGAAACTATCAAAAACATAACTTACCCCGAATTTCGAATTGCCCCGAATTTCGAAGGTTCCGCCATATTATATTTTCTCTATAATTTCAAATTTGCTTTTCAGCTTAAATTGTTCTTTCCTCAATTTCCATATTTCAGGATTCACTTTTACCAGAGACAACTTAGAAAATTTCTTTTCCCTCTGCCTCACATTGCTTTAATACTGAATTAACCATAAGAGATAACCTCATTATTTGTTTTCAAGAGTAAATTATAATTGAAAATTGAGACTAATTAAATGGCACACTTATATCACCAGGTAGGATATTCAATTTTCACACCTTTTCTGGTTAACAGCTCATTTGGTGTCAAATTGGGTACTTGTCATTGAGTAATTATTAGCATTTGCCACTGCAATAAAGTGACAATAAACAAGGGATTAAAGCAATCAACAACTGTGGAAGTCATGATCATACATTTTGCCAAATTTGTTTCTGCTTACTAAAACAAAGTCTTGTAACTTCCTTATTTTTTTGTCCGATTTTTACAAACTTTTTACCCAAATGTAGGCCACAGAATGTACATTTAGAAAAAGGGCATAACGCTGGGAAAAAGGGCATGGCGCTGGAGAAAAAGGGCATGGCGCGGGGAAACACTATCAGTGAGTTGTCTCGTTCAATAGCAATACAAAATGTATGTTTGTAATGACACTCTGTATACAGACCGCGACAAGGAGTGGAACAGTGTAAAGTTTTTTTTAAAAAAAAAAGTGTATTGTTTTGGTCATTTATGTTGAACTTCTTCTTCCGGTTTGATTTGAACCCAAACCTGTCCCTAAATTCATCGGTGTGTATGATATTGAAGCATAGAAACAAACATACAATGTATCTTCTACTAGCTGGAAGAGCTGGTCATCACTTAAATCGGCCAGGGGGTCTTCACCAGCGTCATTTTGGCTGGTGTCGTGAGTATCAACACTCATAGTCTCCGACATCTTGATTGTTGTGGTTGCTATTGGCAGCGGTTGAGACTATCTGCACAGTTATCGTGCTAATGGAATCGAGTCATCTCGTTCCTATCATTCCGATTTTGGCGCACCACAACACAGGAGTACACAGTAGTGTGATATTTATGCTCACCACTACGGCCAATTAGAGCTTAGCTAAAACCAACCAATCATTCCTCACACGGCAATGCCCCTGTCACATGGATGTTCTGCCCCAACTAGATGACTTTCTTGATCCTTGTATATAGTTCTAGTAGTTTAACTAAGTGGACAGGTATAAAAAATCTGTACCACCAGCCTACCAGTCAATGAATCAGAAATAGAGTCCTATGTGTAGAGTACAGGACTATGGAGAACTTGGGTTCCATACATGTACCTTCCTCACTTAAGGCCTCATCACATATTTGCAAAATTCCCTCGACATTGACTTTAGTAAAAATCTGTCACGTTTTGTGAATTCTGGACAAAGTTGTTATTCTTTGTGTAACTGTTCCATTCATTGTAAATGTTTACATTATAAAACAACTTATTAAAATGACCAGAAATTGCAAAAATTACACATTACGAAAACATGCCCATATGATGTACAGTAATTTTTTCAGGTCAAAAATCAATAATTTTCAGAGGAAAATTTTTTATATTTTTCTTATTTTTGCTCAAAACATCGATTGTGGGTACACGTTAGAACCGCCTCGCCGAGGCGGTTCTAACGAGTACCCACAATCTATGTTTTGGAGCAAAAATAAGAAAAATAGGTATACCCCTGCATACCCCGGTTTTACTATATAAAAGTGGGGTTTAAGGGGGTATTCATTGCACGGACATGTTTTCCTGATGCAGACTTACAGTCTGCATCAAGGTGTGACAAGGCCTTTAAGCAAGAAGTTTCCCAGAGTATCAAACAGGCTTGATTCCTATTTATGACTCAAAAATAGTTCATTGGGATGTTAAGCATAACCAAACCAAACCATCTTTTTGGGGGGATTCTCAGCACGCTCACCATGAATTAAAGATGCAGTGCTTGTGCCACAGATGAGAAAGTTTTCATGGCCGTTCGGAACGCCTTTGGAAATCCATTGTGTTGTAGGTGGCTATAGTAGAAAAACCTTAAAGCAACACCACTGTGCTCTTTATTAGAATGCTTAAGTGTGCCATTTCTAGACATTAGATGCTTTCTCACGGATATACTTGTAATGTCACTGGGTTGCTACTGTGATGCTTGTATTTGTACCAACATTCTGGATTTTTCTAGGATGACTGAGCTCCAGTATGAGAATTCTGGTGTAACAGATTTTCACTGATCAACTGCACTTTGCTCAGACTGTTAAGGAATAAGAAATGAAAGCATAAATCATATAATTTACAAGTAATTTTATTAATGTATAAAAATGTATCAGCCATTATAATGTACAAGATGTTATGATGATGTGTAACTGTAATACAATAACACTCAATACCTAAGACAACAAGAACAGATCTGACAAATTTATCATGTTAGCATTACAAAAACATGCCCATGCAATATAGTGTGATTTTTAGAGCTGTAAAAATAAAATAATCCTTTGAAAAATTTTGATATTTGTCTCCTTTTTGCTCAAAACCTAGATTTTAAGTACAAGTTAGAACCACCTTGGTGTACATCTCAGTTTTACTATATAAAAGTGAGGTGTAAGGGGTTATACATTACATGGACAAGTTACTATGATGATTTTATCATGTTGACACACCAATGCTGTGGCGACCCTTATCCAACTCCCCTTTTGATGTAATACATAAGTTGTAGGTATAAAGCCAAAGTGCATCAGTAAGACAGTTCTTACATATACCAAGCTCAATTTTTACAAGTGTAAACATCACAAGACACAGCAGAGGCATGTTAGTGTAATTTTTAGAAAGAGGCTTCTGAAAAGATAACTTCCATTTCATTTTTCCTTATCTTTCACGTTAAAAAGGTTATTTACTCTATATTCTTATATTTTATTGTATAAAACGAGTATTGTACTTATGAACACAATAAAATAAGGTAATTTTAGCCACATAGAATAATATTAAAATACTTTATATCCTTATATGATAAATAATTTTTATTACCATTTGTACAAGTCCTTTCATTTTATACTAAAACTTTTAAAGTCTATTTACTTTTACAAAACATTGTATTACAGGAAAACTTGTTTCTAGTAATCTGAGACATACCATAACAAAAATTCACATCTTCTTGTAAGTGTAAAAAATTTGGCTACATAGAAGTTTTGGCTTATTCTATGATTGCGATGTAATCTTTTTATTAGTCTGAGGGAGATATGCACATCACCCATCTGTATTGTTAAAAAGCTACTTGGCAAAGCAACAAGCATTTTTGACAACATTGTCGCACAACACCAATACAACATTTATTGCTTCTTACAAAAACATAGATGGTTCAAACTGTACATTAGACAAAACTTCTCCCCTTTAACAAAATGGTTTTGAGGCTTATAAGTTGGTTTACAAGAATAAGTACACCTAAGCTTTCAGCATATGCTGTACAGAATAAAATTCTAAAGTCAGACATGTCCCAATATCTTAATAATTACATGCCTTTGGAATATAGCGCTGTAAGCATGACAATTTTTACTGAATCTTTTCACTTTCATATTTGATGTATTTCTGTAATACCTGCAAGGTTTAGAACAGATATAAGATATATCATGCATTTCTCTGTAATTATTTGAATGTGCAGTGGTTCTTAATTACATGGGCATGCTAATAATAATTGTTAACTTTTTACAGAAATTTTGAGATTTAAATGAAGTGTGGCAAGAATCGGATCAAAGCACTAAATTTTAACCAAAAAAGGTTTATTAAAATTATAGTATATTAACACAATTGTGCAATAAATTACCACCTTTGCGCCTTTTACTTTTGTGTAAACTAGTGTATTCATTAGAACCTTATCAAGCCTGCTACAATATCTGACTAAATATAAGGCTCTTAAATGTATCTATGCAAAGCCTATTTTACAGGAAAATTATAACAATAATGGATATTATTATTCTGACACATATACCAAAGTTTGATGGACTATTATTAAATATAGGCAAGCCAATATGATTAACCTATTTTATAATTTTGTGCACATATTGAGATTATATTTGTGTTTATCCCTATCATTTGAAACCCCCTTTAGATTAAATTATAACATTTGACCCTGCTAAACATTTATAACAAAGTTACATAAAAAATGTCCAACAATAATTGTTAAATAAAAAACAACAAATAAGTGTCATGAGAATGAATAAAATGGTTAAACTGATAAAAATGTAAATGAGACATGATATACAAGGCACAGATTTAATGGTGACCATTCAAGGATACGTTCACATGTATTTATCAGTTCTCTGAAGTTGTTCAGCAGAAAGGATTCTAAAGCAAACAACTCTTTTCATGGACATCATACCTTAAATGATCACCATGATATCCATTTTATCTATTACACTGTAAATGTAAACATGAAAATCAGGCCCCAAGGTTATAAAACCTTTTTCATGCCCAGCTCAGCTGAAATTAAAATTTATCCTGCTCATAAGTGTTAAAATGCCAAAAATTGTTGGCATTTTAACATTTATAAGCAGGATTAATTATTAGTTGCTGAGTACTGAACCTGTATTTTCCACTAGTTTCAACTATTTCAACATTTATGAGCAGTTGAAATTTCATGCTCAGCTGAGCTGAGCTTGAAAAATTTTTTTTTAACTTCATGGCCAGGTTTTAGAAGCATTGTGATGCTGCCTAACATTTACAACAAATCAATGCACTAAGAATGAAGGAACACATTTGAACATGTACTATGTAATGCTGGAATAATCATTTGAACTTTTTTTTGTTTGTTTTATAAACTTTTAAGCGCTGATCTGCGCCTTTGTTTTCACATGTGCAGAGTGTTGTTTTTCTCATGACGTGGCACAAATGTTATTTCACATCAGCAGCATATCTAAACTGACAACAATTACAAAAGCTTTTGCACATGTACATATGTATTTTACATACAAGACACTTATCATCTGAAGACTATTGACAACTGGTGCGTATTGATCACACAGACATTGTTGTTCACTTATGGAATTATTTAGCCAAGTTGTCAACAATACTTCTCAAAGGTAAAAGCTTATTGAAACATGCGCAAATACAAAGATTTACACACATAAATTGAACATATAACACATAAATTATTATAATGGAAAAGCACTTAATGCAAGAAATAACATGACAATAACCCTTAGAAACCAAAGGCCCATTCTGTGAATAGTTGATTTCCAAACCCATAGGCAGCTTAAATATGTTATTTACCTAAAATTTGATGGTTTCTCTTATCAAGTTACGCCAAAAAGATTGAGATTGAGTGCACTGAAATGTTGTTCAGCTCCCAGTCACTAATCTGTTGTTGAACTGATAAAAACTATGTGAATGCAAAATTATATACTTTGACTCCGCTTTACATGCATGTTAAGCAAAAATAGTGGTAAAAAATTAACACAACAATTTGCCAACTACCCTAACCCTCCCCTAAAATACACCCTTAAAATGAGCATGAAAAAGGCAGCCATCGAGCAAAAACTGATCTAGTTTGTGATAATATGAACATACAAATGCACATACAAATAGCAAGACTTGTATCATAAACTTAGTAATGCTGTCTGAAAAGTTAAGTCCCCATTATCATTTGAGCCACCTCGTGGAAAAAACCAACAATGTGGTTTCCGAACAGGTCTGACACAAACCGGCCTGTACAGCTACATATGCAGGCTAGAAGCTTGAAATTTTGGAGGTAAGTAGAGGAGGAATTGTACTATCCGAGTAGCGAAAACAAAGGCGCTGATCAGCTTCGCGGTTACCGCGAAGCTGATCTGCGCCTTTGTTTTCGCCTAGGCAAAAATCCGGTTTTCTCACGATGCGGCTCATTTGTAAAAACAACAAATTCAAATATCTCAGCTGTCCACTGGTTTGAGCTACCACTAAAGTGTCAGCACAATCTAATAAAATATTTCAATAATGTGAAATTCTCAATACTGCATAAATATTTTAAGTTATCCAAATAATGCAGATCATGAGTTCTTTCTCTGGGCATAATTAACTGCTTCCTTAATTATAATACATCAGGAAAACATGTCCATGTAATATTTACCCGCTTATACCCCACTTTTATATAGCAAAACTGGGGTATGCAGGGGTACACCTATTTTTCTTATTTTGCTCCAAAACATAGGTTGTGGGTACTCGTAAGAACCGCCTCGGCGAGGCGGTTCTAACATGTACCCACAACCTATGTTTTGAGCAAAAATAAGAAAAAAATTAAAAATTTTCTACTTTCAATTTTTAAAGCTAAAAAAATCTCAGTATATTGCATGGGCAAGTTTTCGTAATGGTAAAAAGAGTCTGAGCTTCTGCTCTATGGTTATAACAGATCATCTAACCAGTTTCTAAAGATCCAAAGCATGTACTCAAAGTTTAAGATAATTTTACAATTCACTGAACCGATTTTTTTTATCATCTTTCTTTGTGAGCATTCAGATTGCTTGAACTGACTCAAAATTTGAACTAGGCTTCCCTGCAAATGATTTATGGTTTTTGGCAGTAACTTTTGTACAATGAAAATAGTGAAAACTTGCTGCTCATTTGAAGTATACCTAACATTAAACTTAAAACAGAAAAAAATACAGATTATCGGTGGCATGCCAATTATTTCACCAAGTCTAGTCGGAAGACAATTCCTACTTAATAACCATTAACATATCTAAGTTTGACTCTGCCCCATTAAATTATATTAAATATGAGCCACAAATCAATACTTCAAAGTCTAAACACGTCAGAATGTTTTCAGATCGACGTCGATGCGACGTCATGATGTCGCATCGACGTCATTTTGACGTCATGTGCCTGCTGGGATAAGTCTCAGCACTTCGTCAAATGTTTGACAATTTATTATGCAGACAGCGGAGAAAATGCAGATGCACAGGCTGATCTTCGTATTTCAGTGGTTCAATACTGATACCAAGTTTATTTTTGCGGCTATTCAATTTCACGATTTTGTCCATATGCATACTTCCGCTGCAATATATATTTTCGCAAACTAAAGATGGCCTACACAAGATTAGTATGCAGTATGCCAAAATTGATATACGCTGAGCTTTATTTTCACAAAGTTTTCTTTCCCGCCAAAATGAATTTCTTGCAGAAATTAATTGGTTAACAGTACCAAGTATATAAGATGTTGTAGGTAGTTATGTTCTGTAGTTGTGACTAGAGTCTGTTGCTGGAACGTCTCAGAGAATTGATCCCATTTACATATGTATTACACTGCATTGTGTCCTCAGAACAGGCCTTTCTTGTTCTTCTTGTGGGCACTGGAATAGAAAAACTTAATAAAGTTCGAGAGGTCCCGAGGTTATAAAACTTTTTTAATGCTCAACTCAGCTGAGACTAAAATTTATCCTGCTCATAAATGTTAAAATGTTGGCATTTTAACATTTATTAGCAGGATAAATTACTAGTTTATGAGATTTGAACCTGAATTTTCCATTAATTTTGACTATTTTAACATTTATGAGCAGTTAAAATTCCATGCTCAGATGAGCAGAGCTTGAAAAACTACAAAATTGAAGTTGTGATGTTTGTGATTTATGACTCATTCAACTAAGGTAACTTAAAGTCTTCGCGAAATCTTTTTTCTGCTGCTGGACAGCTGTCCGACACATTTGAATTTCATGCTGGACAAAAGCTTAGTTTGCAGGACAGTGCCTTTATATTAACATTATTATCTTGAGAATGAAACTTTCTGCTGGACAAAATGTAATTTTGCTGGTTTTGTCCGGCAGACCAGCACTTTTCGCAAAGACTGGGTAACATTGAGATGGGCCTTGGTTGTAAGTCTAATCCCAAAGACTGGAGAGGCCCGGGCTCAAACTAAGTGAATCCTCATTTACAAGGAGACTGGCTTTACAACCACTCCATGCACTAAAGAAGTGAAAGAGCAATTTCAGACGCGACCTTTTTCATGACAAAGGGAGATAATCAATATCACTAGATACTCACAGAATCAAAGTTAGGATCCATGCCAAGGAAAATATCTAGTTATACACCACTACTCATAAGCAAATTAACTTTACTTCAATGGGACAGTCAGTTATACTAAGCAAATTTTGCAAGTTCAACAGGCTTACACCTAGCTGGTGTACCAGTATTACATGCTCATCCATTCACCAAAATCTTTTGACAGAATATGCCATGAATTTGCACTGAACTAACAAATTCTTAGTCTCAAGCCATGACACACCAGCCAATCCAACACAAGGGAGGTAAATCTTTTGACAGAATATGCCATGATTTTTCACTGAACTAACAAATTCTTAGTCTCAAGCCATGACACACCAGCCAATCCAACACAAGGGAGGTAAATCTTTTGACAGAATATGCCATGATTTTTCACTGAACTAACAAATTCTTAGTCTCAAGCCATGACACACCAGCCAATCCAACACAAGGGAGGTAAATCTTCTGACAGAATATGCCATGATTTTTCACTGAACTAACAAATTCTTAGTCTCAAGCCATGACACACCAGCCAATCCAACACAAGGGAGGTAAATCTTTTGACAGAATATGCCATGAATTTGCACTGAACTAACAAATTCTTAGTCTCAAGTCATGACACACCAGCCAATCCAACACAAGGGAGGTAAATCTTTTGACAGAATATGCCATGATTCTGCACTGAACTAACAAATTCTTAGTCTCAAGCCATGACACACCAGCCAATCCAACACAAGGGAGGTAAATCTTCTGACAGAATATGCCATGATTTTTCACTGAACTAACAAATTCTTAGTCTCAAGCCATGACACACCAGCCAATCCAACACAAGGGAGGTAAATCTTTTGACAGAATATGCCATGATTTTGCACTGAACTAACAAATTCTTAGTCTCAAGTCATGACACACCAGCCAATCCAACACAAGGGAGGTAAATCTTTTGACAGAATGTGCCATGATTTTGCACTGAACTAACAAATTCATAGTCTCAATCCAACATAAGGGAGGTAATCAGCATACTTACTCTTTAACATTTTCTAGTGAGTTACTGTATCCTGTTTGTTCCTCCCACTGTTTCTTCTCTAACTCAAATTGTTTCCATTTATCTTCTATCTCTTTCTCTTGCTGCTCAAGGCTCTTCTTCATCTGCTCTGCTCGCTTCTGGAGCTGGAATATACAAGATAAAGCCATATGAGCCATAGTGTGAGAAAACCAACAATTTGGGTTTCCGACCAGGTCCGACACAAACCTAGCTGTACAAGCACAGAAGATAGCTAGAGGCTGCCAATTTTTGGGGATTGTACTTTCCATGTAGCGAAAACAAAGGAGCTGATCAGCTTCACAGTTACTGCGAAGCTGATCTGCGCCTTTATTTTTGCATATGCAGTTTGCTGCTTTTCTCATGAGGCGGCTCATATGTAACGAGTGGACTTCACCATTCTTCTCAGTTAGATGAGCCAAATTCAATTTCAGGGGCTACATTCTTTTTTTTTTTTTTTTTTTTCCATCTGGTTTTTAATGACAGTCAGCCACCCTGACAGACAGACAAATCAGAGTATTTCCCATTTTTTCTCCTTGACTTTAATCTCAAACACCTGCTCCATTCCCCTTCCCCCAGCCCAAAGGCTAAACACACAAATACAGACGGCTATAATCTATTATATCAGCCTTTGAGTTTTTTTTTGTTTTTTTTTTTTTACTTTCATCTCAAACGCCAAATCCCATTCACCCACCTCCCACACAAACAGACAGACAGACACACAGGTAGAAAGGCAGACAGACAGAGACACACAGACAAACACTGCTATATCTTACATCAGCCTCTGAGTCTTTGAGTTTCTGTTTTTTCTCCTTGACTTTCATCTCAAACACTTGTTCCATCTCTGCCTCCATTTTCTTCATCTTGGCATCATGTTCTCGCTTCTCTTCTGCCATCTGGCTCAGTGGGTCTCTGCAAATATTATAATGAGGTATCACGCGAAAAACCTGGTCTTCGAGGTTTCTGACTAGGTCCTAAACAAACCAGTCTGTACAGTCACAGAGGAAGGATAGCAGCTTGAAATTTTGGATTTAAGTAGAAGAGGAATTGTACTATCCGAGTGGCGAAAACAAAGACGCTGATCAGCTGTGCAGTTACAGCTGATCTGCGTCTTTGTTTTCCCATAGGCACAATCCGGTTTTCTCATGCCGTGGTTCAGATAGATTTTATGAATCTTACATGAGTGCCACAAACATTTTACCTGTTCTAAATTCTTTCATACAGAACAATCATGATGCTTGTTATTATTATTTTTTTTTTTTTTCCAAATAATTCTTTTTTTTTTTTTTTTTTAAACCTTTTACGTATCTTTCATACAAATACACCTGGACCTCTTTATAACATGGTTCATTACAACACGGTTTTGGATATAATACTGATCACTGCTGGACCCCATATTGTCATTTTAGACTATATTTGCTATATGTCTATACAATTTACTCTCGTTGATACACGGTTTGGATAGCTAACACCGAAATTGGCTTGGACCCAAACAAGTGTTATAAAGAGGTTGTAGTGTACATGTATCACAGATTGCAATATCTTACAACGAAGCAGTAAAACATTCTTTTGTCATGCCAGTGAACACTTTTTGTCCATTTTGAGTTGTACAAACAGCGGGTCCAGGTTCAGAGGCGGATCCAGGATTTCTGAAGAGGGGGTTCAAATGTACAAAAGGGGGGTTCGTTTGCCTAATTGTAAACAAAATTTATTGAAGTTCTCCATGAAAATGAAATAACTTAGTTCCAGAGGGGGGTTCGAGCGAACCCCTTGAACCCCCTCTAAATCCGCCACTGAGGTTGGCTTCCTTACTTTGATAATGCTCCAGGTTTAATCTTGCCATCTGTAGTGGCAGGTGCCAGTTTGTTGTAGCGGTAGTTCTCGTAGTGAACATTGTTGGTAACATCAACTAAATCCTGCATGTGCGTCCTAAATAAAGAAATCCAATACAATTTCAATACAATTTAATGAAACTTCAAGTAATGTAAAATGTCTGTGAGGGCGTCGTATGGCAGTATATATAGATAGATAGGGAAAAGTAAGATTGTATTTTATTTTTCAACAAAGGTAACTTAACTTTTTCTCCTTGAAAGTACATCATTTGCATTTTATATTTATAATAATTTTATGAAGTTTTTGCAATGGCTAAAATGAAGCATTATTTTATTATCAAAGTTCGTAACCTGCACACTGTACTGAAGTTCAATGGGCGTAACAATGCAGCTCCATATCATGGTAGCTTCAGCTACATTCCTTATGGCATAACTTTTTTCTTTTTTTTTTAAAACTCCACAAAGTCAATATATTTAGATATTCTCAAATAAATATTCCAGAGGGAATAGATGGTAAACACTATTCAGGTTATTCAGGTTTGTGAGTTGTTCTTGTGAACTTGATAGCCTGAGTGGCTTTGGCGGGAAATGACGTTACGTCATTTGGTGTTACGCCAACTTGACGTTGCCTTAACAGGAAATGACGTAATGTCACCTTTGACTACTGATATAATGTTTCAAAATGGATGCCATCTAGTTGCAGAAATTTAAAGTTACTTTCCTGATGAAGGCCTAGTGCCGAAAATTTGAAATAGAGTGAAAAATTAACCTAGTCAATATATTTATTTACGTTTTGGCAATGGTCTGCTTTTTATTAAAACTATGATTTTCTGTAAATGACTATGATTTTCTGTAAATGATCTACCTTTACATGATTTTACATGAGCACCGCCATTAAAATACAAGATAGGTCTCATATTATGTCATGGCAACGCTGATTCTACATGCATGTTTATTGAAAGCAATTTAACATTAAAATAAACCTAGTTGCCTACCTGATTAACATATTCCTGAGAGCTAGGAAATCATTGTGCTCTAAATTCTCAACTGAAAAGAGAAATGAGCCATTCATGAGAAAACCAACTACACCTGGATCTCATTTATAACATGATTCATTACAACACGGTTTTTGATATAAAACTGACCAGTGCTGGACCCCAATTGGACTCTTTGCTATATGTCTAACATTAACCCTCGTTATAACACTGTTTGGATAACTAACACGGAAATTGGCTTGGACCCCAACAATAGTGCTATAAATAAAGAGGTTGTGTATTTGGGTTTCTGACCAGGTCTGACACAAACCAGGCTGTACAGCCACAGAAGACAGCTAGTGTCTGGAAGTTTCTGATTTTGAAAGTAGGGAAATTGCACTATCCTTGTCGCGAAAACAAAGGCACTGATCAGCTTCACAGTTACTGCGAAGCTGATCTGCGCCTTTGTTTTCGCATATGCAAAATGTTAGTTTTCTCATAATGCGGTTCAAGTAAGATTTAGATACTTTTCTTGACCACTACAAGCAAGTTAAATGATATCTACAGGCGCTCCTTCTAAGTCAGAGCTATAGAGAAGAATGATTGCTGGAAACATTCAAGCAGATACTATGTGCCTTGCGGTTATTCTAATTTATTTTCACAAACTACATGTATCAAGTTTTCATGTTTAAGTTTTCAGAAGAAGCATAAAGCATAACAAAATCACTGCTTTAAAAACATTCACTAACATCAAACACTACTAGTAGTGTGAATTGTTTAAAATTGATGCTTCTTTTAGTTTGTTAACGCCCAAAGCAAAGTCTGTCTCGTATAGGCCATATATTTAAACAAGCATGGTGACTGAATAGATTGACAGATCTCTTGTTCAGTCACAATCTATCCCTTACCTTCTACAATCCCCCAAGGATACTGACGACCTCGGATACGTTTACCCCCTGATTCTGTTACTGTGTTACTACCTACTACTGCGAATGGTACCCTGTCCTGAAATATAAGTACAAGAGAAAATTTGTTACAAGCATACATTCTGTTGCTTCATTCATCCAGAAACCCCACCACCATGGAGCTGAGAGAGCTGGGCTATAAACTGTACAAGATTTTAACTTAAGCACTTTGACCATGAAGAGGCAGAACCATATAGATATGTAAAGCAGCAGGACTGATATCTTTTCCGTTTGCCTACTGAAGTTTTTTTTTTTGTTATTGTTGTTTCAGCATTTTTACATGCCAAACTTGACTGTGATTTTAGCCGAGTTTAAATTATAAGCCTCTCCAGTGCTAGGCAAATGCCAGAATTTTCCCAAGAAAGATGATACTGAAGTTATTCCAAAGCCAAGTGAGCAGCCATGTATAAACCTAGAATACACAAAGGTGCAGCCAAAAAATTATACTAACAAATTGTTTAAAAAAAAAAAATTGGTTACCTTAATTTTTTTTTTCTTTCATTCAAGATGGGCTACTGCCTATTACTTACTCTTAATTTTTTCTGTATTTTATTTTCCTCCTCATCATCACATTCAGGAAACTCATAAATCTTGATTTTATGTTGGGCTATCTCATTTAAGATCTGAAAAATAGAATAGAATGCAGTTTCAGTTTTTCTTTTTAGTGTGTGTTCTTTCTGATCAATCAAATTCTTTCAAACTTCAGAACATGCATGTCTAGAAAATGTGTATATGGTAAACTAGCAATGGTACATGTATGACTAAACATATAAACATGTGTATTTTTGCTACATGGATAGTGCCATCAACCAAATTTCTAAATCCCCAATTTAATTCTCTTGCCATTTTCTGATGTGGCACAGCCAAGACAAGTCTTTTCGTGTAGTTGTTGTGTTGAGATTTACTGTCACACCACAGACTTAGGTCTAACAAAGACGTTTAACCATAATGCCACAGAGACTTTGTTAGATATCATGTAGTTCATTCCTGACAACCCATCCCACCCTCTGCTACAGGACAGACCCGCTATACCGCGCCTTGAATTAACGCGGTGTTGGATATAACGCGAGGACACCTTGGATCCCAAAATTTGGCCTACCCACTTTTGAAAAAAGAAAAAAAAAATCGCGGCGACGCGAAGGCGCCGTTTTACCCTTATATATTCCTTTATTGTATTACAGTTAAAGGCATTTATGTGCGGATGAATTTACTGTTAAAAAGATCGTTTGCAGGGAATTTGGCAAGGTTCAGTTTTCTTTCAGTTTCTCTTTATGGTACTCAAGAAAAAAAAAAAAAAAAAAAAAAAAAAAACATAGGCGTTTGCCAAGGTGCGATTTTCTTACAGTTTCTCTTTATGGTACAATTAGAACAATCAATGTAAATTATCTTTTGCACATTTAAAACTGAAAGATCGCGTTTTCTAATAGAAAGCATAATGTGCTTACGAACCGTGTCGGCTGCGTGTAAATTCACTAGTGATAATTACCATTTCAGTAATTTTTAGACTGACACAAACCACCGCTCGCGAAGCTTGAATGACACATTGTTTTCTTAAGATTAGCAATAAAAGTTGTGAAAATAAGCCAAACGTGCTAGGGGATTATCGATAGACCGTAACGAGACCATAAACACAGGTTGCTGTAGGCTATTGATGACACCTGTTACGCAACATTATTCATTTTCGACGGCGACGCAAACCAAAGATTGTCTAAGCATTGGGACACCTAAATCTTGTATAATTTTATCCGATCAGAAAAAGCAATCAAGAACGGCGAATTAAAATAACTATAAATACGGTATCGGCAAAAACTTGTCCGCGTTTAATATCCGGGTGCGCCAATAAGTCAAAGGCGGAATTCTATACGATACAACAACAACAGCAACATAAGCGCGGTGTCATGGACGCTTTTCACATTCAATCATACGTAGTAAATAAACAAATTTTATCGTTGTAGATCGTTTTTAACGGATTAAAATGTCGGAACACGCAAGGTTTCACTTTTTTTATTTGCTCGATTAAGCCATTAAACATGCCGATAGGCCCTTTTCCCCACCCACCTAAAACCACAGAAACTGCGACCAGCCTGGTCCGACTCGGTAGATTTGTATAACGCGACTCACTTATAACGACTTGTGGACCCCGACCAGCGCATTATAACGGGTCTGAAGTGTACCTATTCCCTCCTAATGTGTCATCTTTGGCTAGTAATGGAAGTACCATCTCCATATGACCTTATATTAGCTGTTGAGTAGGACGTAAAACATGAAATCAACCAACCAGGCCCTGAGATTATAAAAAGTTTTTCATACTCAACTCAGCTGAGCATAAAATTTAAACTGCTCATAAATGAAAAAATAGTCCAAATAAATTGAAATTTCAGGTTTAGATCACCAAAGCCTGTATTAAAATTTATCCTGCATATAAATGTTAAAATGCCAACAATTGATGGCATTTAACATTATTTTATGAGAGGATAAATTTTAGCCTCAGCTGAGCTGAGCTTGAAAAAAGTTTATTAACCTCGAGGCCTGTTTTCAAGTACTTACAGTTTTCTTAAATTCTCTACATTCATCTGGAGTTAATGTGTCAGCTTTGGCTATTAATGGAATAATGTTCACTTTGTCGTGTAATCTTCTCATGAATTCTACATCTAATGGCTTCAACCTGCAAGTAAAAGACAACAAAGCTTGCACTTGTTTCAGTTTGAGTATAGCCCAACATTCCAATCAACAATTTTTCAGTCATGTCAGGTCAGGTCCAACATTTCTTGGATATTAACTAGTACTATAGGTAGCTTAAAGCGACACTACACTGCAGAGTATGTATCCAACCCAGGACCTCTCGCTCTGGAGTCGGTACTAGGCCACTGCGCTCCTACCCATGCATATTTAAATGGCTTTTCAATGTTTGTTTTGTTTTATTGCTTTACGTAAACTGTAAAAAACCTAAGTAATGCAAGAAAAGTCATTTATCCTAACCACACCATTCCTGAGCAAGCCTCCTAGAGGCAGATTACTAGTACTTAGTGCACATTTCTTTCACCACTGACTGACAAATGTTCTTCTCTGAATGATAGTAGAAATATTTTCATGACCAAAACATGAGGCTCAATCACAGATCCACTTCAATTTGAACTGGACAAGCTACTTATTGAGCTATCATGCCAAGCCAACCATCAGGATAACATGTCTGTGCAATAAACCCCATTTTTATATAGGGAAAACGGGGTTTGCAGAGGTATATCTAATGTATCTTGTTTCTAATCCAAAACATAGATTGTGGGTAATCGTTAGAACCGCCTCGCCCTCGGCGAGGTGACTCTTACATGCACCCACAACCAATGTTTTGAGCAACTATTAAAAATATCATTTTTTTCCAATGAAATTTTCAAATTTTTACGGCTGAAAAAAAATCTACTGTATGGGCAAGGTTTTGTAATGCATGTATAAGGGCTTACCCGTGTCCTGTAGGGGCTATGAAGTATAAACATGTGTGTATTCTGGTGTCTGGGTTGGATTCTCTTGAAACTTTAGACTCATGGGACAGGTATTCTTCATATTTACTGTCTATATGGTCTATAATAGGTTGCCAACTGGAAAGAAAACAAATTTACAATTGAAATATAACAAACAAGTACACGTAACATGACTTCAAAATTTCACTGGGGAGGAAATGTTCTATGTGTCAGTTTGGTGTTTGATCAGATTTTTTTTTTTAGATGTTTTATTAGTTTTCTTTTTGGGTTAAACTTCCCTGTCAACATTTTTCAGTCGTGTTGGGATGGAGTCACCGTTTCCTGGGTATTAACCAGTACTATGGAAAGTGAAAGTGAAAGCACGACAGCAAAACCTGGCATCTCAGCAGGGTTCGAACCCTTGACCTCATGATTCTGAATCTGAAGCTGTACCACTTGGCCACCACACTCTACATTTTTGAAAATGATGGAAAATGGATTTAGACAAGAGATGCTAGAGGATGCCTATACTTTAAGCTCACTAAGTTAGCCTGACTGCTGTTAAGCTAAAAATGCCAATTAAAGTACTTTCTCAGCTTGATTTTTCACTATCTAAGCACCATGCAAGCAGGTGCACTATTCTGAATGTAGATAATTATCAACTGATGTAATCTGTATTTTACATAAATCTGAAAATATCATTTCCTCCATGTCTTACGGTGATAAGATTAACAGTGCATGTGCATCAGACAGATGCATCATTTATTATTGATGAGGCCTGTCAATCAAATGCTATATATGTGATGAGCATTTCATTCAACTTTTCAATTTTTACTAAACATCTTTCAAGAAAAAAAAGTACTTTGGGAAACCCTGTTTCCACCGGACATATGCACATGTATTACTGGCGCCTTAGAATTTTTGCACCAAAGAAAAGGTTTTTTCCCTTATTATATGAGCCGCCTCATGAGAAAACCAACAATCTGCATATGCGAAAACAAAGACGCAGATCAGCTTCGCGATAACCGCGAAGCTGATCAGCGCCTTTGTTTTCGCTACTGGGAAAGTACGATACCTCTTCTTCTTAAATCTGAAATTTCAAGCTTCTAGCCATCTTCTGTGCTTGTACAGCCTAGTTTGTGTCAGACCTGTTCAGAAACCACATTGTTGGTTTTCCCACGAGGTGGCTCATATAAGTGTAATCGTAGTGCCTACCAATTACTGTTATCGACAGCATCACCGAAGCCAGGGGTATCCACTATCGTCAGCCGTAGTTGGACTCCATTCTCTTTTAAAACTACATTCGTTTTGTCTACCTGAAAACATATTCAGAACACAATATGAGTGCATCTGTATGACAAAATTAACACAAATAACATTTACTGTTGCCAATAGATTAGAGCCTGGCATCAGGCATCAACTTTTCATGTTGGTTTGCTAAGCATTAAATATTAAATGCATATGTATACGTTTGTGTGTTCTCTCACAAAACTGACTCGTATATGATTAGAGAGAAACGACCTAATGTATCCATGACAAACAAAACTAACAAAACAATCAGAAGAAAGGAGGGTGAAAACAAACAAACAAGCAAACAAACAAACAAACAAATGAACAAACTCAAACAAAATGTGACCCTGCCTGACAAAACCAAGTGGTCTTTAAGTTCAGCAAAAACTCAAGAACCCAGGTCACCCCTCTTTAGCTATCTACTGAGCGAAAATGTGATTTTTTTTTATTAGAGTGGTTTGAGTTTTTCTGGGTGCTGAGGAAGGGTCTTGGTTTGTCAGGCAAAGTGTTAAACTAAAAATAATAACTTTGCGACCTTGTATATAATCTGAGCAGTCTGAATCTGAAATATGAAATGAGCATCATCATGTGAAAACCAGATATTTGTCTATGCGAAAACAAAGGCATAGATCAGCTTCGCAACAACTGCGAAGCTGATCAGTGCCTTTGTTTTCGCTACTCGGATAATACAATCCCTCTTCTTCCTAAATCTGAATTTTCAAGCTTCTAGCCTTTTTCTGTGGCTGTACAGGCCAGTTTGTGCAAGACCTGGTCGGAGACCCCGAAGACCGTTTTTTTGAATCGCGGCTCAAATGAGCATCATCATAAGTAAGTAAGAGCTGTCGCAGGACAGCGTAGCTCGCCTGACATGTGCTTTGCCACTACATCTGTTAAAATCTATGACCCATGACCTTGACCTCAAGGTCACTCAGGTGGATCATGATGGTACAACATAAAACTTCAGACCAATGCAAAGTATCAACTTGATCAATCTACATGTTCAAGAGATATAGACTTATAAAAACATTAACCAAAACTTAAATACAAAACTTCCAAGTCTGTGACTCTGACCTCAAGGTCATCCAGGTGAGTTGTGATGTACAGCATAAAACCTGAGACCAATATCTATCAACATGCAAGTATCAACTTTATCCATCAACATGTTCAAGAGATTAAGACTTTAAGCAAAAAAAAAATTAACACAAAATTTATCAGTCTGTGACCTTGACCTCAAGGTCACCCAGGGTAGGTCATGATGGTACTGCATAAAACTTCAGACCAATATCTACCAACTTTTCTTTTTTCAAAATTTGTACAAAATATTTGAAAACCACAACAACAATAGCAAAAAATAAGCAACACTATAGGGTATAATACCAACATAACTATAGATTAAGTTCTACCTCAGTGTCATTACTTTACTTTTTGCATTATACTGTCAGTGGAAAGCTACATGTATGTTATTTTTTTTTTCTTTAAGATTTAATGTTGTATATACATGTAAATATTATTTTCAATGTTCTGTGAATTGATTCAATAAATAATAGTGCAAGTATACTCGACAAATAATGATGGGGATCAAACCTTTAATGCGAAATCTTTATAAAATTTCGAATTGTTGGTGGACTGAAACAATTTTAACATCAATGAATTCATTTGGTAATCTTTGTACACCTAAGGCTTAAGTCATTTCAAAATTGGGGGCATAAAAATGTATGATTAAACTGCTTATCCACCATATCAAGGAAGAATTGTTGGGTACCGATTGGCCCAAAAGGGCTGATTTAATTGTTTGATCCCTAACTTATTTTGAACAGTATATTTATATGACTAAAAGAGCGCTACCGCCATCTGGACGCACGCTTTAGCGGAAGCCAGTCATTATGACTGGAACGTTAAGAAGCACAATTAAAATACGACTGTTCCACGCACGTCGAAAGCGCAGCACAACATTGTTACTGATATGTTGATATTTGGATAGTCAACCCCATCTGCATAAATGATGGAACATAGATGTTTAATGTCTGAAATGGCATGAGGCGTGGGTGCAGAGGCGCGGAAACGCTAATTTACATCGCCAAGTCCTGTTAATACAGTTTTCAAATTATCTCCTTCCCAAACAGGCAGATGACTCTGTCTTGTCTGGACAGAGATTTTGTTTTTGTCTTTGTATATAAATTGTATGTACATGTAGGTCAAAAAAAATGGATGGGTCGGGATTTGTATATCTTTAAAATCACTTTCAAAATTTTTGCCTTAAGGTTCGAAATTTACAAAAAGATAATTTTTAAATGGGCAGCAAGTAGTTTTGACAACCATATTTATGAAAATGACTAAAAACTATATTAGTCTAGTAAGTATGAACTGTCAGGGGCTTTCATCTGCGGAAAAACGTTCGGATACGCTTAATTTTTTAAAAAGAGGCGTGGCAATCTTTTTCAATAACAATTTTGAATTTAAGGTATTAAAGGTATCTCGAGACGAAAATGGAAATAAACTTATTTTAGATACTCTTATAGAGGATAAAAAAATTACGTTAATAAACATTTATGGGCCAAATAGAGATGATCCTGATTTTTATGAAGATATTAATGACTATATTAAAGAACTGGATAATCAGGTGATTTTGGTTGGCGATTTTAATATGGTTCTCGACCCAGATAAAGACTGTAGAGATTATGTGAATATCAATAATCCAAAAGCCCGCGACAAAGTACTAAATCTTATAATTGAGTGCAATTTGATAGACCCTTGGCGTGAACTTAACTTAGAAAACATGCAATATACATGGAGAAAGAAAAATACGAGAAAGCAAGCTAGATTAGATTTCTTTTTAATATCAGAATCTCTTTTTATGGATGTTACAAATTCTAAAATACTACCAGGCTATAGAACCGATCATTCACAAATACTCCTCCAGTTTGATTTTGGTAAATTTGTGAAAGGTAACTCCTATTGGAAGTTCAACAACTCGCTATTGAGAGATTCAAAATTTATTGAGGAAATAAAAGAACTTATTAGGACAATAAAATCAAATTATATCTTAAATGAGGGGATAGATGAAACAAATATTAATGAAATTTCGGCTCAGCATCTACTTTTCTCAATTAGCGACCAATTATTTTTTGATACTTTATTAATGGAAATTAGAGGAAAAACCATAGCTTACTCATCATATAAAAAGAAAATGGAAATAAACCATGAAAATAAATTATTAGATGAAATAGAGAAATTAGAAAAGGCAAACAATATTAACCATGAATTATTACAGAGAAAAAGAAATGAACTCCAAGATATAAGGAATAAAAAAATGGAAGGAGTTAAAATACGCTCAAGAGCCAGGTGGATTTCAGATGGTGAAAAAGTAACAAAATATTTTTGTAATCTAGAGAATAGGAACTTCGTGAGTAAATGTATGAACAGTTTGAAAAATAAGGAGGGTGAAATAATAAGTGAACAATCGGAAATTTTAAAAGAAACAATGCAGTTTTATAAGAAATTATATTCTATAAAAGATAGAAATGCTACCGATTTAGAATCTCTTCTTGGCAACTATGATATTCCAAGGTTATGTGAGTCAAATAAAAACAAGCTTGAGGGCCCCATTACTTACTCCGAGCTTCTTTTTTGTCTTAAGAAAACTTCAAATAATTCAAGCCCTGGTTTTGATGGATATACCTATGAATTTTTTAAATTCTTTTGGAACGATATAGGAGCCTTTTTACTGAGAGCGATTAATGAATGCTTTGTTAAAGGGGAGTTATCGGATTCTTTAAAATATGGAGTTATTACATGCCTACCAAAGGGAAATAAGGACAAGTTATATTTGAAAAATTGGAGACCTATATCATTGTTGAATACTTCATACAAATTAGCATCCGCATGTATTGCTGAAAGACTTAAATGCGTTTTACCTTATATTATTAATGAAGATCAAACCGGTTTTATTTCTGGCCGTTTTATCGGAGAAAACATAAGACTTTTGTATGACGTTATAGAATATGCAGAGAAAAACGCAATACCAGGTATGCTTCTATTGATCGATTTCGAAAAGGCATTTGATACTGTCTCATGGGACTTCCTTTTTGACGTTCTAGATTTCTTTAATTTTGGGAATGATTTTAAACAATGGATTCATGTCTTTTACAAAAACATACAGTCGTGTGTAATTGTCAATGGGCACCTATCAGAGTGGTTTTATCTTCAACGTGGTTGTAGACAAGGAGACCCCCTCTCACCCTATCTTTTCATATTATGTGCCGAAATACTAGCTGCTCTAATAAGAAATAATAAAGCTATTAAAGGTATAAAGATGGAGACTACATCATTTGTTATTTCCCAATACGCTGATGATACAACTTTAATACTTGATGGCAGTAAAAAGTCATTAGAAAATTGTTTGAAAGTTTTAAAGCTATATGGAGATATCTCCGGCCTTTGTATTAATATGGATAAAACTAAGTTGATATGGATTGGATCCGAAAAAAATTCTAAAGTAACGTTTTGTGAAGAACACAATTTATGTTGGGATAACTCTGAATTCACGGTCTTGGGAGTAAAATTCCCAAAAGATTTAGATAAAATAACTGAAATAAATTACTCTTCCAAAATAGAAGAAATGAAAAAAGTATTTCTAAGTTGGTCAAAGAGAATCTTAACCCCCCTTGGGAGGATAACTGTTATAAAAAGCCTAGCTTTATCAAAGATGAATCACCTAATTATCTCCCTTCCAAAGCCATCCGCAAGGCTAATAAGAGAGATACAAAATATGTTTTACAATTATTTATGGAATGGGGGTCCCGATAAGGTAAAAAGATCTATAATTATACAAAATTATGAAAAAGGCGGTCTCAAAATGATTGATTTAGATAGTTTCATTAATTCCCTAAGGCTCACGTGGTTTCGCAGACTGTTAACTACAAAAAGTAAATATTTCACATGTACCCTAGATAGGTATTCTGTTATCAAAGATTGTATTACATTTGGGAGTCAATATATAACAGAAAGGAAACTGAATAATGTCAGCAATAAATTTTGGAATGACATACTAAGAACGTATAAAACCTTCATAGATTTGGTGACACCTCAGAATTTTAATGACCTTATGGGCGTTATGTTATGGCGTAATAAAAATATAAAGGTCGGAGATACCTCGGTTTTTTATAATTCATGGATTGAAAATGGTATTTTATCAATTCGAGATTTGATGAGTTCAACCGGACAATTAGTATCATATGAAGAATTTAGAAGGATATATACAGTCCAAACCAATTTTCTAGAATTCTGTGGCTTGATTGCCAGTGTGAGAAACTATATCAATGCTTTAAATATTCGTGAAATAACAGAATTGGAGATGGGCCCAATACGGCCCTTACCACTAAACATTATATTAAAACACAAAAAAGGCTGCAGAAATATTTACCAGTGTTATTTAAATGCTAAAATGCCTACAATAACTTTTGATAAATGGAGAATGGAACTACATTTGGAACCAAATTTTTCTTGGAGAAAAGTTTTAACACTTCCTTTTGCTTCAATAAAAGACACAAATTTAAGATGGTTTCAGTTCAGAATAATCCATAGGATTCTGGGAACTAATAACCTCCTATGTAATATGAAAATAAAAAGTGATAATAAATGCTCCTTCTGTAATGAAGAGAAGGAAACAATTAAACATCTGTTTTGGGACTGTGAATATGTACAGTATTTTTGGGAAACATTGGTTTTATTATTGGAAGATAATTGCAATTTTGAAAACCTAATATTAAATACATCAGACATCTTATTTGGAAACTCGAAATTTGATGAAATTTTAAATAAAATTATACTTTGGGGCAAAAAACATATTTTTAGGGCTAAAAGTGAAGGAAATCTGCCATCATTCAACGCTTTTCTAAGATTAATAACATCACACTATAAAACAGAAGCATACATGGCAAATCTCGTTCAGAATTATTGTGGGTTCCGGACCAAGTGGCAAAAATATATACCATTGTTTAATCCGTTTTTTTAAGACTAATTATATACAAATAGAATTTGCCCTTCCCATCCATTTATAACCATTCACTGTCAACTATTAAGTTAGTAGCGGTTCTGACCGATCTTTCTATACTTGTTTCCTTTTTTTTTTCTTCTTGTTTGTTAAAAACCCTAGAAGCTATTTTCAATAATATCAAACTAATAAAGGTGTTGCGGGTCTGGGATCAAACCGGGGATGATCTCATTCAACGCTCTGGTAGACTGACTAATTATTCTTGAGTAAGTTGTTTTGGTGTCACATTATAAGTTGGCAAACTGCGCAAAGATGAGGAGTAGGTGCAGCTCGTCTCCGACGCGCTGTGTTCTGCTGCTCTTCTTTGCTCCGTTCGTATAACTTAGAATAATAAGACATTGTATGTATGTTATTATTGTCTGTGGTTTCTTGCAGTTCAAAATAAATGACAAAAAAAAAAAAAAAAAAAAAAAAAAAAAAAAAAAAAAAAAAGAAAAAAAAAAAAATATCTACCAACATGCAAAGTATCAACTCGAACAATCAACATGGTCAAGAGATATAGACCTTGATCTCAAGGTCACCCAGGGTGGGTCATGATGGTACTGCGTAAAACTTCAGACCAATATCTAGCAACATGCAAAGTATGAACTTGATCCATCAACATGGTCAAGAGATATAGACTTATAAAAAAACTTTAACCGAAAGTGTGACGCGGACGCGGACGTAAACGTACACGTACATGTAAACGTAAACGGGGACGACCGAGGTGACTACAATAGCTCTATGCACTTCGTGCAGGCGAGCTAATAAGATATGCAAAAACAAAGGCACAGATCAGGTGCTGTACAGCTCATCTGATCAGTACCTTTGTTTTCGCTACATGGTACCATATCTCTTCTAGCTAAATCTGAAATTTCAAGCTTCTAGTTTTACTCTGTAACCAAATAGTCTGGTTTGTGTCGGACCTGGTCAGAAACCCTGATGACAGGTTTTCTTGTGCCACGGCTCATATTTTCTTGGTTCTACCATTAGCTCCTCTATCAAGTCAGTCCATCTTTCAACAAGATCATCAATATTTTCAACAAGCAGCCTGTTTCTAATGCATCTTTCTTTTTAGTGCATTTCTATGTTTTATTGTTTTTACTAATGTCTGTGAGCATGAAAACACATTATGACTCACAATGCACATTTTCCTAAGGTTTATGGTTACATTTATTGCAATTTCAAAGAAATTTTCTCACAAACTGCAGTTGAAAACTTGCATCTTTCATTTAAAGGAAAGAATTTTTTGTGCCAATAAGAGTTGAAAATAATAAAGTCAACCTAAAGCAGGATGAAGACTCAAGCCAGACTGAATTTGAGCCGCATTGTGAGAAAACCGGATTTTAGCCTATGCGAAAACAAAGGCGCAGATCAGCTTCGCAATAACTGCAAAGCTGATTAGCACCTTTGTTTTTGCTACGTGTATAGTACAATCTCTCTTCTTCTTAAATCCGAAATTTCAAGTTTCTAGCCTGCTTCTGTGACTGTACAGGTCAGTTTGTGTCAGACCTGGTCGGAAACCTCTTAGACTGGTTTTCTCGCGCCAAGGCTCATTTTGCGTTTTCTCTATTTACAAACTGTAAAAGGCTAGATCTTGACTGAAAATTTAGCAGGACTGACAAATGACTTGGGGCTAATTTGCTAGTTTTTAATTGCTTTAGCCCAAACTAATGATTCTGGAAGCATTTTGAAGTATTGCTTACATCATCAATATATTGTCTATATAACTTAAAAAGCTTCTGAAGTCTGCTTCCTTTCAAACAGAGAAATCTGGCTTCATTCAGTACATCTGCGATCTTTCATTTCCAGAAAAGAACCAGAGGACCAATGGTCCTGTAAACGCTCACCTGAGATCTGCTACATATGCCAATAAACATGTTTGAATATTATGGTATTTAGCCCCAATGCAGGGGCAGATGAAGCCCTTGGGCCTTTTGTTTTCAGAATAATCAATATTCTGTCCATTTGCCAATTTCTATTTTATTTATTCCCTTTAAATGACATGTTAACAGTTTTCCCCATTCAAATACATTGGCAACATATGTTGACCTTGTCGTCAAATAGGTCAAGGTCACCACAGGGTCATGATTTATATACACATTGTAGTACTTTAGCCATCAATGCTTCATGCTAAGTTTCTTTGAAATCAGTCAACCGGTTCCGGAGGAGAAGATTTTTAAAGGGTCTTTACCATATATGGGCATTGCAGCCATCTTGGTCAAGTGACCTGGATTATTTATATACACATTGGTTACCCCATCCTATAGATGCTTCACATAAAATTTGGCTTTGATTGGCCAAGTGGTTTCAGAGGAGAAGATGTTTGAATATTATAGAAATAAACATGTATACTGCCACAGGGTGGGGACATAATATTATGAGCTTCTGGGGACCAATCTTTTTCAGAATCATTAATATTCAGTCCTACTGTGCATTTCCTGCAAGACTTTCACTTTAAATGACATTTCAAAAGTTTTCCCCATTCAAATGCATTGGCGACCTATGCTGACCATACCGTAAAATAGGTCAAGGTCATCACAGGGTCATGATTTATATACACATTGTAGTACTTGAGTCATCGATACTTCATGCCAAGTTTTGTTGAAATCGGTCAACCGGTTCCGGAGAAGATGATTTTTGAAGGGTTTTTACCATATATGGGCATGGCGGCCATCTTTGTCATATGACCTGTATTATTTATATACACATTGATTACCCCATCCTATAGATGCTTCACATAAAATTTGGCTTTGATTGGCCAAGCGGTTTCAGAGGAGAAGATGTTTGAATATTATGGAGATATACATGTATATTGCCCCGGGGTGGGGGCATATGAGCCCCTGGGGTCCATTTTTTTTAGAATCATTAATATTCAGTCCTACTGCCCATTTCCTGCAAGACTTTCACTTTAAAGGGGCACATTTGATGCCACCCGGCGAGCGTTTTATTACCTGGGATTTACCTGTTGATATTTTAGTGGGTGTGGCATAACTACTGGCCCACGAATTATAAGCCAATTGGAATACCTGCAATATTTAATCCGCTGATAAGAGCTGTCAATAATTCCACAGGTACCTTTTCTCCATGATGCAATATCCAATTGGAATTAATTATTGCTAGTGTTGTATATTAGAGAGCTCAGAGAGATGTTGACAGGTTGGTGTCTAAACAAAAACTGAGATAAGACCCCTAATTCAGCCTTTTATAGTCCAGGTGCCCATTTTACAAAGTTTTGACATTTTAAAAGTTTTCCCCATTCAAATGCATTGGCGACCTATGTTGACCTTGCCGTAAAATAGGTCAAGGTCATCACAGAGTCATGATTTATATACACATTGTAGTGCTTGAGCCATCAATGCTTTATGCCAAGTTTCGTTGAAATCGGTCCACTGGTTCTGGAGAAGAAAATTTTTGAAGGGTTTTTACCATATATGGGCATGGCGGCTATCTTGGTCATGTGACCTGGATTTCTTATTTATACATTGGTTCCCCCTTCCTATAGATGCTTCATATAAAATTTGGCTATGATTGGCCAAGCGGTTTCAGAGAAGAAGATCTTTGAAAATGGTGGACGACGGACGGACGACGACGACGACGACGGACGGACGCCGGATGCCTACCTATCCTATAAGCTCCCCTGTGAGCCTTTGGCTCAGGTGAGCTAAAAATCTGAGTTCTGAGAGAGACATACTCTCCTCTACAGATGTTTGAGTCTTAAACTGGTTTAAATCATTAGTGGCGAAAAGACTTGCCCATCATTATCATTTGAGCCAGTCCACTTTCATTTTTAGGGGCATTAAGAGCGCTTCTGAATTAGGGGCATTAAGAGTGCTTCTGAATTAGGGGCATTAAGAGTGCTTCTGAATTAGGGGCAATAAGAGTGCTTCTGAATTAGGGGCATTAAGAGTGCTTCTGAATTAGGGGCATTAAGAGTGCTTCTGAATTAAGGGCATTAAGAGTGCTTCTGAATTAGGGGCATTAAGAGTGCTTCTGAATTAGGGGCATTAAGAGTGCTTCTGAATTAGGGGCATTAAGAGTGCTTCTGAATTAGGGGCATTAAGAGTGCTTCTGAATTAGGGGCATTAAGAGTGCTTCTGAATTAGGGGCATTAAGAGTGCTTCTGAATTGTAATCTGGGGCTATACTGTTTGCCTATGTTCCATAAATAGGGCACCAGGCTTAAATGAGTTAAATCAGTAATTATAATTACTGACCACTCCAAGGTGGTAGTTCTGTTGTGTCTTGTTCTTTTTTTCTTATTTTGATGTCAGTTTCAGTGCTGCCATTTCATATTCATGATGTACATGTATGTAGAATCATAGATATTATTTTCTGTTCAGCTGAATAGCCAAATGGCCACCTTTTGGGAAATAGGTGCTTCTTCTGTCAGGGCTTTTTCTGACCTTTTTGGGAAATTTTTGGTACCGATGAAATTGGGGAAAAAATCTGTGATTTGGTGAAAAAATATGATGATTTTGGGAAAAAATAGTGCAATTTTTAGCAAAATTGGGAAAGTTTACCTTTTAAATTGGGATTTTTCTGCTAATTGGGAATATTCCAGGTCAATTGGGAATTTTTTCAGCCAATTGGGAAAAATTTTGGTACCGGAAACCAGACCCAGTTTTGTATAGAGAAAAAGCCCTGTCTGTCTATCATTTGTTCCTCTCATATCTGACATTTTTTTTTATTTATTTCTCATTTGGTTTCATTGTGTGTGTTGATATTTGTACCCATTCCTTGTTGCCTATTTGGTAAGGTGAAAGATAATTACCTTGACAGTTTTCTGTATTCTGTGTGAGGGTCCGGGATATTCTGCTGAGTACAAGTCTGTGAGGAATAGGGAGTTGATCAACGTAGATTTACCCAGCCCAGATTCACCTGTAAAAGAGATAGAGATTGTGTTAGGCCACAGTTTTCTATGTTCTGTGTGAGGGTCCGGGATATTCTGAGTACAGGTCTGTTAAGAATAGAGAGAGTTGATCAACATAGATTTACCAAGCCCAGATTCACCTGTAAGAGATATATAGAATGTGTTAGGCCAGAGTTTTCAAAAGAAATTTTATGTACATGTACATAAAGGTCTCAAGTCTGCAGAAAAAAACGTTTCAAGAAAAACATGGACAAGCTTTTAGAGTAGAGCTTTAAAGAATGGATGTTAAAGAATGGATGTTAATATTACCAGACATAAACTACAAGCCAAACCTGGCCTACAACCAAAACTAAATGGTTCCCAAGATATTTCTGGAGAAACATCAGTGAGTCAATATGAAATTGACAAGGCTAATTAATTTTACAGGAGAAAAATTCATAAATCAGCATTCCATAATTTGCCAAAAGATTACTGAAGTCATTAGGGGATGAACTGTAATTACCTAGCAACATTAGCTATGGAGAGCAGATAATTCTTAATGTTCATATTTTCACAGTTACAATTCAAATTGGGGTGCGCGGTGGCCTAGTGGTAGAGCAGCATACTCAGAATAGATGGCCCTGAGCAAGGCATATTACCCATAGTACTGGTTAATACCCAGGGAGCGATGTCTCGATCCTGACATGAGTGAAAAATTGTTGACAAGAAACAAACAATACAAACGGCGGAAGATACAACACCTATTAATAAAGCCTACAAAACTTCAAAATTTGTAATTTCATCTTTCTAGCTTTACTGAGGGCCACATAGAAGACTTAATGTAGTGTATATTACCCTTGTTAAATAAAGCTTACAACTAATTTTTTACTTACCAACTACCATCAATGAGAAATCAAATCCACGTTTCACTGACTTTCTGTACACTTGATTGGGTAGATTTGCAAAACCTACATAACCGTCCAACTCCTTTGTACTGTCCCCATATTTTCTATCCCGTTCCTTCTCCTTATCAACGTTAATGTCCATGTTTTTGGATGGTTCCTTTAGTGGCTCCCTGGGTCGTTCCCCACCCCTGTCAGCAAACCTTGCATTGGGGTCAAACTTGGGTGGTTCGGCTGTTGCAGTTCCTTTGAAGAATGCTTCCCGTTTGGCAGAGCTCAACTGAAAAGACAGAAACACAGCTGCGGAATCTCAAGATGGCACATTTTACTTTCCAATGTAAAAAAGTGCCAAACAACACGAGCCGCTATGCCAGAAAGCCAGTCTTCAAAATTTTCGACCAGGTCTTACACAAACCAGTCAGTACACTTACAGAAGAAAGCTAGAATCTAGAAATTTTGTGAATAAGTAGAGAAGGAATTGTACTATCCATGTAGCGAAAACAAAGGCCCTGATCAGCTGTGCAGTTACTGCTCAGCTGATCTGCGCCTTTGTTTTCACATAGGCAAAAATCTGGTTTTCACATGATGCGGCTCATATGAATTTACAGACAATTTTCTCCATAAAATATGACTTGTGGGTCTCATTTAAAATAACACAATGTTTCCACTAAAATTGTTTACTTGTTGTTTTGTGGTTTTAGGTCAAGTCAACAATTTTAAAGTCATGTCCACATGAATTCAATTTAATTAAACATTAACAAAAAATATCCTTGAAAATATAATCCATTTCCCACCGAAATACTAACTCTGGTTATAGCTTGCCAGCATAAGATATGTCAGAGTGACTCAACACTGATAAACAGAGCCTGCCAGACTCTGGAACTGCCAGTATTTCTCTACAAGAAAAAGCAGTTGTTGGCTTTCTCAAATACTCAAAATGCCTGTCAAAAGATTAATTTGACTAAATAAATTTTCTACAGAAAAAAGAATGATACAGATGGGTTGCTTCCAACATGTCGCTGCAATTACTCCATGGATGCATATTTTGTAACTTCTAGAAATTTATGAGCCTTCGCGTGAGAAAACCAACAATTTTGGTTTCCAACCAGGTCAGACACAAACCGGCCCATACAGTCACAGAAGCAGGCTAAAAGCTTGAAATTTTTTATTTAGAATTTAGAGGAATTATACTATCCATGCAGTGAATACAAAGGCACTGATCAGCTTCATGGTTACCGCGAAGCTGATCTACGCCCTTTGTTTTCGCCCAGGCATTTTGTTGGTTTTCTTAAGTAGTGGCTCAAATTCTTTTTCCTTGATATCCAACATAACACTAAAGTCCAATTCGCATGCGCAAAAAATACACGCGTGTAAATATACTCCGGTGTGTATTTATACTCCGGTGTGCAAATCAACCTGAGAGTAAATTTAAATTGCGTTCGCATGGGTTTTATCGCCAGGAGTATTTTTGTAGGTAAATTTATCATTTCTGGATTAAAACCTGTTCATTTAAGTTTTCTGTATTTGCAAAACAAGAAGAGGCTGCTTCAAGGTGTTCATGTAGACTTTGGCAGCAGAGGGGAATCATGTAATGGTCAGGCATAACCTTAGCAGTTATACAGTTCCCTTTTTTCATCCTTCCACAAAGAATTACTGTTAAAATGCCCCAAGAATCATGACCAAGAATGATGAAGAAATAGTGTGGCTGTTTGCACTCCACATGATCTAAAATGTTATGAATGGCAATAAACTCTTATTTAGCAACAATGTCCACAGTTTCAGCAACTGTCATATAATCAGTTAGGAACAAAAAATGATAAAATTTGTTATTTAAAAGCAGAATATTGACTTGAAATAAAAATACTCATGGGTAAATTTTACTTTGCGTTCGCATGGGACATAATAGTAAATTTACACGTGTGTATTTGTAAAAATAAAATTTGCATCTGGTCAGACCCAGGAGTAAATTTACCCATATGTAAATATACTCCGGTGTGTATTTGCGTTCGCATGCGCCATTTACTTACCCCGAGTAAAATTTGCACACTGGAGTATATTTACACGTGTGTTTTTTTGGCGCATGCGAATTGGACTTAATTGTCAAAATATAGACAAGATATAAGCATTAAATGGACAAGGAATCCATCATGTCCAGAGAAGAAAATCTATATAAATGCTAATCTGCAAGTCTTAGAATAAATTCCGACCTCTGGTGCTGGTCTGATCTTTCAAATATATGAGCCTGTGCATGAGAAAACAAACACTCTGGGTTCCGACCAGGTCCGACACAAACCGGGCTGTACAAGCACAGAAGATGGCTAGAGGCTGGAAATTTTGGCTTTAGAAAGTAGAGGGATTTTACTATCCGTGTAGCGAAAACAAAGGCGCTGATCAGCTTCGCAGTTACTGCGCCTTTGTTTTCGCCTATGCAGATTTTTGGTTTTCCCATGCGGCGGCTCATATGATTTTAGACCTCATTGTTGTACGATGCAATGGCAATATTATGCATGAATACTTTTGGATAGAATATAATTTCTACATAAAACCATTCAGTGAAAAGTCCTAAATGCTCATGTTTTTAATGCCACTCATACCTGCGACTCCATTAATGATTATTTTCTTCAAAATCCAAAATCAAAATGACAATTACACAACAGCGTTTTTTTGCACTGAATGTTCTTCTGATCCAGACCAAAAGATGTGAAAAAAGCTACAAACCTGCCTAATCTATTTTCCAGTAGCAAAATTGCACTGAACGGAAAAAGCAATCTTGAAATGTTTTTGACAATAAACAACTATTTGTTTTCGAAAAGTCTTCATGAAAACTAATACCCTGTTTACACTAAAACGAACTAAACCGTTGTCGATTCGATGCAAGTTACGTCGCTGTAAGGTAATCCGGATCGAATCCACTTGTCTGTTTAGACACATCTGAAATTCTCCGTTAAAACTGAAGAAATATAAGTTCCCAAAGAATACAAATCCGGTTCTGGAAAACCCAGAGTTTATTTTTATGCGCTCAAACCCGCTGTCCCTGAGCCGTGTCGCTAGCTTTTCATAAATGGAAGCATTTCTTCTACAAGTCCCAAACTCGCTATCCGCCCATATCCGTATTAGGGCCCGCGTCTCATCGTGAGTCCAGGTTAATCCCCTGTCACTGTCCTTTGCTACAGCCATTTTCGCCATTTTTATCTGTTGTGTTGACTCAGAATATTTCGCGGGAAAAGAAGCATGTGTAAATGTAAACATAACCCCAACATGCGAAAGGTCAGTATAAAAATAACATTTAATGCGAATTCGTTTCGGTTAACTGTTTAGACATGACTTTAATACCGAAGTAAAAGTTAATTCGGTTTCGATCCAAGGTGCTAAGCTGGAGTAGTTTACTTCGAATTAGTTTTTTAATTCGAATTAGAACTTCTAATGTAAACAGTTACTTCGAAGCGAATTCGGATTCGATTCGATTTAAAACTCTAGTCTAAACAGGGTATTAGATTCTTGGTAATAAGAATAAGAGTCCAATCAATCTATGTATCAAAATTAAGGTTGAAAAGCATATTTTTATGAAACAATGTCAAACATATTTTCCAAAATTGTAATTATCTAGCCTCCTTGTGTGAGTTATGGAAGTCACAATGGTTTAAGTGAGGGAGAAAATAAGAAGATAATTGTAGGTAAACTGATACAAAAAGAAAGGGAGGTTTTGGCATTATTATGATATATGGCCTGTTACATGTGATAATGTTCAAGAACAATGAACAAACACCACCAAAAGTCTTGTCAAAATCTGGAACTAAAAACAGAAATTGTGCCATGCCATTACGAAAACTTGCCCATGTGATATACAGAATTTTTTTCAGCTGCAAAAAAAATCATTGGAAAAATTTTGACATTTTTCTTATTTTTGCTCAAAACAATTAGATTGTGGGTACATGTCAGCGAGGCGGTTCTAACGAGTACCCACAATCAATGTTTTGTTGCAAAAATAGGAAAAATAGGTATATCCCGGCAAACCCCAGTTTCGCTATATAAAAGTGGGGCATTACACTGACATATTTTCCTGATGCCTATGCTTATGATGGAACCATGACAAGACCTACAAAGTTGCATTTCTAAGCATGCAGTGCAGTGCTTTCAGCATGCATGCATGCCGGACGAAACTCGGTCAGGCATGGGGGGAAACAACTACATGTAGTTCTTACTCTATAACTGCAAATATTCCATTACCGCCTTGACAGAGCACTCCCTATACATAATACCCATAAAAGAGTTACAAGATTCAATTAAGGGTACTTAACTACAAACATTTTACTGCCTTTTGATAGCCTAATTTCACTTGAACAGACAAGAGTCAATATTCTTATTTTCAAAGACTGAGAGAGCAAGTCAATTAAAGTGAAACCCTAAACAGCTATTATTGCTTTTATTTTGTGAACCCAAAGGCATGAAGAAGAGCAAGTTCATTATTACAATGTACTACAGATTGATGACAAAAGATATGCCTTATTAGAGCTGCGACATGAGAAAACCGGTCTTCAGGAGTTCTGACCCGGTCTGACACAAACCGGGTTGTACAGCTACAGAAGATGGCTAGAAGCTGAAAATTTTGGATTTAGAAAGTAGAGGAATTGTACTATCCATGTAGCAAAAACAAAAGCTCTGACCAGCTTCACAGTTACTGCGAAGCTGGTCTGCGCCTTTTTTTTGGCCTAGGCAAAAATCCAGTTTTCTCATGACGCGGCACATAAGGCCTCTCGATGATACACAGGAGCATTTCTATTCTTGAGAATAAAACATTTAGCTACCGCTAATCTTCGTTTAGCTACAGATTATCTTCCATGAGGCCCTCTTGACTATTGTAGAAACCAACTGCAAATTACCTGAGCCGCGGCGATCGAGTCAGAAAATTTGGTCTTCGGGGTTTCCGACCAGGTCTGACAAAAGCCCACCAGGCACCTGTACTGTCACAGAAGATAGCTAGAAGCTTGAAATTTTGGATTTAGAAATTTAAGAAGAGGTAATGTACTATCCCTGTAGCGAAAACAAAGGCGCTGATCAGCTTCGCAGTTATGGCGAAGCTGATCTGATCTGCGCCTTTCGCAGTTATGGCGAAGCTGATCTGATCTGTGCCTTCGTTTTTCGCATAGGCAAAAATCTGGTTTTCTCACGATGCGGCTCACCTCATACTGCCTTGACTGGGGAGTGCTTCATCATTTTGTACAATAACAATACCATTATGGAACAATATTAGACAAATGTTTACTCTGCAAGTCAAATAAATAGTCTGGCAATACCATATTTGTATGCTGCACAATGGTAAATCCGTGTTTCAATTAGTGATCAATAAAGTTTACTAGACTACTTCCTGCAAATTTTATAGCTTTTCAATAAAACAAAATTTTCTCAAACAAAATAACAGAGTCACTTTGATTCTATTAGAGCTATAAAATGAAAAATACAGCCAGATTAAAAACTTCTACCTTGTACAGTACTGTTGTAAGAGAAATAATGGTAAGACTATCACCACTAATTGTAATGTACTACTTATTTTGGATACTGACTACCAGTGGCAGATTACCAGTACATGGTGCATAGTTCTTCTTGATGCAATGCTCTTCTTGAATCAACAAAAGTGGAAGAATGACCATGATAGAAATATTTACCCTATCAAATCTTCATGGACAAAAATTGCAGGGTGTTGAGGATCTCTGGGCCCCTTCAAAGTTATATATCAGGGCTTTTTCTGACCTTTTGGGGAAATTTTTAGTACCGATGAAATTGGGAAAAAAAATTGAGATTTTGGGAAAAAATATGACAATTTTGGGAAAAAATAGTGCATTTTTTAACAAAATTGGGAAAGTTTACCTTTTAAATTGGGATTTTTCTGCTAATTGGGAATGTTCCACGTCAATTGGGAATTTTTTCAGCCAATTGGGAAAAAATTTGGTACCGGAAACCGGACCCAGTTTTGTATAGAGAAAAAGCCCTGTATATAATATTTAAATCTGCATAGGGTGTTTTGTCCACGTTATAATGTTGGGCATCGGGGGATTATGTCCATGATTAAAAAAACATGTATTGTTTTGTTGTTTTTTTTCCCATGTACACTAAAATGGACATGGGAGGGAGGGGGGGTTAAGTCTGTGGGGTGTTTTGTCCTACACTCAAACACTACATACAAGAGTATTTGGAGCAACTGAATTCAAACCAAAAACTTTAAGAGAGTATTAAGAGTGCATTTCTCTGCACCTACAGTACTCAATTATCACCAAACTTATGCAAACATGTACATATGCACACACACTGTAGGCATGAATCACCCCATGAGACTGAAGTACACCACGGCCAAGGCTGAAGCTCAGACCTTCCATCAGGATAACATGTTCGTACAATGAATACCCCCTTCTACCGCACTTTTATACAGTAAAACTAGGGTGTTCAGGGGTAAACTTTTTTTATTAGTTTTGCTCCAAAACATAGACTGTGGGTACTCATTAGAACCCCCTCCTTGAGGCGGTTCTAATGTGTACCCACAATCTATGTTTTGAGCAAAACTAAGAAAAATATCAAAATTCCTCTGATGAAATTTTCAATTTTTACAGCTGAAAAAATTCTCAATATATTGCACGGGCAAGTTTTTGTAATGAGAGCAATCGTTTATGATCCTATCTGTGTTTATGACCAAGGACATCCACCCAATACGCCAAACAGGATCTTACGCCTCGGCTTTCATTTTCATGCCTTCTTAAATGGAGATGAACAGAAACTTTAATAAGCAAAGAAAATGAAGTATACTCTGCTGCTGCCAACAGAAGAAAGTTATAATCTTGAAATTTTAGAAATTTTTGAAATTTACCTCCCCATAAACTACTGAAGCTTAAAGGTTAATGTGCTCCTTTGCATTTTCCTGCAATTTATAGATTAAGCATAGCAAACAGCCCATCAATATAAGTGAGCCTTGTAGAATTTTGGGCAACTTTTAAAAATTAAAAGATACCTCCATTTCTAAGAAAAGTTTATCAAGCTCTGCAGACTGAAGTTTAAACTGATCCATTATTTCTTCACTATATAAACACCCAAAAGGAACAAATTCCAACAATTTTATGAATTTTAACATTAGAACTTTATCAACTTTTCAAGTGTGAGTATAGTATGCATAATGGCCCCTTGAAAATCCATAAATTTTCAAATTTTCATCAAAAAGGTACCATGTTAAGAACAAACAAGTCTGTATAGATAACTGATTTCAAATCATACCTTGAAAAGATTTTTACTTCACTTCCTTCTTTCAAAAGCAAATTTGCTGCAACAAAGTTTATATAAAGTAATCCTTTTGGTATAGATGCTTTAAAGAAAATTTGATTATTCATGCAATTATCAGGTACCTATGGCTTTTCCACCTGAATTGATGCATTCTGACAGCATGAGAAAACCAGTGTTTCTGAGGAACAAAAAATTAATAGTAAGCTGTGGAGTTAACACACAGTTGATCAATACCTTTGTTTTGTTTATACAGACACTTAAATTCCTTGTCCTTTTCATGCCTTTTGAAATTTCGAGTTCTCTAGTATGCATGTGCAGGTTTTCTCATGAAGGGACCCATCTTATCTCAGATATTCAAAGATGATTTATATTACCATCAATGTTTTAATATTTAACCAAACACATGCGATTCTTAATACACCTGGTTGAAGATTCGTTTTGACAAAACAAATATTGAACAGAACAAATTAAAGATACAATGTACTAAAACTATCTTGCAGCTTAAACAAAATGTGAACTAGACTTTTTTGCCCCTTAAAAATTGGCTTTTATCAAAAGAATTTTCAGTCAGTAATATTTTTTGAAAAATTACTAAACTTCAGTTATTGAGTATGATTTATATCACCTGTGCCATAAACCTGTAACTCCAAATCAAACACCAAAAGCTTAAAATGTCAATAAAACCAGCACTATATACTTTGCACTAAAGTCAAAATTCCATTTGCCAAGTCATTGCAGAGCTATATCAAGTGAGTTAATTCAGTTTTACCAAATCCATGGTTATTATTGAGTAGTTTCCCTTGCCAAACCAAATACATATCTAAGGAAAGACAACTGGAGTACTTTGATTCATTAAAAGCAAAGTACAATTTACCTCCCCTGGTGTAGCATTTCAGTAACCAAGCCACGAAACCGGACCAGGTCTGTCTGCACAGCTGATCTGCGCCTTTGTTTTCATAATTATGTGCGTAAATCCAGTTTTCTTGTGATGCAAATCAATCCACGCTACCACTAAGCTACAGCAGAGTCTGTTTTGAACAATAAAACCAACATTTCAGAGAGACTTCCAAAACCCTCAAACCATGCATCTTTGAAAACTGGTTACGATTGTACTAGTAGCCCTACTACCCACTTCTTTGATTCTCCACCAGAAATAAAACTAATATATCAAAATAAATCTGACAGTACAGACCACACTTAGCTTTAAAATGTAAAAAATTCACTTTTGCATATAGAATAAAAGGTTCACACAAAGGTACATGTACATAATTTCACTTAAAAGTATCACTTTTTTCTGTACTTCCTGAAGTACTAGTTACGGTAGTATCTCACTGGTAAGTGAATTCCTCACGAATGTTTTGCACATTTAGGCGCCAAATGTTTGCACGGCACTAATGCGGGTGTAGTGTGACTGTCGTACGAGAGTCGTGCAACAGTCATAAAAATACTTGCAAAGAACTCGCGACCATCTGGCAAGAAAATAAAAATAAGCGAAATTCGTATGAATGTCTTGAGACACTCTCAAGAATGTCTCGCAACTGTCATGCAAAAAAAAAGAAACTAAGCTACGTTCGTGAGAATGTCGTGTGAAGATGTGTCGCGCGACATTCGCGAAATATATTTGCAAAATTAGGCCGAAATTCTCTATTGTGTCGCATAAATGTCCATTCAATGAGACTGCAACGTGAAAGTTGCGTATATTGTTAATCGTTGTTGCAAAATAGTCGCAAACGTAGTCTCCAGTTGTCACATTCCAATGATATAGGGGCTTATTATGACAAAAATTTGTGAACCTTAAAAATGCAGCAACTGAGCACAGACTACAAAAAGAACAGAAAGCAGTTGCAAGAATAGTAAACAAAACAAACACAAACCGATTAGACTGCGCTCAAATCAAACTGAGGCCACAGGAATTTTTCGTATCCAGATCAAACATTTTACCCATCACAATCCACAGCAAAGGGTGAAGTTAGTAAGCAACACAAGTATGCTACCACCTATGGCTATTAAGGACACATTCTTCAGACAAGATGACCAATTAAGAGGACAAGTGTGCTGTAACATCCCAACCAATTAAAGACATTACACATGCCCTGAATTAAGCTTACCCAGAGTTTATACGTACCAATGAATCTGGTATAAAGATGTACACAGTGGTTGAAGAGAGACAACCAATGCAACTGAGAACAACCAACGTTACACAGATGGAATCCCTAAGTGACAATAACATTACGAAAACTTGTCCATGCAATATTCACTTATTGTTTCAGCTTAAAAAATTGAAAATTTCAACGGAAAATATTTGATATTTTTCTTATTTTTGAACAAAACATAGATTGTGGTTACACGTGTGGTTCGGCGCGGCGGTTCTAACGAGTACCCAAAATCTATGGTTTGGAGCAAAAAAAAGAAAAATTGGTATACACCTGCATACCCCAGATTTGCTATATAAAAGTGGGGTTTAAGGGGGTATACATTTCATGAACATGTTATCCTGATGTTTAGGGAGCAAATACGTATTTGGGAACATCTTGCCAACGATTCTGATCTGTGGCAAGATGATCTGTGGCAGGATGTTCAAAACATTTTGCATCATACATTGATTTCATCTGCGTTTGTTGTGCTTTGGTCGTCTCTAAATAGCCAGTGTGACGATGGTTTTCATACAAAATCAAAAAGACAGTATTTAATAATTCCATTTTGCCAACAAATGACAAACTGTGAGTATACAAAATCAGACAGTATACCAAGAAGAATATGAAATGAACCGCCGCATGGGAAAACCAACAATCTGCATAGGCGAAAACAAAGGTGCAGATCAGCTTCGCAGTAACTGCGAAGCTGATCAGCGCCTTTGTTTTCGCTACACGGATAGTACAATTCCTCTACTTTCTAAATCCAAAATTTCCAGCCTCTAACCATCGTCTGTGACTGTACAGGCCGGTTTGTGCCGGACCTGTTCGGAACCCAAATTGTTGGTTTTGTCACGCACAGGCTCAAATGGCAGCAGACAGAGTAATTAAACCAATTGTAAACAGCTGTATCTTGTCAGTCATACTACAGACATACACATTGCATACTACAGTAAATATGATAATTGTAATTTGTAAATTTCTGTAAAAAGATTTGAACCATATTTCTGTAAAAAGATTTGAAACATATCTAAGAACACACCATAGCTGCAGTTTTCATATAAATATTGAGGATGTTTAAGGATGTTGGATTGTAGATACTACCTGAATCTCAGCGCCATAATCCACTGAAGCATACTGGGTTTCCATTCCTTTTGAAAATTTCAGACATTTACAAAATATGACAAGTTTAATCCAGATATCAATTTATTTAGACATTGGGATACTCTACAAATATGTTTTAGACATTGGGATACTACAAAATGTTTTCTGTCCCCCAAAGTGTTGTTGTTTTGAGGTATAATAAAATTGTCAAAGAATTAATTGTTTTTGATGGATTCTTTGATATTAAGGATTGATTTACACAGCACATGAATGGTATAGTACTGCAATAACATCTAATACCAGCCATGATTTGATAAAACCAGGCGTAAGGGTTTCTGACCAAGACTGACACAAACTGGCCTGTACAATCACAGAAGAAAGCTAGAAGCTTGAAATTTCGGATTTACGAAGAAGAAGGATTGTACTATCTGTGTAGCGAAAACAAAGGCGCTGATCTGCGGCTTTGTTTTCTCATATGCATAAATAAGGTTTTCACAAGACAGTAGTTACATCTAATATTGTACTATCTTCAACATAATCAAACACAAGATCAATTATCTTCAGACAGATCTAAGGGATCATGTAAGGTAACAGGTGTAGTCCACCTAAATAATGGGACATCACAAGAGGTGAGACAAGGTAGCCCCTATTTAGGTTATCACGGGACATGTTTTTTTTTTTTTTTTTTTTTATTTAGTTTAACGTCCCTTTCAAGATTACTTCAGCTCATGTGATACGGGCCAATCAGTAGGTGAGGCGAAAATGGGAGAACCCTGAGAAAATCCACCTGACAAACCCGCAAGCAGAGCTTGGCTTGTCTCACATGTGCCCCGTGTGGGGCTCGAACCCATCAGACGCAGCGGTGAGATGACAGGACATGACGACTAAGTCAGATGGTAAAAACACAGAAAATGGTCTACAGCTTTAAAGGTACTAATTGTTTGCTTGTTTGTCAGGTTTAATGTCCCAGTCAACAATCATGTCGAGATGGAGCCACCACTTCTGGATATTAACCAGTCCTATGAGGAGTAAATTGTCTTGTTCAAGCACACAAGGCACCACGTGTGGGGATCGAACAAGGTATTAATTGAGCCGCCTCATGGGAAAACCAACAATCTGCATAGGCGAAAACAAAGGCGCAGATCAGCTTCGCGGTAACCGCGAAGCTGATCAGCGCCTTTGTTTTCGCTACTGGGATAGTACAATTCCTCCTCTACTTAAATCCAAAATTTCAAGCTTCTAGCCTGCTTCTGTGCTTGTACAGGTCGGTTTGTGTCAGACCTGTTCGGAAACCACATTGTTGGTTTTCCCATGAGGCGGCTCAATTGTAAGCATTTAAACAAGGGTAGTACACCAGTACTAAGTGCACATTATTTTACAACTAACTGACTTAAAGCTCTCATTGAATCAGAGGGCGAGGAAAGTAAGAATATGGATGGTACAAGAACTGATACAATGGCCATAAACATATTTTCATGAACAAATCTTCACATAACTGAAATACAGGCCACCTGCGCTATCTCAAACTCGGTTGTCTCGAAAACCCCACTTATGTCGAAGTGATCTCTCACTCCAGAGCGTCTCTCCCTATATGATACTGTATATCAACCTTGCTTGTGTCGAACTCGGTTATGACGAAAACTTAGATGTGTCGAAGTGATAATTTGCCCCCCACAGAACAATACTATTAGTTTCACACTTCCTGTGTCGAACCTTGAAGTCAAAAATTATCGGTCAAACTTCATGATCAGCACAGAAGAAATTACGATAAAATAGCCAGTAGTAGTCTATGCCGTTTGATATCTTCACACAACCTTTCATCCCTTGAATTATTAAAAAATGTTTTGACATGTGTCTGGTCCGAAATGTATGTTTGAAATCACTATCGATTGAGGAAACATGGTGGAAAACGAAAGGAGAACCACTCAGTCCGGGTATGTGAGAGAGTGGAGCTTTTTTGTCTCAATTTGCGTATCTCGAACTTCGGAGAACTCGAAGTGTTTTCTCCAATCCCCTTGATTTCGAGATAGCGAAGGTGGCCTGTAATTTGAATGTGCCAGAAGCAGCCAGATGTAAGAAAAGATTGTGGATCTGAGTCCAACAATGTCATTCAAACAAATATGTAGGATAATTAAAGTGGAAAACAAATTATATATCACTTTGTCCAAGGTATAGACATCTACAGAATGACCAGCAGCCAGAAAAAAGCTGTCAAAGATCAGTCAAGGTCAATTATGACACACTGGTAGCCATAGGCAAACTATGTACGGCTATATTATGCGAAACAAATGCAAAGTTGATTCAAAACACATGGTACTGCCACTGGGGATCGAACCCAGGACCTCTTTATTTTGTCTGATGCTCCACCACTACATCAATCAGCTCCCCAAGGCCAATTTTTCTTCAGTTTTTCAGTGCACAAACATTTATAGCGGCAAGAATTACGCAAGGAAGAAAATCCTCAAAATTCAATAGCACTGAAAATAAGTGAGGTTACAGTAGTAATGTAAGACTTACTCTGGTACTGTGTGTTTAGAAACTAATCCCTGCCTTTTGAAAAGATGACAAATTCACTCACTAGACACAAGCAAGTTCAACAGCAATATTATGGCTGACAAATAAAAGATAAAACAACCATAATTTGACACTTTTTGATATAGTTTTATGTCTTTCTTATGTTTGGACGCACCTTATTGCTTCAATAATATTTGAGCGTGTGCATGAGAAAACCAACATTTTGGGTTCTGACCAGGTCTGACACAAATGGGGCTGTACAGTCACAGATGGTTGGAGGCCTGAAATTTTGTATTTAAGCAAAAGAGGGACTGTACTATAAGAGTAGCAAAAACAAAGGCGCTGATCGGCCTTTGCTGCAGTTACTGCGAAGCTGATCTGCGCCTTTGTTTTCGCCTATGTTGTTTGTTCGTTTCCCCATGAGGCGGGCCATTTTACATTATGACAATATAATACTTTTGTGTATGTTTTTTTACATATGGAGACAAGATAGGGAGGACACCAGATTCATTTTTTTTCATTCCTTGAAACAGTTTTTCAATGGCTGTGAGAATTCACAGAATATTTCAAATGGGGCAATTCTGCTGATTTCCATCAAGATTCCTTTTATAATCGTGTTTATGCAAAACTATAGAAACTTTATATTTGTTGACTAAAAAACATGAGCTTAACTGGGTCTATTAAAATACCAAAAAAGATCATTAAGGCTAACCACACAGGAAAAGATCATTCAAGCAAACTTTTAGTAAATACTTACTACAATTTTTACTATAACAAGTTTAATCTTTTTGAAAAAAGCTTGCACTCTCTAAGCACTATTTTCAGAGTATCATGTCCATGTCCATAGCTATAGACTAGCCACTAGTCTCCATATCATTACTTTTTTATTTATTTTAATGTAATTTTAAAATTCATTGAAATTCATTATTTGCCTTGCCTCTAAGATAGAAATATTTCTGACTGGCTGAAGATATGGAGTCAAGACAAGACAAGACTAGCAGAATGGTATCAAAAGAAGAAACCAATATATAAGGCCTGACTTTTTTTTATTTTCTGGTTCTCGGGAGCGCCGACCCTATTTTTTCAAAAACTGGAATAAAAATAAAATTGCTCTCGCTCAATTTTATTTTTTTTTATTGCCGCCGATCGTAATTTTCCGCCCCATAGCGAAATAAAATACCGGTCGACAAGAAAAACCGCTTTCAAATTTCCCGCACTTTTCGCCCACTGCCTACTTATGAATATTAATGAGCGATGCCCAGACAGTTGCGCATGAAAACAACATGGCGGCTTGTGGTTTTGGGACCGATTTGTCGGCCGATTTTGATCGGATTTTCGTTATTTTTGCATTAGAAATGCATTTTCAGCGCTTTTTTCGCTGGTAAATGGAAAATTGGGTGCATTTACACCCGAAATATGACATCGTAACGGTACGTATGATGAATTTTTACGCTAGAAATCAGCGTAACAAAGACTTCCGAAACCGAAAGTAGATTTGTTTACTGCGTTTGTTGAATTTATTCAGCTGTTTTTATGGCTCAAAAATTAAGAAAACACGGAAAAAATTGGAAAAAACGTCAGTGGGCTGCCATATTGATTTCACTATATTGCTCAGCATGCTAAAGGTTAAGATTTCAATTCATTCTCTGGGTAACAAGTATCGCTGAAATTCAGTCTAATTTGAAGACATTTAATTACACTAGTCATTACCTTTATAGAAGTGATATCTAATTTGAAGACATTTGAGCCGCCTCGTAGGAAAACCAACAATGTGGTTTCTGAACAAGTCCGACACAGACCGGCCTGTACAGTCACAGAAGCAGGCTAGAAGCTTGAAATTTTGCATATAAGTAGAAGAATAATTGTACTATCCGAGTAGCGAAAACAAAGGCGCTGATCAGCTTCGCAGTTACTGCGAAGCCGATCTGCGCCTTTGTTTTTGCTTATGCAGATTGTTGGTTTTCCCATGGGGCGGCTCATTTAATACTCTAGTCAGCATAAAATATTAGTGAAAGTTTGCCATTTAAAATACATTAGATTTTTATGGCTGCAAAAATGATTTTTCTTAAATATATAAAATGGTGATAATTTTCTTAATTCTGCTCAAAACACACATGTTGGGTACTCGTTAGAACCACCTCATCGAGGAGGTTCTAATGAGTACCCACAATGCATGTTTTCAAGCAGATGCCCTGTAAACCCCACTTCCCTGTAAAAATGGTGTTTACCAGGGTATTCATCATATAGGCTTGTTATCCTGATGTAAGTCAGCATAAAAGTGTTTTCTAGTTATACAAAAATACTAGTCAGCATAAAGTGTTTTCTAGTCCTATCTGATTACATTCTACACTGGAAAGTATGTCTTTTTATTGTGTGACCCAAGACACCTTGAAATAAACCTAGTCATAGATAAAGACAAAAAAAAAAAAAAAAAAAAAAAAAAAATTGCAATTTTATGACTTTTATTTTTATTTTTATTTCGACTGTAAGGTTTTTCAGCTTATATTTTTATTTTTATTTTTATTTTCTCCTCCTATCCAAACTTTGGTCAAAAATCTCCCGAGAACCAGAAAACCAGAGGACCAATGGTCCTGTAAACGCTCACCTGAGATCTGCTACATATGCCAATAAACATATGTTTGAATATTATGGTGTTTAGCCCCAGTGCAGGGGCAGATGAAGCCCTTGGGCCATTTGTTTTCAGAATAATCAATATTCTGTCCATTTGCCAATTTCTATTTTATTTATTCCCTTTAAATGACATGTTAACAGTTTTCCCCATTCAAATGCATTGGCGACCTATGTTGACCTTGTCGTCAAATAGGTCAAGGTCACCACAGGGTCACGATTTATATATACATTGTAGTACTTTAGCCATCGATACTTCATGCCAAGTTTCGTTGAAATCCGTCAACCGGTTCTGGAGAAGAAGATTTTTGAAGGGTTTTTACCATATATGGGCATGGCGGCCATCTTGGTCATGTGAGCTGGATTATTTATATATACATTGGTTACCCCATCCTATAGATGCTTCACATAAAATTTGGCTTTGATTGGCCAAGCGGTTTCAGAGGAGAAGATGTTTCAATATTATGGAGATATACATGTATATTGCCCCGGGGTGGGGGCATATGAGCCCCTGGGGTCCATTTTTTTTCAGAATCATTAATATTCAGTCCTACTGCCCATTTCCTGCAAGACGTTCACTTTAAATGACATTTTAAAAGTTTTCCCCATTCAAATGCATTGGCAACCTATGTTGACCTTGCCGTAAAATAGGTCAAGGTCATCACAGGGTCATGATTTATATACACATTGTGGACCTTGACTCCCTTATGCTACATGCCAAATTTCAAGATCCTAGGCCTTTGGGTTCTGGAGAAGAAGATTTTTGAAGGGTTTTTACCATATATGGGCATGGCCGCCATCTTGGTCATGTGACCTGGATTATTTATATACACATTGGTTCCCCCTTCCCATAGATGCTTCATGTAAAATTTGGCTTTGATTGGCCAAGCGGTTTCAGAGAAGAAGATGTTTGAATATTATGATAATATACATGTATATTGCCCCGGGGTGGGGGCGGATGAGCCCCTGGTGCCCAATTTTTTTCAGAATCATTAATATTCAGTCCTACTGCTCATTTTCTGCAAGATTTTTCCTTTAAATGACAATTTTACAATTTTTCCCATTCAAATGCAAAGGCGACCTATGTTGACCTTGCCGTAAAATAGGTCAAGGTCACCGCAAGGTCATGATTTATATACACATTGTAGTACTTGAGTCATCGATGCTTCATGCCAAGTTTGGTTGAAATCGGTCCAGTGGTTCCGGAGAAGAAGATTTTTGAAGGGTTTTTACCATATATGGGCATGGCGGCCATCTTGGTCATGTGACCTGGATTATTTATATAAACATTGGTTCCCCCTTCCCATAGATGCTTCATGTAAAATTTGGCTTTGATTGGACAAGCTGTTTCAGAGAAGAAGATCTTTGAAAATGGTGGATGACGGACGGACGGACGGACGACGGACGGACGACGGACGGACGGACGGACGGACGGACGACGGAGCATGGGTACACTATAAGCTCACCTTGTGAGCCTGACGGCTCAGGTGAGCTAATAAAAAAAGTCTGGCCTAATGCAAAGATTTACAAATACATGTACATCAAGGTCTAGGAGCTAGACTACCGAAAGCATGTACTTAAGATGGTTGTAATGTGTGACCTCATTTTTGACTCAGATAAGGAAACTCTAACATTTCGCAGTGCACTGGTATCAGTGATTTTTGTGACCCCTTTGGTACACCATAATTGGCACCCAGTAACCCTGATTATTGCATAAAAACCTGTGTCACATGATATTAACAAAGAAAAAAGCCATGTATAATTGAGGTGATTCACATGACATTGTGCATGTGCTGTTAATACACCGCATTTATTAATGCTCGTTACCGGGCACCACACAAAGCATGTGCTAATAATGAGTAACTGAAGTCCACCCGGAACTAGCATGAGAATGAAAGCTTTTACAATTATGAAAATGTGACGAGGCTGTAAAATATACTGCACCATCACTTCTTTCATTTTTGCAGAATTTATGCAATAATAGCAATCAAAAATGATTTTGTCATTCATAAACATTCGCTGAGTCCCAAGGGTAGTGTTGAAAACCGAGTGCGTATGCATAGCCTAGCATAGCCCTCGGTTTTCAACACTACCCTCAGAGCCTAAGTGATCATGCTTGATCCCTATAAAATTTATAAGCTATCTTGCCATGGCGAGTGACAGAACTTCCACAAGCACTAGCTTTTCCTAAAGAAACAAAGCCTAAAACTAACTGAATATTTCACTGACAAGCCTTTATAATTATAGTTCAACCTCATTATAACATGAAACTACAAGTTCAACCTTATTATAACATAACTACAATATTACAGAGTTTTCAGTATAACACAACTATTTTACTTCCGTTCCTGTAGTTAAAACCTCTATTACAACAGGACACAGCCGATATGGTTATAATGAGGTTGTACTGTATTTGCTAATGAACACACCCTTTTCCAATTAAAACAACAGGGGTGGCAGGTTCAATCCCGGGCTTCTCCAGTCTATAAACTGAGGTCCCGTCTCCATATGACCTTAGCTGTTGGTGGGATGTTAAACCCTTTAAAATCAACCAACCATTAAAACAAGTGCTTTTCTTGGCAAAATACTAAACAGCCCTACACACCAAATATAAAGGCCCTACACACCAAATATCCCTACTAAACATTGTCGGACCAAGTTGTGTTGAAACCTTGAAGACAGGTTATCTCACAACCAAATCTATTATTAGACATTAGGAAGCATGCGGTAGGGCTCCAAATACAAGGCTTTCCGTGAAAAGTCATCCTTACCATCATTTTTTCCACATCTCTATTATCCTGTACTGGCGAATTCAACAATGGTGCAGGTTTAATCACTGTATTTGACGAAACATTATTTATGATGGGGGTGGGAGATTCCTCCCTGTCCCCGTTGGTGCTCAAACTCGAGACTGATGACCCCACAGACTTTGGCGTCTCTGCGAGAGGACTAGATCGATTGGTGTCAATCTTCGGTCTCTCTGATTCTTCTTTACGAAAACTAGACTTGAGAAGGCGAGTCCGCTCTGCCACTGACGGTGGTTTTTCAGGGAGGGGAGGAGCTGGCCCTCTTGACCCGTGCCCCACCGGCGTTGACCCTCCACTTCCATTAGTGCTTGCCATAATTCCAAAACAATCGAAATAAATGAAATCCAACACACAAATCTGAATCACACTGCTGGTAGATTACACATCTGGCATTAAAACTGCCAGGATAATTTCATATCCAACCTAAGAATGTGAATTAGTGTGTATACAATTTGAGCCCCGACGCGAGAAAACCGGTCTTCGGGGGTTTCCAACTAGGTCCCACACAAACTAGCCTGTACAGTCTCAGAAGCAGGCTGGAAGCTAGAAATTCCGGATTTATGAAGAAGAGAAATCGTACTATCTGTGTAGCGAAAACAAAGGCGCTGATCAGCTTCGCAGTTACTGCGAAGCTGATCTGCGCCTTTGTTTTCGCATAGGCAAAAATTCGGATTTCTCACGACGCGGCTCATATGATTTTCTACTAGCTATAAATCTCAACACAGCCTCCACAAACAACTGATGAAAACAGATTCTTATCAAATGTTCATGAAGTTTTCACACACAAGGCAGGTCAATCAGTAATTGGTTTATATCTCCAAGTTTTGGTTTATATCTTTATCATAAACACTTGAAACATTACACTTTAGGTAATCGACAAAACATAGAAAGATTACCAGTAATTTAATTATCAGCCATGTGACTAAAAACCCTGGCTCCTGTGCAAGATATATAAGAAAATGAGCTAAATTTGATCAAAACCAAGATAGGTTTTCTTGCAAAATGGCTCTAGTTGAGTTCATGATGCTAGGAGCAAAAACAAAAATTTTGTTACAACCAAAACAAACAGTAACATTAACTAGAAATCCTCTGTAAACAAAGAATTTATACGAAAATCTTTCTAGACAGTATATGAGCCGTGACGCAAGAAAACCGGTCTTCTGGGTTTCCAACCAGGTCCGACACAAACCGGCCTGTGCAGTCACAGAAGATGGCTAGGGGCTGGAAATTTTGGATTTAGAAAGTAAAGGAATTGTACTATCCATGTGGCGAAAACAAAGGCGCTGATCAGCTTCGCAATTGCGAAGCTGATCTGCGCTTTTGTTTTCCCATCGGCAAAAACCTGATTTTTCTCATGAGGCTGCTCATACAGTAATCCATTAACTACACACAACTACTGTCTTTGTTTATCTTGGGTTAGGAATTATCTGCCCTTAATTAACTAAGCCGCATCATGCAAAAAACAGCTTTTAGTATGTGGGGAAACAAAGCCATAGATCAGCTGCCCAGTAACTGCGTAACTATTTAGACAGCAACCCTGTTCCTCATTTAAAGTATATGTCTGAAGCCACCTTCTGTAGGTTTTCTCGTACTGTGCCCAATTAACTGAGCTGCATCATTTGAGCTGCGTCTTGAGAAAACAAGATTTTTGCCTATGCAAAAACAAAGCTGCAGATCAGCTTCACAGTAACTGCGAAGCTGATCAGCGCCTTTGTTTTCGCTACACTGATAATACAATCTCTCTTCTTCTTAAATCCGAAATTTCAAGCTTCTAGCCATCTTCTGTGATGGTACAGACCAGTTTGTGTCAGACCTGGTCAGAAACCCCAAAGACCGGTTTGCTTGAGTCATGGATCAAATGACTCAAACCAGTTTTCTCATGTCATGGCTCAAACCAATTTCTGGAGTCAGGTCTCATTTTACAATGCACAGAGACTGAGTCACAAATCATAGTTTGTCAAGGAGCTCTAAAATAATGGGAAGTTATTGACAAAAAATACACATTACATATACAGGAAATTAAACAAATTCCTAGCAATCTGCATAAAACAAAAGGACATACTAAAAATAATGAGACTTTCTATTTATCAGCTACATTAATACACCAGTCATTTGTATAACCGGCCCCTATGGGAATGGGGACAGCAGGGGCATGGCAGCTGAGATTTAACCTCAGGGATGTATGTCCATTTTAATTTAGCAGGGCTTTTGAAACTGAAAAGTTAAAAGTAAGAATAGAGGGACCAGGAATCAATGCAATAAAATTTAAAGTCCCAAAATAGAAAATACTTAAAACATGACAAAACATTTTTCCGACAACACACACAAAGAGAAGAATGACTAGCTCTTTCCAGGCCTAGAAAAATCCACACGTCCGCTCGTATTTACGAGTGAAAGTTCGATACGGGCGAGTGGAAATTTACCCTGGCTCGCCCGACAAGACGAGTAGCATTTTCGGGACTGACTCGAGGCAGTAAATGTCCGTAAATGTAAAATCAGCTGAAGATTTCGTTTCCGATTGTCAACCGGATGTTTGCACTACGTCACTAGTCCGCAATTAATGAAATTCAATAAAATCCGGTACATGGTCCAAATACCGAAAAGCGTTGGTCATTTTATTCACTGCGCGCCGTACTATCGAGACTTAAGACGTCCCGTGTTTTATCTCCATGTGATAAAACGGCTTACACCAAAAGTCAAATACAGTAATCGAGATTTTCCATTTTGATATCGAAAGTAGACAAAAAATGTCGAAGCAGGGCGATATTAGTTTTTGATGATTTTTGTCTCTTTTGAAATCCAGATTTTAAGGACGAGTGCACCAGCAGTAAGGACGAGTGAAAATTGTTAACAACTCGCCCCACAGGACGAGTAGGTCCTCAGAAAAATTTCTAGGCCTGTCTTTCCCAACAACATGGATACAAATCATTGATGCATAATATGAGCATCAAATAAGCTTTATTGCAGCTTTGCTCAGAGGCCAAATTTTGTTATTTTTGACATAAATTAAATGTATTAAACTGCACTTAACTGTAAACTGAATTTAAACCTAGGTACAATTCAATTAGGTCTCAACTATAAACTTGTAATTATAAGTGCCCAAGGACCAAGAGATGTAATGATGATGATGACTTCATACTGTACTGTAACCGCCAGAGAAATATTTGATAATTTATTGAATCATTAAGCCTCATCATGAGAAAACCTTATTCGTGATATGTGAAACATTGAAGCTGATTTTCAGTTTTTTAACGGTAGTTTTCACTTCATGAATTGTACAATCATCAACATTGTCAGCCACTAGCCACCCCCATTTGTGCCTGGCTGGAAACTCGGCAAACGGTTTCTTTCAATCTGGCTCATATGAGCCGCGACGCGAGAAAACAAGTCTAAGGGGTTTCCCACCAGGTCTGACACAAACCGGCTTGTACAGTCACATAAGAATGCTAGATGCTTGAAATTTTGGATATAAGTGGAAGAGGACTGTACTATCTGTGTAGCGAAAACAAAGACACAGATCAGCTGTGCAGTAACTGCACAGCTGATATGCGTCATCTTTTCGCATAGGCAAAAATATAGTTTTCTCATGATGTGGCTCATATTATAACATGGCAGAACAGCAGCTTCCTTTCAATAAAAACAAACCAAGCATGGTGGGGAGGAGGTTTACAAGATCATTTTGTTGCAGTTTGTCAATATCTTTTTTGTTTATTTCCTTGATATACATTTTAACACAAAGCTTATGAGACTAATATATGCCCTTGATTGTTTATAACTAATACTGTAAATTCGGAAATCTTCGTTTGACTTTTATTTCGCGAATCTCCTACTTCTGAATTATTTGCGAGGTTTTAATTTGTGAATGAGTGTTCTAGCAGTCTTTATAGCTTAAAGAGATTCTTTCTTAGTAAGAACCTTGAATTTGCGAGGCAACAAATTCGTGAATATTCATGAAAACAAAGTTCTTGTGAATATTTCCAAACTTAATTAGAGTACTACAGGGAGATAAGTTGTCTTGCTGAAGTAGACTACATGTCAGAGGTAGGAATCAAACCCAGGACCTCTTCCTTCATAGTTCTGTGCTCTTTCAAGATTATTTTTGCTCATATGAGACAGGTAAATCAGTAGGTGGGGCGAAAACTGGATAACCATGAGAAACACCACCTGGCTCGAGCCCACACCAGACACAGCAGTGAGATGATTGACAGTAATGAAATATCAGCACTCTTAACCACTCAGCCACGGGGTATGCCCTGAATTTTTGCTTGAGTCTTCAACCATAGCATTGCTATGTCTCTAAACAAACCAAATAAACAACCCAAAATGCCAATTATATGTAATACACTTTCTTAAGAGGAACCTGATATAGGTTTGATACATCAATGCCAAATGCATACATCTTTCACAGCAATAAGAGTATTTAGACATGCAAAGAATTCAAAATTATCATGTTTGAATACATGAAACTGGAGGTAAAATTCTTGACATGATTCCAGAATGTCTTGAAATATCTTGATTAATCAACAATTCATAAAACTATAATAATGTGCAGCAAAACATTCAAGAACAGTCATATGAGCCGCCTCGTGGGAAAACCAACAATGTGGTTTCCGAACAGGTTCGACACAAACCAGCCTGTACAAGCACAGAAAAGAGCTAGAAGCTTGAAATTTTGGAGTTAAGTAGAGGAGGAATTGTACTATCTGAGTAGCGAAAACAAAGGCGCTGATCAGCTTCGCGGTTACCGCGAAGCTGATCTGCGTCTTTGTTTTCGCCTATGCAGATTGTTGGTTTTCCCATGAGGCGGCTCATATCAAAATTGCTGTAAAAGCAAATTCATTATCTTGCATGCAGTATGTGAGTAAAAGAGTAAGTGAGGGAGCAATGTCCAAGTGAGTGAGCAATGAGTGAGTCAATGAGTGAGTGAAGGTGAGTGAGTGTCATACATAGGTCATAGACTGTTAAAGCCTCGTCTGAAAGGCTAAAGAAGCCCAATGTCAAGTTATAAAGCCTAGCTGTTTAACAACTACACGGCAGAAGCTTCTCTTGCTGCATTTTCATTAGACTGGCTCCCGTTGTCAAAATGGTTGTTTATCAATAAAACAGGCATACTCAATACATGGCTCAAAATCTTCTGATGTCTCACTTTTGTTCTGAGGCTGTGAAGAGAGGTAAATCTTGATGCAAGAAATTTTGTGGAGGTTATAGAACATGATGAATGTACTGTAGTGTTATATTAAGAAAATATTGAACATAGGACTGGAGCCAGTCTACATTTTCATTTCTTTCTTTCTTTCAACAACAACATCTGTTCATAGCATGTTAATCTGTCTATTATAGCTAAAACTTCACAAATATGCATGTTGTCAGGGTTTTTTTTTTATGACATAAAGGCCCAAATAAACGGCAAAGCTTGGAAACTGTAATCTATAAGAATACTAGGCAGTCAACCTGTCTCCTACATCCTCGTGAACAATTAAAACTTATTCTATCGCTCTTTAGGGTAAATGCATACATGCTGGTCGTTTATCCCAATCTTTACGATTTTTACCACATACCAAGGTATTTTCACCTGATAAAGTACAGTATGCATCAATCAATCATTACAGGTGTCAATCAGCTGGTAGGTCTGGAATGTTGCACAGTCTACTGGGACTGAAGTAGACTGGCATCAGTCTCAGAGATAAAGTTATCCCACTACTGTAGCACAGTCAGATGTTGAATCTCATAGATAAACCCTGCTAAAATCTCTGAGACTGGTTCATTCCATTTTCCTACCAACCAGGATTCTAGCCGGCTCTTAATTTTTATTTTGATAAGGTGTCAGTTAAGAGTTCATAACCCCAGGTCAAATTAGTTACACATGTGCTATTAATGATCCAGCTGATTGTAGCTTATATCCCAGGAAATCTTTATCTGTTGATGTTAAAGGAAGTGCAGCAACTTGTAATAATACTGGAATTTAATTTCAATCTATAAAGTTATACATATATTAAAGTGTAAAGCACTTTGTTGAAGAATCTATCTCCATGGGTTTATTCCTTCTTCAGCTGACATTTAAGATTAATACAGATGGATTGAATGAAGGACTTTTCTACGGAAACTCCTTGATTGAATAAACTGAACTAAACAATGGAGTTTGCACATATAATTTACATGATTTAAATTATCGTCTGTATAATTTGTTTTAAAAAAGTGAAGCACATTTCTAAGTCAGTCATTGTGAAAAATATTGTCTGAACCAACATTTGAGCCGCCGCATGGGAAACCACACAATCTGCATAGGCGAAAACAAAGGCGCAGAACAGCTTCGCTGTACTTAACTGTGAAGCTGACCAGCGCCGTTGTTTTCGCTACACGGATAGTACTTTCTAAATCCAAAACTTCCAGCCTATAACCATCTTCTGTGACTGTACAGCCCGGTTGGTGTCGGACCTGTTCGGAACCCAAATTGTTTGTTTTCTCACGCACAGGCTCAGACGAGTAACAACAATTTTTATCCATTTTTCATTCACCAGTCTTTACAAAATATCCATCAATAACTTGCGCTGATCAAAACAGCAAAGTATGATATTAAAAATGTTAAAATGTCAGTCTCTTCAATTTTCTTTGACTAGTGAAAGTTAACATGCAGGTAACATTCTGCCTCACATCTATTAAACTTTCTTCGAAGATCTGATGGTAATTCCCCAAACATAATTACTGCAGCCAGGCTTATCTTGACAGATAAACATTAACAGCGGGAAGGACAGTTAGAAATGATTGCTATCTCAGTTGATTACATCAATGCTCTCTGGACTTTACTAGTCCAAGAAATTTTTACCTCAGAGATTTTTGTTATCAGTAAGCTAAATTTTTTCATACTTGGTATTATTATTTTTTTTTTATTTCTTGGACGCTTGCTAGTCTAGGACTGAAGGTGAATCAATGAAAAACTACCTGTATACCTACTAGAAAACTTATATTATGCACAAAGGCTACAGCCAAGGGAAGCAACCTGAGCTTCAACAAATCTTACCATACAGGCCTAGCATCAGTTATGGCTCGTAAGTGAAAAAAGCAATAATAAAATTATATTTGCTCATACTGCAATAAGCATCAGACTCGTCAGACTTTTGGTTTGGTTATGACTTAACATCCTATTCAACATTTTTTCAGTCATGCTGAAACTGTGCCACCACTCACTGGGCGGTAACCAGTCTGGGCGGGCGGGGGGGGGGGGGGATTTTAATATTTATGAGCAGGATAAATTTTAGTCTTAGCTGAGCTGAGCATAAAAATTTTTATAACCTAAGGGTCTGTACTCTACCACTAGGTCACCATGCTCTCATGTGGACTTGACTTGGTGCATGCTTCCTGATCTCTGAAAAGTCTATTGGTACAAGGGAGACAAATCTTATAGCCACTTCTGCTTTGCAAAGCAAAATTTTTCCCCTTGCTAACCAAATAAAGTTGAACTTACCGCTGTATGGCTGTGTGAGGCTGTGACCAGCACATGAAAAATAAAGAAAATAAATCATTAGATATGCATGAAATAACACATGATCTTTTAAAAATTGTAACAACCTCTTCAAACTTGGTCTTTGTATTTTGTGAAACTTCCCAGTCAACAATTTTTCAGTGATATTGAGACAAAGTCACAGAATTTTGGTACCAGTTAGAGCACAAGTACTATAGGGAATTAATATACGAGCCTGTGCGTGAGAAAACCAACAATTTGGGTTCCAACCAGGTTCAACACAAACCGGGCTGTACAGTCACAGAAGAAGATGGTTAGAGGCTGGAAATTTTGGATTTAGAAAGCAGAGGAATTGTATTATCCATGTAGGGAAAACAAAGGCGCTGATCAGCTTCGTGGTTACCGCGAAGCTGATCTGCGTCTTTGTTTTCGCCTATGCAAATTGTTGGTTTTCCCATGCGGCGGCTCAATTTTACTTCTTTTTCAAGGAGTCGGAGGCCAAAAGACCATCATGCTTCAGGATTGCTTCCCCATACTTTAGTTTTGATTAACACAAAAACTATGGTTTGCTTAATAAAAGATTACCCTTTTACATGATCGCTTCCTCATTGTTTTGGCTGAATCCTGGTGTGACCCAATTATCTAATTTAATACATACATGTATGAAAAACTTTAAATGATTTTATTTCTTGTTTTCACTTCTAAGTATTATTATGCATCAGTCATTTGTAACCACGGCTCTTCTCCCCCACCTACTGGACTCTGGAGGTTAAAAGTATGCTCTTTGCCCTGCTATTCGCAACAGAAAATCTCCAGGGGTAAGGATCTTAATATCAAACCTGTCATACTTCTTGCACTGCCGGGACTATCCCCCACCTTCCCTGTAAGTGTGTGGTGGGGAAGGGGGGGGGGGGGGGGGCGGGGTTACAAATGACTGGTGCATTCGTTTTATTATCATACTGTAAACAATCTGATATGAGGCTTAGATAGAAGAATGCATGCATAATACTATAGCAAAAGTAATATTAAAACCAATACTGCAATTTCTCTTTCACAAAGATAAGCATTCAGTTTAGATTTCAAAGAAAAGCTCTGTTTGACACTGCATTTGGTAATAAGTTAGAAATTATCAATTTATTAAGATTAAAACTACAAATCGGATCAAATCCTCATACATGGCAGTTTGAAAAGAAACAAAATTCTTACAGAAGTCCATCTTCTATAACCTAAAAGCATCCATTCAAGTTGAAGTGATCACTTAGCTGCCTTTATTTGAACCCCCAAGAGGAATCCAAGCAAAGACAGTCAGAAATGAGGTTTAAAGAGGAAACAATGTCATTGGAAAATAGCACAGAAATTGTCAGAGGGATCCCTGTAATCTATACACTAGATTATGAAGTGGCCCCCAAAGAACAAGTCTTAGTGATGGTTCTGCAAAGGCGAATGGACATGGGGCTGGCTATAGAACTGCATTTAACGGTCATGCACATTCACGTTTATTCCGAGTTACAACCAAAAAGGCAGATTTTCTCCTGAGGTAGCACAAAGACTGAAGAATGCTTTGTTTTAACCATTACATGTAGCATTGATCCAGGACCAAAAAAACATGTTGTAAAGAACCAAGCTTTGTATATACCATAGTCATGTAACGGTTGTAACTGTTAATACTGTTCTTTGCAAATGGTAGCAATATTAATAGAAGATTGATCTTGAAGTGCTTACATACAGATAAAATGCATAAACTTTGCATAAAAACTGCAAAATTGTATTTCTTAAAATGATACAATTAAAGAAAGTTCATGGATATCCAATTAATGTGGATTTTTACAGCACTTCAAAGGTCTGGATAAATGGTTAACAAGGTTTAAGAGATAAATGTTAAACAGTTTACAATAATGATTCTGGCAGAAACATGCTTCAATCATAGTTTTATTGCTTCCTGATAGAGCACAGAGGAGGCAATGGTAACCAGCTGTCAGGACGGAACACAGAACCTTCAACAAAACTAGGCTACCAACTGAGCCTTTGCATGAGAATTCCGATCAGGTTTCCGATCAGGTCCAATACAAACTGGCATGTACAGTCACAGACTTATGCAAGATGCTTGAAATTTCGGATTCAGTAAGAAGAGAAATTTTACTATCCGAGTAGCGAAAACAAAGTCGCTGATCAGCTGTGCAGTTACTGCACAGCTGACCTGCGCCTTTGTTTTCGCATATGCTAAAAACTAGTTTTCTCATGACATGGCTCAATTTATATTATAAAAGCTATAGCATGGGATTACTCCTTGCAAAAACTACTGGAAGCTGATTGCCGATACTTAGTGCACATTTTTCTTTAATCAGCAAATATGTTGACTAGCTGAGGTATGGTTTTGCACACCAGTCGACAATTTTTCAGTGATATTGGGATGGAGCCATCCCGAGCCAACCTGTCCAGATCTCTCATGTATGATACTACTGCTATAGGTCACCCCCAACAATTCTTTTTTTAAGAATAGGACAGTTTTGACTATAGGGTTAGAGAAGATTCTGTTTGGCCTGACAGCTGGTTACCAATCCGAGGTTTTTCAATACCAGGACATGACGCAGCACTTTGTAGTTGTATTTTCTTGACCTTCTCGCTCACTGATGTTTCTGTAGCAGTATCAGCATCGCCATCCGTTTTCTCTTTAAATAACATTAACCCATTTTCGACGAATGGATTCAACCATCATTATCGCTTGGGTGAGTCCACTGTCATTTATAGGGGGATAAGGGGTGATTTTAGTGCTATGCTTGTGGTCCATGGAAACAGACCATGTTATAGGTGAAAAAAAATGATTTTTTATTTATTTTTTTTTATTTCAATAGACATGATAGACGTATAGCAAAACAATGCCAATGCACCAGTCATTTGTAACCACTGCCACCCCCCCACCTCCCCACCACCTACATGGAAGGGCTGGGATTTTGACTTTTCTGCTTTCAGTGTCCTGCTATAAGCCCCACCCACTAGGGACAAACTAGAGGTCAAAACCTTGTTCTTTGCCCTGCCCTTCGCAATAGGAAATCTCCTTGGGGTAGGGATCCTAATGTCAAACCCTGTCATTTCCCCTATCAATCAAAAAGGAATTGACCCGCATTTTAGCCCAGCTATATCTTTCCCCGTAGGGGTGGGCTGTGGTTACAAGATGACTGGTGCATAATCATTTTGGTAGCCATGATATCACTGATATGGTTGAGGTATAGTGAAAATCGCATAAAAGTGATTCAGTTTTCTTTTGATGCAGCTAATGTGATTTCTTTCCAGCAAAAGCCAGAGACAAAACTTTGTTTATTCTGCCACAAAACAATTTATAAATTTCTTTTATTTACAATTCTTATAAACTGAATAGCTTTTTGAAGTATTCCACTTGCTTAAAAATTGTTTGTTTCCTTTAATTCTTAACATCCTAATCAGCAATTTTTCAGTCATGTTGGGAAGTAGCCATTTCACAAGTACTAGGGGAGTAAATGCGTCTTGCCAAGAAAAGTTAATTTCTCATTTATGTACATCACATGCGTAAGGCATACCTGTGTGAAATTTTGAAATGGTAAATAACAACATTCAAGACCCTGTTAAGCTTATAAAAGTACTAATTACTGCATTTCACCTTGTATTTGCAGATAATGAATTACTTCTCATTACAAATTCTGTACTGGGTGAAGTGAAATGAGATACAAGACCAAATTCAACAACAGATGAGCAATAATCCCAATAAAGACATTACCATGACAACAGTTAAGGGGATCATTGGAGATGTTAGCTTAAACCAGACAAAAACCAGTCCCTGTTTGGATAAATCAATAATGCATAAAGCTAATGAGTCAAGCCATCAGAAAAGTGTGTCCTTTGTAAATTTTTGCAAAAGTTAAACTGTCTTTTACCTACCCTGTTTCTCAGGCATGGGTCAGTCAGTTGGCAAGTATTTTACTCTTTGCTGTTTCCTATCCAAAATTTTTAGACTTGGTGTAGGAAAATATTTTCGGTTTACTCAGAACATGCAGAAAAGCTTACTAAATATTGCCTTGTGAAATTGTTATAAAATTTTACAAAAACTGATAAATTTTTGGAGGGAAAAAAGTACTTGAGAAGGGGCAAAATAATGGGATGGTCGCTACTTTCCCCTAGCCATTTTTACTATGGCACCAAGCCAGTCGGCAGTCACCATGCCCTTTTTCTGCAGTGCCATTACCTTTTTAAAACTATATTCTTTGCCCTACACTCTGGTACAACGTTTGACAAAATCGTACATAAAATAATTTTTGCTTTTGTTTGAAATCTGCAGAGACAAATTTGGCAAATTTTACAATATGAGCCAGTGCATGAGAAAATCAACAATCTGCATAGGCGAAAACAAAGACGCAGATCAGCGCCTTTGTTTTCGCTACACGGATAGTACACTTCCTCTTCTTCTTAAATCCAAAATTTCAAGCTTCTAGCCTGCTTCTGTGACTGTGCAGCCTGGTTTGTGTCAGACCAGGTCGGAACCCCAAATTGTTGGTTTTCTCATGCACAGGCTCATATGACTTTCAGGGTTACTGTGTATCCTTTTCACTTTTAAACTTGCTGTAGGAAGTGTTGATAATACCAATCAAAAGTAGTATTAGAAGACTACAGTCTACCGCTCACTTTTATCTAACGATAGCTTGTGTCACATATTATGTCAAACAACAGCAAATTTTTGTCCGAAAAAATTAACTAGCCGCCCGAGTCAACCGACTCATGCTTACAAAAGCTGTGCATGATGGAATATGAAAAACTTTCAGCAACACAATAATTGACTAACAAATGTATCTAGCTTTGTAAGGGACAAAGGGAAAATCTTTATCCAGCTGCCTGATTTGGATATGATTGCGTAGGAAAAAACATGAATCTATAGCCCCTTCAACCCCATTTTTACACAGAACAACAGGACCAATGGTCCTAGAAATCTTCACCTGAGATATACTTATAAACTTGTTTGACTACAATGGTAAAGGCAGGGCAGGGTCAGAAGAACCCCTGGAGTAAATGTCTTTTCAAATCACGAAAATTCAGTACATTTTACTGCAAGTTTTGCCCTTCAAATGACATTTTAAAATTTTTTCAAAAGTTTCAAAATCATAGGCCTTCTAGTTCTGAGGAAGAAGATTTTAAAAGGTTTTTGCTATTTAGAGCAATGGTGGCCATCTAGGTCATGTGACCTTGACAATTTATACAAACTTTCATTCCCCCTTCCTAAGGATGCTCCACATAAAGTTTGGCTTTGACTGGCCAAGCGGTTTCAGAGAAGATGTTTGAATATTTTGGTCATATTATTATGTATATAGCCCCGGGGCAGGGACAGACAACCCCCCTGGGCCCCAACTATTTTCATAAATATAAATCTTCTGCCCATTTGCTCATTCCTAGCAAGTTTTCTGCCATTAAATGACCGGGCAGACAACCCCCTGGGCCCAAAATATTTTCATAAATATAAGTATTCTGTCCATTTGCTCATCCCTAGCAAGTTTTCCAAATGATGTTTTCCTATTTTTCCCCGTTCAAATGCATGGGCGACCTAAGTTGACCTTGCCGTAAAAAAAGTCTAGGTCATCCCAGGGTCATGATTTATACAAATTTTGTAGAGCTCTATTGCCTGATGCTTCATGCCAAGTTTCAAAATCATAGGCCTTCTGGTTCTGGAGAAAAAGATTTTTAAAGGTTTTTGTTATTTATAGCCCTGGCAGCCATCTTGGCAATCTGACCTGGACCATTTATACAAACTTTCGTTCCCCCTTCATAAGGATGCTCCACATGAAATTTGAATATGATTGACCAAGCGGTTTCAGAGAAGATGATTGAAAAGTGTGAACAACGACGACGGACGATGGAGCATGGGTATACTATAAGCTCACCATGTGAGCCTAACGGCTCAGGTGAGCTAAAATTTAAAAACAGGGGTTTGCAGGGGTATACCTAATTTTCTTATTTTTGATCCAACACATACATTGTGGGCACTTGTTAGAACTGCCTCAAAACATTTCCAATGAAACTTTCAATTTTTGCTTCTGAAAAAAATCTCTGGATATTGCATCCTGGGCAAATTTTCGTAATGCTTTAGTCACTTGTGACCATGGCCCTCCCACACCCGGGGGAGGGCGGGGGATAGCCATGGAAATGAGCGGGGGCTTTGACCAAAGTTTCGCCACGGCAGTGCGGGGGAAATACCCGGTTATTTTACATAGGCTCAAAACATTGATTGTGGGTACACTATCAAACTGCCTCGCCGAGGCGGTTCTAACGAGTACCCACAATTCATGTTTTGAACCAAAAATAAGAAAATTAGGTATACCCCTGCATACCCAGTTTTACTATATGAAAGTGGGGTTTAAGGGGGTATTCATTGCACGGGCATGTTTTCCTGGTGTAAAATATCTTAATTATGAACATTTTTAATATACTGGGTTCAAGGAGGCTCAGAAATAAATGTATTGTAAAGTGTTGGACACTATGTTTAAAACTTTACAAAAATAACTGACTCCAGTTATTTTTTTCTCTCTCAAAACCATTACCCCCTCCACTCCCCCATCCCACACATATGCACACAAAGTTTAGTTATTTTGTATTTTCCACACACACACAAACTCATTGACATGTCTGTTGAATAAGTTGTCCAGGTCGAGATGACTTTGCCCAAAAGTTGTGGACCGAGATAACCAAGAACTGAACTTATAAAAACAATCACTGGACTTACAATAAAGGATATGGCGAGTGTAAGAACAAGGACAAGGAGCGAGCAGTGTTAGTTACGTTTGTGAAGTGTATTGCTCTACATATTGGTCTAGGGTCATACAGTGATAAAACACAGTGTTAGAAATAAGCAATTGCCCACTTGCCCCCCACGGGTTGAAATTGCTGGGGGCAAGTTGACTGACTTGTAAGGTTGCCCCCTGGACAACCTAAAATTCAGGAGAGGAGCTAAATAAGCAGTTTGCTTCTGCTCTGATCCTGTTTGACTGTGTATATTCATGTTTGTATTATATGTTATCAGATGAAATAAATATGTTTAAACTAACCTAAAATTCTAGAAAAATAATTTTGTTCAAGTAGTTTTACTTATTAAAACATTTTTTTTATCTCTTGATAGCAGTGTAATAATCTTGAAACAGCTATTTCAGTGTTAGAAATAAGACCGATACAGTTACTTGTCCGAGGGGCAACCTGAGAGGGTTTTGAACTTGCCCCATGGGATTCGAACTTGCCCATACTAAAACGCTGATTTTCACGAACAAAGCTTTATTTTGGTTTTTAGTTTTGTATAAGTTAAATAGCTGTTTCAAGATTATTACACTGCTATCAAGAGATAAAAAAAAATGTTTTTAATAAGTAAAACTACTTGAACAAAATTATTTTTCTGGAATTTTAGGTTGTCCAGGGGGCAACCTTACAAGTCAATCAACTTGCCCCCAGCAATTTCAACCCGTGGGGGGCAAGTGGGCAATTGCTTATTTCTAACACTGCTATTTATGATGGTACCATCGAAATTCGGTGTAGTTAATGTTTAGTTGTAATGTACAGCTCTCTCTTAAATCCCAGGTTCATTACAGTTCTTGCACACATGCAGTGACACATACTGTACCAAAATATAATCGAGAAATTGTTCACTTTCATGTGTCAACATAAGTATCCTTGATTATAATCACTAAGGTAGGATTTTCAGCCAGACGAAAAGTCCCTTCTAAATTCGGTGTAGTAGTAAACAAAGCTCAAAATAAAATTATCAAGTGATGACAGAACAGATTGATTAGCAGCAATTTGTAGCGCTGGATATCCCTAAAGTACTCATGGTAATCAGAATCATCCATTCTGTCTGGTTTGAATTTGGGATGAATTTAATCACAGGGACTACATTTTATTAAGAAATAGCTTTTGTTCCATGTTGAAAAAATGAGTGTGTGAATTTAAACTCTTGTGGGCTTGCACAAAATTGTTGCTCTGATACAATTTTCATACCATTTCAAAGTGCAAACATCAAGTTTTTAACTGGGGTTAAAAACTTCTAAGAACACTTCACACAGAGGGAGAAACTATGAAAAACATAAATTACCCCGAATTTCGAATTGCCCCGAATTTCGAAGGTTCCGCCATAACTTATACAAACTAGAAACCAAAATATAGCTTTGTTCGTGAAAATTAGCGTTTTAGTATGGGCAAGTTCGAATACCATGGGGCAAGTTCAAAACACTCTCAGGTTGCCCCTCGGACAAGTAATTGTATTGTTCTTATTTCTAACACTGAAAACACCCAGAAATTCCCCTTGTCCACTTAAAATTGTTAGACGCTAATGACCCATTAGGGCTGACTCGTTGTCATTCCCACCAGATCAATTTATTGTCGAGCTTTTTAGCAATAACTTGAAAATGGTCTTGCATTCTCTGAAATTGAAATAACAGGATCACTCCTGCACGATCAAGCTTTTAGAAGCTTAATAATTCATAGACATTTGCCTGTCTTCATTTGTAAATATACAGAACATTTATTTTGTTAACTTATGACTGTCTTCAAGCAAAGTGACATTATTTTGATCTGTGTTCACAAGTTTCATGTGGTTTCGGTTTGTCAACCCGGAAATGGTTTTATCTGACGTCAAATTCTGCACCGATTTTTGCAGCTCTTTCCATGAACGTATGGCCAGGCTTCAACGGTCATCAATCTGATTTGTCTTAGTCTTTGAATGCATCGGCCAAAATCTTTAATTCAACACAAATCTTGAGAAAATCTCACCCATGGCTTTTCCCTGTTTGCGTTCCTGATGAATCACCGCCACACATCACCACGCATGCGCATGGAGATTCCAGAATCTCTTCTATTTTTAGACGACTGCTGTTTGCGGATCGGGTCATCTCGACCCCAATAACCTCTTATTTGGCAAAACCTCGTTCTACAAAGGTCCATAAGCTTTGAACACAGGTTAGATAATTCATTTGTAAAATACTTAGACTCAAGAAAAACAAAATAAGTATGACATCAATATCTGAATCTGAATCCGAATAGTTTACTGGTGACACGCCAAATGACATTATTTCACCAGGGGGGATGGGGGAGAAATTAATCCCTTGAACGCACGAGTGAAGCGAACTTGGACACACAGTCATCAGACATTTCAGTAGAGGAGGTCATTCCAGTCCCTGATAGTCTGTGGAAAGAAACTACTTTTGTACGCTTCTTTGCTAGCTGAAGGTATCTGAAAAGCCAAAGAGTGTTGATTTCTACAACGCCTATTCTTTGGGATAAGGTCATCTGTGGGTATTCTGGCTTTACCCTTTAGACCTTTGTATAGCAATATAAGTCTACTATCATTCCTCCTTTTCTTAAGAGATTCCCATTTCAGTTGACCTAAAATGCCAGTCATGCTCCCAGTTTCAAAAACATAATTTCCCGTCACAAACCTTGCCGCACGATTTTGGACCCTGGAGGCCATGAGTGTGAGGGTCCCAAACTGAGCTTCCATATTCCAAGACCGGCCGCACCAGTCCTTTATAAACTGCTTCTTTCACACCTGAGGGACAAGAATACACATTTCTCCTCAAGAATCCGAGAGTTCTGTTAGCCTTTGTACAAACATTGGAAATATGAGTATTCCATTTCAAATCATTTGTGATAGTTACACCCAGGTATTTTATGCTTTCAACGTTTTCCAGTAAAGTGCCCTCAAGGGTGTAGTAAGCCTGAATCTTACTAGACCGTTTATTTGTCAGCTGCATCATGTTGATTTGACGGGTTGAAATCTCATTCCCCATTTTCTAGCCCAACTGCCTAAGCGATCAATGTCTCTTTGAAGTTTCAATGTATCCTCTTCATTCTTGATTTCACGATAGCAAACACAATCATCAGCAAAGAGTCTTATTTCAGACTATGCACATCATCATCACCCTGGTGAAATAATGTCATTTGGCGTGTCACAAGTAGACTATTCAGATCATCGTCATCATCATCATCATCATCATCATCATCATCATCATCATCAAGTAAAGCGTTAAAATCTAGATTGGCATGTCGAAAACCCTGTGCAAAATCTGTGCAATGCAATAAAAGAGTTGTGTGTGTTCAGTCTAAAACATTTGTCTCATCATCTAGTAGCGATGTGCGAGGGATCCCATACCAACCCGGAACGCCAGTGGTGGTGCAGTTGGTGACCACAGATTGTATGTGGTCCCAGTCGTTTATAGTACGTGGGGAGAATAAGTTGCAACCACACACAGCAACATGAAAACCACATCACAAATGTGACTTTTACAATTACACGTGTACACACTAAAGTGAGACCTACATGTATGTGCGTACCCCTGAATTTCAACGCGTACATGGTATGCACAGATCAGAAGTTTCTGTGTATACAGAGCGAAAAGTCATGCGTACATACGTAGTAAACACTCCTATCTATTTCTCTGTGAAGATCTTTATAGGGTAAATTCTTATTAAAATGATAAACTAATTATTAGGAATTAAAAATAAAACCGAGATCCTTTAAGAGCAGTGAGCACATTTATGAGAAAGGTGATGGACCATACCCTGGTTTCGGCTATTCAAGCCTCTTCAGTGACCCTTTAGATTTGGCAACATGGCGCCAAAGAGAATTACTGTAATTTTACAACTTTCAACAGGGTAGTCGATAAAAAGACTCGTATATAATCAAAGTGAGGCCAAATATATTAAACGTTGGTTAGAAAATGAATCTAAACCGATAATAATTTTCTAATATCTCAAAATACCCTCTCTGATCTCAAAGGACCAAAAGAAATAATATAATCTGCACTATGTACGGGGAGACTTTTTAGGGCCACCACACGGCACAACACCAGCTGCAGTAATAGCAAATGAAAATAAAACCGAGATCCTTTAAGAGCAGTGAGCAAATTTATGAGAAAGGTGATGGGCCATACCGCGGTTTCGGCTATTCAAGCCTCTTTAGTGACCCTTTAGATTTGGCAACATGGCGCCAAAAAGAATTACTGTAATTTCACAACTTTCAACATAGTAGTCGATAAAAAGACTAGATATGGTCACTCAAATTTATCCACCTGAACTTCAGTTAAACAAAGCCAATATCTCAGATACCGAAGCCCCCTTTTTAGATCTACATCTTTCTGTTGCAAATGGATTTGTTTCTTCTAAAATTTAAGCGCGATGACTTTGATTTTGATATAGTAAATTTTCCTTTTTTGGATGGTGACGTTCCTCGTCGTGCTTCTTATTGTGTATACATTTCGCAACTTATTAGGTTTGCTAGAGTCTGCAATCAGTTACAGACTTCAACGCTCGAAATAAATGTTTAACGGCAAAACTTCTCCAACAGGGATATCGGTATCATAAACTTCGAATAACCTTTTCTAAATTTTATCGTAGACACTATGAATTGATTTCCAAATATAATGTTGGGTTAAAGACGCCTCTAAGTGAGGGCCTTTCGGAACCTGAATTTTATGGTGACTTGGTTTACAAATTTAAGAAACTTAAAGGAATTAACGATTTTTCTTTTCAGTTCAGAAAAATCATAACACGTTACAGACGTATAGGTTATAACTTGAATGTTATGCGACAGTCTGCATGCTTAGTTTTTAACCCAATCATGGTTGATAACTATGCTGCCTTCTTTAATTGCACGTCGGTGGGTCGGGCGTCAGACTCTATGATGGCCCCGACTTAAAGCTATTCATTTTAGTTGGTTGGGGCCGGAGCTTCTTGTCTGTTGATTGGCCCACCGGGGTCCAACTGGTGTTTTTCTTTTGCTCCGGAGTTAGTAGGTTATTCGGCGCCCAGGGATCTCCATCGTCGGGCAGCATACTCAATCTGTGAGTCCTGGTTTTTGATTCATCAGGATGTTTATCATGATTTATTTGTTTGTTCTTGATGATTCATTGACTAGTTAGAGATTCACCACAAGGACCGAATAACTAACTAAATGTTATGAGACACTGCAGAAGCTGAGGGTGAGGTAAGGTACCAGTACCGGTTTAAGCCCACCAGTAACTTTGTGTAACTGCTCGTTCCAAGTCGATACTTCTGTGGTGGTTCTTTTTGTTTTATGTCTTGGTGTTTAAATTTTTTTGTGCTGTTGGCGCCTTATGTATGTTTTCATATTTTTAGTTAAGGTAACTGAGTGGCCACCTATTGGGAAAATAGCTGCTCATTCGGCTTACGATATGTTTCATGGTATAAGTACCTGATTGTTAGTTTGGTTTTTTCCCACCTCGGTTTTTGGAGTGGGAATCTTTTTCTGATTGCGCCTTTTCCTGATCTTTGCCTATTTGTACCTTCGTATAATGAAAATGGGTCCAAATATATTAAACGTTGGTTAGAAAAGGAATCTAAATCAATAATAATTTTCTGATATCTCAAACTGCTTTGGAAACTTTTAAGATTTTGGATAATCTATTACCAAGCTATACGTTTCATTGATCTTTAAAATTTAAAAACTATACTTAGAAAAACAATTGATGGATATGGTTTCTGTTTCGATTTCATTGATAAAGGTATATTTTTTCTACCCAAATAAACAATAGATATGTAGCAGAACTATCACTGTGCAAAGATTCTCGCAGACTTGCAGAAACATTGGAACACCCCTGAAATTGAAGTTCCAGCTGTTGCCTACCCTACCCAATTCTGCCATTCCTCCCCTCTTACTGGTTCATTCAACTGCGAAACTGTTTTGATAATCGAAATGCCAGTAGTTTTATGTCTAAAATGTACATTGAAAAAAATTCAGAAATCTGTGATTTTTGGTTAAAAACACGATTTTTTACCAATTTATTTTTTGGCTTAAAACGTTGCCCTTTAAGCTGCGAGTTTGGTACAGAAAACCGATTTGAGTTACGGGCATTAGTTTAAATTTTACAGCGTTTCAAGACATTGGCTAAAGAACTGAATTTGCACTACGAGATTAAAAAATTGTCAACACATTTTAAAAAACGCTGTTTTAAGAAAACCAGAGCGCACATTCAAAAACGGATATCAGTTTCATACTCACAGTGCAAAGGGAAACATTTTAAACGAAAAACAAAATGGTTAAAAAATGTGTTTTTTACCAAAAATCACAGATTTCCGAAATTTTCCCAAAGTGCGTTTTAGACATAAAAGTGTCGCCATTTTGATTATCAAAACAGTTTTGCCTTTGGATGAACCAGTAAGAGGGGGTGAATAAAAGATTCGGATAAGGTAGGGAGCAGTGATAACTTTAATTTTAGGGGGTGTTCCATCATTTCTGCAAGTCTGCGAGAAGCGCTTCTAGGCAACGCGAAAATTTTATGGAATCCTTGCACAGTGATGGTTCTGCTACATATCTATTAATTATTTGGGTAGAAAAAAAATATACCTTTAGGAATGAAATCGAAACAAAAAGCATATTCCTCAATTGTTTTTCTAAGTATATAAATATTTCTTTCAGATACCAAAATCTTGCTGGTCTTCTTACAACAGGGCAACTAGAAACTACAGAGTCTTGTGGTAGGAAATCTTTTCGATATGGGGCAGCCCACATCTGGAACATTCTCTTTAATGTTTCTTAATCAGGGAATTCGGAAGACTGATCCGGACCTGGGAGAGTGCCTCATGTAAATGTTCTATACGCTTGACTTTTTTTTGTAAGTTCAGCTTGTGATCTTGTTTATTTAGCTGTCTGTATTTATGGCAGTTTGCTTCTTAGTTTCATTTCAGTTTCTAGCTAGCATATCATTCCAGTTATTTTAGGTCCAATAATTATTTTCAATTTGTTTTAGTTACATTTACAACAACCTTTCAGTTTTAGTCTACCCTGCTAGTCTTTGTCTTGGTCGTGTTTGTCTTCTACATAGACTTTTCCTTTTGTTTTCGTCTTGAGATTCATTTGCGATTAGCCGCTGCGGCAGCAACTAGGATGCCCCACTCTCTCTCTCTGCTTCCTAGTCTGGCACAATTTTCGCTTTTCGACCCTTCTTCTAGGTAGATTGCAAAATTTGACATATGAAACCAATCTATTGCTATTATACCAATTTTGTTGCTTAGTATCCATTTTCACGCCTGTCTTTACTGTCATGTTTAACTAGCCATTCTTAAATGTGCATAGCATAAATTTAACCCAACATCACCCATCTTTATCATTTAGGTGAGTCCACTCTAATTTTAGGTTTTTCAGAAAAATGTTATTTCATATTTCGATTTAATTTCTTTCAGCAGTCAGAAAAGCCTCAGATAGGACGCCGCGTTCTGCGGCACCACATGTGGGGGCTATATTGCATGTTTGCATATGTCCCATTAGAAAGACGCCAGCCCTGGCTGAAATGAGTTAAATCTTTAATGTGTGCTATGTGGTCGGATTTGTATAAATTACTGTGATATAACTACTTTCATGTGAGGTTTGTTATTACTATAGGTATACTTGTACAGTCTTTCAATTTGTTTGTGGATAAAATAGCCTTAATGGATAATGTTTGTAAGTTAATCATGAGTACCGACGTTAAAATTTATCTGATCTTATCTTATGCATCTCGTTTTAACACCTAGTAAGGGTATTATCATCAGACCAATGATAGAAATACACTGCCCGCCACCAACCATCACATATCTCTGGGTTGGAAAAAAATCTTGTCCGACTCCCATTTTTCGAGGTACATGTAAAGCAATCAAGAGCATAGATAAGCTGGCTATTAAAGCTACCAGATTGTGGATTTTGCATGACTGTGTCGGATATATATAGGTACATGACTTTGTGAGTACATGTGGGAAATTTCTACAGATGACAATTGTCGTCTACTTTGAAACTACATGGAAACAGCAAAATAACGAGGTTCACTCATTTCTACTTTCGGTTTGGTACGTTCTATCCATAGACATGCGCGCAGCAGTATATTCTTTGAGGAAATATGGCATAGATGAGAAAACTCTTCGTAAGTTCTTTTCAGTGGTATAGTCAGTTTTCAATTCGTATGTGTTGAACGAATTCTAATGTAACACAGCATTTCTTTTCTGTGCTGTTCTTGTTGAATTTTGACTTTCAACTAATGGTTCAGTATAAGCCGTTCCCGTCCGTGTGGAGGTATTACGAAACATAGATGGCAAGGGCATTGAAATGTTATGTACAGAAGGGTATTATTTTCAAAGGGTCGCATGATGGTGTTCGAGAGTCGAAACGTATTTCTTCTTTGGTCAGAATAGTTACTGGCAGGCAGGCAGGCAGGCAGGCAAAGGGTCGCATGATGTTGTTCGAGAGTCGAAACGGATTTCGTCTTTGGTCTGAATAGATACTGGCAGGCAGGCAGGCGGGCAGGTAGGGAGATATGTTTGGTTTGTTATTAATAGCCACACAAGGCCCCTAAACAGACTAGGAAGAATTTAACAAAAATGCCGACCGGACCTAAATTCTTTGGCCGTCCTAGGCCCCAGAAAACCTTGTGAGATACATGTTGGGGCCTACTCCACAATTCACCGAAACACGCACGCACGCACCCCCCCCCACACACACACAGAAAAAAAAAAAAAAAAAAAAAGTTTAGTTTCATGACGAAGCTAATCGTTGGCCCCAGTAAACCGTTCCCTTTGAAAAAAGGTGTCAATCAAGCCAAACGGTTATGCCATTCTCTACATGGTCCAGAGAGCAGCAGCTAGATACTGTCTAAATGATTACAACTTCACTAGCAGTGTCACTGAAATGCTTAAAGTTCTAAACTGGCAAACACTTGAAAACAGAAGAATCCAATATTCACTTATCCTGTTATATAAAATCAAACACAACCTAGTTGCCGTAGATAGTCATCATCTAACTGAAACAAAAAAACTTAAATTTCTTTGTACCATATTCCCGGACTTTGTACCATATGAACTCATTTTTTCCCAGGACAATCAGACACTGGAATAGTCTCCCATACAGTGTAAAGGCCAGTCCCAGCCTAGGTGATTTCACATCTGGGCTGGCCACTGTCACATTCTAATCATCACACCATTTTATGTTTTTAACTGTAGTAAATGTAGCTCTTTTAGTTTCATGATCATTCATTTCATCAATGCCTTACCATCACCCATTTTCATCATTTTCCAGCTGTTCCCGACAGCGCCTGTGCCGGCTACGGCAGAATTTATAGACAACAACAACGAGCGGAGAGTTCACTGAAAATGGCGGTCGCACATTTTTAGAGGGAAATTGGATTTTTATAAAAACATGGAATTTGAAGATATTTCTTCAACCGGTTTTATACCAAAACACCTTTTAAAGATACTGACTGTCATTGAGAATGAGGAATTACGTCTATCGTGGAAGCTGATTAGATACTCGACCAGCTTTTCCCTGATTGTAAATGGTCTCGCCGGTGGCAATGGACAAACGTCGCCATCAAAGGAACCCGCTTCTGGAGGGAAAGTTGTGAGTCGGAATATCAATAGGCCTAAGCATCACCACGCTGCTGCTGATACCAGACTTGCAGAACAACCGAAGCGAAAGAAGAAGAAATCCCCAGCTCGAGTGGCCAGGGACCGTGAAAGGCGAAAGGCTTATTGGAAACATATCAAAGTTGCCAAGAAGTTGAGAGCCGAAAACCTCGCTGCCTATCACGCCCAGCTGCAAGAAACGAGAACGCTAGCCAGTCCACAGACTTCTGAGGACAGTCACTCTGAGAATACAGGGTGGATGGAACTTGTGTCAGTTGTTTCTAAGTCTCACAGACATTTGACCATTGAAAGTGGAACTGTTAAAACAGCCTGTGTTCAGTTGGATTCAAGTGAACTGTCAGCCGAGGAGGTTGAGTCTGAAAAGTCGAATAACTCGAGTTTGGACAGTGACGATGATCCTGATGCATTCGAGATGCCGGATATTTGTACCACTTGTGGCCTAAGTCCCCCAGAGGTGACACTTCAGAAATGTTCTTTGTGCAAACTTTCGAAGTATTGCAGCAAACAGTGTCAAAAAATTAACTGGCGTGAACATAAATTTGCATGTTCGATTGTGGCAGGTCAGGGATCGTCGAAGTGATTCTGTTTATAAATGTATATACAGTCAGTGTTTTAATCCCACGGATTTTAGTGAACACTTTTAACATAATTCAATTTTAATGTTGACTTTAACATGATTCTTAGCCTAAGGCATTTTTATCACCAAGTAGTGCTAATTCACCCGTTTAACCCATTGTGTGTTTTATTGGATGTCGATGTTGTGAATTTTAGAACAGTGATTGACAGTTACTGACTGTGAAACATTTTAGTGTTTTATAGACAGCTTTAAAATGACTTTTTAAGGTTTTACTCGTTTCTACGAGGTTCTCCTGACAGAGGAGGGATTTACTAACAACAACAACAACAACTAGCGTAAGCCAAAATGACAGGATAACGGCGTTTCAACATAGTTTGAAACAAAGCGACCATAGAAAATGACAACTAGAAAAAAGTTTCACAAATGGACCATTGATTTTACAGGGCATACACTCGGAAAAGGGTAGCCGATAATTACAAAACAATTTTGATATATCACTTTAGCGTTCCAAATGTATGGGACTTCGAAAAAGAACCAGTTGGTTGTATAATTGAGCAAGAAATACAGCTCAAGATTGCCAATTTCACTGGCCCCTGATCCGTTTGTTAGGGTCCAAGAAGGTGGGGTATGAAAGACCATGCCGAGCCCGAGCTGCCGAGCCCGAGCTGCCGAGCTGAGAATTTTGATTTCATATTTTGTCAAAGTTAAGGTTTGGATTTTACTAATGATGATTTTGGTAATTCATATTCACTAAATAAAAGCCTCAGCAATAGAAATTTCTTGAATTTCTAACAAAATTATAATTTTATTTTCATTTTCCCCTCCGTCAGGGGTATGAAAGACCCAGCTGACAAAATTTATAATTTTAGTCAATTAGTTCCTTTAGAGCAAAAGTATACCTTTTTTGGCTGAGTCCAAATGTTACATGTGTTAAATCCATCATAATCATCACAAAATATTGAGGAAAGTTAATATATTTACAAATTTAAATGGCTTTTTTCCCTTTTTTGTCTATAATCCAATATGTCGGATAATCGATTTTTTACAGGTAAAGTGAAAAAACCAATGGGCAGAAATAGACCGAAACGGACCTATGGTAAACCCCAGTACTGTTCTAGGAGACCGGGTTACATCCAGATACGAACAAGTTGCATTGTTTGAATTTTGAGTTATGTTCAGGAAAAATAATTAGTTATAACTAACCAAATAGTTTTGTTTATGAGTTGCCATGCCTTACAAAATCTTATTCAGATTCAGACTGATTTCTCTTACGCCCTGTCACGTTAGCCTAAAGATAAAATTTTATCTTTAGTTTCCAGCCGGCACCGCGCCTTGTCTATGCTAGTCATTTGCACATACTTTGTATTTAGTTTTTTTAAAAAAGAGCATAGCATTGCGACTCGTGGAGGTGTGACTAGGACTTGCTGACATTCTTACCTTTAATGACAGCCTTTTGCCAGCCTCTTATTTTTTTTATATATATATTTTATTATTATTTTTATAGAAGTAGGTAACTTTATAATTGATATTTAATGTGAATATTAATTAATTTTAATGTATTAAAAAAGATAATTTTTAAGATATCAAAGTTTGCAGTTTTCCTTTAAAAAATAATGAAAAATACTTAAAGATCACTTATGAAAAACAATCATGCATATCAAGTCGAGCATCTATTACATACCCAAAGTAAACTTTCAGTTGGAGAATCTAAGCCTGCGCACGTATAGTGATACCATTTTTGACAAGACTCACTGTCACATTGAACCATATCATTATATGAATTCGGATAGTTGCACAAAGCTGCACAATCCGCTGAAATAGAATAATCAAATATCTTCTCTTTCTGCTTTCTAAGTTTTAACTTTTTGCGAAGCTTGGGGAATGGTGTAAGTTCTACATTTTCCAAACAATTAAGTAGATGACCTCTCATTTTAACTACGTCAAAGTCTGCTTGTAACACACCCTTACGACCAGTATAACAGAATTCAGTACAAAAAGCAATTGCAAAAACACCACAATCAACGAAATTTTTCTGTTGATGAACCTTAAGTAATGAAACATTTAATTTATCCCTACCATACATTTCTAAAAATTGCATTTCGACGCTCGTACTAAGTTCGTTCTCACTTACCATGCTATCTGCAACGTAAATGTCAGAAGAATCTTCATCCTGAAAAGACACAATCCAATGATCATTGCCCGTATGATGAATTTGAGTGCATGGCGCATTAACCGTTTTCAATTTTAGACCATACTTCCACTTACCATTCTCTCTCACAGGTGCATAACCACAATTCTGAAACCCATTTATTTCAGGAAATTGTGCCTTAAGAAGCCCTAAAGAAAAATTAATTATGTCAGAGCTAAGTTTTTTATCCAACCTGATGTCGTTCTTGTCACTGAATGTTATAGAAAACTGTTTGTTTGCTAAAGTACGCCAAACGCGTTTGGTTTTCGAGTTTGCGTCTTCCACCGGAAGCGTTGTTTCTTCTCAGTCTCAGTTGGTCTGGTTTTCGTCGTCTTGGTTTTCTTTTTCGTTGCTCTCTTCTTCGTTGACGGCGTAGTGGTGGTTTTCGGCTTCTTCATCGTCGTCGTCTTAGTTGGGGGTGGGGTTGTGATGGTCTTAGGTTTCTTCTTCCTCTTCCCAGCCTCATATGAGGCTGGCATGCCGGGGATGGTGTTCTTAACTTCTGTGTTGGTCGTGAAGACAGAACTGAGGGCTGGCCATGACGACATTTCAGCTTCGTAGCTGAGTTGGCGACAAACCCTCTTTAGTTTATTCGCAACGACGTCAGTGCCGTCGTAGCTGAGGTGTAGACCGTCTTTCGCCAGTAGATGATCATATGGCTCGCAGAACGCGGGCCAGGAGACGAAACTGAGATTCGTCGTACGGGCGGCGACTTCTTGGAGTCTCCAGTTCGCGTCGTTGATCATCTTGTTGAAGTTCTTCACTGCGTCTACCTCGCTCTTAGGTGGAACAGAGTTGACCCATCTGTTCGGCAGTATTGGTAGAATACCGCAGATAGCGATCTGTGCAGTGGGATTCTTCTGTCGAAGGTGTTCGTAGAAGCGCTGGAATCGACGAAGAATAGTTTCAAAATTCCAGCCGTCTAGTACATCGTTGACACCGGCAAGTAGGACTATAACCTATAAAAAAGTAGAAAGAGAAGTAAGCATCGTACTGTAACAGTCTTGAAAGTTAACGCCACTTGTAACTACTTTGTAAACGATAAAGAAACTTACATGTATCCGTATTTTTCATTTATTTACAATCTACAGACATGAACAAGTAACTATGCGGTTTAACATGTACCCACACTTACTGGTTATTATTTACAATCAAAAAATCAGACATGAAACTACTCACAATAAGTTAGTATGCGGTTGCAACATCACTAGTACCCACAATAAATGGTTTGAGCATGGGCAAGTTTTCGTCATGCATTTTTTTTAATGCATGAATGCATGGGCGTGTTTTCGTTATGGATATTTTAAGTATCAAAGAAACCAACTTGCCTTATACCGGTCTATGCAGCCAGGAATCAACTTATACAGGTCTTCCAGATCAGCGCCGGGGCAAAAACGAACATCAATCCCATCATCAGCGGAGAAATACTCAGCCAAGTATCTGAAATAGGAAGAATATTGCAAGTTAACACATTTCAATAAGTTTTATTGTAGGGGAATTTGGGGCTAATTGATGCATTTTAGAACATTTTAATGCAAGTTTCGTGACAAAATTGAATTTTCAATAATTCTCAATGAATATTGCATTTCAATAATTCTCAATGAATATTGCATTTTCAATAAGTATTCAATGTTTTCAAAAAGACCAGACTGTCAAATAAACCCTAGACATCTTATTTTCAACGTACCAACCGAGGCGCATGTATCAACTAGCCCCGGTCTCCCCTACATGTAGTTGCACAATTAAAACTGGAAAATGTACGATTGGCGTTTCATACATTGAGCAAAAATAGATTAATTACAAGGGAAACAAATCGTAATAGTCAAACAGTTACATAGAAGCAATGTTTCATAAAAAATGTGAACGTTTTTCTGTGTAATGAAATAATCAGTATATACAACATATTATTTATTTTTATAAAAGAGGAAAAAGAATTATTGTAAAATAAATATCTTTAAAAATGTTAAGACTCGACTTATCAAACTTTGTATTTTAACTTTTATATAAACCCTTTATTCATTTCCGATTCGCTACATGTACATTAAAATTTTAGACGAAAACAAAGACCGCTCAGAGAAGAAGAAGAAGAAAAAGAACATTCGCGTTCATGACCGATTCCATAAAATCAACATAATCCATTCCTGCGTTGCCCTATTGTACACTTATTAGTCGGGTGTTCATTAACTATTGTTTCAAAAACAATTCATTAGTGGAATTCGACAGTGCATGCCACAAGTAGCTGTAACAAAAACGATTTGAATCTTACATTACGTAAAACATGCCCACTAAGAAAATATATCCATGTAATATGAAGAGATATTTATTGAAATGATGTCATGTCGGGACGGTCATCACATTATTACAGCAACTCTCATTATAAAAAGAAGCTAATCTAACATTTAAGCATCAAGAATACATAAATCGTAAATAAAATGACGTGCAAAAACTAAAACTGAAACGTTATTAATTTAAAGGCAATGAGCCACCAACAAGAGTTATAATAAATAAATAAATAAATAAATAAATAAATAAATAAATAAATAAATAAATAAATAAATAAATAAATAATCTTACCTTCCTTGGCTGTGCGCAAGAATCAGAGAATCTGACATACTGGTTTTGAAGTAATCGACGTAAAACACTAGGTCTCAATATCGATATGAATAAACTGGTTAATACATGCTTCCTATTTATATTAAAGGCAGCTCTGTGAGCAGATCATATTAGTGACATGCATGATATTTGTTCACTTTCATCTTGAAAGTTTGATAATTAATTAATGATGATCACTTAAAGTGATGATGTGATCAGTTATCATGATAATTAAAATAATGCACAGATCGAGGTATCACATATTAATTACTTTCTAATCGTTTTAATGGCCCCCTTAATGGGATGGTAATCAATAATACCTGAACACCATTCAGGTGCGAAAATAGTTGTTGGGCGTTTTGTTTGGTTTAAATCCGATACGGTTTAATGGCAGCCATCTTTAATAGCTTTGTTATTATTCGAATGGAAGTTGTGATAATCGCTGGAAATATGTTTTATTTCAAAAGATAGACTTAATGCGTGATATTATTTTGGAACTTAAATGGATTTTTGTTATTTGGACGGAGTATGTACACCAAAAGGTATGTTTATATTCATTATATTGGTCATTCATAGAGAAACAGGTGGGATATCTCAGCTGGGTCTTTCATACCAGATCAACGAGGAAAATACCCCCAATATTCGCTGTTTAGCAAATTATCTAAAAAATATTCATACCATAAATTTAATTTTAAATGATTTTTACTATGGGAACATATTTTGTTGAATATATCCACTAATTATTGAAAAAATATGAAATCAAAATTCTCAGCTCGGCAGCTCGGGCTCGGCAGCTCGGGCTCGGCATGGTCTTTCATACCCCACCGTCCAAGAATCTATTTATGGATAGATTTATAAATAGATTCTTGGACCCTAACAAACGGATCAGGGGCCAGTGGCCAATTTATTAAAATTATTTTCATCTTTAAGATGATCTTGATCATGACATGATCATCACTCATCAGGTGATCATTATCCATTGTCCTGTAGTCTGTATTTCTTCTTCTTTACGTATAGTTCTTCCCTCGGATAACCGGGGTATCCTGGTACGACCAGTTTTTGACCGCCTAAGACATATTTTGCCTTACTTTATTTGGTCTCACGACTAATTACTTCTACTTCTGTTTTATATCATATAATAGCCCATGTGAAATAAACCAAGCACAATAGTTTTGAATGTTCTCCTTTGTGTCTGGCAAGACCTGATAATATGATAGTGGCTGATGGTAGGCCTTTCAGAATTTACTAACCTATTTTCGACTGCCAGGGGTAAAATCTATAAGCCACATACAATAAGAACTGAATGTGTTTCTACTGTTGGGACACAACCTTACAAAACCAAAAAACAAACAAAATCATTTTTGAAAATATGCAAGTGTCTGACTCACCAAGGCAATTCATAAATGGTACATGTCACTGAATGGGCTGTTGAATTACTGGGCATAGGGTTGGGAATATTAGAATATGTTTTACACTTCCATCAAAGACAAAGCAAGTATGTTTTAACGCTAGAGATACTATCATGAACATGATAACTATTGTACATGGCCATGTGGTGTTTTATTCAACAATTTTTATCCCAGGAGAAATTTTAAAAAATGATAGAAACTAAGAAAACTGTCATAAGGACGGAATATCAACTATACTAAGCTGTTATGTCCCATTGCACCACTCATTCATTCGAGATTTATATCATGATGCGTAGCTTCTATAAATAGCACAGCTATTCGATATTTGATACAATGTATCATATATGTACAATCTCTGACATACTAGTCAGGGAGTCGACTCTTTGGCTCAGTGGTTAGACCATTGGATTTCTACCCCGGCAATCCGGGTTCGAATCCCATCAGGGACGTGGGATTTTTTTCAAACTATGCATCATGTCTTAGTTGCGATTTTTTATAATCGTAAGATGGGGGCTCGTCCGGGATGGACCATTTGAGTCATTTAGTCATTATAATGACATTCTCGTAATCATAAATGATTACTTCCTCGAAATGGGGGTGTGTTATGTCCCATTGCACCACTCATTCATTCGAGATTTATATCATGATGCGTAGCTTCTATAAATAGCAAAGCTATTCGATACAATGTATCATATATGTACAATCTCTGACATACTGCGTCAGGGAGTCGACTCTTTGGCTCAGTGGTTGGAGCATTGGATTTTTACCCGGCGGTCCGGGTTAGAATCCCATCAGGGACTTGGGATTTTTTTCAAACTATGCATCATGTCTTAGTTGCGAATTTTCATATTCGTAAGAAGGCAAATTAAATTTAGCAATGTTTGTAACATTTGCCATTCTCTGCACATTATGAATAAATGTCATATTTTGGAACATGGACGTAAGTGGTAACCTTTCGGCAAGAGCTTCCAAGTGAAACAGTTTGAAAAAATCAAACCTTACAACGATACTGACATGACGTTACAATTTAAGACACATGATCAAAACTAGCAGGTCTGCTTAGAGTGGGAAACTAAAATCATGCTTAAGCAACTCTTTCTCAAAACATAAGAAAACATTTAAAACGTTTGGAAACAAAATTTCATCGCCGAGAAATTAAGATCGTGAGTTTTTGAATTCAAAGCTTCTTCTTTATTCTCCTACGTTAATGCCTTACAGTTACATTTCTAACTGGAATTTCCGGAAAATCGGCAATGAGTTTAAATGTCTGATGCATACCGATATGTTAAAATAAAGAGAGTTTGCCAAATTCCCTATCTTTGCTTTATAACGTGAGCTTAAATTAAGAGTTTAACGTCAGTGTTATCTCACTAGCATGACGCTTTATGGCTCTGAATCTTCCAAGTGTTATTGACCACGGAATTGGCTGCATTGTGCTTTGTATGTCATGTTTTGTTTTTATAAACTAATTGGAAACCAAGTTACTTGAAATTAAGGCAATTTCGACCTATTGACGCGTTGATGGCGTTTTTTGGCAGGTAAAGTTTGTACCGAAAAAGCCCAATCTCACTTGTCACATTATCAACAACGTTCATAAAGAGGGGATGAAAAAGATGGTCCCAATGGACTAAATAAAAGTCAGCTGTTTGCATTGTGTTCAATGGTTGAGAATTTTGCATCCACACCCATTCTGTAATGGTTGTTCCAGAAGCCTCCTTAAAGGATGGCGTTTTAAAATTCATCGTATCATGTGCCTAAGACACTGTTCTTGTCATTTAAATGAAAGAAATGTCCAAAATTGCTCTGAGGTGATTAAAAATATATGTAACATCAAAAATTGCTAAATTTATTTTGCATAGTATATTTGCTCAAAAATTATTTTATTAGTTCGCCTGCACGAAGTCCACAGAGCTGTTGTTGTCACCTCGGTTGTCCTTGTTTACGTTTATGTGTACGTCCGCGTCCCTGTCACACTTTCGGTCAAAATTTTTAGAAGTCTATATCTCTTTAACATGTAGATGTATCAAGTTGATACTTTGCATATTGGTAGATCTTGGTCTGAAGTTTTATGCAGTACCATCATGACCCATCCTGGGTGACCTTGAGGTCAAGGACACAGACTTAGAAATTTTATGTTAAAGTTTTTCATTAAAGTTTTTAGAAGTCTATATCTCTTGAACATGTTGATGGATCAAGTTGATACATTGCATGTTGGTAGATATTGGTCTGAAGTTTTATGCAGTACCATCGTGGTCCACCCTGGGTGACCTTGGGGTCAAGGTCACGGACTTAGAAAGAAATTTTATGTTAAAGTTTTTCATTAAAGTTTTAAGAAGTCTATATCTCTTGAACATGTTGATGGATCAAGTTGATACTTTGCATGTTTAGAGATATTGGTCTGAAGTTTTATGCAGTACCATCATGACCCACACTGGATGACTGTGAGGTCTAGGTCACAGATTTAGAAATTTTTTGTTGAAGTTTTTCGTTAAAGTTGTTAGAAGTCTATATCTCTTGAACATGTTGATAGATCAAGTTGATACTTTGCATGTTTGTAGATATTGGTCTGAATTTTTATGCTTTTACGACCCACCTGAGTGACCTTGAGGTCAAGGTCATGGGTCATAGATTTTGATAAATTTAGTGGCAATGCACAAGTCAGGCGAGCTACGGTGTCCTGCGACAGCTCTTATTTAGAAAGCTTCAAATTTTTATCATCTTGCAACAGTAATAGAAATTACTGTGAATAAAAAATATTTTTGAATTATGAAAATTTGTTCAACAGGTTAGAAATTGTAGCCAGGGAAACAGGCAAAAAAATTTGGTAATAAAAAAACGTCCAAGAAAACAGGTTCTTCCAACATAATGTCATTTAAAAGTTACCACTGAATCTTCACAGCTAGAAGAAAACCACTACCTAACAGGGCTGTCCCTGCTGAAAACAATGATTCCCCAAAAGCAGCAAAATTCAGTGTATTAAGATTTTTATAAGGCAAAGTCTAAGGTGGTCGAAAATAGGCAGTGGTCGAAAATAGGTTGTATGAGGATATTATCAAACTGTGTGCTTATGTACATGTGTCGTCCGAGACTGATTGGGAGTGCAGTTTAAAAACAGTTTATGTACAGATTAAAATTTGGATGCTGGTCTACATTTACATGGAGCTGAATGGAAGCTGGTCCCTGAAGGCCTCCAATGAAGGCCTCCAAGCTTGGTGCAGAGACTGCTGACTGAGGGAGCTGGTTCTAGATATGGATGGCACTTGGGAAGAAGGAGTAGAGAATTACTAGAGATGTGCATTCACTGATGATTGTGGAATGGCAAATTTCATGTTGTGGCCTCTAGAAACTCGAGCTGGTACATGTATCAGGAATGGTATGACGGGGAAACAAGTTGGTGTACAACTCTATATAGCATCACAGTCTTGCTCTGCATCCTCCTTAGCTGGAGAGTATGCTACAAAGGTAGCATGGCTGTAACACTGCTGGTTGTGCTGTAGTCGCCCTTCACAAACCGGGCAGCTCTACTCTGAACCATCTCTAGTTTCTGGATGTTTCGCTTGGTACATGGATCCCAAACACACGAAGCATATTTCATGATCGGCCGGACCAGTGACTTGTAGCTTCTTTCCTTCACTGTTGATGGGCAGCTGTTAAAGGGAAACATTACTATTTAATTCCGGCATTAGATTTTCATAAAACTTCCTATGCTACAAGATAAAATTTGTATCCTTGGACTAAAATCAAAATAAAATTTGGGAGTCACTGGCCTCGTTTCCATGGTATCAGAACTTTTTGGATGTTTCTCATGCATTTCAGAAAACAGCACTCGTAGCGGACGTGTTTTAATATATATTTTTTTACTGCAAAAACAACTTAAACACACGATGAGTGTTATTTTCTTACATTTTGATACTATTTGCTCTTAAATTGAGGAGATTACATGCAAAATTAACTTTCCCGCCATCTTTTCAAACCTGGAAAAAGTACGTATTTTTGCGATAACTATATAAACTATGCATATGATTTTGATTAAATTACACCATTTAAAAGTTCAAATAAAAAGTGGGGGTCACCAGATTGCGTTGGAAGATATTAAGAAAAACGTTTAATATTCCTGCCTTTTTCATTTTAATGCCAAACGTTACACTGACGTCGCGTATATTGGATCAACAGTGAAATAAACGTTTTCACATATAATTAACCTTACAAATGAATTTAGGTATATCAATTGCCACAGAACTTCTTTAAAAATAAAAATTAACAATATGTATACCCGCTGTAGGACTTGATTATGCAGAAACAAACAGAATAAGATTCTACAGCTTGCAGCGGCATTGAGAAATCAAAACAAAACGACTTTAAAAACTACGCGTAACATGCAGATACTAAATGCCGACATTGCGCAAACAGTGTGCTCATAGACAATAGTAATGTTTACCCTTAAGGTTCCACTTTAGAAAAAAAAAAACAAATGGGCTGCGTCTTTGATTTTGCCTGTGCATGTCGTTGGTTTTCTTATGATGTTTTTCATCCTAATTTTTATAAGACATCCCTCATAAATGCTGGAAAAGTTTGGGCATGATGTAGCTGTTTACATGGAAGCCTGTGCATTAATTAGGATTCAGATATTAAAACAACTAGAGGAATGAAGGATGTAGTACAAATAATTGACTTATTAAGAAGAACAGCATGATTTTGTCATTTTAACTGAAAATGATTTTGTTAGCTTGCCTGCACGAAGTGCATAGAGCTATTGTAGTCACCTCGGTCGTCCCCGTTTACGTTTACGTGTACGTGTACGTCCGCGTCACACTTTCGGTTAGAGTTTTTTATAAGTCTATATTTCTTGACCATGTTGATGGATCAAGTTGATACTTTGCATGTTGCTAGATATTGGTCTGATGTTTTACGCAGTACCATCATGACCCACCCTGGGTGACCTTGAGGTCAAGGTCTCGGACTTAGAAATTTTGTGTTTAAGTTTTTGGTTAAAGTTTTTGTAAGTCTGTATCTCTTGACCATATTGGTGGATTGAGTTGATACTTTGCATGTTGCTAGATATTGGTCTGAAGTTTTATGCAGTACCATCATGACCTACTCTCAGTGACCTTGAGGTCAAGGTCACAGACTTAGAAATTTTGTGTTTAAGTTTTTGATTTAAGTTTTTGTAAGTCTAAATCTCTTGACCATGTTGATTGATCAAGTTGATACTTTGCATGTTGGTAGATATTGGTCTGAAGTTTTATACAGTACCATCATGACCTACCCTGGGTGACCTTGAGGTCAAGGTCACAGACTTAAAAATTTTGTGTTAAATTTTTTGGTTAAAGTCTAAATCTCTTGAACATGTTGATGGATAAAGTTGATACTTGCATGTTGATAGGTATTGGCTTCGGGTTTTATGCTGTACATCACAACTCACCTGGATGACCTTGAGGTCAAGGTCACGGACTTGGAAGTTTTGTGTTTAAGTTTTGGTTAATGTTTTTATAAGTCTATATCTCTTGAACATGTAGATTGATCAAGTTGATACTTTGCATTGGTCTGAAGTTTTATGTTGTACCATCATGACCCACCTGAGTGACCTTGAGGTCAAGGTCATAGGTCATAGATTTTAACAGATGTAGTGGCAAAGCACAAGTCAGGCGAGCTATGCTGTCCTGCGACAGCTCTTATTTTAATTGATGCTTTATGTCCCAGTCAAAAGCTAAGGCCATGTTGGGACATTGCCTCCATTTAATGGGACTTTTACCCAAATTGAGGACACCATGACATCCAACAAGTGTTTGAAATATAACCATCCATGATCCAACAAAGCCACAAAAGAGTGCATGTATAAAATTTTATGCACATAGGAACAATTTAAGGCATACTCATTCTTTAATGGTTGGGCTGAGCATTTTCATAGGCTGTCAACAGAGTATAACTACACCAGAATGAAATAATTTTCATAATAAGCCACTGCATGAGAAAACCAACAAAATGCTTTGGCAAAAACAAAGGCGCATATCAGCTTCGCGGTTACCTCGAAGCTGATCAGCGCCTTTGTTTTCGCTTCACGAATAGTACAATTCCTCTACTTTCAAAATCAGAAACATCAAGCTTCTAGCCTACTTCTGTGACTGTGCAGCCTGGTTTGTGTCATACCTAATCGGAACCCAAATTGTTGGTTTTCTCACGCACAGGCTCGTATATTTTAGGTCTAAGGGCGGCTCTGGCCCCATAGCTTTACCAAGCAGTGTGTTATCTCTGAAGAACCCATGTGGTTACTCAGGAACAAGTGGTCAGAAAGAGATCAAACCACCAGAGCCGGATGATTCTCTCATTGTTAAGGTATGGTAGAAGTTGTCAAATTTGCTGTTTTGTTTACTGATGTTGAATGAAACAAATCACTTAATAAGGTAATAGGTGGGGTGAATACAGAAGTAGTTCAGGAAAAGTTCACCAGGCTCACCTGCTAGCAAAAATTTGCTTGTCCCTTATGAAGTTGAATGGAGTATGACTAGAACCCAAAGTGGTGAGATGATTGAAGCTCATTTGAATCACCTTGACCAGGCAATTCTAAAGAGCATCCACAACATAAGTTTTTTTATCATGTGACGTTGCTGTTATCCAATGGATAACGTCATGTCATAAAAATCGTATGACCACACGTGTAATAACACTTTTGCGGGAATACGTAACGTCATTGACGACGTCCGTAGCAACAATGTAAATTTTCATTGAAAATATTTCCACTTTGGAGGCGATAAAATACTATTTTAAAAGTCATATGATAAAACGCATCTTACACTCGTGGTCATTTCATATGAAATTTATTAAACTCGCCGAAGGCTCGTTTAATAAATTTCATATGAAATGACCACTCGTGTAAGATCCTCTATATATAAATAAAATTATAACTGATTTCTTTTAAGAGCAGGGAAAATATCAGTGAGAAAAGAGAAGAGCCATACCACAGTTTCAGCTACTTAGGCCTCATAAAGAAATAAAAAAAAATGAGTGGCATCATGAGAAAACCAACATTTTGCATATGCAAAAACAAAGATGCAGATCAGCTTCGCAGTAGCTGCGAAGCTGATCAGTGCCTTTGTCTTCGCTACACGGATAGAACATTTCCTCTTCTTTCTAAATCTAAAATTTTGAGCTTCCAGCTATCTCCTGTGCTTGTACAACTCGGTTTGTGTCTAACCTGGTTGGAAACCACATTGTTGGTTTTTTCATGTTGTGGCTCAGTCATCTTTCAGTTTTCATCAAATACTCCATTTACTTGGTCATCTCATTGATATTACATTGTATTTACCTTCCAGAAATCCTGGGATGTAGCCCTAGGGCCTATAAAGCAAGTGCCAATGAATCTGTTCATAATGTGGATGGCTGGAAACACAATCTCTATCTTCCCCATCATGATGGTGGGGATGATGTTCTTCAGACCTATACAGGCTCTTATGACTGTACAACAAAGTAAGTTAGTTACACTTCAACCTCATTATAATGTGAGCTGCGACGCGAGAAAACCGGTCTTTGTGGTTTCCGACCAGGTCCGACACAAACCGGCCTGTACAAGCTCAGAAAAGACTTATAAGCTTGAAATTTCGGATTTAAGTAGAAGAGGAATTGTACTATCCGAGTAGCGAAAACAAAGGCGCTTATCAGCGTAACCGCGAAGCTGATCTGGGCCTTTGTTTTCGCATAGGCAAAAATCCGGTTTTCTCACAATGCGGCTTATGTAGTTTTCAATATGGAAGTGTCTCGGCGTCCGGTACCGGACGAATTAGGCTAGAGTCTCCGCGTCCGGCAATGCCGGACACCGAGCCTATCCTCACTGGAATGGCTCCGTGTCCGGCACTACATTTTTCCTACCAGTTTCTTGGTTGTAAGTAGTAAAAAGTACAAATAATTTGATTACTATCAATACAGTTTGAAGAATAGTTTTTTTTTTTCATTCGTGTTCCGCCATTTTGAAAAGGGGATGTAACTCTTAATTTGTTTTTGTCTTGTGTAAAGATGAAACTGTAGCGAATTCAATATCACGTTGCATTTTGGTTGTTGAATAAAAAATATATATCTTGTTGTTTTAACATAATTATCTATCAAATAAGTTCTTTAAGCCCATGAATTTAACCTTGCGTTAAATGATGCCAATTAGCCTCTTCTCATCTTTAAGGTAGCTATAGCCAGCTAACCGCGAATTGCGCGCCTCTTTTGTTCCTTTTGAAATGATCGACAATAAACGACCATTCTCAAGTAAAACAGACAGACAATATAATTACATAGATTAGAAAACAATCCATCCATTAAGATGTGCAATGGAAAAATAAATTATGTTGTCTCTGTTTTTGACCAGATCAGACACAAACCGGTGATCATGCAGATGCAACTTATATGAACGCACGGCATTTGATTAAAACATGTATATAATATTTAGTTAAGCTTGTCATATAAAAATGTTTCATTTATTTTCGTCCAGATCAGACACAAACCGGTGATCATGCAGATGCAATTCAAATGATATTCGTTATAAGACCTTGAGGTCTATTTTCCACACAAGTGTATAACTAACCTTGTTTTATCATGTTGAACTTCTTTTTTTTTTTTAATTCAGTTTAACGTCCCTTTTCAAGATTATTTCAGCTCATATGAGACGGGCCAATCGGTAGGTGGGGCGAAAACGGGAGAACCCCGAGAAAACCACCTGACACACCCGCAAGCAGAACTTGGCTTGTCTCACATGTGGCCAGAGCGGGACTCGAACCCACACCAGACACAGCGGTGAGATGATCGAATGGTTAAGTGCGATAATGAAATATCAGCGCTCTTAACCACTCGGCCACGGGGGCCTCAACCAGATAAGACACCTATCGGCTAGTATGCCTAGGCAACATAGAAGCATTCCATTTGCCGTTTATATGACCTATGTGATTAGAACTAACCTTGTTTTATCATGTTGAACTTCGACCAGATAAGACACTAATCGGCTAGTATGCATTGGCAACTTAGAAGCATTCTATTTGCCGTTTATATGACCTATGTGATTAGAACGTACGATCTATGTCTAACACATGCATATAATGTTTAAATAACGTTGTTATCATAAAAAATGTTTTATTTGATTTTCGACCAGATCAGACACAAACCGGCTAGTATGCATAGGCAAAATTGCCGGTTATATGACCTACGTTAATAGAACGTACGATCTATGCCCAACACATGTATATAATGTTTAAATAAAAGTCGCATTCACTCTCTTGCATTTAGCAAAAATTGATTACATGTAGCATGTACACGGGTATATAAGTTTTGTTAATTTTGATCCAAAACATAGATTATGGACACTCATAAAAACTGCTTCGGCGAAGCGGTTCTAACGTGTACCCACAATCAATGTTTTCAGCTTTAATATTAAAAAGATCAAAATTTTTCTTATGCAATTTTCAAATTTTACGGCTGAAAAAAAAATCTGTGTAGATTCTATATTACATGGGCGTTGTGTAGTGACATGATAAAGGTTTTTGAAGTAATTCATGCAGTAGCGCATTTAGATGGACCTTTAATCATCATACTGAGATGACACATCTCACTGGCTTTTGACACTGAAAATAATTACAACAAGTGAGTTGAAAATTGCTCAGCTAATAAGGACATTTAGGCATAAATCTAATTTTACATTATTACTGCCACGCTAAACTTTGATCAAGTCCTGTATGAAAAACAACCTTTATGAGAATCACTTTTCATTTAATATAGTAATTATCATTAACAATTGTGAGTAAGTCAAATAATCAATGTATCGTTTACTTTTTGCTGATTAAAAAAGTTTTACCAGCCTTTACCATTTAGCATATACGGAGCGAACAAATATCTTATATTTCTGTTTCACTAGCCCTTATATCAAACGGCATATTGCGATTGGACAAATTGTCACTGTAAAAATCCAATATGGCGGCGTTCGATGTGAAAAATATCTAGCGAATTCATTTTGTTATACATTAGCCGGTATTAATCTGATTTATGTTTCTTTTGTTATCATTTACTACCAGGAAACTTGTAAGAAAAATGTAGTGCCGGACACGGAGCCATTCTAGTGAGGATAGGCTCGGTGTCCGGCATTGCCGGACGCGGAGACTCTAGCCTAATTCGTCCGGTACCGGACGCCGAGACACTTCCTTTCAATATAACATGGCCATGTTATGGCTCCCAAACTGATTATTTTACTACATGTCTATTGGAAGCAATCTCATTATACATGTAACATGGTTAACTAATAATATGGTCTGATTCTGTGGACCCAAAAGTAACGTTTACTTCTATAGGGAAACAAGGTTCATTTCATTGGCAAAGTCCCTTCCAATATCCAATGTCATGGAAACGGGACCTTGGTTTAAAATCAACTGAAGGGCTCTAGAAGCCCTGAATTGAAGCTATGACCACTGGTTTACAAGGTGAATTACTAAAACACTACAGCACAGATGCTTCTGAAGAAGGAAAGAGTGTACTGTATTTATCTGTTTACATGCCTCCAAACTGCAGCAGCCCGCTGACTGTGGTAGTTCAATCTGTGGTATTCTCAATTCACATTGTAGTGGACCATAGATGGACTGCACATTGGCCACACCTATTTCATGAAGAAATTTATTAGCTCACCTGAGCCGAAGGCTCACAGGTGAGGTTATAGGATAGGGAGGCACCCGGCGTCCGTCCGTCGGCGTCCGTCCGTCGGCGTCCGGCGTCCACCATTTTTAAAGATCTTCTTCTCTGAAACCGCTTGGCCAATCAAAGCCAAATTTTATGTGAAGCATCAATAGGAAGGGGGAACCAATGTGTATATAAGAAATCCAGGTCACATGACCAAGATGGCCGCCATGCCCATATATGGTAAAAACCCTTCAAAAATCTTCTTCTCCAGAACCGATGGACCGATTTCAACAAAACTTGGCATGAAGCATCGATGGCTCAAGCACTACAATGTATATATAAATCGTGACCCTGTGATGACCTTGACCTTCTTTACGGCAAGGTCAACATAGGTCTCCAATGCATTTGAATGGGGAAAAATTTTAAAATGTCATTTAAAGTGAAAATCTTGCAGGAAATGGGCAGTAGGACTGAATATTGATGATTCTGAAAAATTTTGACCCCAGGGGCTCATCTGCCCCCACCCCGGGGCAATATACCTGTACATTACCATCATATTCAAACATCATCTCCTCTGAAACCGCTTGGCCAATCCAAGCCAAATTTTATGTGAAGCATCAATAGGAAGGGGGAACCAATGTGTATATAAGAAATCCAGGTCACATGACCAAGATGGCCGCCATGCCCATATATGGTAAAAACCCTTCAAAAATCTTCTTCTCCAGAACCGGTGGACCAATTTCAACGAAACTTGGCATGAAGCATCTATGGCTCAAGCACTACAATGTATATATAAATCATGACCCTGTGATGACCTTGACCTTTTTTACAGCAAGGTCAACATGGGTCACCAATGCATTTGAATGGGGAGAGCTTTAAAAATGTCATATAAAGTGAAAGTCTTACAGGAAATGGGCAGTAGGACTGAATATTAATGATTCTGAAAAAAAAAATGGACCCCAGGGGCCCATCTTCCCCCATTATACATGTAAATTACCATAATATTCAAATATCTTCTCCTCTGAAACCGCTAGGCAAATCAAAGCCAAATTTTATGTAAAGTGTCTATAGAATTGGGGAATCAATATGTGTATAAATAATCTAGTTCACATTACCAAGATGGCCGCCATGCCAATAATGGTAGAAAACCTTCAAAAATCTTCTTCTCCAGAACCGATGGACCGATTTCAACGAAACTTGGCATGAAGTATATATGGCTCAAGCACTACAATGTATATATAAATCATGACACTGTGGTGACCTTGACCTATTTTACGACAAGGTCAACATAGGTTGCCAATGCATTTGAATGGGGAAAACTTTTAAAAAGTCATTTGAGTTGAAAATCTTGCAGGAAATGGGCAGAATGATTAAATATTAATGATTCTGAAAAAAAAAAAAAAACAAATGGACCCAAGGGCTCATATGCCCCCACCCTGGGGCAATATACATGTATAATACCATAATATTCATGACCCTGTGATGACCTTGACCTTTTTTACAGCAAGGTCAACATGGGTCACCAATGCATTTGAATGGGGAGAGCTTTAAAAATGTCATATAAAGTGAAAGTCTTACAGGAAATGGGCAGTAGGACTGAATATTAATGATTCTGAAAAAAAAAATGGACCCCAGGGGCCCATCTTCCCCCATTATACATGTAAATTACCATAATATTCAAATATCTTCTCCTCTGAAACCACTTGGCCAATTAAAGCCAAATTTTATCTGAAGCATCTATAGGATGGGGGAACCAATGTGTTTATTAATAATCTAGGTCACATTACCAAGATGGCCACCATGCCCATATAAATCTTTTTCTCCGAACCATTTTACAAATTTCCATGAACTTTGGAGTGAAGCATCGATGGCTAGAGTACTACAATGTATATCTAAATCATGACCTGTGACAACCTTGACCCAGTTTATGGCAAGGTCAACATGGGTTGCCCATGAATTTGTATTGGAAAAACTGTTAAAATGTCATTTGAAGGGAAAAGCCAGCAGGAAATTGGCAAATGGACAGAATATTGATTATTCTGAAAAAGAAAATGGCCCTAGGGCTTCATCTGCCCTTACACTGGGGTTAAATACCATTATATTAAAACATGTTTATTGGTACACGTATATGCAGCAGATCTCAGGTGAGCGTTTACAGGACCATTGGTCCTCTGTTTCATGAAAATATTTCGACAACTTTTTTTTTTCAAAGATGCGTTTTCATTGACTGCTAAAAAGATGTATCTTGATAGAAAAAATGTCAATAACTCAGGGCCCAAAATGTGGGGTTATCGAACAGAAATATTAGTGAGCATTGCATTATCTCTTTGTTTCCAGCTGCATTTAAGATGATAGAGGGTGATCAAGCAGCCATTCAGAAGTTTGTTTATTTACTGGGAAATCTACTCTGCCTTGGATTGGCTGTTTATAAATGTCAGGGGATGGGCTTATTACCAACAACAACATCTGATTGGTTGGCTTTTGTGGAGCCTCAGAAGGTAAAGCCTCTTACAGTAAGGGGAAAGTATTGCATCATCTGAAATACTATAAACCAATTTATTGATGCAAATGACATGTTGGGAAGCATGGTGGCCTAGTGGTAGAGCATCAGATCCCAAATGGAGAGGCCCTGGGTTCAATCCCCACTTTGGGCACCATGTTGTGTCCTTGAGCAAGGCAGAGTAACTCCCTAAAGTATATGTACTGGTTATTAACCCAGGGAGCGGTGGATCCGTTCCGACAATACTAAAAATTGTTGACTGAGATGTTAAATCTTAAAACAAACAAACAAAAGTGATTTGAAAAATTTGAATAGCTAAAATGGCAAGATAGAGCTATATACATGGCTTGAGGTGGTCTTTGTAGTAAAATGAATTGGCTGCATCCCGTCAATAAGTTTTAAAATACTTTGTAGCAGGACTATTTTCAACATTTCAAGAGAAATAAGATTTTATAGAAATGATTTATACAAATATAGTCACTTGCACATATTTGTTTTCATAATTTCCTTTACTGTTGGTCAGAAAAAATAGACTCAGAAATACAGAAAAGCAAAAGTAGGCAAAATAAGTAGAAGTAAAAATATAAATATACCCTTAAAGGCATTAGATAATGTACAGAGAACTGTGTCATGTAATGTTTGAAAGATTCAATTGAGTTGTGTCCCTTGGTCTACCCGCTGTGTAGCCCAAGTAGACCTGTCAGGGGAATACATGTATGAGCATACACCTTAACAGAATGTCATTAACTCATATAAGCCTGGCATCCTTTTTATGGGACATAAGCAAACAGTATAGCCCCAGATGCCCGCAGAACGCGGTGTCACATCTCATGCTATTTTGTTTGCTAAGCGGAATTTAATTAAAAAAAGCAATAAAAATTGAAAATCACTCCCGATGCCCTTAAAAACGACAGTGGCCTCTCCCAATTTATAATGACGGACAAGTCCATTTGTCATATTTGTATGCCGTATATGTTCATAGGTTTGAATTTGTTAAATATAAAGAGACTATATAGGCAGTGTTAAAGAATTGGCCATTTGAGCAGCTTTATGAAAAGTCATGTTTTACTGATAATGAACAAAAACAAATGCATATATCCTGTGAACAGAAATTGCCCTTTGATTTTGCCTCATAAATTGTACTGTGATCATCTCAAGAGGCTGGGGGTTCAAACCACACTGTTGCTGGGTTGTGTCCTGAAGCAAGACACATTAATTCCCCATAGTACTGATTATTGTCCAGAAACAAAAAAAAAAAAAAAAAACTTCCTTAATTTGAAATTCAAATTTATAAGTCATTTTCTTAAACTAAACAGTATACTACTTACATAGCACGTGGTGGGGAATCCTGTTTCTTATGACATGGCATATTGAGTGACTTACTCTTTTATTCTATGTTTCAGAGACTGGAGTGGTCCGGTGGTGGTGCCATGTTGTGATAGACTCCCAGACTGGCATATATTTATCATATTTGTGTCTCCTTCTGTGTCAAATATCATTCATGGCTTTTAGTTTGAGAAACATTTTTCATGCTCAACTCATATAAGCATAAAATCAGTCAGGCATACACATGCAACTGTTGAACTGACATATACATGAACTTAATGACTTCTTACAATTGGGACTGAAAATGAAATTACATGTAGAAGCTAGCCTTTTCAGGTTCAGGTGAGTTGAAGCAAGGGAAACATTTTACTACCAGAGACCCAAACTAAGTGTTTACAAGATTTAGAAGCTAAATGGTGGGGTACTTTTAAGGCACTCTTTTTATAAACAAAAAAAGTAACCGTTACATACAATTTAGATACTTCAACTTATCTAGGCAATCAAGCATAAATGTTTTATGTTTGAGCACTGAGAAGTGCCTCCAGTTAGTGAAGTTGGAAAAAAAATATTGAAGAACCTTGGACTCCTCCTTGGGGAGATGTTTGCCTTGACGTGGCCCCTGGGTTATAAAACTTGCTCAGCTCAGCCGAGGCTAAAATTTATCCTGCTCATAAATGCCAACGATTTATTAGCAACATTAATTGTTGGCATTTAAACATTTATTAGAAGGATAAATTACAGGCTATGGCAAACATAACATGAAATTTCAATTTATTTGGGCTATTTCAGTATTTATGACCAGTTTACATTTCATGCTCAGCTGGGTTGAGCATGAAAAAAGTTTTATAACCTCGGGACCAGGTAGTGAAATTCTAGGGATATTTATGTTAAACTACCAGCATTAGATGCAAATGTAAATCATGTTCATGTCATAATTATCGTATGAGCCAAGTTTTGTGCAATATTTGTTGTATGTAAAGTCTTACTCGTTACAGATTTGGGGAGCACGGTGGACTGCTGGTAGAGCAATTCAGACTCTGAATTAAGAGGTCCTGGTTTCAATCCCTGATGGGGGTACCATGTAATGTACTTGAGCAAGACTCATTAACACCCCACAGTATTGGTTAATACCCAAGATCCTGACATAGCTAAAAAATTGTTGACTGGGTCGTTAAACCTCAGTATAAACAAACAAACAGTTTGCTTTTGATTAGAGCTATATTGTTGGAAAACTCCAGGTTTACAGATGAAGCTAGCGGTCATTAAACTTGTTGTCATGCTCATTTCTCCACTGAACATGTAATTATTATGCTCACAATAAGTCATAAACCTTTCAAAATGCCAATAACTGAATTTGGCTACTTTGCCTTCATGAACTGCAGTTTAAGTTTCATGCTCAGCCAATGAAATATATTTGCAAATCAAATATGAGTACAACAACCACAAAGTCAGTGTGATTTCCCCCACATTTGATTATATGAGCTGCGTCATGAGAAAACTAGATTTTTGTCTATGCATAAACAAAGGCGCACATCAGCTGTGCAGTAACTGCACAGCTGATTAGCACCTTTGTTTTCGCTACACGGATAGTACAATCTCTCCTCTTGTTAAATCCAAAAAAAAAGCATGCTTCTAGCGTTTTTCTGAGAATGTACAGGCCAGTATGTGTCAGACCTGGTCGGAATCCAAAATTGTTGGTTCTCTCATGCACAGGCTCATATTTGATTATATTCTTTCACAGTGGGAAAAAGCTTACAAGTCTTACTGTTAAGTAACTGGTAAAAACAAAATTACTGGACAACTTATTGGTTTTCTAGTTTCTACTCGAGAGATATTTTATCAAGTCTAGTTTTAGATGGAACTAAACATTTGTAAACAATGATGATAATAAAATTTAAAACTTTGCTTCGTGTTGATTATCAAACTTGTTCCTGCTGCTTTTGTTATGCTCAGGGGGAGGGGGTGGTGTTGATAAAAATTATTGTGGCTTAGCATCCCAACATCAGACCACAAGTTTATTAAACTTTTTTCTTGCTGTTCTCAGCTGAGCATGAAATTTCAACTGCTCATCATTACTGAAATAACCCAAACTGGTTGAAGTTTCAGGTTAAGATTGCCAAAGCCTTTAATTTATCCTGCTCATAAATGTTAAAATACCAACAGTTGTTGGCATTTTAACATTTATGAGCAGGATAAATGTTAGTCTCAGCTGAGATGAGCATGAAACATGATTTATAAGCTTGGGGCCAGGTGCCAGAGCAAGAGAATGGGTTTGACCCGGCTACTACTGTTGTAATATGTATTCTCCCAGTCAAGGGACTGTGATACCTCCCAAATTAGATTGGATTTCACAGCCGATTTCAATGCCCCTCACCCCAGAAAGCCAATTTTAGGAAGTTTTTGCTTGTGTATGCTGCACCATATCTCAAATCATACGATTTTTTTTGTATTACAGAGAGACTTTTAGCATTCATTATCGAGAATGTTGTACAAGTGTCTATTTTGCATATTGAGCTCGCTACATATGATCTATGGTTGCACAGTTAAGAAGCTGCTGGACTTTATATGAGCTGCGTCACCAGAAAACCGATCTTCAGGGTTTCTGAACAGGTCTGAAACAAAGCAGCCTATACACCCACAGAAGAAAGCCAGAACCTTGAAATTTTGGGTATAAGTAGAGGAGGTATTGTACTACCCGTGTAGTGAAAACATAGACGGTGCATAGCTGATCTGGGCCTTTGTTTTCGTATATCCAAAATCTGGTTTTCTCACGACGCGGCTCGTATTAGCTTAATCATTTGTCTGGTTCAATAGGTTGCTGTAGCTGGTGCCCCATTCTCTAGCATACATGTTTGCGAATGCAGGAAATGAAACAAGTACAATATCAACTCGGCCCTTGCGTGAGAAAACAAACAATTTGGGTTTCCAACCAGATCGGACACAAGCCAGGCTGTACAGCCGCAGACGAAGGATAGAAGCTTGATAAGAATAGGGATTGTACTATCTGTGTAGTGAAAACAAAGGCGCTGACCAGCTTTGTGGTTACCACGAAGCTGGTCTGCGCCTTTGTTTTTGCATATGCATATTGTTGATTATCTCATTCAACTGAAAAGGTACAAGTAGGCAATGATCAGGAAAATGCACAATCAGAAATTCTCACTCCAAAAGACGAGGTGGGAAAAACTAAATTGGCAATTAGGTACTTATACTTAGAAAACAGTGAGCAGCTATTTCCTAATAGGTGTCCACTCAGTTACCCGAACTTTAATAGAAATATGAAAACATACATGATGTTCAAATAAAAATATGAAAACAGACATAAGATGCAAACAGCACAAAAATTTGCCTCCAAAACATAAAACAAATAGAACCACAACAGAAGTATTGCCTTGGAACGATCAGTTATATAGAATTACTGGGGGCTTAAATCAAAAAGTAACTTTTTAAACTTCATGTATTACAGTTACATAGGAAACATAGGATGGTTTTGCATGGACATTTTTTTTCCTATTTTTGAAATGAAGTTGTTTTGCTTTGCTGTTGCTGTGACCTACATGTATTGCACAATGTGATGGATATAATCTTCCTGATCTGGTAACAGCATTTTGATTTTTTTTCTCTCTTAAAATGACTGATGCCTGTGAAACAGCAATTTAAAAAGCCACCATAGCCTCAAGGGCCTCACTCAGAATAGATTTCCAGATGGTGATAGCAGCTTTAATAGATGAGCCGCCGCATAAGAAAACCAACAACGTGCATAGGCGAAACCAAAGGCGCAGATCAGCTGTGCAGTAATTGTACAGCTGATTAGCGCCTTTGTTTTCGCTACACAGATAGTACAATTTAGACTGAAATGTCAAGCTTCGATTGCGCAGATCGGCTTGTGTCAGACCTGTTCGGAAAATCAAATTGTTGGTTTTCTCATAACAGGGCTCAGATACGTTGTGCACTTAGTCATTCATAGCAAATTTTATTTCAGAAAGAAAAAAATGTCAACCACGTATTTCCTGCCAGGGCCCATTCTAAATGATTATGCTAAAACTCAAAATTCCAGGATTTTTGTGATGGTAATAGTTTTATGAGCACTTTTTTTTACGAATCAGTAGTTTGGTTGAATTGATGCTTTACGTCCCAGTCAACAGCAATGGTCATGTCGGGATGTTGCCTCCATTTTATGGGACTTTTACCCAACATTAGGATGTCATGACACTCAAAATGTGCTTCATAAATATAACCACCCTTGCAAACCAATATGGCTGATATGTATGGCTCGTTTGACCACACCACTTTTCCTGAGCAGGCTCAGCCTTGAGCAGTTAACCAGTAATCAGATGGTCGGGCAGTAGTTTAGAAGCTTTGCCTGGAGGCACAATCAGCTGGACGGGGCCCATATTCCCATCCGACCACCCATATGAATTAGAAGGCTCCATGTTTCAAAGTAGGCTCCTTGTTTCAAGAGGCCATGACAGATGACTGCTCATGACAATAGAGAAATGTTATTGCCCAAAACTAATAATATCCACCATATGGGATTTTCATAACATTGCCATCGTCCATCAATACTGAGCCTTCGCATGGGAAACCCAACAATCAGTGTTTCCGACAAGGTCCGGCACAAATCAGCCTGTACACTCACAGAAGTATGCTAGAGGCTTGAAATTTTGGACTGAAGTAGAAGAGTAATTGTTCTGTACGAGTAGCGAAATCAAAGGCGCTGATCAGCTGTGCAGTGACTGCACAGCTGGTCTGCGCCTTTGGTTTCGCATATGCTGATTGTTGGTTTTCTGAAGCAGCGGCTCGGATGATCGGTTTGGTATTGACATGCTTTTGGTGATGCATAGAAAGTCACGTCTAGGACAATAATCATTGACAGTTATAGTAAGATCATGGTTAGAACACCCTGGTCTACCATTACACTGACAGTTTGATTGTGTTTAATTGATACAATCATTGCATTGCAATCATTTGATAATTTGGAACAACTAACTGAATGTTTTGGTTCTTTACAGAAGCTGATGACAAGGTTGGACCCTTAAAACCGAGCTGTGTCCTCCAGTAGTAAAAAGCATAGAACCTATTTCATTTTTGCAACATTTTCCTCGCTCGCGCGACTCGCTCATTCAAAGAACTAGAAAAGGACAAATTCACCCTCTTTCCACATAAATTCTATGAAAATTGTCAAGATTTATTGCGTAAAAGTCGTTTATGATGGCCTCTAGATGGATAAAACCTATTTCATTTCAAAGAAATACCTGGCTCTCAGGGCTCGCTTGTTCAAAGAATGCCAAAGGGATAAATCTCTGCACTTTCCAACAACAAGAGCAGCAGTAACAACCAAAAACATTTTTATTTTGTAAAATTGTCTCTAGAATGTCCTATAAATGCACGAGGTCTTTTTCATTCTCGCAAATGTTCCAAGGGCTCGCTCATTCGAAGAACACCAAGGGGACAAATTTATGCTCTTTACACACCCAATGTTCTATGAAAATAGAACTATATATATATTACCATAACATTCAAAGATCTTCACTAGAATGGCTTGGCCAATCAAAGCAAAGTTTTATAGGAAACATCTGTATGAAGGGGGAACCAATGTATTTATTAATAAGCCAGGTCACTTGATCAAGATGGCAGCCATGGTGTACTATATATGGTAAAACCCATTCAACAATATTCCGAGGAACTGCTGCATTTATTGCAACAAAACTTGACATGTAGTTATTAAGACTAGAGAACTATAATGTGTGTATAAATCATGACCCTGTGATGACCTTCACATTTTACGTCATGGTCACACATACAGAAAAAAAAACTGCCAGGAAATGGGCAAATGGACCCAATATTTATGAATTTGCATGCGCGGATCCAGAACATTTTCTCGGGGGAGGGGGGGGGGGGTCCAAATTCCCATAAGGGGTCTGACGGAAAATTTCAATATGGCAAAAATAATAATATGGCAATTTCAGAGGGGGGGGGTCCGGACCCCCTGTCCCCCCACTCTGGATCCGCCCATGATTTGAAAAAGAAGTTGACCCTATGGGTTATTCTTACCCAATGCTGGGGCTATATATATGAGGGTCTGGATGGGGTATAATGATTAAAGAATAATGGCCTAAAAATTTTAATGAGGGTGAATAAAGAGCCAAAAATTTAATGAATAGTGAATAAGTAGGTCCTAAAAAATAATGAATAAATGAAAAATTTTAATGAATAGCAGAATAATATAATGAATAGTGAATAATAACATTTTAAAGAATAATGAATATGCTAAATTTGGCTATGGAATTGTCTTAGATGGCCTCCCTGACATTCATTTTTTCGCCCCCTAGACCCGATTTAGCTCAAATGTTATAGTCATATTTCTGAAATCTTGAATGTTTGGAAAGACATAGCATGTAGGGACTCACTTCATGAATCTTTTAAAAAATGTGTCATTTCCTGAGCCAGATACTTTGTTTGCTTATATATATGTATTTTCTTTTTATTCTGTTACCCCACTTTGTCCTTATTATGTATGTTCCAATCCTATAATGATAATCTTTTCTGTGGACGGACATCACTTTGCTTTTTTATATGACAGAGCATAATTATGGTGACTTTTGCAATCAGAAACAAGCCAGTACTAAGAACGTTAATGCAAATCTAACTGGCAGTTTATATGGCGCTACATAATTTTTTCCTCGCTCGCTTCGCTCGCTCGGTATTTAAGACATGTTTTGTACAATCAGGCACAAGCACAAAATCATACTTCACATAGTACTCCTATGCTTACTAGTTAACTAAATAAAAACAACAGCTTTTTATTATAACTTTTACCCCTGAAGTTACATTTTTTCTTAAATTAACCTTTGATATGCATAATTGAAGAGAAAGATTCAGGGTGAAACTCAGGGCATATTCAGTATACAGTTTGGAGGGGATTATATTCCCAACAGATTTAAAAGAGGATTTGCTAAAAAATCAGTTAACTATTTTGGAAAGTTTCTATGAGGCTTTGTAGTCAAGCAGATAATACACTCCCGCCCGCGTATTTGTACTCCATTTACGCGTATTACGCGAGTATTACGTGCGTAAGGCCAATTACGCGCATTTACGCGTAACATGCGCATATTTACGCGTAACATATCTCATTAATATTCATAAGCAGAGATAAATGCGTCGATACGCGTAAGGTTCAGTCATTACGCGTATGAAGTATCGTCCAATCAGACTGGCAATACGTTTACGCGTATTTACACGTATCATACGCGTAACGACAAGGAGTATAAAAGCTAAAGTACCTAACGGTTGATTTTATTATTCAATCAAAAATAAACAATGTGCAAGTTTTATGGATTTTATTGATGTATCGTAATCGTGAAAATGGCGTGACTTTATTCTAGTTATTGTCAAATTGTTTTATGTTTACATGGGGTTTAAAGTTTACAGATTCAAGAAGCATAAAACTTACCCAATAACTGTCATCATGTCAACATTCAGCCTTCAACTGGAGTGAAAATTCATGCGTGACTAAGTGACTTTCACCTATAGGTAACCATGTTCAGTTCTGTTCATTTTTTTTTCATTGTCGTTTAGTTCCCCCTCCATTTTTAGAGGCACCACCGTACGGTATACGGCATGTTAGATTTTCGCTTGTTTTCCTACCACGTCTCTTTCTTATTAATTGATATTCAATTATTATTTAACAGAACTCGAATGTTTTCTTCTTCAAAATAAAAACCACAAGCAAATATAACAGAAACTTGGTGTTCGTTCAGCTACCGATCTGGGGATGAAGCTTTAAAAATATTTCTCACGGATGTTATTTCGTACTCATGAATTGTTCGAGCCCTTAATACTGCAGGCCTTAGTTTGAACAAGATAAGATATTGTTTTGGTCTAAAGCAAAGTCCGGAATTTTGGTTTAACCATAAAATTTCAAGATTGTTGGCTCATTCATTACGCGTATATTACGCGTATTTTTTACGTAAGACTATTTTAATCTCGATTGGTTAGAACAATACGTATACATACTTCAAATACGCGTAATGACTTGCTTTCCTAATTCACCGCTCATTGGTTAAAGTCATTACGCGTAATGTATGCGCATTACGCGTATCATACGCGTAAGAAAAATTGAATTTTGACTGGCTATTGACACATACGCGTATAAAATAGGCGCGTGTTACGCGCATTCAATGAGTACAATTACGCGGGCGGGAGTGTATATGCTTCACTCAAGATGTTAAAATCAAGGTTGCACTCAGCAGTCTACAATTAAGTATCATAGAACAAGTCTTTGTGGCTTTAGATAAGGGATGCCTTAGGTGAGGAATACCTATATTTGCTATTAGAAATTAGCTGGGTGAAGAAGGCGGTTCTAGTAATTATCATATTTTAATGAATAATCGAGCTAATTTTAATGAATAAGCCAAAATTTTAATGACAGTGAATAAATGGCTAAATTTTTAGTGATTAGTGAATACCAGGACCCCCCATCCAGACCCTCATATATGCATGCATATGACCATTATAGTCAAGTTTATTGGTATATTATCTTAGATCTCAGGTGGGCGTTTGCAGGACCATTGGTCCTTCTAGTTATTATAAGCACAGTCATGGTAAAGCAAGACCATCTGCTATGGGCTGCTTGTGCCTCCAGGCAAAGCTTCTAAACTACTGACCGAGCCTCTGATTACTGGTAAACCGCTCAAGTCTGAGCCTGCCCAGGAAAAGTGGTTTAGTCAAACCATCCATACATATAAGCCCTATTGCTTTCCTTGTGTGGTTATATTTATGAAGCACATTTTGAGTGTCATGACATCCTAATGTTGGGTAAAATTCTATAAAATGGAGGCAACGTCAACATCAATTCAAACAAACAAACTTGCAGGCCTTGGATCTTTAAAGTGAGATTAGAGGGACTGGGATCGAGTGTTTGCTAGCTCTGTTTTCTCAGACGCAAACAAGACGTTATTTTTTGGTGAAAACAAACACTCTACAACAAAAGCGAAAGTCTCCCGACGTAGACTCGCGCTTTATTGCTAAAATACGTCCCATTAAACTCTCTCTCTCTCTCTCTCTCTCTCTCTCTCTCTCTCTGAATAAATTTTGTTGTTGTAAATATGTTTTGTTTAGCCGTGTTATATTTTGAATAAACTTATAGGGTAACTAATGTTGAGAGAACTTGTGGCCCGACCCCATTGTTGTACATATATGTATGAAAAAAGGCAATGAAATATGTTTACCCTAAAAAAAAAAAAAAAAAAAAAAAAAAAACAGCAATGATGCAAGATGCAGACATCCTTCTCAAGAGGCATGGTGCTTAGGCGAATCTTAGTTGATGTTATACTGAGAAAGGCCAAGGGAGTGGCGCACAAATGCCTCGTCTAGCACATTCTCCCTCCGCACTTGAGATGGCTAAAGGGCCAATACTTATAAAACATAATCGGTGAAGCTGTGTCTAACTTAGCTACAGACAATAGGGATATTGTACATCAGTTTAATGTGTCGTTGACCTGTAAGATTGTCCAGACTAAATTAATCTTCATTGTCTCGCGCCTGTCGTGTCCCGCGCCTGGTAGATGTGAACGGGTGATTTGTGATGTAAGCAACACTTCGTAAAGTAGAAGCGATTTTAGCCCTTCATCCTTTTTTCCCGGTTAATTCAGCTTTATTGCCCACTTCACACACTTCAACATGCGATATGATTCTCTTTCTCGCTGAGTGTATGGCGACCAAAATCTTTTCAGGGTGCAACGCTCGCGCCAGATGCCGTATCTAATTGATACAGATCATGGGTTTTGTCATGTTGCGGCTGACGCTCCTGTCATGTCTTGTTAGCTAACACAACGCCTGGTGAATGTAAATCATGTAACGCTGTCAACCTTCAAATTGATTAATTAAACAATTAGAGAGAAAACAGATTCACTTGTGGCTTTGACGTTTCGTTTTCGGTTGCTGGACAACTACGCAAAACGCTTAGTTTCCTATGGGGATTTAACGCGACCTATGACAACTTCTACGTCGACAGAGCCTCCCTCTCTGTGGAGGGCAGAGTGCAATTACGAAAACACGCCCATGTATAATAAAGATTTTCTTAAGTTGTTAAAATTGAAAATTTTCAGCAGAAAATTTATGATATTTTTCTTATTTTTGCTCAAAACATATATTGTGGGTACACATTAGAACCGCCTCGCCGAGGCGGTTCCAACGGGTACCCACAATCTATGTTTTGAAGCAATCATAAGAAAAATAGATATACCCCTGCATACCCCAGTTTTACTAGATAAAAGTGGGGTTTAAGGGGGTATATAATACACGGACGTGTTATCCTGATTGGGCGTAAAAACTCTTTATGGGGATTCAGAAAACTACCAGCGTAGTATAGTCTGTTAGCTGTCTATAAAAACTGATGTTTTGCTGGTCGTTCATCTCTCACTGATGAGAAGACCATCATTATTTCTTGAATAGGTTCGTGTGTGTTGGTGAGTTCTTTGATGGCTGACTAGGCCAATTCTAGCTCTAAACTGTCGGTTGCAAGTAGAGCAATTCAGTGTCATAGAATCAGCTGGTGGAACATTTGCATTGGCCTTGCGTTCTCAGCTCTTTCTTTCAGCTTCACAGATTCTCTTTTTTCATAAAGAGCTGCTTCTTTGTTGATGCTACCTCGCCACTTTGATCGCTCCTGTGCAATCTGTTCCCAAGACCCCAAGGAATGACCAAGGGATGTCGAAATCCTTCAGAGAGGTTTTGAGGGTGTCTTTGTAGCGTTTCTTCTTGCCACCTTGAGAGCACTTTCCCTCCTGTAGTTCTCCATAGAAGACTCACTTTGGAAGTCGCTCATCAGGTATTCTTATAACATGGCCAGACCGCCGTAGCTGTGCTAGCTTTAAGACAGTATGCATGCTTTGCATCCCTGCTTTCTTCAGGACCTCCGTGTCTGGAATCGTCTTGCCACTTGACTTTTAACAGCTTTCTCAAACATCTTAAGTGGAAATGGTTAAGTCTCTTTGCATGACGCTGGTATACTGTCCAGGTCTCACATGCATACAAGAGGGTTGGCAGTACCACAGCCTTGTAGACTTTCAGCTTGGTGTCAAGCTTGATTCCATATCGCTCCCAGACATTTTCACGGAGTCTTCCGAATGCCACACTTGCTTTTGCAAATCTGACAGTGCCCTCATCACCAATGTGCACTGCCCTGGAAAGAGTGCTTTCCAGGTAGGTGAATCATTCTTTGTCCATTCACAGTGATGATTGGTTCATTGTACTGTTTTCCAGGTGCTGGTTAGTGTACAATCTCTGTCTTTTTGTGCTGATTATGAGATCATAGTTATCACATGACTGTGAGACTTGATCCATAGCTCTTTGCAATTTTGCCTCTGAGCTGGCATTCGTATCCATATCGTCTGCATAGAGGAGCTGATCTAGTACATCAGTCTGCACCTTAGTTTTGGCTTGCAACCTTCTTAGATTGATCAAAACGGTACCTGATTGGAAAACCAGTGTCACTGTCCTGAAAAGCATTCATGAGCATGACAGAAACATCATGCTGAACAGTGTTGGTGCCATAACACAGCCCTGTTTGACCCAATTCGTTACCTCAAATGGGTCAGAGAACTATCCATCATTTTGCACACGTGCCTGCATGCCCTCTTGAAATTGCCACACCATTGCAATGAATCTGGATGGACAGCCAAACTTGGCCATGATTTTCCAGAGTTCATCACCACTAACTGTGTCAAAAGCTTTGGTGAGGTCGACAAACGTCATGTATAGATCTACATTCTGTTCTTGGCATTTCTCCTGAAGCTGTGAAGATCATGTCTATTGTCCCTCTGTCTTTACTGAATCCACATTGACTTTCTCGGATAAGTCCCGTCTGATCAAGATGAACATTCAGGCGATTCAACATAATTTTTGCCATTATCTTCCCAGCAGTGGATAGGAGGGACTCAGGGAGAGATGCCTCTATGTACTTCTTTTCCGCTTGTATAGGTGGATTATGGATGCATTCTTAAATTCTTATGGGATAGTCTTCTTCCTCCACATACAGTGAAACAACTATGGGTAGTCCCCTACCCTTATAAACCTTGGCAGGGATTGCATCTGCACCTGGAGCTTTGCCAGATGGCAGTTGTTGAACTGCAAATGATGTAATGAAGTGATTTTGTCTGTTGTGTGGAAATGCGTGTTTGTTTTGTTTGAATTGAGGCTTAACGTCCCAGTCAACAGCTATGGTCATGTCGGAACGTTGTCTCTATGTTTACCAAAATTGTCTTGACATTCAAAACGTGCTTCAAATATAACCACACAAGTATGCCACTAAGGCTTGCATTTATGGGTGGTTTGACTTGAAACACTTTTTCTAGGCAGGCTCAGACCTGGGCGGTTAACAAGTAATCAGATCGTCAGTTAGTGGCTTATAAACTTTGTCTGGCGGCACAAAGAGTCTCCCATATTCTCACCCGACAACCTATAGTGTGGAAATGGGATATTGAGGTTATGGTACCGGTTAATGCGTTGTTTCTACTTTTCTACGTCTCAAATATCGCGTGTGTTGCAACACGGGCCGACTGTCCATTTTAGGTGTTAGATTAAGTATGTATCTGTCACCGACTTTGTCACGACAAAAAGACCATTGTCAGTTTGACATGCAATGCAGGTGTCAAAATAGCACTTCGTAACACATAAATAATGAATTATCATTTAACCAACGTTAATTAATGCAAATGCAAATTATTATATTATTGCCTTTTTGCCCTTTGTCATGCAGTTTATAAGGCAAATACAATAACCAAATATAGATATAGGGGAGCGCGGTGGCATAGTGGTACAGCATCTAACTCCGATCGAGAGGTCCTAGGATCGATCCCCACTGGTTTCACCGTGTTGTGTCCTTGAGCAAGACACATTAACCCAACCCCAGAGTCACTGGTTAAATCTCAGGAAGCGGTAGCTGCGTCCCAACATGAATGAAAAAAAAAATGGTGAATGGGACGTTAAACCTCAAAACAAACACATAAGAATACCAATCGAGAGATCCGTGCTGTAACTTCAGTATGAGGAACTTGCAACTGAAAAGATACCATCAATTTAAATATTCCCAGAAACATTTAAATTCAATTATGCTAAATCCCCGAAACATGGCTAAACTAAACCGCACGACATAATAATGGGAAGAAATGTGTGCTTCTCGACAGGAATTACGTTCGTTCAGCTTCACAGCTTTTCGGTTCAGCTTCACAGCTTCAGCCACTGCAGAAGCTGAGGGTGAGGTTAAGTACCTGTAAAATCGATTTAAGCCCGCCAGTAATTTTATATTACTGATCGTTCCAAGGCGATACTTCTGTGGTCGTTCTTATTATGTCTTGGTGTTTAATTTTTTTGTGCTGTTGGCGCCTTATGTATGTTAAAATATTTTAGTTAATTTTAGGTAACTGAGTGGCCACCTATTGGGAAAATAGCTGCTCATTCGGCTTACGATATGTTTTCATGCTATACGTACCTGATTGTTAATTTAGATTTTCCCACCTCGGTTTTTGGAGTGGGAATCTTTTTCTGATTGCGTCTTTTCCTGATCGCTGCCTACTTGTACCGTTTTACTTTTATCTCTTTTCTTCATAATGGGCTAGAGTGGCCCAGTATGAGCTAGAGGGCTAGAATGGCCCATATCAGCTTTTGCTGGTGAGACAGTATCATCTCAATGGATCCTGTGCTCCAACAAGTCTCTAGCTTTGAAGGTGTCTTTTTAGCGTATCTTATTGCAACTTTGAGAGCGCGTTCTGTCCTGTAGTTCTCCGCAGATAACTTTCTATAAGACGCTAATCAGGCATTATCCAGCTTTAAGACCCTGTATGCTTTGCAGACCTGCCTTCTTCAGGTAATCTAGGTCGGGAATCTCGAATATAAGCAACATGCAATAACGCATCTTTCTTACACGTGCCTAAATAATAATGGCTATATTTTATTTTGACAGCGTTATACCATAAATGGTATATACCTATCTTTTTAGCATTTTGGAATTGGTACTAAAACCGGACAAGTTGATTTACGCGTTTCCTGATCCCTTTACGACCAACGTACACTTTCGGCCATATTATGCTAATACACTTTTTTTCATGGACCTAAATTGACGTTATTGTTGACCAGGGGGCATAAGGCATCAAAAGACAACAAAACATGTCAAGTTATCCAGACTTAACAGTTTATTGCGCCAATTAGTTATGCATGTCCTATATTTCATTGCATCTGATAATTGTTTTTGATGTGCTTTGGGTCTGTCTTGGGAAAGTCTACGGCATGCACCAGAGCCAACATGTAGTGGCAGCAGGCATCGTAAAGCTCGGTATCATGCCATGCCATGAATGTCTTTTTTTAAAAAAAAAAAAAATAAATATTTAAACACTGTAAAAGGTGAATAATCAAAAGTGCTGTAGCTCATAAGCGATATTCTCTGCTAAATCAGTCTGAAAACACACATGCGCAGATTCTACCGCTTGGTTTAGAGCTGTAGCCAGCAGCTTAGCGTATGCATTTGTTAATGTATCTCTCTGTTTGAAACGTGTTTCTTTCGGCAGACAGAACGAATCTAAAGTATGCAGGTCTTCAAAATAGTGCGCATGTAGGGCCGTCAAAGACATTGAGGAACCGTTTGCACGGTCTTGCAATTACCTTTTGCCGTGACACGGCTCAACTGTCCGCCGTCTCTTGACCATCACCCTCTCTGGCCAACCAGCGGTCACTCTGGACCATAACTGACCAGTGACGTCACGAGAGAGGCACACAGAATCCACGCCACGTTTGACAGGTGGGGCGGTGGTTTCTCTGGACTACTTAAAGCCTCCGAAAGAGAGTTGCAGCGGACATACCTTATCTGACTTTCTTAGTTGACAGATCTGCCCATAGTGCCCCGGGAGAGATCCAAAACTTACAATCATGAATTTCGTGATACAAGGACTACTTTTTGTCGGCTTAGTTGGTGAGTGTCTATATTAACAGTTTTATTTATTTATTTATTTAGTTATTTGTTTGTTTAAGGCAGAAAGCTTTAGATCGTTTTACAAAGCTTTGTAATTATGGAACTGCAAGTGTTTTGTCATGAATTTCAGTACAAAATTGTATATGTTGTGATGAAACAAGGTCTTGGCAATACAGTATACACAAATACGGTTATTACATGGACCGTACCGCTTTACCTCTGATATGCATTTGCATTTGTTAATCGGACGGCATATTTTCAGTAATGCGACTCTATGATGGTAAAAAATGTGACCACGTTCTTCACATGTATAAAACAAATAGGTGCCCCTTTTCTGGTGTTTGCAAAACTTTGTCACGAATTGTAAAGCGGCACGGTCAAAGCAATGGCGCCATGATATCCGGATATGTATTTTTACAAAACCCTGTTAAACAATCTCAAACCTACCTGGAATATTTGCAATACTCAAAGACATTCTTGTACAATTGTACACATGCAATGAAATAGAACTTATATGTTGTATTTTTTTAAATCTTACTTGCATTTGGTTGCCAAGCCAGTTAAGGTTCTAAACCAAGAACTTCGTGGAGTATTTTATGACACCAGTCCAACTGGGCCTAGTTGCTCAAAACTTCGTTAGGTTAACGTCATCGTAAATACCTCAGCTGTTTAAGTAAATGCCGACTACATAAGCAAATACACTTTATTTTTTGTTGATAAAACATTTTATCAACAAAAAACAACAGTATTTTTTGTTGATAAAACATTTTATCAACAAAAAATAACAGTGTATTTGTAAGATTCATTTTGAAATTTTAATGAATCGTTAACTAACGACATTTTTAATTTTGAACAACTGGCCCCTAATCTTATTCAAAACGCATTCACTTACGCTCATTTATTAAATCATTTTGACATTTTTATTTTGGTGATTCGAGCTGTATTCCACTCTGGAATGCTTGCTTCATTAATCGGCCACTGCGCACCAGAATGATAGAATCAATGTCTTAAAGTGAACATTCGTAAATTTGACTTAGTTTAATAAAAAATGAATACCCTGTAAACATTTGTCAGTATTTTCTATTTACTATTTTTTCTGTTTCTTTTCAGTTGCCGCACAAGCATGTGAGTATTATCAACCCATAACTCTCTGTTTTCGTAAACCTCAAAGTTATTGTGATGGAAGTAATAAGGGGCACTATAGATTCATTTTTCTGAAGTGTTTGCGAATACGAAATAACCTGGATCCCTTATGTTACTTTCATTCAATAAAAGTTCAATTTCTGCACTGCCTGCACCTATCTATCATGCAGCCAATAGAGTAAACGCTATAGAAGAAAATTTGAATAGCTCACCTCAACTTTGGCGACAATTGCAATGTGCGTCATCGATCATTTTATCACATTCCGTAGGTAATTCTCAGCTGTGATATTGGTCCGATGGCATTAAATGCCAAGAAGGTTGGAAATTGCATTTCTTAATGTATCTATTAACATGATTAAAGGATTTCTTCATTGGATAAAAATTCGATACATATTTGCCATTAAAAAAAACTTCTGACGAATGCATGTTAAAAGTACTTATACAATAATGACTAATGTTTATAATTTATTTTGTTTTCAGTTTACCAGCCAAAATGTAAGTGATTTATTGCATTTATTTATATTTGAGATTAAAAATCATGTAGAAATGTTTACTCTTATAGGAATTACCGATGTACAGTAAACTGTGTCGATACTTGTCATCAAGTCAAAATTTTCTAGAAAAAATGAACTAAAGCACAAAACACACAATAGTCACCGTGTCTTAAGATTTATATTGGATATAAAAAAGAAGATTTATTGTTGAGAGCAAAGCAAAGTGACCAGTAATTAGCATTTGTTACCCTTTTATGTCATGTGACACCTGCATGATTGACAGGTGTACGTCATTGAAATACACAATTGTCACACGTGTGTCCGAAATTTATTCTGTTACGAATAAATGCCACTTTGTCGCTAGGGATTTGCATATTGATGTCAGTGTGGTCAATCTTTCTGCAAACTCATACGACAGCTCGCAAGTGACAGTTTCAGTTTTATTGATATTAATTGTACATTAAATTTAGAGAAGGAATGCACATGTACATACATGCCAAACATTTTACCAATCATTCTTCCGACCCTTTATTGCACAAATATATTGCCAATGTGTCATACGTTATACAACTTTAATATAATTGAGCCGCCTCGTGGGAAAACCAACAATGTGGTTTCCGAACAGGTCCGACACAAACCGACCTGTACACTCACAGAAAAGAGCTAGAAGATTGAAATTTTGGAGTTAAGTAGAGGAAGAATTGTACTATCCGAGTAGCGAAAACAAAGGCGCTGATCAGCTTCGCGGTTACCGCGAAGCTGATCTGCGCCTTTGTTTTCGCCTATGCAGATTGTTGGTTTTCCCATGGGGCGGCTCATATTAAAGTTTAAACGGATTTGAAAATATTCCTTCCCCATTTAGCTTCAATCATGCACTCTTTCTGTACGAAGAGAATAAAGTGCGTTTGTATTTGTATTTGTATTTTTCTCTATTTCTTTTTCAGATCGACCAATCATCAAGCCAATCTACAAACCATGTAAGTATACATATTTAAACACCAACGTATTATAGTGTTTATGTGACTGATTCGATTTGAAGAAAACAGTAAATAATTAATTTTATATTAGTTTTACCATAAAAAAAAAAAAAAAAAAAAAAAAAAAAAAAAAAAAAAAAAAAAAAAAAAAATGATGTATAGATGTTACCATTGCATAGCCGCTTCGTTGTTCCTTTTACCAAACAAGTAATGCCTTTTTACTGTATGCAAGAAAATACTTTTCTCGCACAACACTATTACACAGATAACTGAAAAATAAGTATTTGGCTCTCTTGAGGCCCGTACTGTTTCTTAATTGGATATCATTTGCAGCAACATGAATATATCATAATACACGTATTTGGTTCGACATAGGTGGTTGAGCGGGCATCATTTTTGGGGGAAAAGCTGCACCGACAGGTTACCAAATGTTTCTATTTCATCTTAACTTTCTGCCTTTGACGTTATTATCCACCCTGGTTTCTGTCAAGGACGAGTACATGCTAATAGTTTTGTATATTCCTGATCATAGCTCATACATGGACCGCCGCATCAGAAAACCGACAAACTGCATATGCGAAAACAAAAGCGCCTTTGCTTTCACTACATGGATAGTACAACCACTCTTCTTCTTTTATCTGAAATGTCAAGGCTCTATCCTGCTTCTGTGACTGTACAGGCCGGTTTGTGTTGGACCTGGTCAAAGACCCAAATTGTTGGTTTTCTCATGCGAAGGCTCATATATTATGTTTTGACTTTTATAATTTTTTCCAGTCCCAGTCTACAAAAAGTTCCCGGTTATTAAGAAGAAGTTCATCCCAATCGTTAAACAGGTTGTGAAGAAAGTACCTATTGTGAGAGAAGTCAAAGTACCATACCCACAGCCAGGTATGCTACTTACGAACACTTGCCCATGCAACATACAGAGAATTTTTAAGTTGTAAATAATTTTTTTTTCAGTAGATTTTTTGTGTGATAATTTTCTTATTTTTGCTCAAAACAGAGATTGTCGGTACACGTTAGAACCGCCTCGGCGAGGCGGTTCTAACGAGTACCCACAATCTATGTTTTGGAGCAAAAATACGAAAAATAGGTATACCACAGTTTTACTATATAAAAGTGGGGTATGAGGGGGTATACATTACACGGACATGTTACCCTGATTAGCGTTCATTAAAATGAGCCCTAATTTTTACTAATGGACTTGGCCATCATTATCATTTGAATAAGTCCAATTCCATTTTTTTGTTGTTGTTTTTTTGCATCAGGATTGATTTATTCAAAACTCATTTTCAATAAAATTCCCATATGCATACAGAATAGCCCCAGAAAAGGATGCCTCGTTTAGGGCGTCATATCATGGACATTACTGTTCGCCTATGTCCCAAACACGGAACACAAAAAAGTGTCTATAACATTAGTTGTGACACTTTTGACTGTGGTAGGCCTATGTTTTCTAGCTCAGTAGCAATGAAGTATTGTACATAAATGCTTTTTTGTATGAATTGACCATAAATGGCATAAACAACGATCGACAATTCTTTAAAGTATACATCGCATGAGCAAAGCCTTTAAAATGTAAGTTCGACAAGTTTAAAAATGTAGGAGAAAAACGAAATGATAGTTATCTGAAAACAGAACAAACAATAGAAGAAGTTAATTATCTTTAAAAACGTTGTTTTTATTTTTCAGTTTACATTGAGAGAGAAGTTCAGGTACCAGTGATCATCACAAGAGAAGGTGAGACAATATTACATTGTTCATGAAAGTGCTGCGTTTAAAACCAAACATTACGAAAACTTGCCCATGCAATAAACAGAGATTTTTTTCACCTGTAAAAATTGAAAAATTCATCAGAAAAAAATTGATATTTTTCTTATTTTTGCTCAAAACATAAATTGTGGGTACACGTTAGAACCGCCTCGCCGAGGCGGTTCTAACGAGTACCCACAATCTATGTTTTGGAGCAAAAATAAGAAAAATAGGCACACCCCCGTATACCCCAGTTTTGCTATATAAAAGTGGGGTTCAAGGGGGTACACATTACACGGACGTGTTTTCCTGATGTTAATACAAAATGAATATCACTATATATACGACATAAAAGATTACAAAAATAGCGTTGTGCTATTTTTCAATTTTGGCGAAGATAAACTCAAAAGGGTCCAGTAATTTTATATTACAGATCGTTCCAAGGCGATACTTGTGTTATGGCTTCATTTGTTTAATGTTTTGGAGTAGAATTTTTGTGCTTTTTGAACCTTATGTACGTTTTCATATTTTTATTTAAGTTCAGGTAACTGAGTGGTCCCCTATTGGGAAAATAGCTGCTCACTCGGTTTGCGGTTCGTTCTCTGAGTATAAGTACCTTATTGTCAATTTAGTTTTTTCCCACCTCGGTTTTTGGAGTTGGAGTTTCTTTCTGATTGCGCCTTTTCCTGATCGTTGCCTACTTGTACCTTTTTCGTAACTCAAAATGGTTCGTAAGTCCTTGATATTGTATACATACAAACCGACAAATGATCGGTGATACACACTGCAATTGAGAACGAAGTTGAGATTAGATTTTCGAGTTTTCTCTTACAACATTTCTAGGTGCAGTCAATGCAGAAACTGAGCATTTATTAATAGAAAGTAACATAAGAAATTCTGGTTATTTCGTTTTCGCAAACACTTCAATGTTATTGTGTTGGAAGCACTATATGTTCATGGGGCGGAAGTGTTCGCGAAAACGAAATAACCTGGATTCCTTATGTTACTTTCATTCAATAAATGTTCAATTTCTGCATTAACTGCACCTATCTATCAGTCAATAGAGTAAAACTCGAATTTTTCATCTCAACATCGGACAGAATTTCATTGTGCGTCACCCATTTCGGTACCACGTGTTTCTCAGCTGTGAGCACTGTTCTTACATTATAAAGTTAAAATAAATGACACAATATACTAGTACTAACAAAAACAAAGTGCTATTTTTTCTATTTTGTCGAAAATACACTAAAAAGGGGTCGAAAATCAATTGATCAAGATCATATTGTTTTCTTTTAATACACATTTCGTTTGTAGTTTTATTTTACTTTTCCATATTCACCTGTTCTTTCCTATCTATTTTTGTATGTTTTCTGTTTAATGTTCTTATAGATCATAATCTCTTTTTATTCTCATAGACCAATACACTAGCGTATTATGTTAAGAACCATTTGTTTTCATATACATCTAGATTGTATTCTTAATAATTCCATTCAATTCAATCTATTTTCTTAAGAAATAATACTAGTTTTCTACTAACTCCCTTTATCCATCAATGTGATTAACTCATTTAAGCCTGGTGTCCCTTTTATGGGACATAGGCAAACAGAATAGCCTCAGATGTGACGCCGCAGAACGCGGCGTCACATCAGGGGCTATTCTGTTTACTTAGAGAATATTCATCGTATTTGAAAATCACTCCTGACGCCCCTAAAAATGAAATTGGACTCATTCTAATGATAATGATGGGAAAATCCATTCGTCAAATATGGGATAAACTAATAATCTAATGGCATGTTTTCTGTTCTCAGTTCCAGTCAAGAAGGAAGTCCCAGTTCCAGTGCCAGTTCAAACAGGAAGTAAGTGACTACTAATTGTTTTTCTAAAATGAACCTCATACTGAAAACACCTGCCGACTAAAAGCAAGGAATCAAACCACCAGATCATTTACATAGGCATGATTGTCATGGCAATTTTGGACCAAGTTCTAGGCCGAATTTGCTAATCTGAGGAATGAAAAAATACGAGTCGGTACAATCTGACTATAAGCTGTATCATTAGCCGGCTGAGATTATAAGCCAATTCATAGCTCAATTAAATGTGCAGCTTGGAAAAAGAACGATTTTATTTCAACAAACCATTAATAACAGTATCAACACAAGAGTTAACTTACTATTCCTTGTGTAACAGAGAAAGACGGCGGTCACGGTGGTGCCGGTGGCGGCGTCGGCGTTGGTGTCGGCGTTGGTGTCGGTGTCGGCGCATTTGGTAAGACACGTGGTTGTCACGTGGAATGTCTAGCTTTGGTTGGGAATAATCACTCGCACTGTAGTTGTAGCAATATATGTAGTAGACTACTATTTGAGCCGCCTCATGGGAAAACCAACAATTTGCATATGCGAAAACAAAGACGCAGATCAGCTTCGCGGTAACCGCGAAGCTGATCAGCGCCTTTGTTTTCGCTACACGGATAGTACAGTCCCTCTTCTTCTTAAATCCAAAATTTCAAGCCTCTAGCCATCTTCTGTGCTTGTACAGCCCGGTTTGTGTCGGACCTGGTCAGAAACCCAAATTGTTGGTTTTGTCACGCACAGGCTCATTTAATGTCAGTAACATGTTTTCAGCATCAAGCTCTGATAAAAGACCCTCTGTTGTTCAGTGAATATCTTCGGTACATTTTCCATCATTTATGTTCAATTTTGGTTTCTTTGGTCAGGCGGCCGCACGGTTATGCGTCCATATTTGATTGTTCATTCAGGCATCCTTTCATGTAATTCATTCGTTCATTGCGACACAGCTTTTGTGGTCAGGTCATCACTGTGTAGTGAGTTAAGTTTTCCCTTCAAGATTGACAATATGATGGAACACCAAAGTTTGCTTTGGGCTGTACGTATTTTTGTTGTTCTGCATATCATTGGCAAGGTTGAAATGATGGTTAAACGTGCACACGAGCATTTGATAACTCGTAAATTAATCAGCAACAATCTGAATAATGATCGCATCGCTACCATGTTGTATAATTCAAATTATGCTCTGACAGCCCTTATTTGTTATATACTTGGTTATACCTGAAAAACTTAAACATATCTGTACTTCCTGTCTTAATAAAGGCAAACCGCCCATTACTGGGGAACAGGTCTTGCTTTTTCCATATCAGATTTCGGTTGTTACAACTAGTGTCCCTTACACTTTTTACTCTTCTTTTATCACTGACGTTACTTAATGTGTTTGCAGAACTTTGTGAGGGATTAACTCATTTAAGCCTGGCGTCCTTTTTGTGGGACATAGGCAAACAGTATAGCCCCAGATGGGACGCCGCAGAACGCGGCGTCCCATCTGGGGCTATTCTGTTTGCTTACAGAAATTTCATCGAAAAATTGAATAAAATTTTAAAATCACACCTGCGGCCCCTAAAAATGAAAGTGGACTCGTCCAATATATAATGATGGGAGAAACCATTCGTCAAATATGGGTTAAGGAAAACTAAGCTTCAGTTGCATACTTGGTTTCCCTGTTGTGGCCCATGAACGACTTTGGTCGCCCCTATAATTAAACATTTGAGCCGCCTCACGGAAAAACCAACAATCTGCATATGCGAAAACAAAGACGCAGATCAGCTTCGCGGTAACCGCGAAGCTGATCAGCGTCTTTGTTTTCGCAACTCGGATAGTACAATTCCTCCTCTACTTAAATCCGAAATTTTAAGCTTCTAGCTCTTTTCTGTGCTTGTACAGGCCGGTTTGTATCGGACCTGTTCGGAAACCACATTGTTGGTTTTCCTACGAGGCGGCTCATTTTGATTTATCAGCAGTGACTTCTAACTTGTGTTTTTACCCCAACGGTTCTAGAACCCGATAGTTTATCGTTTCGATCACACCCATGTAATGGCAAGCCATACTATTGACCTGAGTTAGCCCAGAAGCTTCCATCACCCGATTGTCAATCATTGTTATGTCTAGCCATACGTGAATTTTCTGATCCGGGTTTGCTTTACCCCAACGGTTCCAGCGCCCGATAGTTATATCATTTCTATCGCGCTCATATAAGCTGTTTGATTATTTACAGGTGCCGTCACTAGCATTTCAGCTGTTGTCAGTAAGTCATCTCATTTTCATTATCATTTCACCAACACATCAAAACATATTCTTATATGAAAATCAGTTTAAATTGCCATGGTCGCTTACCATTTATGTTATTGCGGCTTCGACATGTTTTGCTTCTAGATGATTCGTATTTTACTTCAATAAACTTTTGATTACTAAGTATATATCTATCACAACAGTTAGACGCTTATAGTTGCGGTTATTTACCTTTTAACGATCAAAATCTGGACCCAGTTGTTCAAAACTTCGTTAGCTTAACGCTGTCGTTAAGCCCTCAATTTGTTAACTATACGCTGTTATTTTTTGTTAAAAATGTGAGAATCCCTTTGCGATTCTCACATTTTTTTTCAACAAAAATAACAGTGTACGAGGGAAAATCCAAAATAACGTAAACTTTTGCTGTAGCTTGAACATGCGTGGTTAAATTTTAGAAAAAAATATATTTCGATCTTGAAATCAGAACATCCGTTTAACAAGATAAGATAAAACAATTACACATTTCATAAGTATCTGAAACACGCCACGCCATTTTATAACCATGGTGACGCATAGGCGGCGCACGCGAGATTTCGGTCGTGTCCTGTGTTTTATATGTCTCCATAAAATGTAAAATCGGCATGCGAATCGTGCCAAACTTAGTCCAGTAAAAACTTGGTGTGTAGATAATGTGGTGCAGAAGTTTCAACAAATTTGAGTAGTGCGTTTTTGAAATATTAATCTCAATTGTGCGCTTATCCAGTGCGTTTAACGTTAAAAACGTCGTCGCCAGGCACAGCTAAATTTATGCTATTACTAAACTTGCCGCGACTTTTGAAAGCGCCAACAGAAAGACCAAAAATAACTTAATGTAGACAAAAAGGGACTAATCAATGAATAAATCACTTGTGTAAAAATATTCCCGTTGTGATTTTGACGATAATATAGCATAGCAAAGATGGAAAAAGAAACAAAAATGACGCGCGTCAGTGGTGACGCAAATGCGTAATGCGCTGACCGCATGCAGGCGGCTGATGATGAGGCGATTTTGAAGCAATTTAAAGTAAAAATTTGTTTCGAGTTTTGGATAATGACGGAAAATTTGTGAAGTACAGAGCACAATACGCAAAAAATCTTTTTATCTATTTTACATGTTGAATAGATGGCCGTGAGCGCTAAAAGGGTGTTACTTTCAAAATGAATACGACGTTACGAAATCAAAGATGACGTGCGCCGGGTATACCATTGTGACCTTTTTGTTTTGACTGTAGATTTTTAACGGGTAGTTATTTTTGCCTGATATTTTGCCACAATATTCTAGACATATTCCGATTTATGTTTATGTTATTTTATAAGCATTTGAATGAGTTGTATAGACGCTACAGCAAAAGTCTACGTTATTTTGGATCATCCCCCGTATTTGTAATATTGCCATTAGAAATTTTAACGAATCGTTAACTAACGACATCGTTAATTTTGAACAATTGGCTACTGCATGCTAATGTTGTAGTTTTACTAACATTATCCACTACGTCAGATCCCTCAGTAGGATCGGCTTATAGCTTAACGTACAGTAGTTGTAGCAACTAATGATCCATTCACAGATGACGCCGACTCAATCAGCATCGGAGTTGGAAATGGAGGCATCTCGGTTGGTAACGGAGATTTAAACTTTGACGGTGGCTTGAATAGCGACAATGGTCTGAATGGACTGGATAACGGAGGTTTCAATGATGGTGGCTTTGTCTCAGATGGAATCGCTGTAGGAGGTGGCGCAGGAATTGCCGCAGGTGGTATTGTAGCAGGTGGTGCAGGAGTTATCGGAGGTGGCGCAGGGGTTATCGGAGGTGGTGCTGGAATTATCGGAGGTGGCGCAGGAGTTATCGGAGGTGGAGTAGCAGGTGGCATTGTTGCAGGTGGCGTCTCAGGAGGTATTTCCAAAGGCGGAATTATCCCAGGCGGTATTAAAAAGTCATCTGGCCACATTAAGAAAGGTTCATCTCACATCCCAACTCATCTCCCAGCACGTGAGTCTGTTTTATAAATATTTCAGGTTTATTAAACATTGCAACTTTTATTTTGAACGCGGACAAGATTTTTATAAAAATGTTCAGGCCAGTTTCAGGAAATAAACTTCATTTCATATTTTCCATTTCTTCAAAAAGAGATCAGGGTATTTGCAAAAACGTATCTGCACAATTGTCCTGGAAAAGTTTTTAATAAAAATGGAGAAAGGGCGATGAAAGTGTAAGGTAATTTTATAATTTCAATAGAGCCATACAAAATGTGGTGCGTTTTAATCACTATGTAAAGTAGTTAATTGCATCAGTGGTGTTGGGGTAGTCTAGCTTATAGTTCAATATAATAAAACATTGTCATACATGCCATGTCATACCATTTTCACATCATTTGGCAAACTCAGTTTCATGTATAAGGTTGGCAGAAAGCTTTACAGCTTCAACATGATATTACGAATCTAAACTCAATTATCGATTGTGGGCCGAAATATTAATGCAATAATTTGATTAGCAGCAAATCCTCGAACCCTGTTGCATCATCGTGCACTTAAGAAATTCAAAGTTAGATATCAGTATATTCTGCCTTTTGGAGACGTAAGGATTTTACGAGTCCCGACTTGAGGGCAAATAAACTTTATACCAATTTCAATGCCATGGCAAAGAAAAGGGTTCACTTTTTGTTCAAAGTCTAGAATTTTGTGAACTTCAAAATTTCAAAATAGAAACAAAGCATATGTTTGATTTGACCTGATTTAAGCATATGCGATAATTTTGTGGTCATTTTCCCATTTAGTGTCGAGTAAATTTGCTTTTAGTATACTTTAAAAATGAATGATGTTCGAAAAAACTGCCAATTTTGTCGACTGAAAAAAAAATGCTGCAAACAACTAAAGTATACATGCTATGTATAGTATTAAGAGTGTGTACGGTTCACACAAAGAAGCGTCAAATTGAACGTATTATATTGAACAAAAACAAAATATGAAATACAGAATGGTAAAATTACCATTTATTAAGATTAAACTGAACAACTTAAGGCAAAACCTAAATAGACCACAAACCAATAAAGTTACCTCCCCTGCTAACAGATGGTGGAGTCATCGGTGGATCTGTAGGCGGTGGTATTATCGATGCCGGAGTAGGCGGTGGAGCGGTCGGAGGTGGAGCCATTGTCGGCGGTGGTGCCATTGTCGGAGGAGGTATTGGATTCGACAACAACGGTCCATTCAACAACAACGGTCCATTCGACAACAATGGACCTTTCAACAACAACGGACCTTTCAATAACAATGGTCCATTCGACAACAACGGACCATTCAACGGCAACAACTTTTTCAACTAGTAAGTATCGTCCTCGGTCTTGCTCATATTTGACGAATGGATTTTCCCATCATTAGCATTTGGGTGAGTCCACTTTCATTTTAGGGGCTTCAGAAGTGATTTTCAAATCTGATTCAATTTTTCGATGAAATTTCTCTAAGCAAACAGAATAGCCCCAGATGGGACGCCGCGTTCTGCGGCGTCCCATCTAGGACTATTCTGTTTGCCCAGGTCCCATAATAGGGACGTCAGGCTTAAATAAGTTAATAAGACATTTTGGACAATAAACGGTAACACTGGATAGTCGCATCTTGCATTATGTTACCGTTTCAAGGTGGTTTGGCGAGGTTGTACTTCTCGAAACCGCAGTCTGATCCAACCTCTTTCTCCTTATTATTGGTACTTCTTTTACATCTTGTCTAAAGTTAAACTTTGTTTTTAGTTTATATGCAGTAAAATCACTATTTGTTTTTAAATATGTTTAATGTTTCCAGCAAATTGAACTGTATTAGAAATGCTGAGTAAACAAATAAACTTCAACAGATCTGTAATTAATCATCATATGTTCCTCTGTATTTCAGAATTACTCAGAGAGGCTATCCTTGTCCATCCACAGGTCGTCATAGAGGCACACTAACATTCGATAGTGTTAAACAATGTGTTTTCAATACATTTGTGAATCAGTGCAATCTCAGACTTTCAAACAGTATTAATAAATGCAAAGAAACACATAGAAAAAGTGTTGAGAGAGTGAGATGGGCTGAGTAAAATAGCAAGGATAAGCCCCTGAATCTAATATTAAGTTGCCCGATGCTCAATAAATCTTACAGGACGATTTATATTTTGGTATCTAAAGATTCACAATGCCACGTTGTTGATATGACTTTGTCACAAATAAAGTTATTTATTAAATCACTTGTTACGTTGTTGTCCAAAATTGTAGACCATACTTACCAGTAAAATCAGAATATTTGAGGTGGTTTTACTCAGCTCTTCAGGAATATTATTTTAACATTGGATATGCAAGTTGTCTTAGCTGTGAGGTCCGTATTACACATGTAAATGATAATATTTGAAAACAAAACTTGCTTAGCAGATTTGAGCCTGATTTTTGAATTTGTTTCCGAACTAAAATCAGATTTAGCGTTTAAATCATCTTATATATTCTGAATTCTTCTAAAATCATCATAAGAACGGATACCAAATACAAACAAACACAGGCGTTTGATGAGATGGTAAAGGCCAATAAAACACTAGGCATACATGTGGCATAGAGCTTTAGATCCTTCATTTTAAGCAAAGTTTCAGAAAGTTTAAGGGTATCAATAGCTTGCAACAAGCACCAAACCTTACCTCAGCCAAAAACAAGTTGTTCTATGTCCGTTTCATCATCAGCTGTTGGCCATGAATCTCCTCCGATAGACATTCTACAGCTCTACGCCGGTCAAGATCTCGACTCCACAATACTCCACTCCGCCCTCTACTCCACTCCGGTTCCACGCCACTCGACTCCACTCCACTACAGCGTCACGTCACTCCACCGCTCCACATTCCGCCGCTCTCCATTCCATCGTTCGACGCTCCTCGGCATCACAATGGGAATCATACCGCTCATTTTCATTAATCTGCAATTTTCATAGTCATACTCCACTTTGGGCGCCATTATCTGCCACCCCGAGTTAGACTGATATAGATAGAACTAGAATAACTAGCATAAAGTCAACGAAAGGAATCTCCATTGTCTCAAAGTTGCTGATGGCAAGAGAGTTTACATCAAATTTCTAAAGTTTATTGAAAAGAAAATGTTAATAAAGATAATTTTTCATTCGTAAATATCTGTTACATTTATTGTTCCCTTCAACGAAATTTTGTAGACTTGTAAATATAAAGGTTTGATTAGCTTGATTTGAAGACATTTTCATGTACGTTTTGAAAGTTACAGCTTTGAATATTAAAATATATTATTTCCAGTAAAGTGTAACATAAACACAAACAATTTACATAAGATATTCATTTCAATTCAGGTATAAATAAATATTTTTTCTATAGTATTGCATAACGACGAAAAACGAGGAAAACAAACCGTTATTTAAGCACTGTTTTAAGTAATGGAAACACTTAAGGAAGGCTCCCAAAACAAGCGGTTGTTTCTCTTCTAGAGGGAGGCCCTGCTGGCTTTGCAATACTGGATAGTCCCGTAGATATTGGAGTAGGAGATGGCTTTATCGCTAGTGGACCTGTAGGTGGATTGGCTGGTGGTTCTACGGGTGGAGTAATTGTAAGTGGTGGAGTTAACGCTGACGGATTTGCGAATGGCGTTATAACTGGTGGACCCGCAGCTGGAGTTGTGGTCGATGGAGCTGCAGGTGTCAGCATCTCAGGAGGAGCTGGTGGAGCTGGAATTACAGGTGTCCCTATAGGAGTAGGTGGGGGCATCCCTGTACCCATGGACGGAATATTTGACGGTGGGGTCAGCGTTGTCGTTAATAATGTCGCTGGACCAGTTACTGGCGGTGGTGTTGTTATTGATAGCGGCATTCTCGAAACAGGCGGCATTGGTGACATAAACACAAATAATGACATTGGTGGTATCGGGGACATAAACAGTAATAACTTTGACAGAATCACAGAATTAAATAACATTGTTGACTCACTCAATATCGGAAACACTATCAACCATTAGATATCATTTTATTAACCATGAACAATTTCCAGACCGTCAAACGGTATGTTCTTCATTTCATTGTTCGGGCCATATATTTTGTTAATCTTGTAATATAATAATAGTATATTTTATAATCAGCATGGATTCGTGGTCCTTTGTGTATTTTCCTGCTTTCATTTATAGTTACATCTCACTTATTTTACTCTGATGTGCATGGTTTGCCTAAAATGCAACGCACAATAGGAACCAAGGAATAAAATCATTATCGTGCAAAATGAGCCCATTTAAATTATATATCTATTCGCAAGGTCCAGAGATGGCCAAACTACATTTGCACATCCCGCCTCAAGCCTCAAGAGGAACAGTTTAAATAAAACTGGATACTGGGTAATCATATGAAATGAGTATACTGTACTTCGACTCTGCGGATAGGCTGCAGCTTAAGAACTAGAGTTCTCCGGGTGACGGTTCACAATGTTTATATTTACATTTCTGATGCAAAGTCTTAATGAATCTATAGAATTGAAATGTGGTTCAAAGTTCCATGAACAACATCGTGTCACGCGACGTCACATGATATAAACTTGACATCATTAAACATGGCGTGGAACCCGAGTGAAGTGGCGTGGAGCATCAAACTCGCGTCCTCTTGATTACAAGACGAATAAATTATCAAGTAAACCAATGGCGTAACTGGTACCAGTGAATATATTCCTGTATCGGAAGCAGAGCACATACGAGTAAGTCATTCGCACGTCACAAATCATAAGTCCCAAGTTACACCCCTAATTAATGTCCCTGCCTATTGTGTCTTATTGCAAAAACAAACTGAGTGTATGATTGACCCTTTATATTGTATGCACTAAAGGTATAATTTTAGTATTCTTACTACTCACTGATCATAATTGTTCAACACAGAGACCAGTTAGTCAGGATATGCCTTAAACAAACACATATAGCCGTAAATTCACCAAGGTAATAGTCGTAAATTTTCTATGACCGTAACGACACCAAGACCCTGTCCACAAGTAACATAGACATGTAAAATATTTGGTTGTTAAAAATGAAATATTCTTGCGAAAAATATTTGTTTCTCGCATAAAATAATTTCATACCGAAACAATGATTTCAACAAATGTTTGAGTTTAGTAATCAAGTATTTTCCCCAGACTTTCAAGAAAAGTGAATTCCACAAATAACAAGACAAATAAAGGTCATCTAACATGAAAAATGTCTTTTTCAAGTTGGAAACAAAATATATGAACACTATCTTGTATCGTGCCGTTTTTCCTGTCCAAATGCCTGGTAAATCTGGGCAAATCTCTCTCATTTCAACCCCATCAGACAGTCATCATCAATCAGCGTAAAGGAACACATGCAATTTGTAAATTCTCTATTACTTAGTCCAAACTTCTCTATGACTTAGTCGTAAAGGCAATTGACCAATAGCCGTAAATTCTCGCCTCCCATACATATATACCTTGTTAACCTGATGTGTTAATGTAATATTTCAACCAGTGGAAAAAAATCATACCTTGTTAACCTGATGTGTTAATGTAATATTTCAACCAGTGGAAAAAAATCATATGAGATTCATGAATCATATGATTTTTATCGGTTATAACTTGAATGTTATGCGACAGTCTGCATGCTTAGTTTTTAACCCAATCATGGCTGATGGCTATGATGCCTTCTTTAATTGTACGCCGGTGGGTCGGGGCGCCTGTAAAACCGGTTTCAGATTGCGCCATTTCCTGATAATTGCCTACTTTTACCTTTTTACATGATCATACCCCCACCTCCGCCTATGCAGTGGTCCAAAACACTTAATTGTTCGGTCCTCGTGGTGAATCTCTAACTAGTCAATGAATCATCAAGGACAGGCAAATAAATCATGATAACCACCATGATGAATAAAAATCGAGGACTCACAGATCCGCCAGCCAGTGAGCTGCCTGGCGGTGGAATGCCCTGGGCACCAAACAATTTACTGAAGATCTGGAGCAAAGGAAAAACACCTGTCGAACTCCGGAGGGCCAGGCAAATGGCAAGAAGCACCGGCCCCGTCCGACTAAAAGGAATAAAAAGTAAAACTGAGTTCCTTTAAAGAGCAGTGAAAACATTAATGAGATAGGGAATGGGCCATACCGCGGTTTCGGCTACTCAAGCCTCATCAGCCTCATCTGCACCATGAATGATGTACGGGGAGACTTTTTAGGGCCGCCAAACGGCACAACACCAGCTGCAGTAATAGAAATAAAAAGTAGTTTCTTATAGCTTTAAGTCGGGGCCGTCCAAGAGTCTGAATCCTGACTCACCGGCTTGCAATTAAAGAAGGCAGCATAGTTATCAACCATGATTGGGCTAAATCTAAGCATGCGGACTATCACACCACATGCCAACTATATCTTATACGACTGTAACGAATATTTGTTCTTCTAAACAGAAAAGAAAAAACATCATTCATTCCTAGTTTCTTAAATTTGTAAACCAAATCACCATACAATTCTAGTTCCGAAAGGCCCTCACGTAAAAGCGTAAATTAGTGGAGTGACTATGACTAAAAAAGTGGCCTATTTCATGGAGTAGGTGACCACAAAAGTACCACATTTAATAATATATATCAAAATGTTCGCCATACTATGAAGTTTATGAAATGGGCAGGATAAAGTGTCCAATGTTGGTGCGAGCCGAGAAATCCAAGATGGCGTCCAAGATGGCTGCCAGAAATAAATGCAAGAGGTTGATGTACATTACCTCCTATACTGTTTTAAGGCATCTCAATACACCAAACAAATGACTTTTATTTTTACAATATATGTTCAAACTTTTCAATGATAAATTTAAAGATGGTTTGAGTCCCAAGGTCAAGGTCAAATTCAAGGTCAAACCCAAAATATTGCGAAAAATCAACTGATCACTCTCATTTCTTTTGTTATAACACCAAAGTATGCATGAAAAGAAAGAAGTATTATATATCAAAATAAACTACAATGTATAGGCTTTATGGATTTTACATGAAGATAGAATTATGTTGTGTTGCCATGGAGATTTTCAAGATGGCGTCTAAAACACCATATGGTAATATTTGAAAAAAGTGTTTTTTTTTTTTCATTTTTTTTCCCCTTTTTTCAACAGTTTCTATTCCATTTTATTCCAAGTATGGTAATTAAAATGGTCTTCAAAGTATTACATGCTGAATTATAAATCAATATATCACTTTAAGATTCTAAAAATAGCTGCTGGAAAATCCAAGATGGCGTTGAAAATGGGCAAAAAAAAAACTTTACTCAGGCATGGGGCTTTAAAATCCAAATAATTGGAATTGGTCAATGATATCTCACATCAAAGTAACACATATGTGTAGATTCAGGGTGAATAATTTATATTAAATATCCAGTTTTATCATTAATATGGAAACATTCATATATAGTCAGGTTTAGACCTTAGACGGATCAAAGGTTGGACGAGATATCAGATAGTACATGTACCTGAAATCTTTCAACAGAGTGCAGCAGGGTTTTTTTAAACGTTAATGCTATCAAAGGGCAATGAACAAATTGTGATAAGCGTTATTCTAATTCATCCAATTTACTGCTCATTCGGCTTACGATATGTTTCATGGTATAAGTACCTGATTGTTAGTTTGGTTTTTTCCCACCTCGGTTTTTGGAGTGGGAATCTTTTTCTGATTGCGCCTTTTCCTGATCTTTGCCTACTTGTACCTTTTTTTACCTTCCCGATGAAGGATCAAGTGGGTTGCTGTGGATTTTTTCTTGGCAAGATGGTCAAACTCATAGATGTATCGAGGCACTGCTATGATGAAAAGCTAAATATCCTATGAAAAAATCTTGTGCAATTTACTATATACATGTAAATTGTTTCATTTTTATTTAACAGTTAATTACTAATGCATAGTATATTGTTTGTTAGCAAATTTGACAATAAAACATCAAGATCGTTTTCATGTTAGGCATTATTTCATGCAGAATAACCCCACCCACCACTCTACATACAGTGGATTGTAACAAGACATTTAGTATTTATTCATTAAGTACATGTATTAATGTTTTTGTTAATATTTTTGAAAGTTTTGATCATAAATTGTGACATTCTCTGAGATTTTCGGTCTTGTGGAGGTATGACGTTGACGTCACAATGCGTGAACTAAAGTTGACGTCACAAAACTGCATGCGACGTTAAATTGGATTTTTGCGCACTAAGTCAAATTTCAAATAGCGGCCTTATATTTCATTAAATTTCAAATAGCGGCCTTACAAGAAAGGTTGGAAATTTCTAGCAAGACATACGCAATTTCCGATTCTATAATAATTAGACAGCATTCACTGTGAATGTCAGCAGAACAGGACAGTGTAACACAGTGTTACAAACGTTTTTCCAAGGCCAATTAATTTCTTTACCAATTAGAAACCATAAGATGCAAACTGTGGGTGGTGCATGTTTTCTCTATCTTTCACACCAATCGTTAGCACTATTTATTAAAGCTTTTGGACATGGATTATTAACATAATAAAAATTGTAAAAATGTTAAAAACTAAATTTCTGACTTTGATTCCACAAGGCCCAAAATGTAAGATAATGGCTACGTTCGGGGTTCTTCCAATGGTAAATAAAATTAAAACTGAGATCCTGTAAGAGCAGTGAACATATTAATGAGAAAGGGGATGGGCCATACCGCGGTTTCGACTATTAAAGTCTCGTCAGTGACCCTTTAAATTTGGCAACATGAAGCCAAAGAGAATAACTGAAACTTTGCAACTTTCAACAGGGTAGTCGATACAAAGACCAGAATTATCTAAATGAGACGAAATATATTAAAAATTGGTTAAAAAATGAACTTAACCAATAATAAATTTCTGATTTCTCAGAATATCCTCGCTGATCTCAAAGGACCAAAAGGAAAATATAACCTGCACTATGGATGCATTTCTACCAATGGCACTGTTGGTACCATTTTTACCAATGGTAACCAGAAAACCCTGAACGTTTTTCTGCTGCCAATGGTACCATTGGTACCTATGGTACCATTGGTAGATCACGTGGTGGAATTTTTATCATATTGATCAATACACCTCACTTGTTTTTGTTTTTCTTATTTACTTCATGTATAGTGTGTTGTTTATAACATTTACATTTGCATGTATGACAAAAGTATTGCTTATTTACGAAATTCATGATATATTTTTAGGCTCGCCATATTGAATCACTTGACTTTTCCCGCGTTGGTAGAATTACCCACGCTGTATTCTGTCTGCACCATTTGCTGCCGTATGTTGGTAACATTATTACCATTGGTACCAATGGCATTACCAATTGGTACCATTGGTAAAACCTTGAACGGAATTTGTCTACCAATGGTACCATTTTTACCATTGGAAAAAAACTACGAACGCACGCAATGTCACACATGATGAACTTACCTGATTGCATGCCAACAGATAATTGTCTAAACAATCATTTGATGCCATCATCAGGTCTTTATTATCACAGGAGGACTAGAAACAAGAACTTTTGTACGTACGAGTATACCCCATTAATTTTTCCGCATTTTTCCCTCTACTATGCTTTCACTAAATATTACTACTTTGGGTCATATGATTTATGCTTTCTAGCCAGAGGCTGTTAAGTTATAGACTTCGATAAAACTTAAACGTATGACGGGAACATGAACTTGTACGGGAACACGGAAGACTGAGGTGACTACAGTAGTTCTATGCATTAGTACAGTCGAGCTAAAATGCGGAAAAATAATAGGATATAAGCACAAAAAATCTTGTATCTTGACCTCTGAAGGCCCTTGATAGCTGAAAATGGTGTCAAATGATGGCTTTGACTTTGTTCAATAAGTTTGTATTCATAAACATACATAAACTTATAGAACAAAGTCAAAACCATCATTTGACACCATTTTCAGCTATTAAGTGCCTTCAGAGGCCAAGAAACAAGACTTTTTGTGTTAACGGTTTCTAGAAGTCTATATATAGACATTCAGTGATAAGATAATATTCATAGTTGGAATGTTGGTACCATGAAGGGTTGAGTTTCATTTCATGGCAACGGATAACTAGGTCCATGCCGGTGTGGTGGGGCTAGAGGTTAAAATCTAGAACATTGTAAAAATTGATATACTGCTGTGTAGCTTTTACAAAGATGTTCAAGTAGGCAATGATCAGTAAATGGCGCAATCAGAAAGAAAACCCCACTCCAAACCCCGGGGGGTTGGGGGAGGGGGTATGGGGGAAACCTAAATTGATAATTAGGTACCGGTGCTTTTTTTTCTCCGGGTTTCAGTAAGTTATTCGGCACCCAGGGATCTCCATCGTCGGGCAGCTAACTAAATCTGTTGAGTCATCGTTTTTGATTCATCAGGGTGGTTATCATGATTTATTTGTTTGTCCTTGATGATTCATTGACTAGTTAGAGATTCACCATGAGGACAGAACAACTAAATAAATGTTTTGAACCACTGCAGAAAATAAGGATGAGGTTAAGCACCAATAAAACCAGTTTAAGCCCCCAATAATTTTATATTACTAAGCGTTCCAAGACAATACTTCTGTTGTGGTTCTAATTGTTTTGTGTTTTGGAGTCGATTTTTGTGCTGTTTAAGCCTTATGTACGTTTTCATATTTTTAGTTAAGTTCGGGTAACTGAGTGGCCGCCTATTGAATAGCTGCTCACGATGTGCTTTCTTGGTATAAGTACCTAAGTGTCATTTTTAGTTTTTTTCTACCCCTGTATTTGTAGAGTGGGAATTATTTTCTGATTGCGCCATTTCCTGATCATTGCCTACTTGTACCTTTTTAATACAAAGAAAACATATTATAAGCCTAGTGAGCAGCTATTTTCCAATAGGTGGCCACTCAGTTACCCAAACCTAACTCAAAATATGAAAACGCACATAAGGTGCAAACAGCACAAAAATCAACACCAAGATATAAAACAATATAATAATAAGAACCACAACAGAAGTATCGCCTTGGAATGATCAGAAGTATAAAATAACTGGCGGGCTTATCCTAGTTTTACATGGCCATTACCTCACCCTTAGCTTCTGCAGTGGTTCACAACATTTAGTTAGTTGTTCGGTCCTCGAAGTGAATCTCTAACTAGTCAATGAATCCTCAAAGACAAACAAGAGTCCACATCTTGACAACAACTCTTCCTAAAGCATTCATAATTCAAACATTTTAGGTACCTTGTCATCGGACCACTGGGTCGTAGTCGGGGATGGGGCTAGAGTTATATGATTTATATATCTGAATATTGATAAACAGAACATTATACTAGCAATAATTTGATTTCATTTTCAAATCTTTGAGGCAATCAGAGGCCAAATAAAAATAAAACTGACATGCTTTAATAGCAGTGAACATATCATTGAGAAAGGGTATGGGCCATACCGCGGTTTCGGCTACTTAGGCCTCTTCAGTGACCCTATAAGATTTGGCAACACGGAACCAAATAGAATTACTATGATTTTGTAATCTTTTAACAGGGTAGTCAATACAAAGACTAGTATAATCCAAATGGGGCCAAATATATTCAACGTTAGTTAGGAAATGAATGTGCCAAAGCACAAAGAATTTTTGGAGGTTTACCTCTATGTTTTTCTGCATTTTACGTCTCTATTATTATTTTATCATGGTTCTTGACATTTAAAGTGAAATATTTTATGTATCTGAATACAGGCCAATTAAAATAGCTTCAAACTTGACTAAAACAAAGTTTTAAACAGCATTCAAAATTTTTCTCCCCTACTAGTTTACAATTAACCACACTAAAATACACCCTATTGACATAATACATATAATACTTTGAACATGGATAAATACCTTTCTGGTGTACACAATGTGGCATATTTAGTACTTCTGGTTTTGCCTTACAAATGTTTCATTTATAACTAGATGAAACAATGAATTGTTTTGTATTTAAAAGAACTGATTTTGGCAAATTACATGCTACAGACGTACAGATGAACAGACCAAAATGGTCAGATCATGTTTCACGCCAGCAAGATAGAAGTATCTAAAAGTGCCATGCCATCGATCAATTTCGTTAACACATGTTACTTGAAGGTGGGTGGGGTAACTTGGCATGGAAAAACCTACATTATAAAGGATTTGTTGCCTTTTATGACCTTCAAATGCATTTGGAAATATATAAATTTATTCACGGGCAAAGTATTTGCATAGATATGCATTGTTTTATCAACCAAAAAAAGCACAAGTGACTTCTACAAGCTTCTACTTTAGAAAAAATCCCAACTTTTCTAAACAACCTCAGTTGGTAATTTTCTCATATTCACAAAGGTGAAACAATTTATTTCAGTATTTTTTTTTATATTTCAGTATTTTTTTCATATTACATCAGCAAAGCAATTTGCCCTGAAGCATTTTTTGTTTGGAACATACTCAATATTGGTAAATCATTAGTTTCCAGATAAAAACGTTAACAAAAGTTAATATCTTAAAAAAGTGACCCCTCATAATCTTTAAAGACCACCATCTTGGACGCCATCATGGATTTCTCAGCCGCACCAAAATATAATGCTTTGAACATGGATTGACACCTTTCTGGTGTAAAAAATGTGGCACATTTAGTTCTCTGGTTTTGCCTTCCAAATGTTTCATTTATAACTAACTGAAACTATTAATTGTTTTATATTTAAAAGAACTGATTTCGGCAAATTACATGCTACAGACATACGGATGAACAGACCAAAATGGTCAGCTGTGCATACAAACACTCAGATACACACAAAGACAAAGTGTATAACCTGGAGCAATTTTAATGTTTCACGCCAGCAAGATAAAAATATTTAAAATTGCCATGCCATTGACCAATTTTGTTAACACCTGTTGCTTGAAAGTGGGTGGGGTAACTTAGCATGGAAAAACCTACATTATAAAGAATTAAATGCATTTTATGGCATTGAAATGCATTTTGAAATACATGAAGTTATTCACAGGCAAAGTAGTTGCATAAATATGCATTGTTTTATTAACTAAAATAGCACAAGTGACTTATACAAGTTTATGCTTTCAAAAAATTGCCGATTTTTCTAAACCACCGAAGTTTGTATTTTTCTCATTTTCACAAAGGTGAATCAATTTATTTTAGTATTTCTTTATATTACATCAGCCAAGTGATTGGCACATAATATCATTTGACTCTGTAGTGCAAATGAGGTATAATGATAAATTTAAAAACAAAAAACTTAGGTGAAACAGTAGGTTTTTGGGGAAAATTGACCTTGACCGTCAGTTTGACCTTGACCTTGATGTTGTTGCTCATCAATACATGTTTGATTATAAAGCCTTATTCATTTGAAACATATTCAAACATATTGCTTAATCAGAAGTTTCCATATACAAAAGTTATTATTGTTTAAAAACGTGACCCCTTATAATTTTTAAAGGCCGCCATCTTGGACGCCATCTTGGATTTCTCAGCCTGCACCAAAATCGGACACTTTAGCCTAGTTATTTCAGAAACTTCAGGATATGACAAACATTTTGGCATATACCATTTAATGTGGTACTTTTGTGGTGACCCCAACCCCAGATAGGTCTTGAAAGTCACCCTACTAAATGTCTTTAAACTGGTTGATTGTATCGCAAAAAAAAAAAAAAAAAAAAAAAAAAAAAACACTAAAAAATTGTAATGTGTAACATATTTTTGCTATAATTCGTATTGCAAAATAATAATTTCTAATGATTTTGGTATTGATGACCCTGACGTTCACAATGAAAATACACCAACGGCGAGCCTTTTTGAAAATGGTGTAGAATTTCAACTATTGACAATGTCAATGACAAATTTTATTCAGAAGATATAGGCCTACAATTCATACTTACAAAACTTAAAACGTTCTAATTACATTTACTGTGTCTAATGAACTGATCGAAACTGATCGAAACAAGAAGTCCACGCTTTCGAGTCCATGCTTTTACAATGTAAAATAGCTATTTGTTCGGTTTAAAGGTGACGCTAACGCTCTACATTGCACGCGAACTTATTTCTCCGTTTTACTAGTGATCACTAATAGCTTTTTGCCGCGCTATTGCGAGGATATGTCAAATCTACAGCAGCTGTGACAAACGTAGCTCGTTCATTCGATGGTTTGCGTTTACAAAGAGATGCTTCCATTAAATGAGCCGCCTCATGGGAAAACCAACAGTCAGCATAGGCGAAAACAAAGACGCAGATCAGCTTCGCGCCTTTGTTTTCGCTACTCGGATAGCACAATTCCTCTTCTACTTAACTCCAAAATTTCAAACTTCTAGCCTGCTTCTATAGCTGTACAGGTCGGTTTGTAGTAGACCTGTTCGGAAACCACATTGTTGGTTTTCCCACGAGGTGGCTCAATTGCAAAATGCAAAATTTTAAAACTACGAAGGTAATCATGCTTATGACGCTGTCATCATTTTGACAAATTCTTCACAATTTACCATTCCATCACCATCCAAATCCGCTTCTGCCATCATTTCACTAATCTCTTCATCTGTGAGATTCTCACCTAGATAACCCATGACTTGCTTTAACTCTTGCTTACTGATCAATCCGTTCCCAGTGCTGTCAATCATTTTGAAAGTTTCAATGATATTTTTTGCTGTGTCATCTTGATGTACCTTTGGAGCCATTAGTGAGAGGAACTGTTTGAAATCAATCTGGCCAGATTCTACACCTATCTTCTTTATCATATCGATTAACTCTGTCTCAGTTGGATTATAACCGAGAGATCGCATCACCTTGCCTAAATCGTAAGGTTCAATATTTCCACCACCAGTTCTGTCAAACAAATAAAACGCTTCTTTAAACTCTTCGATCCGCTCTTCAGAAAGCCCTTCGACATGATAATGTTGTCTGTCTACTGAGCTAGTATGTTTACTTCCATCAGCTTGTGGGACCGTATCTTTACTGTTACCACCGACTGCCTGTGGTCCGGTGTGACCCGATGTAGAGTCTTGAGGACCTGTTCTGTTGGTCGATGTTTCTTGTGGTGCGCTGGATCTTCTTGATGTTGATGCTTCTTGTGGTGCGGATGATCGTACAGACGCTAACTTTGGTTTCGTTTCTTTACCCCTGCGGCTCATTTTGACTTTTCCAGACACAGCCTAGAGAAATGGAACTTTCAGAATTTAGCCTTGATCCACATTATTTGATTTCCTGCTGCATATATAAAGGCTTTAAGATATTTAACAAGATTTTAACAGAATAAAATAGACACGTGATATTGTTATATTTTTCCTAAATCAAGAGCATAATTTATAATCAAAAACTTTTTCTTATTTGCTCATTGTTTTGTACGTTTGTTTGTTTGTTTGATGTTGACTGATTGGTTACTCAGTTGGCTAGGTTGAAATTTTATTTTGACTCCAACATTAATTTGGACGATACTGTAGTGTAAATAAGGAAATAACTAGCTCGCGTTCTTTAGTTCGAGACTGTAAAATCTAAAATAACTATTCCCGGTGGCAGATTTCCAGTGCTAAGTGCACATTTCCCCGCTAACATACAACTGATCTACACGAACGAATCAACAGAGAAGGAATATGTATGTAACATTATTTTCAAGACTTACGAAGAAATTGAGCCGCCGCATGGAAAAACCAACAATCTGCATAGGCGAAAACAAAGGCGCAGATCAGCTTCGCAGTAACTGCGAAGCTGATCAGCGCCTTTGTTTTCGCTACACGGATAGTACAATCCCTCTACTTTCTAAATCCAAAATTTCAAGCCTCTACCCATCTTCTGTGACTGTACAGCCCAGTTTGTGTCGGACCTGGTCTGAACCCAAATTGTGGGTTTTCTCACGCACAGGCTCATATATGAGATCAATCTCAAATGTCCTGGGCCCAGAATTACAATCCTCCCTGAAAGTTTAGGAAGGCCTTAGTTAAGGTGACGAATTTTAGCATCCAAAAAGATGCATGTTTTAGTTTGTATTACACTATATTTTCGTGTAAGCAGCAAATTGATTTTAACGGTAAACTTTCGAGTCGAAATGTCACTTTTGCTAAGGTCTTTAAGGCAACACTGTAATCTTGGGCCCTGGTAAATGAACATAAACAACACAATTAATGAAATTAGTTTATTTACCTTGATTTTAAATGTCTGATTTGCTCTCTGGCTCCGATATGTTGCTTTGATCCGTACTGCAAAATAATAATTTCTGATCGATTTTGGTATTGGTGACCCTGAAGTTCACAATATTATGGTAATATACCTACGACAAACCTTTTAAAAATTGTGTACAATTTCAACTATTCATAACGCCCTGTTTACTTTATATCTTAACTGAACTTAACAATGAGTTCATGCTTGCTTTTGAGTTCATGTTCCTATGTACAATGTAAAATAGCTGTTTGTGACGCTAACTCTGTACGCTGCACTTGAACATACTTCGTATTTATTCTGGTGATCACTATAGCTCGATTTTGACCTCAGCACGTAAAAAGATCGACGAGTCTACTTAGTAACACGTGAAAGGCGAGTACAGATACTGTGCGTGCAATCGAAGTGTAACGCAAAACTTGAGGCATTTCGCACTCGATTCATGGTATAAGTACCTGATTGTCATTTTAGTTTTGTCCCACCTCGGTTTTTGGAGTAGGAATCTCTTTCTGATTGCGCCTTTTCCTGATCGTTGCCTACTTATACCTTTTCATGGACTCGTCGATCTTTTGACGCCTCTAAGGTCAAAATCGAGCTAAAACATGTTGCGCTATTGTGAGGGGTGACCAGATGTACAACGGCTGTAATAAATGCAGCTCGCTTGTACATCCGAAGCTGGGAGTTTAAGACGGGATGCTTCCATTAAAGAATGACGTGCATCATTGTGTCATAATTCAGTGTTTAGTGCCATTCAGTCCCATTTTGTACCTTTATTTCATTTAACTGAGCCATTACGTCTTGCTGGATAGGGTACGGCTTTATCTGACATCTGAACATTTGCTATAAATGTTCGAGTTGCATTCCTTCCGAATAACACTAGCAACTTCTAAAATTATGTTTTCAAGTACGACTTATAAAATCCCGTTAGAAGCAAATTGCTTTTAACGCCGAACTCTGCGGATATTTGAAAGGTCTATTATCGTATAAAGCTCTTTTTAAACTGATATGAGAAGCCTTTTAGTGGGACTGGGGAAAGCATCTAATACAAATCGCGGTTCTAATGTATTGTTTGAACTTCAACGACAAATGAGCTTATATGAAATGACGACGGACACGTAATTTTGTATAAATGGCGCAATTCCTGATTATTGCCTAATTTTTCTTTTACAGCGAAACGATACAAAACACCCTCAATGTCCCACTGAATGATTTCAACATATCAATAAAGTCTTCTGGACAGTGACGCTGATATAAACAAGCTGGGTCAGTTGTTCAAAATTAACGATGTCGTTAGTTAACGATTCGTTAAATTTTCAAACTTGAATATTACAAATACACTGTTATGTTTTGTTGAAAAAATGTGAGAATCCTTTGCAATGCAAAGGATTCTCACATTTTTTAAACAAAAAAAAAATAACAGTGTATTTGCTTATGTAGTCGGTATTAACTTAACGAGTTGATGTCTTAACGATGACGTTAAGCTAACGAAGTTTTGAACAACTGGCCCTAGATGAATTATCACCGCGCACACAGAACATGCTGTCAGCTATTGCTGCTTCTCAATATCACAATAGCTTGTCTCAAAGGAACAACTGGTCACCCACCCAAAAGAAACTGATAGGGGGTATTTAGGTGCGTATTTTTTGTGAGACGAGCGATGTGTTTTCAACAAGCAAATTCAGAGAATTCGTGTTCCCGCCTTGATTGTTTAATTACACAAATATAATCTGAGAAGAACGTATTCACTTTCTCAGTGTAAACGCCCGAAAAAGTTCAAATTGCGAAAAAGTAATAAAAAATAATTTGAGGGTTATATCCAAACCACATGCATATCTTCAAAGGATGGTCAAGACGTCTGTAAAGTTTGAAAAGAATCAGAATAAAATTGTAGGAGGAGTTGCGCACACAATGTGCCCACTGTCCGTTCATTTTCATTGTCCTGCCCGAAAAATGACTTTAAGTTGAAAATGCGAAAAAAAAGTAATGAAAATTAATCTGAAGACCATATCTAAACCACATGCATATGTTCAAAGCATGGTCAAGAAATTCGTAAAGTTACAAAAGAATCGAAATAAAACTGTAGGATGAGTTGCGCACACAAGATACCCACTATTCATTCACTGTCATTGTCGAAATACCCGAAAAAATGTGAAAATTAATCTGAGGATTATATCCAAACTACATGCATATCTTCAAAGCATGATAAAGACAACTGTAAAGTTTGAAAAGAGTCAGAATAAAACTGTAAGTAGAGTTGCGCACACAGGGTACCCACTGTCCATTCACTTTCATTGTCAAAATACCCGAAAATGACTAAGTTCAAATTGCGAAAAAAGTATCAAAAATAATCTGAGGATTATATCCAAACCACATGCATATCTTCAAAGAATGGTCAAGACATCTGTAAAGTTTCAAAAGAATCGGAATATAACTGTAGGAGGAGTTGCGCACACAATGTACATACTCCTACAGGGGGACGGAAGGACAGAAGGACGGAATGAAGGAAAACCGAAAATTATGTCCCTCAGCTTTTCTTCGAAAAGGCGCGGACAATTAAACCACACGTTCAGTCTTCCTGATCATTGCTTAGTTACCTTTTAAAGATTAAGCCATTTGTGTCGAATAAACATGCCCATCCTTATCATGGGTGAATCTACTTTCATGTTTTAAAGTACAAGGAGTAATTACAACTTTTATGTCATGTATCCTTAAAATTACACCACGCAATTGAATTGAATTGAATTCAATTCTTTATTCATATTGACAAATACATTTTAGCGCATCTACAAAAACATTCAATACAAATAAACAAAGACACTATCTTGATATATTTTATCGTGGGTACAAAGCAAATGTTGAGGAATACTGTTGCAGTGCCCAGAGCAGTTATATAGTATCCCTGGTCTAGGCCGTGTCTACCAGCATACATAAAATTACGATCAGATCCAATACGCATGAAAAATAGATCTCGAAACACATTTAGGATGATAAGCATATGGAGGTAATTTAACAAGATTATGACATGTCGTAGGTGACATCTTCAGAGTAATCACATCTGTGTGTTTCAAAAGATACACAAAATAAGATCTGATCTATAGTGAATTGGCATAGTGAGAATTCGAAAATGTTACAGTCTCACAAAATCTCTCTTAGGTGGTTAAATAGAAGCTAAAGAGAAAGAGCGAGGTGACAGATCAGTACAAAACTGGAAAACTTGATGGTGCCGTTAATGAAAGCATATATGGACAGTTTGACCACGTATCGAGTATATCCTCTTTCTGGTATCGCTTATTTCATTTGCATCCAGTTTTACCAGCTCACAATGAACGAACAATAAGTCTTCAAGTCCACTGGTCTTTCCAGAGACATCAGTCCAAACCGTACAACCCAATACTGACCAATCGGCCTCCTAGGCGGTTTCGTTTTACAAAAATCCAATACCTATAAAATTCTTGTCTAATAACATTAACTTATATATATATAATGAAACGTGTGCAAAATCAACTGTTTGTTCCTTTGTCTTAACATAATCAGTCTCTTAATTATGTTTTGCTTGCTTTAGAGCCTCCATTGTCAATGTGTTTTTTCATTACCTCATATTGCCATTTGTATGATGGATTGAGAGAAATAAAGTTTGACTTGAATTGAATTGAATTGAGTAACTCTTAGTCACAGACAAGTTTTTCGTTCAAATGGGTTAAGCGGGTATAATCAGGAATTTTATCTGAATGTGACGTACATCGTGACATTCGGTATGGTATAAAATAATACATAGTGGGTTATTGCGCAGGTAGTCTTTATACAAAATCGATGAATCAAAAAGAAATCTAATAGCTACGTGTGTATTTATTGTGACCAAAATAGCTTAATGCCTTGAAAACTACGTGATATGGTTTATAACTGTTTTTCGAAAATGAAAATATAGCGATATTCGTTTCAGTTATTAAATATCAGTCATTTGGAGCTATGTGAGAGGGGAAAATGGTTGGTATTTGTAAGACTTTCGGTTAAGATTTTGCAAAAGTATACAATAATATACACATAACTACAATGGCGGAAGCCACAAATGATGAAGTAGAAATACTAATATGTTGTATTTGTGACAATGAATGTATAGGACCTAGAAAACTACCAGGATGTGGACACACATTTTGTGAGACGTGTGTTTTAATTCGCGTGACGGAACTTAAAGATAAAGACGTTCTCGTGAATGGCTTTCCTTGTCCTTCCTGTGAAGTGGTCAGCCCTGCACCGGATGATGTAAAGGCAGCGATACACTGGATAAAGTCTCTGGAAAAAGGAATAGACACTGAATTGGAAAAACGAACAATTGACAAGAAGACTAAATTTGTACAGTGCAGTCCTTGTAAAACATTGGAAAAATCGACAAAAGCAGTGAAACGATGTGATGACTGCAACGAACCATTCTGTGCCTCCTGTTCGGTGATAAGTCACACCCATCCCAGTCTTAAACATCATACACTGGTGAATATTGAGGACAGTAATGAACAATATGGAGAAGCGGGTGAAATATTCAATACGCTGTGTAAATTAATGGAATGCAATGAACATCCAGGAAATCTCATTACCTTCTACTGCAATGATGGCGAGGCATACGCATGTGAGGCATGCGTTACTACAAAACACAAGGATTGTAAGGACGTCGTTAAGGCAAACGCTGCAGCTGCGGAAAAGGAAAGAGTCGAAGAAGAAGAAGTAGTTTATCTAAAGAACTCTGCTGAAAATCTGAATAGCTATGCAAAATCATTAAGTGAAGGAAAAAGTGACGATTTGGCTGCTAATAACAAACAAGTTGAGTCGATTGCAACACACATAAAGGCGATTCGAGAAAATATAGATCAATTACTCGATATTTTCGAACAAAGTGCAATAGAATCAGCTCATTCAGCAGCCAAGAAAAGAAAGACCACCGTAGACGAAGAACAACGGATACTTGCGAAAATGGAAACAACTTCAGACTTATACATCAAGCTGCTCGAACGGCTACAGCTTAGGGGACCTTCATACCAAATCGATGTTATCACTCGCATGATAAAGGAACGTTTGAAAACATTTGAAACAGATCTTCTCAAAATGTCAGGACAGTTTAAGAAAAACGTGATTCGGCTAAAACAACACGATGATGTTCGTAAACTGCCGACTGAAATAAACCATTTAATCCATATGAAAGATGCGGTCGAGGAGATAAAGGTTGAGAGTGAGATACCAAGATTTCAGAGCCGACTACTATTAAGCCATTGCGAAGTTGAGAAAGTAAAGCAAATATCTACGCAAGGAAATTTTCCATCTTACCCAGCTTATAACGTTATATATCTTCGAACTGGTGCCATTATTCAATTTCTGGTTTATCAGATTGATAAGGCCTGCATCATGATAGATAAAATGGGGAACGTTTCTGATACACTACAAGTCACAGCTGTATTACGCAGTTGGATTCGTACTGGACAGGACGACGTTGCTACAATGTTTCGGGAAGCATGGAAGAAGGACAAACTTATTGCCCTTCCGTTATCAGAAGAGAAAAAAATTGTTCTTGTTTCTGTCGAAGACAAGCTTCAAGTGAAGTATGTGGTTGACACTGCGTACCAACCAAAAGCCTTGCATGTTATGAAAAATGGTGATATTGCCGTGGCCTGGTATGACCCAGTAGCGTTTGGGGTACTATCTCCTGATAGCGTTCTGCCACAAACAAAAGTATACTTTCGCAAAGACAAGGCGGGGAGGGAAATTAAATCGTTCGATTTCATAGCTGTTGATGAACAAAGATCGCATGTTTTTCAGCCTTGTACAAAGGATAATGCCTTATACTGCTTTGATTTTGATGGCGTTCACAAATTTAAATGTGATGGTATTATTTCACCAAGAGGAGTAGATCATGACGCAGATGGAAATATATACGTATCTGCTTATCAGAAGGATAGCTTACACGTTATTTCTCCAGTTGGACTCGAGTTACGCAAGATTAGCATTGTTGCTGATCCACGTGCTATTTCATTTAACAAAGATAGAGATCAAATGGTGGTGACACAAGAGCGTTCTCTTTGCATCACAATTTTTAAACTGAAAAAACATGTTGATGCGTCTGATGATGCGTCTGATGATACGTCTGATGATGAACCAATAATACTTAAGCCGTGATGCTTCCATTAAAATGACGAGTAACATTGTCATAATTCAGTATTATAGTACTAAGCCATCCCATTTTGTTAGGTAAGGTATTAATTGGCAAATGAATGTTTGTTATAAATGTTTGAGTTACATACTTTCCTTATAACATTTTATTCATTTCTATCTGCTTTTAAGGACAAATTAAGCCCTGCTGTTTAAATCCTATAGTTTATATTTTAAATTTAATGCTAGAGGATAAACAGAGTCAGATTGCTTTGAACACCGAATTCTACGACTGTCTGAAAGGTCTATTATCGCATTTACGCCTTTGAATGACCAATAGACATTTTTCACTTTTGAACGTAAATGTTGCTGGCGCGTGCGGTTACGATTTTCGGTGTGATGGGGGACGACTCGTGAGGGCATATTTGAGACGACGACGAGGGGCGATATGAATAATTACTTGGTAAGAACTACCTATAGCCTAACGGAGACCAATTAAACAAGACAGGTAAAAAAGAAATAGTCCACGACGTCTTACTCTGTAGCTCAGTAGGTAGCATGTATGGAATAAAACCAAAAGGTCCTGGGTTCGAGTCCGGCTACGACAAAAATTCTTTTTCTATTCTTAATTGCTTCCTTTTTTCGCATCTGTGACAATATAGCTTAGAAAATGAAAAAGAAAAGAAAGAAAAAAAAATGCAAAACTCACAAAATGCACTATTACATTTAATACTAAAATCGTTAATTTGTGGATTAAAGTGTGTAGTGAGAAGGCAGTCCGCACGTATAGGTTTTTCACTAAGTCTTGTTGTCTTTTCACCGATTTAAGCCGGTAGCTTGATCGTAATCGACAGAAGAGCGGACCCGCGACCGATCCTCACGTCAACATTTATTTTCTGAAGGCTGGTACAGATAATGCGGCTAGAATAAGCTGACCGCCTCTAATGACTTAGCTGCCCCCGTGTCCGAGCGGTTGAGAGCGCTGTTTCTTAATCACTCGTTCATCTCACCGCTGTGTCTTGTGTGTGTTCGAGCCCCACACTGGCCACATATGATACAAGCCAAGTTCAACTTGCGGGAGTGCCAGGTGGTTTTTCTTAGGTTGCTCACGTTTTCACCCCACCTACTGATTGGTGAGCTGAAATAATCTTGAAAGGGACGTAAAACTGAACTAAAATGCGTAAGACAATAAATCAAATATACACATAGGAATAAGTTAGGGAACACTTTTAGCCCTTGGGGAAAGTTTAAAAAAATCCATTTTCCTTCTTTCTGGCGATACTGAATTTTTTATCACATATATTTCATACTTTGGCCTTTGTGCTACGGAGGATACAATATGCTATATGTGAAAAACTCCACTTTTACTGAATACAAGTTTGCCTTTTTGCTTCTGCACTCCGCAAAACTCAATTTTTGAAAGCAAAACAGGATTAAAATGTTGAATCTGATCGTTCTGAATGAATAAACGACTTCGAACCTAAGACTCCATGCGTAATCTCAAAACCAACTAATCATACAAGATCTACAGTCAGCATTGATTTCTATGGAAAGCGAAATTCTTGGAAATTTTGCAAATAAAGCCGTAAAAGAATAATTCCGCTAGGACACTATAACCAGAACGTGAATGTTTAGATTCCTAAAGGGTCATATCGAATATCTGGCCTAGCATTTACAACCTGCAAAATGTATACCTATAGAACAAAACGTGATCATGAAACCTAGTAAGGACCTACCGCCATCAGACGGTCAGAAAATAAAGAACTTATGATCAAAGTTCAACAAGCAATGTATCAGCTTTATGCTTACGAAAAATTACGACAATGTAAGTTCAAATAATGAAGTTATCGCAAAGACTAGAAGTGCGTTTCATAAATTTAGCAAACATTTTCTGAATAAAAGATGGTCGCTCTCCGCCGCAATTTTTGTTTGATGCTTACCATTTTTACACAGAAGCACTTTTGGATACTACAGATTCTGACAAAAGTGTCAAAACATTTTTCATAATTTTTACAAAGAAGGATATTCACAGTCTAAAGTTGGTAGTCACATAATTACAGGTGTTCCCTAACTTATTTCCATGTGTATAGTATAGTGTACATGTTCAGATACATGTATATCTCTGATTATTAGATGTAAAACTACAGTTTCACGTGCTGTCTCGTGAGCGAACATAATTCATTCTGTCTGTTTATATTTCAAACAGATTATCAGCTTGATGTCGAAGTTTCGCTCATTCGACAGTCATCTGCATGCCATACGAAGTGCGATGGAGGCAACATCCTACATGTAGCTATTTTTCGCCAAGCCACACAACTAATTTTGTTTATTGTAGACCTTCAACAGTAATTCAGCCATATCCAGTGTGCTGGTTACGATGTAGTAAATTAATTTGGCAAGACATAAGTTTTCTTTTTGATCCATATTTATTCTGTGTGATATTGTATGCGTGTTGATTACCTGGTTGAATTCAAATAAATATGATTACAATAAAACTAACACAATATTATTTTTATGAGTTGCTAAAGTGTTTCCATAAAGCACTCCATGTCGTAGTGGTTCAGTCAGTCGCCTCGTAAAACGGACCGCGCGTTCAATCCAACGCGTAACTCCGTCTTTCGGTCGAGACCAGGGTCCAGTATGTAAATAGTTGTTATTTGCACGTGAGACACCGAATATTCCTCGTTATATGGTTTACATTAAACATGCGTGCATGATGGAATGTAAATGCATTTTTCTTATAGGCGCGAGTAACATCGGAGAAGTTTTGCTATCTGTTAAAATCTAATCAGGGCCCAGAATTACACTACGCCCACCTTAGTGAGGATGTGAAATTTAATTGTATCGATTCCAGGTCATTCTATTGATTACAGATAAGAGTCTGATTGTGCTCATTTCAGATCATAATTTCGTTTTTATACAATTTTCGCCCCGTTCAAGATTATTTTAGTTCATATGAGACGGATAAATCAGTAACAAGGTGGGGGGGGGGGAGAACCCTGAGAAAACGACTTGGCAACCCCACAAGCAAAATTTGGTTTGTGTCACCTGTTAGTCAATGTCGAATGGGAATCTCGTGCGATTTTTTTTGACGATTTATGACGACCTATATAAAACGTATCTATGGGGCACATGTATAACATTAAACCTGTTCGTCGCACTTACAGCCGCGTCAGAGTCGATTTATGACGTCATCAATATGGCGGTTACCTGACTATATGTGAATTATTCGTATTTCCATCAAAATCAATTGAAAACATCGCATTATTGCTTTTTTTTTTGCGAAGAAAATGTATGAAATGTATCTGAACATACACACGATAGACGAATTAAGTCGATGGGTTAAAGGATATTGCTTTATTCAGTCATACGTTCGTTCGTGCATACGTCGGACATACGTTTTTCTTCAAAAAACGACCACAACTTAAAGACCCCGGGAGCTAATTTGATGCACCCCCAGGATAATTTTTCATGGGTGCCAAATCATTTCCTGGGACCCCAGAAATACAAAGAACTTTAGTCCTCTAAGATAAACTCAATTGCACTATGAAAAATGCATGGTTTCCATGGCAACCGTTAATGAGATTCTTGAGCATGGGGGTGTACATACAAAATTTATCATATCTCCATTGTTACTTACCCTAGACTACTGTATTTGGTCTCAATTTAAAGCTTAGACACAGTCCTTTTTTATGGTTAGTAATGCAAATTATCTTATTTGCATATTAATAAATTTTAATGAAAATATGAAAAATGACAAAAAGTCGTTAAAAATCCATAAATGAACTTATTTCAGGCCCAAACTGCCATTGTGACACTTTGTTATTGAACCAGTAATTTCATATGACAAATTTATTGATGAACTGGCCCTATATAAAGATTACCTCATTTGCATATTCATGAAAATTAATAAAATGTCAAAAAAGTGTGGAAAAACGAGGGAAATCTGTAACATTGCAAGGTATTGCATATGTTATATGGCCTAACTTGCATCTCTGTGACAAATTCTCAATGCTGTTAGTGTTGTCAGAGGGACCGCCTTAATGCCATCAAATACTGTCCTCAGCAATAAAATCATGTGCATGATGTAAAATTACTTAGTTTTCACACCACCTCTCATGCGATTCTAAAGAAAAGGGTGTACTTACAAAAAAATACTCATATTCCACCAATAGAATGCTCTAGAATACTATAGTTAGTCTGATAGTGATGCATGAACTGAACAATCTGAACACTTTATATCTAATGTTTAAATCACTGAATTCACTTATTCATGAAAATTAACAAAATAAAAAATATGAAAAAAAGATAAATAAAAAAAATAGTAAAAATGGAGAAGAATTGTGGAACAGTAGGGGGTATATGTAACAAAATCGCTTGTACCAGAGTTGTTTATCAATCCAGGATGCTGAAAGAGGTATTCAATGAATGCTATGGCAATGTACTATGGCCCTGAAATATTATATAAGAATAATCTGATTTCCAATATCATGAATTTTAATGAAAACTAAAGAAATTTTAGAGAAATGACAGTGAAAAGAATGGGTTAACCTACATAATGACTTATGGCATTCGAAAGTCATATAGTGCTAACAATGGCATCAAATGGTGTCTATGGCAATATTATAACATCCTGAACAACAATTTACGAGTCATTTGGTGTTAGTTTCATGAGTTTTAAGAATATCAACAAAACCTTTTAAATTTAGTGGGTGGGGAATACGGAACAATTAAGGGGGTATACGTAGAAAAGCTATAATTGGTATCAAATGATTGCTAGGATAATATTCTGTAACGATATAATCAGCTATTTTTGTTGTATGGATATTACTGAGACCTTCATAAATAAGAGAAAAACGGTACACCAAAGAAAATTGCTCATATCTCAGCTGACAATATCATTAGAATGCTGAAAATGGTTCCATTAGAATGATGGGAGAATGCACTAATGCCATGTATTACGATAGCTTAACCACATGTTATAAGATTTTCCGAAAGTTACATAAAGTTTCGAAAAATATGAAAATTGAAGGCTGTGCCTCACCAAAATTTATTAAATCTTGCTCGCAAGAAAGCATGATTTATACATCTGAGCACATGACAATAAAACATTGTCCTAGCAATAAATTGGGACCATTTTGAGTCCTTCACGGCTATTGGCAGCTGAGACCCCTTGGTGTACCCCTTCATTTTTCATTGATTTTGCTATTATTTATTAAGATCTTATAAATATCAATAGATCTACAAGAAAAATAGCTGGAACCGCGGTATGACCCATAGTTCTCATTTATACTGTTAACTGCTCTTCAAGGATCTCAGTTCTACTCTTTTCTTACTTTATATATCGGATTATATGGCTACATAACATTGTCATAGCAATCATTTATTACCAATTATAGCTCCCTATGTTTTTCAGTAACCCGGATACGTGCGTTTTTCTACGCATACCCCTTAATTGTTCTGTATATTTTCTCTAAATTCAAAGCGTTTTGTTAATATTCTTAAAACTGAAACACAAATGACCCATACTTTATAGTACACGATGTAATAATAATGCCCTAGACACCATTTGATGTCATTTTTCAGCACCATATGACTTTTGATTGCCAACATACAAGTAGACACCATTTGATGTCATTTTTCAGCACCATATGACTTTGATTGCCGAGATACAAGTTATTTTGTAGGCTAAATTGTTTGGTTCATGTATCACTATCAGACCAATTATAGTACTCTAGAGCATTCTGTTGGTGGGATATAAGTATTTTAGGAAGAACATCCTATTCTTTAGAATCGGATGAAGAGCGGTATGGAAATTATGTAATTTTACATCATGCAAATATTTTTTCATTGCTGATGACAATATTTAATGGCATTAAGGTTGTCCCTCTGAAAGCACTGACAGTTGAGAATTTGTCCCAGGAACGCAAGATAGATTGGATCCTATCCAATACCTTGCAATGGATATATTTTTCTCTTGTTTTTCCTCACCTTTTGGCTATTTTATTATAATTCATGAATACACAAATGAGATAATTTTCATATAGGACCATGTCATCAATAAATTCGTCATATGATATTACTAGTTAAATAACCAAATGTCACAACGACAGCTTGGGCCTATAATTACTTCATTTATGGAGTTTAAAAGATTTTTCTGCCATTTTGCATGTTTTCATGAAAATTAATAAATATGCTAATTAGAAAATTTGCAATACTTACCAGAAAAAAGGGGCTATGTCTAAGCTTTAAAATGGGACCATGTTGTATAATCTAAGATAAGTAACAGTGGAGATATGATCAATTTTGTATGTATACCCCCATCTTCAAGAATCACATTAACGGTTGCCATGGAAACCGTGCATTTTTTTTTCATAGTGCATCTGAGTTTATCTTTGGGGACAATTTTTTTTTTGCATTTCCGGGGTGCCAGTAAATGATTTGGCACCCATAAAAATGTCTTGGGGGATGCAAGCTAGGTCAAATTAGATCCCGGTGTACTATGCATAGTTTGGCACTTTGTGTGCAGATTTTGTCGTGACGTGGCTCATATCTGTAGTGCTATCTCCTTGTGAGAGATACTTTTGTGCTAAAATAGCTTTTATAAATACAATTGGTAAAATCCACCCATTTAAAAACAGCGAGAAGCTGAAAATCAATTTTTATCTGACAACATAGTATGAAAATGGTTGTTTAAAATGCATATTATGAGGGCGCTGGTCGCCATTTTGATGACGTCATATTTCAGCCCAGACGCGGGTCTCAGGGCGACGAACTTGTTTAAATTGTTGCATATGCCCCAAAGTTTGATTTCAGGTAGGTCGTCACAAATCGTCATGAAATTCCCACGGGACGATTTTTTGTGCCCATTCGACATTGACTATGTGATTGTAAGACTGATCAATTGGGCAGCAACCTACGACGAAGTGTTCATTGTCTTGGTAATGGTTGTTGCCAAAGCGATATTGCTTTTTTCAATTACTCCATTTTATCACATGTTGTGTGATGTTGCATCAATCATTGCTGTAAGGACTTTTGTTGTATCGCAGACATTTACGATGTTGCTTATACTGATAGACAATTCCTGAATATACATATTCATGCACAGTATATCACGCAGACATTTTACGTGCTCAATTAACCGGCTTTTTATATGTAAACAAACGAAACGACATCCGTGAACCTAATATTGTGTTGTGTTTGGCTGTTGAAATTTTATCCCACGAAAAAAATAAAATAAAATAAAAAATAAAAAAAATTATCAAGCAGGATCAGTTATCAAACCACATTGCTGCTTGACAAGCCGAAAACAGTTAGTGTTAACGGCATGTGTTCGTCCTTTTAAATCAGGGACCGCGGGTTTGATCCCGGGATCCTTGAGTCTGTCGGATGATACTATAAACTGATGTCTCGTTTCCATATGACCTTTGCTGTTGGATTAACGTTAAACCTCAAATCAACAAACCAATTAAATTTATTATTTATGTAAATTCTGTTTGAGTAAGAAGCTTATGCGCATTTATGCTCGCCCGATTCCGGACGCAAAAATGCCCATATGAGTAAGGTTAAGAATGATCAAGGTGTTGTACATGTAGCTCTGTTGTCAGCATGTGTAATACATGTGCACTAAAATGGTGCCGTGTATCTTGACGCTAGCATAAAAAAACCTTAACAAGCAATATACAGTGTTTTTAAAGTTGTAAAAAATGAAAATTTTCAGTTCAACATTTTTATCTTTTAATTTTGCTCAAAACATAGATTGTTGGTACACGCTAAAACTGCCTCGCAGAGGCAGTTCTAACGAGTACTCACAATCTGTGTTTTTAGATGCATGGGCATCCTAAGTTGACCTTGCCGTAAAACAGGTCAATATCATCCCTGGGTCATGATTTAGGCCATGTATAAACTTTGTAGATGCTTAATGCCAAGTTTCAAAATCATAGGCCTACTGATTCTGAAGAACATTTTAAAGGTTTTTTGCAGTTTATAGCCATAGCGGCCATTTATACAAACTTTTGTGTGGCTTTGATCGGCCATGCGGTTGCAGAGATGTTTGAATATTTTGGTCATATGCATGTATATAGCCTCCGGGCAGGAGCAGACACACCCCTGGGGACTAAATGTTTTCATGGACATAAATCTTCAGTACCTTTGCATGCTCATCGCGAGTTTCCACCCATTTAATTACATTTAACTTATTTTCCCCATTTAAATGCATGGGCGACCTAAGTTGACCCTGCCATAAAATAGGTCAAGGTCATCCCAGCATTATGATGTATACTAACTTTGTAGAACTTTATTGCCTGATGCTTCAAACTTAGTTTCAAAATCATAGGACTTCTGCTTCTGGGAAGAAATTGTTTTTAAAGGTTTTTGCTATTTATAGCTATGGCGGCCATCTTAGTCATGTGACCTGGGTCATTTATGCAAACTTTCGTTCCCCCTTCCTAAGAATGCTCCGCAAGCAGTTTAACTTTGGTTTGCCAGAGGAGAATATCATGGAAATTGTTGACGGACGACGTCGGACGGACGACGGGGGCATGGTCATCCTATAAGCTCGCTTTTTGAGCCGAAGGGCTCATGTGAGCTTAAAACATACCAAAGTTTTGCTGTATAAAAGTGTGGTTCATGGGGTATTCACGGACACGTTATCCTGATATGGATAACCGACCATGCTCGAGATGACTTGAAATATGTCAAAACGTTGTAAGGCGTAGAATAAAAAAACTGCACATAAAATTAAAGATCAACTTATGTTTCAAATCGTTAATCATGCCATGTATACATGTATAAAGTTTTCTGTGCGTCCACGAAAAACACGTGAAAATGTAGCTTAGCAGAACCAATGTACGTATATACATAAGCCAGTATGTAAAATGTCACAAGGCGATAACAAATAGTTGATATTGGTTTTTCCCACCAACAGTTATGGTCATATGAAGCCGGGACCTCAGTTTATCGAACGAGCGACGCCTAGTTATACACACGAGTGTCTAAAATAATCGAATTCTGCATTGGAAGCTGTTAAAATGGAGGCATTTTCTTCGCGCCAAGCATTTGTAAATCCGACTTGTATTGAACGAGTAACGCATCTTTAATGGCAAACATGATAAGTGATATATATATGATGCGGTTTTAGAAAATATGTCGTGTGAAAGGTCACTTCTGGTTCCTTGTTCCATCAGAATTAGACAGTTTAACGGAAAGACAACAATTTTCATTTGTAGACGTTTCGTTCTCGCGCTCAACCTGCGAAACGAGTCAAATGTTCTTATTGAAATCATTTTGTACCTGTATCAACTACGTATTTATTTTTGCCATGTGATTTTAAGAGGCGACTGACTGAGCCACTGCGAGACAAAGTCCTCTACGGAACGTGTTTGCGTGAGTGTGTGTTTGTGAGTTAGAGTGTGTATGCGCGCTTAAAAGTCAGAATATTGTTGTCCTGTTTTAGGGTGAAGCAAGGTTCGCAGCACGTTTGATCAGCTGGCTAACCTGCACACCGATACACTTCGTGACCGCGCTCCTCTTCTGTGTATGGAGAGGTCTAACAGAATACCGATGGAAATATTCCGTCTAGCAACACGTAATGAAAACCAGAGGACCAATGGTCCTGTAAACGCTCTACGGGGGTCCGGACCCCCCCCCCCCCGAATCTGAAAAGTTTACCTAAACAGGGTAATTTTAGGATTTTTTTGGGGGGGGGGGGGTTGGACCCCCCCCCCCCTCGTCTGCGACAATATTTTACCATTTTGGTTGGACCCCCTCTCGTAAAAATGTCTGGATCCGCAAATCAAGGTCTTCCAAGGGTCATCATTTTATCAAATTATGATGGGCTGGAGTCATCGATGCTACATACCGATTTTCGTGAAAATCGGCCTGCCGGCTCTGGTGAAGAAGATTTTTGAGTGGTTTTAGCCATATATGGGCGTGGCGGCCATCTTGGTCATGTAACCCAGATTTCACAAACAAACTTTCGTTCCCCCTACCCATAGATGCTCCACATAAAATTTCAATTTGATTGGCCGAGCGGTTTCAGAGGTGAAGATTTATTTTTTTATATTCAGTTTAACGTCTCTTTCAAGATAATTTCAGCTCATATGAAACGGGCCAATCAGTAGGTGGGTCGAAAACGGCAGAACCCCGAGAAAAACCACCTGGTACACCCGCAAGCAGAACTTGGCTTGTCTCACATGTGGCCAGTGCGGGGCGCGATCCTACACCAGAGACAGCGGTGAGATGATCGAGTGATTAAGAAACAGCACTCTCAACCGCACGACCACGGGGGCCGCCATGAAGTTGTTTTAAAAGTGTGTATGAACAACAGACTGGTCAAGGTCAAGAGATGACCTTGACCTAAATTAATTACATACTTACATCTACTCCATTAGTTGTCTGCATCTGCCTTTTTTCAGGTCTCAGGCTGCAATCGTTTTCGAAAAATCATTTTATCAAACTATAATGGGCTGGAGTCACTGATTGCGGCCATCTTTGTCATGTGACTCGGATTTCATGATCAAACTTTCGTTCCCCCTACCAATGGATGCTCCACATAAAATTTCAACTTGATTGGCCAAGCGGTTTCAGAGATGAAGATGTATGAAAAGTGTGTATGGAAAACAGACTGGCCAAGGTCAAGAGGTGACCTTGACCTAATTTAATCACATACGTTTATCTACTCCATTAGTTGTGTGCATCTACCTCTTGTCAGGTCTCTGGCTGCAATCGTTTAAAAAAAAATCAATAGTTTTCACTTTTCCCATGTAAAAGCCTATGTTTCCAAAATTGACCTTGCCGTAAAATAGGTCAAGGTCATCCAAGGGTCATCATTTTGCCAAAATTTGATGGGCTGGAGTCACTGATGGTAAATACCAAGTTTCGTGGGAATCGGCCCGCCGGTTCTGGAGAAGAAGATTTTTGAGTGGTTTTTACCATATATGGGCGTGGCTGCCATATTGGTCATGTGACATGGATTTCGCGATCAAACTTGAAATGCCGCTACACAAGGAGGCTCCACATAAAATTTCAACTTGATTGGCCAAGTGGTTTCAGAGAAGAAGATTGTGGACGACGACGAAGACGGACGACGGATCATGGCCATCCTATAAGCTCTCCTTGTGAGCCTTCGGCTCAGGTGAGCTAAAAAAGACTAGATGTTTCTTAGTTTTATAATCATTTATTTACTTGAAAATAACATTGTGTTAGTTTGAAGATTACTTATATTTATTTGAAGTCAACCAGACAAACAGCACGCATACTGCAAGAGAATAAATGAGGATCATACAGAAAGCCTGTGGCTTGCAAAAATCATCTAAAATTCGTAATTATCGCACTCGATATGGCTGTAATACTGTTGAAGGCCTACAAAACCTCAAATTATTAGTATGGCTATATGCATAATGTAGTTAGGATATCGCCCTTATGACATGCAGATGGGTGTTGTATGGGATCAAAACGAAACATCAACCAAATAAACCCCACCAAGCTTTCGAGTATCTGTTTGAAATACATGTATAAACATGACAAATGAATTATGTTCGCTCACGAGACAGCACGTGAAACTGTAGTTTTTACACCTTATATATATACATACGTCTATACAGGTACACTATACTATTTGAGTTAGTGCCTTACGTCCGCGGAAAACATTTAAAGTCATTCAGGGTGGCTAACTTATCCTAGCCACATTATTCCTGTACAAGCCTTCAGAATATGAACATTCTTATGTCCCCAAGAAAGAAATATTGACATGAGGATCGCTCGAAGAACAGCTCTTGTACCAAAACAAATACGATCGAGCTGTCGATTTCAACAGGTTAAAAGTCAACAAGAGAGAAACATTAATGTGAGGTGCCGTCTCGCACTTCAATTCCTTTACGATTTAAGTATTTTATGCACAAGGGCATTTCCTGATTCTTGCATTCGCCAATAAATATAATCAGCTGATAATACATTTTTTTTTATTTCCTTAGCTTTATTGTCACAGGGGAGACAAATAAAGAAAAGAAAAAAAAAGCGGTCCGACCAGGACTCGAACCCAGAACCTTTCGTTTTGAATCTTAACTTGCTACCTACTGAGCTACAGAGATAGACGTCCTACACTATAACATTTATTGCATGTCTTATTTAATTCGTCTCCGTTGGGCTGTTGGTAGTTTTGACTGTGTAATTTTTCATATTGCCCCTCGTCTTAGTCTCACATATGCCCTAACGAGTCGTCCCCCATCACAAAGAAAGTCGTAACCGCACGCACCAGCAGCATTTACGTTCAAAAGTGAAAAATGTCTATTATAAGATACATGTACCTATTTGTATAGAAACGGTGGCTATGGGTGTCAGCTGTCATGGCTTTATGTGGGTTACAGTCACACTTCTAGATATGGGTTCCTGTGGATAGGGTTATCGTATTTATCCTTCCAAACCGTAATGATTCGTATCTAATCTAGATATATGCGTGTCGTATCCGCAATCACCGTAGCTATACGTGTCGTATCTGAAGGGTTGGTTGGGATCGGAGCTTCTTGTCTGTTGCTTGGCCCACCGGGGCTCATCTGGTGTTTTTCTTTTGCTACAGATTTTCAGCGATGGTGTTTGGCACCCAGGGCTCTCCATCGCCGGGCGGCTTAATTACTGAATCGGTGAGTCCTCGGTTTTAATTCATCATGGTGGTTATCTATATTTATTTGTTTGTCCCTGATAATCCAGATTCACCACGAGGACCGAACAATTAACCAAATGTTGTGAATCACTGCAGAACCACTGCAGAAGCTGAGGGTGAGGAAAGGATCATGTAAAACTTATTTAAGCCCGCCAGTAACTTCTGTTGCTCATGTTTTCTCCAATTGAGTACAATGTGATTTTTTACCTGTATTTGCTTATCTCAAAAATCGAGGACGGCCATTTTCGCTGTCTCACCTTCTATTTTTCTGTAAACTTGCACTAATCAGTATGCCTCTGATGAAGCCGAAAGGCGAAAGCTAGCTCAGGCACAAATAAAATTTTGCACCGTTAATGATAAAATCTCCACATATACTTAAAGCATATCATTCAAGCATCCATTTATGGATCCGGTGCTACCGACAGGTTTGTCTGTTTGATGTATATTACCCAAATCTCATACTATATATATATATATATATATATATATATATATATATATATATATATATATATATATATATATATATATATATATATATATATATATATATAATAACAGTGTATTTGCTTATGTAGTCGGCAATTACTAAACGAGTTGATGTCTTAACGATGACGTAAAGCTAACGAAGTTTTGAACAACTGGCCCAAGGACAGAGGTATAGTTTAACATGTATCAATGTTTGTGTTAGTGCTACATGCTTTAATACGTCTTTGTGAATGATCAGAAATAGGGTTTTTAATGACTTAGCCTTGTATGAACGGTTCCCGTGGGAGTTAGTTAATTATGAGAGGTATTAAGAGGTATTAAGAGCTGAAAAGACAATCACTAACGTTAATTTGGAAGCCACCACATCAAGTAAAAATAACACGATAAAAGCTAAACGGCTCTGTCATAATTGAGCCACCTCGTGGGAAAACCAACAATGTGGTTTCCGAACAGGTCTGACACAAATCTAGCTGTACAAGCACAGAAGCAGGCTAGAAGCTTGAAATTTCGGAGTTAAGTAGAGGAGGAATTGTACTATCCGAGTAGCGAAAACAAAGGCGCTGATCAGCTTCACAGTTACTGCGAAGCTGATCTGTGCCTTTGTTTTCGCATATGCAGATTGTTGGTTTTCTCACGGGGCAGCTCATATCATGTTATGTTCAACACGGTATAATAAGAATGTCAGTAAAACTGCAGACACCAAGGACACTGATACGATTGTTTGGAAAAAAGTACCATATCCTTATGCTTAGATGACATTTAGTACATTTTTTATTTTCTGGTAAACATAAGCAGATTAAGCCAACAAGCAATTTCGCATTTAAAATGAGTTTTAGGGATGTATGTTTGTTTTTGATTTAGTTTAGTTTAATACTATTTATTGCATAACAGAAAAGCAATGGGTTTGGGCTACAAGTTCTCTCAACCTTAGTTACAGCCCTCCCCCTACAACATATTTACAATGATCAACATGGCAACAACAGTTACAAATTACAATTTTCATATTTACAAAAATAAACAAGGCAAAAATATATATAGGATAGGATAGGATAGGATAAGAAGATAATAAGATAAGATAATAAGATAAGATAAGATAAGATAAGATAAGATTTCATCATCCGTTGCTGATTTTCATTTTGGCATAATCCATTCTAAACCCGTTTCTATTTTTTCTGGTCAATACTTGTTTGCTGTTGCCATATCTTATTGCCCACGACCCTCCCTTTTCCTATATTCTAAAATTTATCACTACTTGTATTATTGGACTGTGAATTGACACAATCTGTCATTATAAAATTATTCAAATGGAAAATTATAAATTATATAATATACCATTCTATACACTGAGTGGTCACCTATTGGGAAGTAGCTGCTTACTCGGCTTACGATATGTTTTCTTAGTCAATTTAGTTTTTTTTCCCATCTCGGTTTTTGGAGTGGGACTTTCTTTCTGATTGCGCCGTTTCCTGATTTCCTGATTTTACAAATGGTAATTATATTTGCTTCCTCCACATTTCGGTAATTCGAATTTTACAACATTCGTCAACATGGAATGCCACTTTGCTAACTGAAATAAATGACGCCATAAAATTTTACAATCCCTTGTTTGAAAAATAACAGTTCCTTCATAGCGACACAAATCATAACGAAAGCTTGCCCATGCAATAAACAAAGATTTTTTAAGTTGTAAAAAATGAAAGTTTTTCTGTTGAAAATTTGTGATATTTTTCTTATTTTTGCTCAAAACATAGATTGTGAGTACACTTTAGAACAGCCTCGGTGTTATACCCCTGCAAACCCCAGTTTTTCTATATAAAAATGGGGTTTAGGGGGGTATACATTTCACGGACATGTTATCCTGATGTAAAATCAGTATTGCGGAGAGATGAAAGCAAAGTGTTAAATCGCTTTTGCTTGTCATCGGCTCAGTTTTAATAGGACCATTTTTGTTTGGATTCAGGTTTATATCTGTTTTACTTAATGTATGAGACAGGCTAATCTGTAGGTGCGCTGAAAACGGACGTACCCAGGTAATAATACACCCGCAAGCAGAAATTACATTAAATAATTTATGAACTCACGCCTAGAAGAAGAAGAAGAGTTATAAGAAAATAGAATCTTTTCGCGCATAAATCTTATTTTACAGTAAAGAGACGATGGAAAATGAAATTTAAGAAGTTCGTTGTCACATTTTCAAGAAACTTTTATCAAATAAGACATTTCAATCTTGCCGACGGCATAATCTCGGAATACTGACACATGCCATTGAGCCTGAGGTGTGATGACGTCTAAAATCTTTGTTAATGGAAGCCTTATCATGTTTATACTTTTCTCCTCATTTTAACCTTGCCATGCCTGCATGGGAAGTTAATATATTACGAAAACATGCCCATACAATATACAGTATTTATTTTTTCAGCTCAAAATTCGATAGTTTTCAGAGGAAATATTTTGATATTTTCTTATTTTTGCTCATAACATAGATTTTGGATACACGTTAGAACCGTCGAGGCGGTTGTAACGAGTAATCGTCCTACAAGTAGATAGTCGTTTGCATGTCTGTATGTGAGATTTGAAGAAAAAAAATCGAGTTTACTGAATATACACGTACAAGACGCATTGTTACGGGATGTCCTTGATCGTCGCATGAGCACAGAAATATTCCACATGATTTTCGTTTTATCTTTTTATTTCATTCATATTTAAGAATTACAATAAAGTTGCTGTAAAAAGTTTTGTGTTCGTATTTGTTCATTGCACCATAAAATCCATAGGGCCGTGCATGAGTGTTGACTTTTGTTGATTTATGCCAAACGTCACAATCTTATGGGACCGATGTAAAACGTTTAGTATTCACTTAAGTAGATGAATATGAATTACAAATGTTCTGTCTTGCGTTGCGTGTGGCAGTAAAGAAAGTTTTGTGTCTGATTTAAAGCACTAATTTCGTTAACGCGCTAAACCATTCGAGCCATCTCACCGCTGTGTCTGTTGTTGAATTGGGGGCTCTTTCCCAAAACTGTAACCATCGAGATTACAGCATAGAGGTTCAGCGAATAAACAGAAAACATATAAATAAATCATAACAGCACAGTCTTGAAACCGTCTAAAAAGGCATAACCATAACGAAAGCTTGTCCTTGCAATATACAGAGAGTTTTTCAGCAAAAACGTTTGAAAATTTCAATGGAAAATTTTTGTTACTTTTAACGTTTTGATAGGCGGTAATCGAGGCGGTTAAAACTAGTACCCACCATCTGAGTTTTTGATCAAAAATAGAAAATGTAATCCCCTGTACACCCCAATTTTATATGATGCTACGAAAATACGTTAAGAAGCTCCACTGATGGATCGTCTGCACATATGTACCTTTTTCTTTCATGATACTGAAACATTTCACCTCGTGGCAAAGAAATGTCGTAATAGGGTAATGGCAGATTAATCACAAACACACATTCTGTGAGATCCATCCTGGAATCATCTTATTAAATCAGTAGGGTCTTATCCGCATTTGTCAAGACGACGAGCGTTAAAATCTAGTTGCAACCGTCATTTATCTTCACTGCAATGGATTTGTGATTTGACAAAAGAAGACTCACTGAGATTTGTCGGCACTTCGTTTTTTTTTAAAAAGCAAAATACAAAATGAGAAAAACATGAGAAAAACAGAAAAAATGGGGTTCCGACCAGGTCCGACACAAACCGGCCTGTACAGCCACAGATGCAGGTTAGAAGATTGAAATTTTGGACATAAGTAGAAGAGGAATTGTACTATCCGTGTAGCGAAAACAAAGGCGCTGATCAGCTGTGCCGTTACTGCACAGCTGATCTGCGCCTTTGTTTTCGCATATGCAGATTGTTGTTTTTCTGAAACAGTGGCTCAAATGATGTTTGCATGCGTATTGTAACCCAGTCTCGGATTGAGCGCTATTATCCTGTCCGTTCTTGCAACAGAATTATTCATGTTTCTATACAAGTATCTCCTTTAAACAAAAATAGTATTTTTAATCTTATCAAACTTTGACAAGTTAATTTAGGATACGCTTGAAAGTTGATAGTATCTAAACCTACATTTACCGGTAGGAGTATTTTTAACTGAATTTCCAAAAATTCATTCATCATCCCATTTTCTCATTTTGCAGCTCAACCAAGAAGAAGCAATTTTTCCACAAATGAAGGGGCAATTAGAGGCGTACTATAGGCAATTACGTTTGCCATTCTAGATAGTTAATTGCAGCTTTCCTCCTACAAGCAATGGCTTACTTAAGACAAATTTTAGATTGCTAACTATCAGTTCACAGAAGCTGTTTCTTATTTTCGACGTGTTCAGTTACTAAAATATGAGACCTATCCCAGCGGGCACATGACGTCATAATGACGTCATATCAACGTCGATCTGACGTCATTATGACGTCATGTGCCTGCTGGGATGGTTGTAAAAGTGCGACAGCCATTGTTGTTAAAGTGACTTCTGATGTCATTAGCTTAAAGGCTCTGCTTTTATGTCACCATGCAGGTATTTTGCCTCATTGAATGACTGCTTTACTGTTTTTAAAAGCAAATGATCAAAGTTGCAATGCTATTAAAATTGGTACAGCCGCTGTTTTATTGTTATCAGCATAAATAACATGAGTCTACAGTTAGATACTTCTAGAAAAAAAAGTCTGAATGCACTTACTAAAATATGTCGACAGCCGTGACGAGTTTTGTCATATTTTTTTTTTAAATTCAGTTTTTCGTCCCTTTCAAGATTATTTCAGCTCATATGAGACTGGCCAATCAGAAGGTGGGGCAAAAACGGGAGAACCCCAAGAAAAACCACCTGGCACACCCGCAAGCACAACTTGGCTTGTCTCACATGTGGCCAGAGCGGTCCTGGAACCCACACCAGACACAGCGGTGATTTTGTCATAATAACATAAACCAAATGGTTAAAATGAATGCTATCTCATCTTCTGGAAACTATATTATCATAAACAAATGTATTTAGCGAGAACCGTTGACAACAGAAGCAAATAAATTGTCAACAGATGTGAATATTTTTAAGAATTTTCCAAATCAATAGTCTGGTATCATTATGTTTACCACCAAGGAGAATTCTTGCTATAATATGACAATAAATAATTAAACCTTATGCTTTTTGCTTTGTTTCTTTGACATAATACTTTGATATACAACTGAAAGTGACTACAGTACATGTATTGAGTTTTGTAACTATATGTGTGTCCTTAAACAGATAAAGCTCCAAAATAAACCTTACAATCACACTATAGATCACACTATGCACATACATGAAAATCTCAGTGTGCCTTTACAAAAGGCATATTTTTATTTAAGTTCGGGTAACTGAGTGACCGCCTATTGGAAAATGGCTCCTCAATCGGCTTACGATATGTTTTCTAAGTACTTTAAATACCTAATTGACATTTGAGTATTTCCCACCTCCGTTTTTGGAGCGGGAATTTCTTTCTGATTGCGCCTTTTCCTGATCATTTCCTACTTGTACCTTATTACCGTGCCGATTACATACGCCCGTGTAAGGAGTTTAACTTGAACATCAGCAATACAGACACCTACGGAATTCGCTGGTATTTCTTCTGATAACTCAATGACCAGCGTACTATATCTACAAAAGAAATGAGCCTGGTGGGAGATCCAACAATGTGGTTTCCGAACAGGTCCAACACAAATCAAGCTGTATAGTCACAGAAGCAAGCTAGAGGTTTGAAATGTTGGAAGTGTACTATCCGTGCAGCGAAAACAAAGGCGCTGATCAGCTTCGCGGTTACCGCAAAGCTCATCTGCGACTTTGTTTTCGCATATGCAGATTGTTGGTTTTCTTACGAGGTGGCTCAAATGTCAGGTAAACTACCAAACCTTAGCGTCTGAACTGAATAACATAATTATGGTGAATGAAGCCAATCTAATTCTTGTCTGGCATAAACTTACCCAGCATTAGATAATTTTTCAAACTAAATGACAAGTTATTATTAAGTTCGATCGCTTCTTGTGCGACAGAATGTCAGATAAAGTCTCAAAATTGAATAAATAAGTGTCATAATACATGAACATTGGTCGATCAGTGTCTGTATTTTGCCATTGCAAGGGCAATGTCTTTAATCAAGAGGAGAACAAAAATTTTGAAAATGTTAGTTTAACCCATACAGGGTGTTAAGAAAGTTCGAAGACATCATTCAAAAAGACACAAAGTGTTTGCTGTTGCCATATCTTATTGCCCACGACCCTCCCTTTTCCTACAGCTCCGTTTCAAAAGTTTAGTACATACCGATTTGTTTCATAAGTAATGGCATAGCAGTACCCGTACTTGAAGCTTGGCCAAATTTTATTGGGTGTTTGTAGATTTGAACGGATTTCGCTTAGTCAATCCTAATACATAGAATTATTCACTGATTGTAACAATTTAGATTTTGATCGAGTTGTAAATAGATAATAACACATAAAATATGATAAACGAAATAACATAACTTCTGTGACACAAATATCAATGTTATCATTGATTTCTCACATTACAGGAAAGTTTGAACCAAACATTTATTATTCCAATAAAATGACAGAATGTCTAGGAGACTACACCTTACATAATATTTGGTCTACCCTATGTACAGTCGAAGTTATTGAGCTTGAAATCTTGCATCCTACTAGACTGCCTTACCTTGTTTGGACTGTCGTTTCGCCATTTTGTGTCCCAGTACCTTTTCGATCGGCTTTCTTTGGATCAAATACTTATATTCAACTTTTTGATCAGCGTTATTTGTAAAAATAAACGGTTGTATGTGTAATTATGTATCAAACGCTGACTGATTGTATAATTTGGTGTACCATGGCTATTTGGGTGCAATATTTGAAGCTTCAATAAACTTGAATATACATAGGGTAGACTAAATATTATGTTAGGTGTAGTATGCCGGGTGATATGCCAATTTAACTATATAATCTGTTTTGGGTTAAAACTTTCTTGAAGTGTATGAAATCAGTGTTAAAGTTGATATTTGTATCCCTGAATTTATGATATTTTGCTTGTCATTTTAATGTGTTACTATTGATAAATCAATCGATTAATATCTAAAAAGTTACAATCAGTGTATAGTTTTATGTATTAATTTTGACATAACGAAATCCGTTCAAATCTGCAAACACCCAATAACATTTGGCCAAGCTTCAAGTACTGGTACTGCTATGCCATTACTTATGAAACAAATCTCTATGTACTAAACTTTTGAAACGGAGCTGTATATTCTAAAATTTATCACTACAGTAATTTGTATTGTTGGACTGTGAATTGACACAATCTGTCATCCGGAGTTAGTAGGTTATTCGGCGCCCAGGGATCTCCATCGTCGGGCAGCTTTCTCAATCTGTGAGTCCTGGATTTTGATTCATCAGGATGTTTATCATGATTTATTTGTTTGTTCTTGATGATTCATTGACTAGTTAGAGATTCACCACGAGGACCGAAAAACTAACTAAATGTTATGAACCACTGCAGAAGCTGAGGGTGAGGTTAGGTACCTGTAAAACCGGTTTAAGCCCGCCAGTAACTTTGTGTTACTGATCGTTCCAAGTCGATACTTCTGTGGTGGTTCTTTTTGTTTTATGTCTTGGTGTTTAAATATTTTTGTGCTGTTGGCGCCTTATGTATGTTTTCATTTTTAGTTAAGTTAAGGTAACTGAGTGGCCACCTATTGGGAAATTAGCTGCTCATTCGGCTTACGATATGTTTCATGGTATAAGTACCTGATTGTTAATTTGGTTTTTTCCCACCTCGGTTTTTGGAGTGGGAATCTTTTTCTGATTGCGCCTTTTCCTGATCTTTGCCTACTTGTACCTTTTTATTCAAATGGAAAATTATAAATTATATAATATACCATTCTATACACTGAGTGGTCACCTATTGGGAAGTAGCTGCTTACTCGGCTTACGATATGTTTTCTTAGTCAATTTAGTTTTTTCCCATCTCGGTTTTTGGAGTGGGACTTTCTTTCTGATTGCGCCGTTTCCTGATTTCCTGATTTTACAAATGATAATTATATTTGCTTCCTCCACATTTCAGTAATTCGAATTTTACAACATTCGTCAACATAGAATGCCACTTTGCTAACTGAAATAAATGACGCAAATAAAATGTTACAGTCCCTTGCATGAAAAATAACAGTCCAAGCATAGCGACATAAATGAGCCGCCTCATGGGAAGACCAACAATGTGGTTGCCGAACAGGTCCGACACAAACCGAGCTGTACAAACACAGAAGATGAACTTTGGATTTAGAAAATAGAGGAGTTGCACTATGCGTGTATCGGAAACAAAGGCGCTGATCAGCTTCGCAGTTACTGTGAAGCTGATTTGCGTCTTTGGTTTCGTATATGCAGATGTTGGTTTTCTCATGAGGCTGCACAAACAAAAGAGTTTTGCGAAGAGATAGTAGCAAAGTATTGAATCGCTTTTGCTTGTCATCGGCTCAGTTTTAATAGGACCATTTTTGTTTGGATTCAGGTTTATATCTCTTTTAGTGTTACTTAATTTATGAGACAGGCCAATCTGTAGGTGCGCATAAAACGGATGTTTTCAGGTAAAAACACCCACAAGCAGAACTCACATTTGCCCCATGCGGAAATGAAGAGTTATAAGAAAATGGAATCTTTTCGCGCATAAATCTTATTTAACAGTAAAGAGACGAAGGAAAATGAAATTTAAGAAGTCCGTTGTCACATTTTCGAGAAACTTTTATCAAATAAGACATTTCAATCTTGCCGACGGCATAATCTCGGAATACTGACACATGCCATTTAGCCTGAGGTGTGATGACGTCTAAAATCTTTGTTAATGGAAGCCTTATCATGTTTATACTTTTCTCCTCATTTTAACCTTTATTACATGTCTGCACGGGAAGTTAATATATGAGCCTGTGCATGAGAAAACCAACAGTTTGGGTTCCGAACAGGTCTGACACAAACCGACCTGTACAAGCACAGAAAAGAGCTAGAAGCTTGAAATTTCGGATTTAAGTAGAAGAGGAATTGTACTATCCGAGTAGCGAAAACAAAGGCGCTGATCAGCTTCGCGGTTACCGCGAAGCTGATCTACGTCTTTGTTTTCGCATAGGCAGATTGTTGGTTTTCTCACGCACAGGCTCATATTACGAAAACATGCCCATATAATATACAGTATTTTTTTCAGCTCAAAAATCGATAGTTTTCAGAGGAAATATTTTGATATTTTCTTATTTTTGCTCATAACATAGATTTTGAATACACGTTAGAACCGTCGAGGCGGTTCTAACGAGTAATCGTCCTACAAGTAGATAGTCGTTTGCATGTCTGTATGTCAGATTTGAAAAACAAAAATCGAGTTTACTGAACATACACGTACAAGACGCATCGTTACGGGATGTCCTTGATCGTCGCATGAGCACAGAAATATTCCACATGATTTTCGTTTTCTCTTTTTATTCTATTCACATCAGGAAAACATGTCCGTGCAATAAATACCCCCTTAAACCCCACTTTTATATAGAAAAACTGGGGTTTGCAGGGGTATACCTATTTTTCTTATTTTTGCTCCAAAACATAGATTGTGGGTACTCGTTAGAACCGCCTCGTCGAGGAGCAAAAATAAGAAAAATATCAAAATTGAGCAAAAATAAGAAAAATATCAAAATTTTTCCATTGAAAATTATCATTTTTACAACCAAATTTTTTTCTGTATATTGCATGGGCAAGTTTTCGTAATGATATTTAAGAACTACAATAAAGTTTCTGTAAAACGTTTTGTGTTCGTATTTGTTCATTGCACCATAAAATCCATAGGGCCGTGCATGAGTATTGACTTTTGTTGATTTATACCAAACGTCACAATCTTATGGGACCGATGTAAAACGTTTAATGCTCTTATTTTTCCAATCCTCAGGGATTGCTTGCAATCAGTTTGTATTTTCCTACAGAAGCCTATGAGGGTGAGGTTATGGCCATGTAAAACCGGTTTAAGCCCGCCAGTAACTTTGTGTTACTGATCGTTCCAAGGCGATACTTCTGTGGTGGTTCTTTTTGTTTTATGTCTTGGTGTTTAAATCTTTTGTGCTGTTGGCGCCTTATGTATGTTTTCATATTTTTAGTTAAGTTAAGGTAACTGAGTGGCCACCTATTGGGGAAATAGCTGCTCATTCGGCTTGCGATATGTTTCATGGTATAAGTACCTGATTGTTAGTTTGGTTTTTTCCCACCTCGGTTTTTGGAGTGGAAATCTTTTTCTGATTGCGCCTTTTCCTGATCTTTGCCTACTTGTACCTTTTTAGTATTCACTTTAGTAGATGAATATGAATTACAAATGTTCTGTCTTGCGTTGCGTGTGGCAGTAAAGAAATTTTTATTAAGCGTTTTGTGTCTGATTTAAAGCACTAATTTCGTTAACGCGCTAACCCATTCGAGTCATCTCACCGCTGTGTCTGTTGTTGGTTTGGGGGCTCTTTCCCAAAACTGTAACCATCGAGATTACAGCATAGAGGTTCAGAGAATATACAGAAAACATATAAATAAATCATAGCAGCACAGTCTTGAAACCGTCTAAAAAGACATAACCATAACGAAAACTTGTCCATGCAATATACAGAGAATTTTTCAGCATTAAAATTTGAAAATTTCAATGGAAAATTTTTGTTACTTTTAAGGTTTTGATAGGCGGTTAGCGAGGCGGTTAAAACGAGTACCCACCATCTGAGTTTTTGATCAAAAATATAAAATGCTATCCCCTGTACACCCCAATTGTATATGATGCTACGAAAATACGTTACGAAGCTCCACTGATGGATCGTCTGCACATCTGCACGTTTTTTCTTTCATGATACTAAAACATTTCACCTCGTGGCAAAGAAATGTCGTAATAGGGTAATGGCAGATTAATCACAAACACACATTCTGTGAGATGGATGCATCATGGAATCATCTTATTAAATCAGTAGGGTCTTCTCCGCATTTGTCAAGACAACGAGCGTTAAAATCTAGTTGCAACTGCCATTTATCTTCTTAAAGTAAGCAGTGCAGGAGCCTCGTGATTTGAAAAAAAGAAGACACATTGAGATTTGTCGGCATTTCGTCTTTGTTAAAAGCAAAATATAAAATGAGAAAAACATGAGAAAAACAGAAAAATGGGGTTCCGACTAGGTCCGACACAAACCGGCCTGTACAGTCACAGATGCAGGTTAGAAGATTGAAATTTTGGACATAAGTAGAAGAGGAATTGTACTATCTGTGTAGCGAAAACAAAGGCGCTGATCAGCTGTGCAGTTACTGCACAGCTGATCTGCGCCTTTGTTTTCGCATATGCAGAATGTTGTTTTTCTGAAACAGTGGCTCAAATGATGTTTGCATCCGTATTGTAACCCAGTCTCGGATTGAGCGCTATTATCCTGTCCATTCTTGCAACAGAATTATTCATGTTTCTATACAAGTATTTCCTTTAAACAAAAATAGTATTTTGAATCTTATCAAACTTTGAGAAGTTATGACAGTTGACTGTATGTAAACCTACATTTACCGGCAGGAGTATTTTTAACTGAATTCTGTTTCCTAAAAATTATTCATCATCGACTTTCAGCAAAACTACATCTAGAAAATATTTTAAATCAACGCGGGTTCGGGTAGAAATATGTATTTGGGGTTTCCAACAATATCTACAACTAGTTGGGCTGTACAGACTCGAACAAGTCTTGCAAATCGATGTTATGGAAGAAATAGAATTGACTATGCCATAACATAGAGACGCTGCACAGCTGCGATAATTACCATATAGCTGTTCTGTGTCATTTACCATCTGAAAAACTAAGCCCATTTTCTCATTCTGCGGCTCAACCAAGAAGAAGCAATTTTTCCACAAATGAAGGGGCAATTAAAGGCGTACTATAGGCAATTACGTTTGCCATTCTAGATAGTTAATTGCAGCTTTCCTCCTACAAGCAATGGCTTACTTAAGACAAATTTTAGATTGCTAACTATCAGTTCACAGAAGCTGTTTCTTATTTTCGGCGTGTTCAGTCACTAAAATACGAGCCTGTGCGTGAGAAAACCAACAATTTGGATTCCGAACAGGTCCGACACAAACCGGGCTGTACCGTCACAGAAGCAGGCTAGAGGCTTGAAATTTCGGATTTAGGAAGAAGAGGGATCATACTATCTGTGTGGCGAAAACAAAGGCGCTGATCAGCTTCGCGGTTACCGTGAAGCTGATCTGCGTCTTTGTTTTCGCATATGCAGATTGTTGGTTTTCCCATGCGGTGGCTCATATGAGACCTATGGTTGTAAAAGTGCGACAGCCATTGTTGTTAAAGTGACTTCTGATGTAACTGGCTTAAAGGTTCAGCTTTTATGGCATCATGCAGGTATTTTACCTAACTGAATGACTGCTTTACTGTTTTATAAAGCAAATGATCAAAGTTGCAATGCTATTAAAATTGGTACAGCCAGTGTTTTATTGCTATCAGCACAAATAACATGTCTACAGTAAGACATTTCTAGAAAAAGAGTCTGAATGCACTTGCTAAAATCTGTCGACAGCCGTGACGAGTTTTGTCATATTAACATAACTGAATACTATCTCATCTTCTAGAAACTATATTATCATAAACAAATGTATTTAGCGAGAACCGTTGACAACAGAAGCAAATAAATTGTCAACAGATGTGAATATTTTTAAGAATTTTCCAAATCAATAGTCTGGTATCATTATGTTTACCACCAAGGAGAATTCTTGCTATAATATGACAATAAATAATTAAACCTTATGATTTTTGCTTTGTTTCTTTGACATAATACTTTGATATACAACTGAAAGTGACTACAGTACATGTATTGAGTTTTGTAACTATATGTGTGTCCTTAAACAGATAAAGCTCCAAAATAAACCTTACAATCTTACTATAGATCACACTATGCACATACATGAAAATCTCAGTGTGCCTTTACAAAAGGCATATTTTTATTTAAGTTCGGGTAACTGAGTGACCGCCTATTGGAAAATGGCTCCTCAATCGGCTTACGATATGTTTTCTAAGTACTTTAAATACCTAATTGACATTTGAGTATTTCCCACCTCGGTTTTTGGAGCGGGAATTTCTTTCTGATTGCGCCTTTTCCTGATCATTTCCTACTTGTAACTTATTACCGTGCCGATTACATACGCCCGTGTAAGGAGTTTAACTTGAACATCAGCAATTCAGACACCTACGGAATTCGTTGGTATTTCTTCTGATAACTCAATGACCAGCGTACTATATCTACAAAAGAAATGAGCCTGGTGGGAGATCCAACAATGTGGTTTCCGAACAGGTCCAACACAAATCAAGCTGTATAGTCACAGAAGCAAGCTAGAAGTTTGAAATGTTGGAAGTGTACTATCCGTGCAGCGAAAACAAAGGCGCTGATCAGCTTCGCGGTTACCGCAAAGCTCATCTGCGACTTTGTTTTCGCATATGCAGATTGTTGGTTTTCTTACGAGGTGGCTCAAATGTCAGGTGAACTACCAAACCTTAGCGTCTGAACTGAATACCATAATTATAGTGAATGAAGCCAATCTAATTCTTGTCTGGCATAAACTTACCAGCATTAGATAATTTTTCAAACTAAATGACAAGTTATTATTAAGTTCGATCGCTTCTTGTGCGACAGAATGGCAGATAAAGTCTCAAAATTGAATAAATAAGTGTCATAATACATGAACATTGGTCGATCAGTGTCTGTATTTTGCCATTGCAAGGGCAATGTCTTTAATCAAGAGGAGAACAAAAATTTTGAAAATGTTAGTTTAACCCATACATGTATTTGACGAATGGATTTTCCCATCTTTATCATTAGGGTGAGTCCACTATCATTTTTAGGGGCTTCAGGTAGGATTTTCAAATTTCATTCCATTTTTCGATGAAGTTCCTCTAAGCAAGCAGAATAGCCCCAAATGGGACGTCACATCTGGGGGCTATACTGTTTGCCTATGTCCCATAAAAAGGACGCCAGGCTTATATGAGTTAATCGAAGTATGAAAAGAATTCTTTTACCCTTTTATCTTCACGTTTTCTGTTTATTCTGTCTACCTCTCTGCTGCACTATTTGTATTAAGTTAACACTAGTCTGATGAGAAACTTTGTTGGGAAATAGTTAATCATCTTTCTTTTCATGCGTTCTGTTACATTTTTGTTATGCCTTTTGATGTACTTCTTCCAGCAAGGCGTCTGAGTTTGTTTTTTTTTCAACTAAATTGTATCAATGTCAGTGTCTTCTACTTTACTATTTCGGTTAAGCAATATCGTGTGAACTGCTTATAGGCTACACTAAACCCAGACGTCTAACACTATGTTCAGTCAAAGTTTAGGTTCTGCTCGAAGAAAATATGGTATGAGAAGTGTTATGTCCCATTGCATCTTTATTTATTCAAGATTATCTGCCGTGGTTAGAAAGTCGTGGTCGGCAGATCACAGGATGCGTAGCTGCAATAAAAAGCACAGCTATTCTATACAATGTATCCGATACGTACAATGTATCCGATACGTACAATCTCTGACTACTGTGTCAGGGAGTCGACTCTTTGGCTCAGTAGTTAGAGCATTGGATTTCTACCCCGGCAATCTGGGTTCGAATCCCGTCAGGGACGCGGGATATTTTCAAACTATGCATCATCTCTCTTAGTTACGAACAAGAAATATTATCAAAATTAAACCATTCATCTACAGAAACCTGTTATTTACAATATATATTTGTTATGTTATTTAGAAATATTTACATTTTTCTAAAACCTCCTTAGATGAACCATTAGATGTTCATCTGTGTTCATACTTCCATGAACAACATTGTGTCACGCGACGTTACGTAATCCAAACTTGACGTCAAAAAACATGAATCTCGCGAATCTGATTGGACGTTGTAAACGTCGACGCCGTTCCGCTGTTTGAACACACACTGAGAGAAATGAATGTAAATATAAGCAATGAGTTTGATTTTTCTGTTGTTCATGAAGCTATGAACCGCAGTGGGTCGCCAGCAAAGCTTACATGAACCCCTTCGGGGTTCATTCACTTTGCACGCGACCCACTGCAGTTCATAGCTCCATGAACACCAGAAAAAATGAAATTCATTTCTTAACTGATTACCTGTATTTCAAATGCATGAGTTAGAGACAAGGGACATACTTGTTCACCACCCCATGCAAAGGTTGCATTTATTTGGCTATAACCTGTGGTATTGATTTGGAATTGCTATTTGTAGATCAGTTTTCCAATAATAAAATATTGTATAGGTAGGTATCCCAGCACTCCAACTATGACGTCACTAGGCTTTCATGACGTCATAAATGTGTTGCAGCAGACGATTTGGAAGGTTTTATATGGCTTTAGAGAAGAGGGATTGAGTAGTGAATTTAGAAATGTTTAGTTCATGATGCTTTACATCCCAGTCAACAGCAATGGTCATGTCGGGACGTTACCACCATTTTATGGGGCTTTTACCCAACATTAGGATGTCATGACACTCAAATTGTGTTTCAAAAATATAACCATACAAGCAAACCAATATGGCTTATATTGGTTGGGGCCGGAGCTTTTTGTCTGTTGCTTGGCTCACCAGGGTTCAACTGGTGATTTTTCTATGCTCCAGATTTTCAGTGATGTTGTTTGGCACCCAGGGCTCTCCATCGCCGGGAAGCTTATTGTATCTGTGAGTCCTGTTATAGTTAAAGCATTGATAGTTTTATACGATCTTTTTAAGCTTAGGTAACCAATACTGTACATTGTAGATGTTTGTCTTGGCATTCATTTACACAAATCGAAAAATTAACAGGTAATTCGTTAAATTGAACAATCGCTACATACATTTCATCTTTATCCGTCTCCTGCCCTGGTACCATCAAGCTGCTGTTTTAAGGTGTTAATGTAGTGTAACCTACAAACGACAACAACATTGTTTGCGGATTTGTCTGCTGGAACCAAGACATACTTTCTATGACATTTTTGGGTACCCTGCATCGAATGTCTAAAAGACGATTTGGGTTTAGGAGGTAAAATATTAGTATTTTGTGAATAGAACTTTATACGTTTGGCCAAAATAGTGAAGCTTTTTAATTACCGACAGTAATTTTATAATACTGATCGTTCCAAGGCGATACTTTTGTTGTGGTTCTCATTGTTTTATGTCTTGGTGTTTAATAATTTTTGTGCTGTTGGCGCCTTATGTATGTTATCATATTTTAGTTAAGTTTAGGTAACTGAGTGGCCATCTGTTGGGAAATAGCTGCTCATTAGGCTTACTAAATGTATTCATGGTCTTAGTACCTTATTGATAGTTTGTTTTTTCCCGCCTCGGTTTTTGGAGTGGGAATCTTTTTCTGATTGCGCCTTTTCCTGATCGTTGCCGACTTGTACCTTATTTTTCCATACTTTAAGAGAACTATCCGCAACACACTCCCGATATCATTCACTGCAGACTGATGCAATCTCTTCTCTACATTTGTCTAAACTAATGTATATGTAGGAAGGGAATCTGCGGAAAAAAGCATATCTAGCAAGACTCATGGGGTCATTACGTGTATTTTGCACTGGTATTTGAATCTATCAAAGCCATTGCGAGCTCATTTAAATTTCACAGACAGAAAATTGCAAGGACAGACAACATAATTACAAACGGTTTGATGCATTGCGTTTTCTTATTTAAGCCACTACATATTCCCATTCCTATTATAAAATTGAAAGTCTTCTTTTTCGCATCGATGTTTGTTGGGATTATAAATTGTTGAATGTTCATAAACACCTTGTGAAAACCATGATCAGCACCGCATAACGCGGTATCTAACACAGGTCTGCAGAATCATCACTTCTGACAAAGATGTAACGCAATACTTGTTTAGATTAAAATCTCTCATGATGTGTCTTGGGTTAAAAATCGAATTCTATTACGAAAACATGTCCGTGTAATGTATACCCCCTTGAACCCCACTTTTATATAGCAAAACTGGGGTATGCAGGGGTAAACCTAGTTTTCTTATTTTTGCTCCAAAACATAGATTGTGGGTACTCGTTAGAACCGCCTCGCCGAGGCATGTCCGTGTAATGTACATGTATACCCCCTTGAACCCCACTTTTATATAGCAAAACTGGGGTATGCAGGGGTATACCTAGTTTTCTGAATTTTGCTCCAAAACATAGATTGTGGGTACTCGTTAGAACCGCCTCGGCGTACCCACAATCTATGTTTTGAGCAAAAATAAGAAAATATAAATAATTTTCTGATGAAATTTTCTATTTTTACTGCCGAAAAAAATCTCTGTATATTGCTTGGGCAATTTTTCGTAATGTATAGATTAGCCAGACAACTTGAAATCTTCTTCATCAAACGCAAATCTGAAATAACAAACAGAATTGTCATTCGCAGTGCAAACTAATTCTAACATATGTGACTTGGGAATAAAGTTTAGCATTTAGAACATCTCATACTGAAATCCATCTCTGAACTTTTCAATTTGACTTAGAACAAATAGTAGTCAAGGAGCTAGAAATTTTGAAAATTCAATCCGCACAACTTACCCGCCAGAAAAGGTTTAACTGTATAGACGATAAGAACTATCCTTCTACAACATTTCTAGGCACGTCGTACGGTCAAATTGTGGTAACAATTTTTCAGGAGCAAGCGTTTTGTTCAACCACCCAATTTTCTAACTGTTTAAGAAAAGTGCGACATAGGTTAAAGAACTTTATATGCGTAAACGCTCCTTAATTAAACTCGTTCTTTACTGCTAAAACTTGTTTGTATACCTATGTGACTACGGGGACATATGTTTTCGTCTAGAAACACATCTATGTATTATTTATGCCACATGTATGCAGTCATAATTACCCCACCCATCCTGTTATACACACAAATACGACTACATGTATTTTACCATGGGGGCTAATTTGACCTACCTTTCAACACCCCCCCCCCCCAGAACAGTTTATCATGGGTGCCAAAGCATTGGGACCCCCGAAATGCAAAGAAATTTGGTCTTCAACGATAAACTTGTTTGCACTATGCAACATTGAATGGTTTCCATGTCAACGTTAACGGGAATCTTGAGCATGGGTGTGCACATACAAAATTGGACGGATATCCGCTGTTACTTAATCTTGACCACCGAACCTGGTCTCATTAAAAAAGCGTAGACATAGAACTTTCATTCCAGTAATACTTTTGCTAATGATTTATTGTGTCACATTCATATCGTTGGAGATTATATGGTGCAATATCTTTGACCGTGCCGGTTAACCTGTGGCATAGATTTGCATTTGTTGATTGGACTGCTTCAAATTGGTATGTTTTCACAAAGAAGTTATATTGGTAAACAAGATATGTGCACAAGCTATACATGGCACTTGAAACGCGTCTTAAAGGCTTACTTTTGACGGAGCTATTATTGGTACCACTCTACAGTGTATATTCGGTTAATGTCACCTAATGGTGCAATATGGTCCAGAGATCAAAAGACTTTCATAATGTGGTGATTATCACATCTCTGCAGGGGATCATAATGACTCCCCTAAAGGATAATACCTATAGTTCCACTGTTTATTGATTTTATGGTCCCTGACAACCTGTGCAATAACATGTTCTATCGTTTCTAAAAAGTCTGCGAGAAGCGCTCCCATGCAACGCGAATAATTGATCGAATGTTTGCACAGTGATGGTTCTGTTTCATATCTATTAATTATTTCGGTAGAGAGAAGTATCTTTGCCTACTTGTCCCTTTTGCAGTGAAATCGAAATAAGTTCAATATCCCTCAATTGTTATTTAAGTATATTTATGCCAGACAGCAATTAAATTGGCTTCCTCACTCGGTTCAGAAGATAAGGTTTGGCTGTTTCGAAAGAAAGAACACTGGTGGTTATATTATGAGATATATTGAGTCTTAATTTCATTTTCCGCCTGGTGTCTGGTTTGGAATTCAAGCTTTAATTAGATCAATTCCCGGTCTTTCTGTCTTAACTGTACCTTTAAAACTATACCTGTATCTTTGGCTGTCTATGTTCTAAATTTCTCCTCCTCTGGGTACTCATGATAGTTTATAGTATCTTAATGTTGCACTTCCTGGATCTCGCTCTTTTACCTGTATTTTGTGTTTAGGGGCATAACACATAATACAGGTGACACTTTAAGTTGTACATTGACGTGATACTAAAGTAATCAGCCAAAACAAAAAGTTTAAGTATTATTCATTTATTTACAAGCAAATTGTCATATTGTATAATGCCATAAAAGCAGAACCTTAAAACTATTAACATCAGAACTCACTTTAACAACCATAGCTGTCGCACTTTTATAACCTTATGTCTCATCTTTTTCAGTTACTGAAACCGTCGAAAATAAGTATCAGCTTCTGTGAACTGATAGTTAGCCTTCTGTGAACTGATAGTTAGCAATCTAGAAATATGTCTGAAGTAAGTTGGTGCTTGTAGGAGGAAAGCTGCAATTAACCATCTAGAATCGCAAACTTAATTGCCTATACGCCTCTAATTGATCCCTTCATTTACGGAAAAAATTGCTTCTTCTTGGTTGAGCCGTAAAATGAGAAAATTGGCTTAGTTTTTCGTATGTTAAATGACACAGAACAGCTATATAGTAACCATCGCAGCTGTGCAGCGTCTCTATATTATGGCATCAAAAATTACATCGATTTGCAAGGCTTGTTTGTATCTGTGCAGGCCAACTAGTTGTAGATATTGTTGGAAACCACGAATGCAGATTTCTACCCGAACCCGCATTGATTCAAAATATTTCCTAGATGTAGTTTTATTTAAAGTAAAGAATAAATGCATTTTAGGAAACCGAATTCAGACGCTTTTACTGGATGGCCTTTTAGAACTAGACATTTATGGTGACTTGGTTTGCATATTTAAGGAACTTATAGGAAGCATGATTTTTTGTTTCAGTTCAGAAAAGTCATTACACGTTACAGACGTTTACGTTATAATTTAAATCTTATGCGACTGTCTGCATGCTTAGTGTTTAACCCAATCATGGTTGATAACTATGCTGCCTTCTTAAATTTCACGCCTGTGGGTCGGGCGTCAGACTCTATGATGGCCCCTACATAAAGCTATTCATTTTAGTTGGTTGGTGTTGTCTGTTGCCACCGGGGTTCAACTGGTGATTTTCATTTGCTCCGGATTTCAGTAAGTTATTCGGCGCCCAGAGATCTCCATCGTCGGACAGCTTACTGAATCTGAGTCCTCGTTTTTCATTTATCATGGTGGTTATCATAATTCATTTGTTTGTCCTTGATGATTCATTGACTAGTTAGAGATTCACCACGAGGACCGAACGACTATTAATAGTAACTAAATGTTGTGAACCACTGCAGATGATGAGGATGTGGTTAGGGCCCTGTTAAATCGATTTAAGCCCCCAGTAATTTTATATTTCTGATACTTCTGTTGTGGTTCCATTTGTTTTATGTTTTAGGAAAGAATTTTTGTGTTGTTTGAACATTATGTACGTTGTCATAATTTTAGTTAAGTTCGGGTGACTGAGTTGCCGTCTTTTGGGAAATAGCTGCTCACTTGGCTTACGATATATTTTCTTAGTATAGGTACCTAATTGTCAATTTAGATTCTTCCCACCTCGTTTTTTGAGAGGGAATTTCTTTCTGATTGCACCTTTTCCTGATCATTGACTACGTGTACCTTTTCAGTAAAAAAAACAACCTCATACGGGTAAATGTAGATGATCATACCGTCAACAATCAAGCAACGCCTAAGTGTAAGAACGCGAATTCCAATTCGCTGCTTTAGTTTTGTAGCAGAACTATCAAGTACAAATATTCTACTCTTTGTTCACATGTTTACAGACTTGAAGCAATGAACCTAACCTAACCCTGAAAATTGAAGTAGTAACTGCTGCCTAATCTATCCATTTCTTACTTCAACTATTTATACTGGTTCGTTCAACTGCAAAGACGATTTGATAATGAAAATGTTTTGCTTTGATGTCTTTCACAAACGTTTAAAACCATACAGAAAATAATGATTTTGGTAAAAGTTTTTAACTTAATTTAAGCAACAATTTGGGTGTTAAAATCCCAGGGTGCCCTCGGAATTTGATCATTATTAAACCGTGAGTAAACATTGTATTTCCAAGAAATCTGTCCAAACATTCCCGACAAAAATCTTATTTTTTATAGATTCATCAAAGTGGATATCGCAGTACTCTTATCGTTTATACATGTGGTAGCAAATTTCAGACACATTTAGTCACGCACATTATACAGTAGTATAAGATAACTTTATGACCAAATTAATACAGACATTTACTCAGAGGGAATCAGAATCTTTGTTTGCGCTACACAGATAGAACAATCTTCTTCTTCTTGTTCAGTCCGAAATTTCAAGTGTCTACTCTGACAATGTGTTTCAAAGGCGCGTTGGAGAGTTTTCAAATCACAATCCATTGCACAGCATACTTTTAAAAAAGCAGATATACATGTATGACAGTTGCAACTAGATTAAGCATTCGTTGTCTTGACAAATGCGGATAAGACCCTACTGATTTAATAAGATTGATTTCATGATGCATCTCACGTCTGTGATTAAAATGCCATTACCTTATTACGACATATGTTTGCCACGAGGTTAAATGTTTCAGTATCATGAAAGCAAAAACGTGCAGATGTGCAGACGATCCATCAGTGATCTGCATCCGGGTTTTTTCCATATGGAAGATGAAAAACTGCATCTCTTTAAAAAGTACTTTAAGATGATGTATTTTACTATACAAGCCATCATTGGTCCTTATTGTTATTCATTTTAATCGCTTTTTGTGTGACGAAAGCTTTTGAGAGGAAACATTAAAATCTAAAATCTGTGGAGATCCATGCAGGCCATCGTAGATAAGATGCGTTCGGATTTTCTCCATTAAATGTAGGCGTGTTCGGATCAAAGGCTCAACAGAACGAGTCGTTTCGGTCCAGCGACTCTTAAGGACTCTCGCCGTAAGGACATTTGAAAAGCATTTCCTCTCAGTCATGTCTGGAGTTGGCTCTGCAAGAGTCATACTGTTTGTCTGTCTGTCTGTCTGTCTGCCTCTCCTGCGTCCTGTACCCTATTGCAGAACAGATATTTATCTTCGACAATTATCGTTTTTAAAGATGTTTCTTGTTTTAAGTGTACTCACATTCTGTATTTGGAGAAAAAATGCAGAAAATGTACAAAAATCAACTGTACATTTAACATTTTTTTGCATTTTTCGTTATTGTTGGCTAATCGTCACGATAGACCCTAATGGACTTACTGCTTGATAGCAGAACAGAGAGCAGGTTTTCTATAATAAGATACATGTATCTTTGTGACTGTTTGTGTAGATGTCTACTAAGGGTGGGGCACGTGGCCACGTATAATCGATGTACTCACGTCAGTTATGTCTTTATTGACCTTTTCAATACGGTTCTATTGTGATTTATCTTCAAGTTTTCTGTTTATTCTCTGAACATGTCTGCTGTACTCGTCACCTTTTAATTTAGTTGGTGGTAGATTGATGGTTACCTTTTTGGTAAAGAGCTTGTCATCTTGCTCTTCACGTGTGTTGTAACACGTTTGTTATGTCTTGTGCTGTTATTTTCTTCTACCCGATGTCTGTGTTGGGATTTTAAACTGTATCAATGGCTGTGCGTCTATTCTTACGAAATTCTCTTGATTAATGATGAGTTGCTAGTCATTTGCCCTCTCGAGTGCGTGGTATTTGAAATGCGATATTAAACATTCTGGTGATCGTGAAAAAATTCTAAACTTTAATAAATTCGTTTGAACATCTGACACGTCGAAGAGATGATCGAATAGTTGAGCGCGTTAACGATATCAGTGCTCTTAACCACTAGGGCACGGGGTCGCCTATTTGTTAATGTCATACAATATTTATCATATACTCACGGATTTTAGCAACGCAACACTTTATAACGGTTATCATTTGCTTAAATCTTATTTGAAGTTAAACTGAAGAATAAACTTAACATAATATCAAGAATCTTTACACTATACACAATATTCATCCATAAAAAATTGTTCGTCGAATTCTTTGCGAAATCTGCATTTTGATTCATCATGGAGTTTATCATGATTTATGTGTTTGCCCAGGATGATTCATTGACTAGTTAAAGATTCACCACGAGGACCGAACAACTAACTAAATAATGTTAACCACTGCAGAAGCTGAGGGTGTGGTTAGGTACCTGTAAAACCGGTTTAAGCCCCCAATTATTTATAACTGACCGTTCCAAGGCGGTACTACTGTTGTGGTTTATCTAAGTTATTCAAATTACGAGTTTCATGTTGCATGGCTTTGTGGCCACCCGAGTATAATTTGGCTGTTCATTTAGCCCTCTGCATTTTACTTGTTCTGTCCAAGCTAGCTCTGTGACCACCTAATACATCCAATAACTGTTCATCCTGCTTTCCGTTATTCATGTTAAACGTTGGAATCTATCAGTGTTTTGTATTTTTCTATTTCTTGTATATCACTGAACCACTACAGGAGCTGAGGGCGAGGTTAGGTACCTGTAAAACCGGTTTAAGCCCGCCAGTAATTTTATATTACTGATCGTTTCAAGGCTATACTTCTGTGGTGGTTCTTATTGTTTTATGTCTTGTTTTTGTTGTTGTTTTTTTTTAAATGTGCTGTTGGCGCCTTATGTATGTTATCATAATTTTAGTTAAGTTTAGGTAACTGAGCTGGGAAAATAGCTGCTCATTCGGCTTACGAAATGTTTTCATGGTATAAGTACCTGATTGTTAATTTAGTTTTTTCTCCACCTCGGTTTTTGGAGTGGGAATCTTTTTCTGATCGCGACTTTTCCTGATCGTTGCCTACATGTACATGTACCTTTTGCTTCAAAGTCACCGAGACATAACTTTTCTTAAGGAAAACCTAACAGTGGCTTTGCGAAAGCCAACCAACTCCTGTGATAGCTAAGAACCTAACTCACAAGAAAAAAAAAAAATAAAATCGTTTGATCATCTACATTTACCGGTAAAAGTAATTTTTTTCTGAGTTATCTTTCCCAAAATGCATTAATCATCGATTTCAAGTGAAATACAGATGCTGAAAAAGTCGTTTCGACTTTCTTCTAAATCCCTTGTAATACGTATATGCAGCGGTTGTATAAAATGCTTTGTTTGTATTATTATATTATGTGCATGTATATACAGAAATAAAAGTTTAAACCAAGCAAAACAACATCTATTTTAAAGTCAATGCGGGCTCGGGTAGAAAATCTGTTTAAGGTGTCCAACAATATCTACAACTAGTTGGACTGTACAGACTCACCCCAGTCGTCCAAATCGATAGTATTAAAGAAATGGAATTTAGTATGCCATTCCATAGAGACGCTGCTCAGAAGCGATGGTTACCATATAGCTGTTCTGTGTCATTTAACATTAAAAATCTCATTCAGCGGCTCAACCAAGAAGAAACACTATTTCCACAAATGAAGGAACCAATTAGATGCGTATAGGCAATTAAACTTGCGATTTTAGATGGTTAATTGCAGCTATCCTCCTATAAGCAAGGACTTACTCAAGATTGCTAACTATTAGTTCACAGAAGCTGATACTTATTTTCGAAGAGCTCGGTCACTGAAAAAATAAATGAGATCCACGGTTGTACAACTGCAAAACCTATGGTTGATAAAGTGAATTCTGATGTTAGTAGCTTAAAGGTTCTGCTTTTACTGCATTATATCCTGTCTATCTCTAAGCAAATGTCTAAATATAAAATAAATATTAGCAACATGCGTCCACATTTAATTACTTGGAAAATTATGACAATAACAAATGAAAGTTCAGGTGCCAAATTGAGATACAAACATGTATAAACTAGTGTCTTTATATATACAAATCAGTTGTATGTATGCTTTGTATTGATTACAAAAATAATACACACATTAGTTTAATAATTCAAAGGATGCTTAATTACGTTGCTAAATGAATCATTTGAATCATGTGAAGTTAAAATTTGTAAATGTAGGCAATGATCAGGAAAAGTCGCAGTCAGAAAGAAATTAAAGTATAAATAAATAAATAAATAAATAAATAAATAAATAAATAAAGAAATGAATGAATGAAAAACGAGATGAAAAAATGACAACCAGGTTCTCACACTAAGAAAAAATATGGTAAGCTGAGTGGGCAGCTTTTTCCCAATAGGAGGCCACTCTGTTACCCAAACTCAGCTAAACTATGAAAATGTACATAATGTACAAACAGCACACCAGTTTTACAATATCATACCTCAGTCTCCGCCTCTGCAGTGGTTCCCATCATTTAGTTAATTGTTCGGTCCTCGTGATGAATTTAGAACTAGTCAATGAATCATCAGGGACAAACAAATAAACTATGACAACACCATGATCAATTTCAAATCGAAGACTCACTGATTCAATAAGCTGGCCTGCGATCGAGATTCATGGGCGCCACACAACATCAATCAAAATCTTAAGCAAAAGAAAAAACACAAGTAGAACCCCGGTGGGCCAAACAACGGACAAGAAGCTCCGGCCCTACCAACTAATATAAATAATTTTAACTCTTAAAGTTTTGAACTAAGTATTCTTTAGCTTTTTTATTTATTTTCTCAATGATTCTTTATCTCTAAATACCCTTCCAGTGTCTCTTAAATGGAGTCATCCAATATTTTTAAATTACTGATCGTTCCAAGGTGATACTTCTGTTGTGGTTCTAATTGTTTTCTGTTTTGGAGTCGAATTGTTGTGCTCTGTGAACTCATGTTCGTTTTTAGCTAAGTTTGGGTAACTGAGTGGCCGCCTATTGGGAAATAGCTGCTCACTCGGATAATGATATGCTTTCTTAGTTTAAGTACCTAATGGTCAATTTAATTTTCCCACCTCGGTTTTTGGAGTGGGCATGTCTTTCTGATTGCGCCATTTCCTGAGCATTGCCTACGTGCACCTTTTTCTTTGAATGTACTCTGTAACATCTGTCGATAGTTTTGACGAGTGTTGTCATAATATCATAAACAATATGGTTAAAATAAATACTATCTCATCGTCAGGAAATTACATTATCACAAACAAATGTATTTAGACAGAATCGTTGACAACAGAAACATATAAATTGTCAACAGATGTGAATAATTTGATTTGTTAGAAACTGAGTAGTTTAGTGTCGTTTAGTTTGCCATGCTACAATATGACAATTCGCTCGTAAATATATAAATCAATACAACTTACATTTTCTGGTTTGTTCCTTTTGTGTCACAGTGATGTACAACTGAAAAAATAGAAGCCTTCGTGTTGCAGTGGTTAGTTCACTCGCCTTGTAAACCAGAGGTCGCAGGTTCGATTCCGGGCTCCAGTCCGTCGGATGGGACTATAAAACGAGGTCCCGTCTCCATATGATCTTAGCTGTTGGTGGGACGTTCAACCCCAATCAATCAATCAACAACTGAAAATGACAAAGGAATTGTGTTCTGTGCTCTAGATTAAAACAGATTATATCTAAAGTATTGCTCAAATCAAGATAAGCTACTTGCACAAATAAAATATGCAGGCATAACCCGGACACCAGTCCAAATGGAAGACCCAGGGAGTGCAACAATAAGATACCACAGACGTTCCCAGTCTACCTTGAACATGTACAGCAAAGACACAGATACCTTATACAGTAAAATAGAAAGACAAGGAAATGATCATATCAATTTAGAATCCCAAAGCTGATACCAGGCGGTAAAGAAAATGATAACACAATATCGCATAATGAAATACTAGTGTCCTTTTCTATCAGAACAGCATTCTTAACGTCTGAAACAGACACTAAAATTATAGTGAATGAAGCCAATTTAATTCTTGTCTGGCATTAATATATCTATACTGCCCCAGTATAAGATAATTTTTCAAACTGAATGACAAAGGACATTAAGCGTGAGTGCTCCTTGTCCGACAGAATGGCAGATAAAGTCTCTAAATTCAATAAGTGAGTGTCATAATACACGAGCATTGATCGACCAGTGTCTGCATTATATCATTGCAAGGACATACCTTCCATCAAGATGCAATCGGGAGTTATGATAATTCAGTGGGCTATCTTCATATGTTCTGTTTATTCTGTCTAGCTCTGTGTTGTACGAGAGTATTAAGTTGATGTTAGCCTCGTTGGGAAAGAGCTAGTCAGCTTGCGTTTTATGCGTGTTGCTGCATTTCGTTATGTTTTGTGATGCACTTTTCCGTGTGATGGCTGGGTTGGGATGTTTAATTTAATTGTATCTACAATGTACCTTTGTGCATTATAATCTTACTTCTGCTTTAGTTTAGCAATTTTTGTGAACTGCCTATTTCAATCTGTTTATAGGCTACACTTGAACTAGACAGGAAAGCAGCTTAGGGTCTGCTGGGAGAAACTGTTATGAGTTTACAGAAAGTCAAAAGGTAAAATGCTACTAAAATCCAAGGACTGTTGCCATCATCATTAGGACACGCTATTGGGAATCACCAAAACTACAAATAAGGGGACAGGTATACAGTATAAAATAGAAATTGAAACCAAGGTCCTTTAAGAGCAGTGAACATATAAATGAGAAAGGGATGGGACATACCGCGGTTTCGGCTACTCCAGCCTCACCATTGACCCTTTTGATTTGACATCATGATGCACGGGGAAATTTTTAGGGCTATCACATGGCAAAGCAAAACGCCAGCTGCAGAAATAGCAAATAAAAATTAAAACTGAACCAGAATTTTATGGTGACGTTTTTACAATTTTAAGAAACTTATAGGAAGGAATGATTTTTTTTTTTCATTTCAGTTCAGAAAAATTATCACACGTAACAGACTTGTAGGGAATAACTTAAATTGTATGCGACAGTCTGCATGTTTATTTTTTAACCCAATCATGGTTGATAACTATGTTGCCTCCGCTGGGCGTCAGACAATCCAGGTCTACAATCAAGAGTATTATCAAGAAATGCAAGCAAATGGGACAGTAGTAAACCATGCCAGGACGAGGTAGGAAATGCATGTTCACAAATGAGAATGCCAAAAATACCAACTAACCTTCAAGTACTGCTTTACAGAATAAGAAACAAACGTACAATTAGGCAAAGATCAGGAAAAGGCGCAATCAGAAAACGATTTCCACTCCAAAAACCGAGGTGGGAAAAACTAAATTAACAATCAGGTACTTATACCATGAAAACATATAAAACTTTATTACAATAATTCACAAATTCCGTTAATGAGAGGGATACACATAGATTTTGTAAGAAACAAGTTTAAGAAAAATAAAATGTCTGGGATACAAGCGGCGTGTTATAAAGAATATGGCGGTCAAGGAGGGCAACAGAAAGAAGAGGGTCACCTAGTGCAGGGCAAGAAGAAACTGAACTGCTGCTGAAAACTGGAATATTTGGATCTTAAGTGATGAATCTCAGGTAGCAATAGTGTCAACCAATCGTGTTAACGTATGGAGAAATGCCAGTGAGGACAATAACCCCCATCTTGTGTGTCCTGCCTCTGGGAGGAAGGTCGGTTGTGAGCCCTAGAATGAAATCGGAGCTTCATGTCATGTAGAGGGAGTAATAAATGTCCAGAAATATACAGAAATGTATAAAAGCAGTTTGAAATACATTCCTACAAACTAGTGTGTGCTAAATTTGAGTTAACTTTCAACGTTCACCTGCTTGATCGTAGTCATAAGAATTCTAATTTTTTACAAAATGTAAAGTTAACAGCCACAATAGATGACGTTCAACGCAGTAGTTAGTGTTAGTTGCATGGCAAATCAATCAAATTTCAGAGGGGTTAATCAACATCAGTGTCAAAGAATGCGAAGAATGAAAAACTGCGACATATATAGCAAGATTTATGGGGTTGTTACGTGTATTTTGCACTGACATTTGAATCCATCAAAGCCATTGCGAGCTAGTTTAAAAGTTTAAATTGCACAGACAGAAAATTACAAGGTCAGACAGCATAATTACAAACGTTTTGATATATTGCCTTTTCTTATTAAGCAACTACATATTCCCATTCCTATTATATAATTGAAAGTCTTCTTTTTCGATTGGAGGTTAGTTGAAATTATACATTGGTCAATAACATCTAGTAAAAACCTTGAAAAGCGCCGCATAACGCGGTATCTGACACGGATCTGCAGAATCATCAATTCTGACAAAGATGTAACGCCATACTTGTTTAGATTAAAATCTATCATGATGTGTCTGGGGTTAAAAATCGAATTCTATAGATTAGCTAGACAACTTGAAATCTTCTTCATCAAACGCAAATCCGAAATAACAAACAGAACTGTCATTCGCATTGTAAAATAATTCTAACATATGAGACTTGGGAATAAAGTTTAGCATTTTGAACATCTCATATCGAAATCCTTCTCTGAAATTGAGAATCAGCACTTTTCAATTTCATGTAGAACAAATAGTAATACTTATGTAAATTGTGTCACATTTATATTGTTAGAGATTATATAGTGCAATTTCTTTGACCATGCCGGTTTACTTTTGGCATAGATTTGCACTTATTGACTGAACTGCTTCAAATTGGTATGTTTTCAAGAATGAAGTTCTATTATTGTTAACAATATATGTCCACGAGCTTTACATGGCACTTCAAACGTGTCTAAAGCAAGTAGGTACCCCCTTTTCACTGTTTACAAAACTTAATCATGTGAGGTTAACCGGCACGGTCAAAGTGTTTTTACTATCATAGCCATAAGTTCTTAGCACAACATTCGTTTAATTAATGTAGGCCTTTGTCTCCATTGAATGAAAAAAAAAAAAAAAAACAAAAAAAAAAAAAAAAAAACAAAAAAAAAAAAAAAAAAAAAAAAAAACGAAAACGTTATATACATACTATGTAGCTTGCGTTTCTTCCCCTCCTCATCTTTCTTCTTCTTCTTCTTCTTCTTCTTCTTCTTCTTCTTCTTCTTCTTCTTCTTCTTCTTATGTACAAATATTTATATAATTCTTTGAAATACAAGTGGTAAAAAACAAATTGTCTAGTTTTCTTAAAATAAATAAATAAATAGTTAGATAGATAAATAAATATTGAATAAATAAAAGTTAGGAAGGTACAAGTAGGCAATGATCAGAAAAAGGCGAAATCAGAAAGAAATATTCCCACTCCAAAAAGGTGCTGTATACTTAGAAAACATATCGTAAGCCGAGTGAGCAGCTATTTCCCAATAGGCAGCCACTCAATTAACCGAATTTAACTAAACGTACATATGACTCAAGCAGTACAAAAAGTGTTTAAAATACTGAAAACTTTTTTTTATATCATTAACCCAATAAACGCAATAAACGCATTTTAGAGAAAATAACAATAGTCATATACATGTAAGTAAGGCATACGTTTTTAATGCGACAAGATTTCCCCGCTGCACTCTTATCGTGGAGGCATTCAACCAAGTTGTTTTAAGAAGAGTGTTTTAAGCGTTTTGAACTGGCCTTGCCATATTTATCAATAACTCTTAAGACATAAATTGTTTATATACAGTGCGATTTCTTTGGCCGTGTCAGTTTATTTCTGACCTTCTTATATGTAAGAGGTAAAGCAGCACGGTCAAAGAAATTTCACTATCATCAAGATTGTTGGTGTACAGATTGTCTATGTTGATCATTTGTTGCTCCATGTACAAAGAGGAGTCTACAAACAGCAATTGCTGCTAACATACCACCAACTAGATTTTAAATTAAATTGTAAAAAATCATGAGTTTATTTATTCGTTTAACGTTTAATGGTAGATATGTTATTCAATGAAAGAACTGAGTTTCCACCATTATTTTAAAATTCCGTTTAAATGTGTGAATGTTTTTAACACTTCAGGGATCATAAATATTTAATCGCCCGATAAAATGTTCAAACGTTTTTTTTTAGAATTCAGAATTTTTACACTTTTCACTGAATGTCAGTCAAGAATGGTTAGATAGCGCATTTGACATACCACGCCAAGTCCTAGAACACTAGACAGACAGTTGACTCTCCATTTTCAGAAATATTTGACTTATCTAGTGGTTAAAACGTTTTCTGCAACTTTACACTTCGTGGCAAAGAGCTGTCGTAATAGGGTAATTGCATCTTAATCACAAACACACATTCTGCGAGATGCATCATTGAATCATCTTATTAAATCATGAGGGTCTTATCCGCATTTGTCAAGACGACGAGCGTTAAATCTAGTTGCAACTGCCATTTATCTTCTTAAGAATGCAGTGCAATGGATTTGTGGTTTGAACAAAGAAGACACACTGAGATTTTTTGTCGGAACTTCGTCTTTGTTAAAAGCAAAATGTCAACTTATGTTTGCATCCGTAATATCGCTTAGTCTCGGATCGAGCGCTATTATACTGTCCAGTCTTGGATCAGAAACGTTAAAGTATTGCAAAACACATTTTATTGTTAAATTTATGTTTCTTATACAAGTAGTTCCTATAAACAAAAATAGGATTTTGAATATTATCAAAATTTGAGAAGTTAACTTAGGATACGCTTGAGTTAACTGTATGTAAAAAGGTACAAGTAGGCAAAGATCAGGAAAAGGCGCAATCAGAAAAAGATTCCCACTCCAAAAACAATCGAAGAGTTGTGGTAGTTAGAGATAGGAAAATACAAACTGATTGCAAGCAATCTCTGAGGATTGGAAAAATAAGAGCATTAAATGGATGTACGGGGAGACTTTTTAGGGCCGCCACACGACACAACCACAAGAACTCTGATATAAAAAGGTACAAGTAGGCAAAGATCAGGAAAAGGCGCAATCAGAAAAAGATTCCACTCCAAAACTGTATGTAAATCTACATTTACATGTACCGGTAGCAGTATTTCTAACTGAATCATGTTTCCTAAAATTCATTGATCATTGGCTTTAAGTTAAACTACATCTAGGAAATATTTCAAATCTATATTTGCGGTTTCAGCTAGTTGGACTGTACAGACTCGAACAAGTCTTGCAAATCGATGTTATGGAAGAAACGTAACATAAAAACGCTGCAATTATTACCATATAGTTGTTCTATGTCATTTACCATCTGAAAAACTAAGCCCATTTTCTCATTCTGCGGCTCAACCAAGAATAAGCATTTTTTTCACAAAGGAAGGGAGCAATTAGAGGCGTATAGGAAATTAAGCTTGCGATTCTAGATAGTTAATTGCAGCTTTCCTCATACAAGCACCGGCTTACTTAAGACAAGTTTTAGATTGCTAACTATCAGTTCACACTTTCGACGTGTTCAGTCACTGAGAAATTCAGACATATGGTTATAAAAGTGCGAAACCTATGGTCGTGAAAGTGGCCTCTAATGCTAGTAGCTTAAAGTGTTTGCTTTTAAAGCACCATGTCCTGTCTACCTGAATGACTGTAACATTGTATTTTGAAAAGCAGATGAAAAACAAAAGAATGCAAATCTAAATTGTTGCAGCCACTATTTGGTCGCAATCGGCATAAGCTACATGCGTTCATATTCATTTACTTGGAATATTCTGACATTACAAATGAAAATTCAGATACAACTTGTTATACACTGTTAACTTGTGTCTTTATATACACAAAACAATGATATGTATGTTTTGAATCAATGATTAGATAATTAATACACAATTTAGTTAAATGATTTGATGGATGCTTTATTCATTCGAAGTAAAAACAAGGTCTTTTAAAGTTTTGATCTAAGTATTCCTTAGTTTTTGAATATTTTGACAATGTTTCTTTATCTCTAAATACCCTTCCAGCATCTCTACAATGGAGTTTGAATGTACTTTAAACCATCTGTCGACAGCTGTGACGAGTGTTGTCATAATAACATAAAACGTATGGTTAAAATTAATGCTATCCTATCGTAAGGAAATTATATTATCAGAAACAAATGTATTTGGCACGAATCGTTGACAACAGAAACATATAAATTGTCAACAGGTGTAAAAAATAAAATTGTTAAGAAAATCAATACTCCGGTATTAGTAAGTGTACGAGCAAGAACATAAAATATAAAAGTTTGATCCTAAGTAAGCAACAAAATCGTTCAAAGGGAGGTACAGTAGTATGGACCATATTTTTCTACCATATGACAATTTCTACCATATGACAATATTGACATATGACATATGACAATAAATCAATTGTCTGGTTTGCTCCTTTGGGGTCACGTTGATGTACAACTGAAAGTGACAGCGGAATTTATCCAGACAAAGATCTAAGGTATTGCTCAAATGAAGACAGGCCATTTGCTCAAATACAATATGCATGTAAAGAATATACAGACTGCACAGAAATGAATATAATTAAATTTAAGGACGTTCGCTGCCAACATCTGACATTTTGGAACTTCCGGTTTTTCTTTTCTTGAATAACTCATAAACGGTTGAAGATATTTTCCTTATATTTTGTATTTGGATACATATTGATGATGTGCATTAAATGAGCCATGAAAATTGTCAATCTAAGAAACTTCATTTTTTTCACCCCATTTTCTGCAACTTTTCAGAAAATTTTAATTGTCAGTAAAATTTAGGGTGTAGGGTAGATTAAACTTGAATTTTACACATCTTCACATTAATTGCACTAGTTCGATGTTTATTTTAGCAGCAGTTTATGTGTACACGGCCTTCTAAGTCAGTCTTTGTGCCTTTGGTGTGCCGGTTTTAAAATTTTAGGTGGTTTTATGAATTGGGCTTTAAGAAACAAAACAGCCGAATAAAGGCTGAAAATGGCGATTTTCAAGTTGTTGGTTCTCTCTTATATGCTCACTACCATAAATATCTCTATCTTTTATTCGAAAAATATAACCAAGTTCTATGTTGTGTGAAAATACAAGAAAAAGTTTGAATCAACAAATATGGGATTGGGACATTTCAAAATATTGATTTTTTCCGACTTTTCAAGTATGGGGGTAGGGTTGGAAAAGGAATCGTAAAATTTTGTCATCCACTACAAGTTGCAAATTTTTCTATGCTTTTGGTCAAAAATAGTCTGCGTTACGTAAATATTATGACTTTCGAAAGCATTCTAGATGTATTTTGTTCAAGACAGGTATGTTTCAAAGAATTAAAAAATTAAATTAATTCTACTAAATTCAAGACATGGTGCTCAGAGGTCTCATTCAGAAGCCTGTAGATGACATAAATGCACACTACCCTATATTAATTTTGTTTTCAAATGTCTTGTGTTGTATTTTGGAATAAAAAAAGAGTGGTTAGAAAAAAAGTTTGAATACTTTTTCAGTGTCAGCGAACATCCATAAATCCCAAACCAGATACCAGACGAGCCACAAAATGGAAGGCCCAGGGAGTGCAACAATAAGATACCACAGGCGCTCCCATTCTACTTTGAGCATGTACACCAAAGACAGGTAGTTTATAATGTACAGTAAAAGTAAAAGGACAAGGAAATGATATATTCAGTTAAGAATCCAAAACAAGACACCAGATGGTAAAGAATATTAGAAAACACGATCTCATAATGAAACACCAGTGTTCTTTTCTATCAGAACAGCATTCTTAGCGTCTGAACCAAACACTAAAATTATAGTGAATGAAGCCAATTTAATTCTTGTCTGGCATTAATATATCTATACTGCCCCAGTATAAGATAATTTTTCAAACTGAATGACAAAGGACATTAAGCGTGAGTGCTCCTTGTCCGACAGAATGGCAGATAAAGTCTCTAAATTTAATAATTGAGTGTCATAATACACGAGCATTGATCGACCAGTGTCTGCATTATGTTATTACAAGGACATGCCTTCCATCAAGATGCAATCGGGAGTTATGAAATTGTTGGTTTGATCACAGTATCTTCATGTTTTCTGTTTATCCTGTCTAGCTCTGTGTTGTACGAGAGTATTAAGTTGATGTTAGCCTCGTTGGGAAAGAGCTAGTCAGCTTGCTCTTCATGCGTGTTGCTACATTTCGTTATTTTTGTGATGCACTTTCCCGCGTGATGGCTTGGTTGGGATGTTTAATTTAATTGTATCTACGATGTACCTTTGTGCCTTATAATCTTACTTCTGCTTTGGTTTAACAATTTTCTGTGAACTGCCTATTTCAATCTGTTTATTGGCTACACTTGAACTAGACAGGAAAGCTTAGGGTCTGCTGGTCTGCTGTTATGAGTTTACAGAAAGTCAAAAGGTAAAATGCTACTAAAATCCAAGGACTGTTGCCATCATCATTAGGACACGCTATTGGGAATCACCAAAACTACAAATAAGGAGACAGGTATACAGTATAAAATAGAAATTGAAACCAAGGTCCTTTAAGAGCAGTGAACATATAAATGAGAAAGGGATGGGACATACCGCGGTTTTAGCTAATCCAGCCTCACCAGTGACCCTTTTGATTTGGCATCATTGAGCCATAGATAATAACTGTAAATTTCCGAGAAGGTAGTCAATGCAAAGACAAGAATTATCCAAATGGGCCAAATATATAAAACGTTGATAATAAATGAAACTAAAGCGATGTTAATTTTTTGATTTTTGTTAGAATGTCCTCGTCGATCTAACAAAAAAAGAAACGAAAATATAATAAGCACTATGGATGATGCACGGGGAAATTTTTTAGGGCAATCACACGGCAAAGCAAAACGCCAGCTGCAGAAATAGCAAATAAAAATAAAACTAAACCAGAATTTTATGGTGACTTTTTTACAATTTTAAGAAACTTATAGAAAGAAATGATTTTTTTTTTCATTTCAGTTCAGAAAAATTATAACACGTAACAGATTTGTAGGGAATAACTTAAATGTTATGCGACAGTCTGCATGCTTAATTTTTAACCCAATTTTGGTTGATAACTATGTTGCCTCCGGTGGGCGTCAGGCAATCCAGGTCTACAATCAAGAGTATTATCAAGAAATGCAAGCAAAAGGGACAGTAGTAAACCATGTCAGGACGAGGAAGGAAATGTATGTTTACAAATGAGAATTTCAAGAATACCAACCTACCTTCAAGGACTGCTTTACAGAATAAGAAAACTTTATGACAATAATTCACAAATTCCGTTAACGAGAGGGATGCACATAGAGTTTGTAAGAAACAATTTTAAGAAAACTAAAATGTCTGGGATACAAGTGGCGTGTTATAAAGAATATGGTGGTCAAGGAGGGCAACAGAAAGAAGAGGGTCACCTAGTGCAGGGCAAGGAGAAACTGGACTGCTGCTGAAAACTGGAAAATTTGGATCTTAAGTGATGAATCTCAGGTGGCAAAAGGGTCAAACAAGCGTGTTAACGTGTGAAGAAATGCCAGTGAGAACAATAACCCCCGTCTTGTGTGTCCTGCCTCTGGGAGGAAGGTCGGTTGTCATCAGGAAAACATGTCCATGTAATGTATACCCCCTTAAACCCCACTTTTATATAGAAAATCTGGGGTTTGCAGGGGTATACCTATTATTCTTATTTTTGCTCCAAAACATAGATTGTGGGTACTCGTTAGAACCACCTTACCGAGGTGGTTCTAACGTGTACCCACAATCTATGTTTTGAGCAAAAATAAGAAAAATATTAAAAATTTTCAGCTAAAATTTCAGCTAAAAATTTCAATTTTTAAAGCTCAAAAAATCTCTGTATATTGCATGGGCAAGTTTTCGTAATGTCTTGTGTGTCCTGCCTCTTGGAGGAAGGTCGGTTGTGAGTCCTAGAATGAAATCGGAACTTCATGTCATAAAGAGGGAGCAATAGATGCCCAGAAGTATACAGAAATGTATAAAAGCAGTTTGAAATACATTCCTGCAAACTAGTGTGTGCTAAATTTGAGTTAACTTTCAATGTTCACCTGTTTGATCGTATTTATAAGAATTCTCATGTTTACAAAATGTAAAGTTAACAGCCACAATAGATGACGTTCAACGCAGTAGTTAGTGTTAGTTGCATGGCAAATCAATCAAATTGCAGAGGGGTTAATCATCATCAGTGTCAAAGTCTGCGAAGAATGAAAAAAATGGAACATATATAGCCAGATTTATGGGGTTGTTACGTGTATTTCGCAGTGGTATTTGAATCTATAAAAAGCCATTCCGAGCTCATTTAAATTGCACAGACAGAAAATTACAAGGACAGACAGCATAATTACAAACGGTTTGATACATTGCCTTTTCCAATTAAGCCACTACATATTCCCATTCCTATTATATAATTGAAAGTCTTCTTTTTCGATTGGAGGTTAGTTGAAATTATACATTGGCCAATAACATCTAGTAAAAACCTTGAACAGCGCCGCATAACGCGGTATCTGACGCGGGTCTGCAGAATCATCACTTCTGGCAAAGCTGTAACGCCATACTTGTTTAGATTAAAATCTATCATGATGTGTCTGGGGTTAAAAATCGAATTCTATAGATTAGCTAGACAACTTGAAATCTTCTTCATCAAACGCAAATCCGAAATAACAAACAGAACTGTCATTCGCATTGCAAAATAATTCTAACATATGAGACTTGGGAATCAAGTTTAGCATTTTGAACATCTCATATCGAAATCGTTCTCTGAAATTGAGAATCAGCACTTTTCAATTTCACTTATTAATGTAGTACAGCTAGTAATACTATTGCTAACTGTGCCACATGACCATCGTTGGAGATTATAATAAGAGCCGCGACGCGAGAAAACCGGTCTTCGGGGTTTCCGACAAGGTCTAACACAACCCAACCTGTACAGCCACAGAAGCAGGCTAGAGGCTTGGAATTTTGGCAATAAGTAGAAGAGATATTGTACTATCCGAGTAGCGAAAACAAAGGCGCTGATCAGCTTCGCAGTTTCTGCGAAGCTGATCTGCGCCTTTGTTTTCGCATAGGCAAAACTCCGGTTTTCTCACGATGCGGCTCAATTATTAAAGGGACGTCCTAGCATAATGTTTTATAATTTATAAAGCTTTTTAAACGTAGGCCCGGGTCTAAATTGAATGACCATACCTTCAGTAGCATATGAAGTGATCATTTATAATCCGAAAAAAAAAAAAATCTAAAAGCCTCACGATAAATCTTCCAATTCTTCTCCGTCATTTTGTTGTTGTTGTTGTTCTTCTTCTTCTTCTTCTTCCGCCCTAATATATACTAGAGGACTTTGAAAATGCCTCACTGTACATCGGTTTGTCATTTGCTTAACACTTCCGTAAAGTTGAGCGGATGTATAAAATAAACATAGTATCGTGTACCTCATAACGATAAACAACATTTATCTATACATTTTGCTACAGACGTCGTCGAGACGTACGGAAACGTTCAAGCGGCTACAATAAAGGGGTTTTGAAAATACAAAATGTCATTGGTGATGGCTAGCGATATGTGACCCTGAAACCCTACTTACATCAACAGAATAGCTCTTGTCTGGATTGTGTATCCTCTTTTCTGCCATTTTGGTTCACTTGAAAAAATCATCTAACAAGGTCAGGGTCCTACAATGACCCCCGGGGTGGGGCCATATTTGACCCCAGGGGTAAGATTGGCAGGATTAATGTAGAGCTCCACATGACAATGTTGTATATCAAATATACAAGCTTTGTGTCATGCTGTTGCAGAGAAGATTTTTTCATATATTTCCATTATAAGTCTATGGTAGATAATGACATGCCTGAGGCGTGGCCTGTATGGACCCCAGGGGCACCGTTGGCAGCATTTATAAAGGAGAATATTATACATTGGTCCACACAACATATGAAAGCTCTGGGCCACATGGTTTCGGAGAAGAAGATTTTTTTTATGTTTTTCCCATGACGCCCCCGGGGCGGGGTGCATGGGCGGGGCCCGTATGGACCCCAGGGACACGGTTGGCAGAATTTATAGCAGGACTTATAAAGAGGACCACTATACATTGCTACACATAAAATATGAAGGCTCTGGGCTTTGTGGTTTCGGAGAAGAAAATTTTTAAAGTTTTTCCCATGACGCCCCCGGGGCGGGGCCCGTATGGACCTCAGGGGCACGGTTGGCAGGATTTATAAAGAGGACCACTATACATTGCTACACACAAAATATGAAAGCTCTGGGTCTTGTGGTTTCGGAGAAGAAGATTTTTTTTATGTTTTTCCCATTGTAAGTCTATGGGAGCTAATGACCCCCGGGGCGGGGCCATTTTTGACCCTAGGGGCATGGTTGGCAGGATTTATAAAGAGGACCACTAAACACTGCAACACACAAAATATGAAAGCTCTGGGTCTTATGGTTTCGGAGAAGAAGATTTTTTTTATGTTTTTCCCATGATGCCCCCGGGGCGGGGCCCGTATAGACCCCAGGGGCATGGTTTGCAGGATTTATAAAGAGGACCACTATACATTGCTACTGACAAAATATGAAAGCTCTGGGTCTTGTGGTTTCGGAGAAGAAGATTTTTTATGCTTTTCCCATTGTAAGCCTATGGGAGCTAATAACCCCCGGGGCGGGGTCATTTTTGACCCCAGGGCCATGGTTGGCAGGATTTATAAAGAAGACCACTAAACACTGCTACACACAAAATATGAAAGCTCTGGGCCTTGTGGTTTCGGAGAAGAAGATTTTTTTTATATTTTCCCCATGACGCCCCCGGGGCGGGGCCCATATGGACCCCAGGGGCACAGTTGGCAGGATTTATGAAGAGGACCACTAGACATTGCTACACACAAAATATGAGAGCTCTTGGCCTTGTGGTTTCAGAGAAGAAGATTTTTATATGTTTTTCCCATTGTAAGTCTATGGGAGCTATCTGTTGCCATGGAAACCAGAGTTCTGATCTGACCTGGCCAAAAACCTAACACAACCTTTCCCCTTCCTCAATGATGCTTTAGATAAAATTTGGTCACGTTTGGCCTTGTTGTCTTAGAGATATTCAAGTTTGAAAATGTGGACGGACGGACGGACGAACGCACGGACGCCGGCTCGACTACTATACTATAAGCTCACCTTGTGAGCCTTCGGCTCAGGTGAGCTAAAAATGGGAACTTTCTTTCAATGTCGTTTAAGGCACTAACGTTCTTTGCTGACGTCAAGCGAAGGTGTTCAAAATACATGTAGACATTCGATTACAACGTCAAAAGTAGCAATAACTTTTACGTAAGTCTGTACCTACATGTATTTATCAGGTATAAAAACTCATGAATTCGTTTCATTTTACTAAGAAAAATAAGGTTTTCTTAATAAACGGTAGAGTAACGTAATTACCGCGGTTTTAGTGCGAAAGAAAGCCAACCGACAGAATTTGCTTGAATTTTGGTGTTTCTTTCCAGATATCATGTTGTGTCTGATGAATATTTTTCATAGCTTGTGTTTTAATGAATTCTGGGTAACGCTTGAATTCATTGTGTAAGATTGTAATAACTGGCGTTGACGCTTCGGATTTTGGTATTTGAGTTAAGCAGACTGACTGTACTTTTCAGTTCAAAATTATTTTTGCCGATAAACTTTTTTGTCCTTAAACTTGCTGAAAAACTCTTTACACCATTAAATGTATAAACACATTATACAGAAAAAAAATGCAATAGTCAAGTTCCCTCAGACGTGTGTTTTCAGTTCTACAAATTATTGCCGCTTCTCTCTTATCATGGATGTAAAACCATTTAAAACCTCCTGAAGACCATTTTGAATTGGCCTTGACATGTTGACAATAACTCTTCAGACTCACTTTGTTTATATAATCTAGATTGTTGATGCTCAGCCTCTATTGATCCTTTGTTGCGCCAATTACTAAGGCAACAAAATGGACTTGTTATTTTAGTACTCCAACATCTAAAAAACAGTTAACGTTTGTTTTTTTTCTTTTCTGTCTCATTTCTTTTTTATGGGTATTCTTTGTGTGTGTATTAAGGAATTATTATTTTTATCTTCATTTATTTGATACTGCATTCATAAATTTAACCTGACAAATTTCGTCTCCATAGCTTGTGTTTAATGAATTGTGGGTAACACTTGAATTCATTGTATGAGACTGGCGTTGACGCTTCGGTTTTTGGTATTTGAGTTAAGCGGACTGACTGTACTTTTCAGTTCGAAAATATTTTTGCCGATCAACTTTTGTGCCCTTAAACTTGCTGAAAAACTCTTTACATCATTAAATGTATAAACACATTATAGAGAAAAAATGCAATAGTCAAGTTCCCTCAGACGTGTGTTTTCAGTTCTACAAATTATTGCCGCTTCTCTCTTATCATGGATGTAAAACCAATTAAAACCTCCTGAAGAGTGTTTCTGAAACCATTTTGAATTGGCCTTGACATGTTGACAATAACTCTTCAGACTCACTTTGTTTATATAATCTACATTGTTGATGGTCAGTCTCTATTGATCCTTTATTGCGCCAATTATACATTTCTAACGGAGTTGGATTTGGAGTTGGAATTGGACTTGGATTTGGACTTTGTAATATATGCGAGGGTCGTTTCAAAACAACCAAGGTAAATAAGTATAAAAGCAAAACTACACACAGGTTGTTGTATTATAATAAAACAAAGTGAACGATAACATTCACCCAAACAGTGCGAGCGTTCGTAGTTTTTTCCAATGGTAAAAATGGTACCATTGGTAGACAAATTCCGTTCAAGGTTTTACCAATGGTACCATTGGTATTGCCATTGGTACTTATGGTACCAATGTTACCAACATACCGCAGCAAATGTTGCAGACAGAATACAGCGTGGGTAATTCTACCAACGCGGGAAAAGTCACGTGATTCAATATGGCGAGCCTAAAAATATATCATGAATTTCGTAAATATGCAATACTTTTGTCATACATGCAAATGCAAATGTTATAGATAACACAATAAACATGAAGCAAATAAGAAAGACAAAACTAAGTGAGGTGTATTGATCAATATGATAAAAATTCCACCATGTGATCTACCAATGGTACCATTGGTACCAATGGTACCATTGGCAACAGAAAACGTTCAGGGTTTTCTGGTTACCATTGGTAAAAATGGTACCAACAGTACCATTGGTAGATTTGCAGATTTTACCATTGGGAGAACCCCGAACGTAGCCACTGATAGTCATGTTATTTATTGGACTTGTTTAGGGCGTTGTACTAGACAGGCGCTTATTTTGACAACTCGAGGAAGCAAGCGTCTCGAATGACGCCACTTCAAGCTCACTGCAGAGTATGTCTTCAACTTTCCAATAGCATGCTCTACGCAAACTCTAGCACTATTTATCAGTCTATTAAGATTGCGACATTTTCGCTGTTCTAACACGTCTTGCCGTCTTGCTCTTTGTTGGGGACCTCGGTTTATAGTCCCATCCAACGGATTAGAGAATAAGATATAAAGGATTGATCCTTTGAAAGCAAAAAAAAAAAAAAAAAAAAACATACAAAGAGAGAAAGTATGGACTATAAATCGCAATAAAATTTACACAAGAAGTCTAAATCTTAACGGGGTCAAATAATTGTGGGCGCCTAGGCGCCCACATTCTCTATTAGTCATATGTACGCTGGAGCACTTACACAATTTTGACCATACCTGGGAGTGTTTGTCTAGGCGTTAATTATTACTGTTATAATTATTCAAACTATAAATAATTCTCTAGATTAATTAATAGAATAATTATTTAAAGAATTAGTCTTATAGTGCCTAATCTTATAATCAAAATTCGATTGGTATCTTCTTGGTGGGTGTTTAGATTTGACTAGCTGTTTATTTTAATAAAATTCGAAGAAAATAGAGAACTATAATGCCATAGCAGCTTTATATTGTTATTTTGTAGGATGTTATTATGGTTAGTCACTATGAGTTCGTTATTTGATGTATTGAAATACAGTTAAAATAACCTGTTGTCCCCTTTTAAATGGATCAGTCCAAAATTACGCCATAGAGAGCCCTCTGGTACTCGTTTCAATAATTTTACAATGGGTTTCAATGCCTGTGCGGGGAACCAATCAGTTGGGTTTTTGATTCATGACAAGCTTGACTTACGTCGCCATTTTGTTTTCTCGAGTCGATGATTCCATAGCTTATCCTCGACGGAAATTTCGTGCTTTTAATTGGCGAATTTGTGTGTTTATTGGACTGACGTGCGGTGAGTAAATTTTTCTTTGCATGTTTAGTGAGTTTTTCGCAAACGAGGGTATAAAACGTTAGATTTGGGTCTCGATTTGTGTTTGACCTGGTTTCGTTAAATCACCTACTGCTCTGTAGACCAATCAAATGCCGTCGATTTGGAGGTGTGGCTCTGTCGACCAATCAAATGCACAACTGACGTGAAGAATGTGTGTCAAGCTGCTGTGACCTGTAACAACATGATTTCCGATTTTATTCAGACTGGCTTGTAATGACATTATGATTAACTAAGTTTTCTTCGATGTCAATTCAATCTAACAAGTTTACCACATTATACAGTTTATGCTGAATCTGAATGGTTTACTGTTGATACGCTAAATTGACAATACGTCAATAGAGTGGTCGAAAGAAGTGAAATCAGTATCTGGCTAATTTTCTTAATTGGCCCATTTATTCTTCATTCACTAGGGTTTAGGTCACTACCTCAGCCTTGGTTAAGGGTGTGTTTTAACAGGCAGAAAATCGTTTGTAATTTTGTTAAAAATCGCTCCGATGTGGTTCGTTTTCTACTTTCATTTTGACCGGAAATAACACATGGCCGAGTAGCTCTTTTTGTGGAATATCATACATTTTATGTCAGCTTGAAGCATAATGATGCTTGAAGTAGCTGATATTTGTAAGTTTCTATCTGCTCGATGATCAGTTTATTTAATAGAGTCAGTGAAGTCGAACAAAACGAATGACAAGTTAAAACTTTTCGCAAATGCTTTATACTTCTCTGCACTGTTTTGCATTGTGATTGTATGAACATTTTTTTATTTGGCATCCTGGGACAATAGAACTTGGGCTAAGATGCATTGTTTGGCTTACAGATTTTTCTCGAGATGCATGCCTGTGTTTTTTCAAAGTGTTTATATGTTTATTTAATAGCCTAACGCATCAGCGCATCAGTTTATTAAACTGAGTTAGGTGTAAAAAATAAAAGCTGTGTTTCCGCTAACCCGACCGACCCTGTCTCAACCCGCCGACTCTGCTATTTTTATGGTTAGAATAAAAAAATAAAAATAACGACATCCGACCCAGCATTTTCTGTAGCCTGACCCAAGCATTTCGTGTCGCGGGTTTTGTTGTTTCTTTCTGATAGTTTCAGCATCTATTCTGTTGTATCGAAGAGTTCCCCCGATTATTTAGCGAGACTCCGTCGAAATGACATAGAATTTGGTGTCATTTAGAAGCCACCGTGGTGCTGTGGTTAAGCCATTGCCTTGTAAACCAGAGATTGTAGATACGATCCCGGGTTTCTCCAGTCCTTCGTATTGAGACTATAAACCGAGGCCCCATGACAATTTTCCAGAACAAACTGCTCACAAGGACATACTGTGACGAGGCTGAAAATTGTGCTGTCACTGCTGTGAATAGTCTTCAGACATGACTTACAGACAAAATCTGTACCCACACGCACTCACACTGACTTCATGCTTCTTCAACTGGCATACGAGTTAACTGAGCCAATCAGGAGTTTTATTCCACTGTGAATTAGAAATGTCTTGTTCTAAAAGTGAATATACCGAAGGCATGTCACAACACTTCAAAGTGTTCTTAATTAAACAAACTTTGCTCATCTGGGTCTAACCTGTCTTTCTGCAATATGATATACCGGTCCCGATAGCGTAAGGGTTACAGGGTCCGCTGCAGAAACGGGAGGCTGTGGGTTCGATCCAAGGCCGCGTCATTCCAAAGACGTTAAAAAATGGTACCAGTGGCTATCTTGCTAAAATGCGCTCAGCATTTATAAGGCGAACACTGGCTTCTCTCCACCTACTCCTACCTCCCCCGCAAAATAAAATGACTTCATTGATAGAGTATGGCATACTGTAAATATGTTAAGATAATAGTAAGTGGCGGGTAATGTAGTTCTATCATCGGAGACTTGTGATGGTAATTATACCGTAACTCGGGGATAGCAGAGACCTCCTAGCGGTTGGAGGATAATACAATCATGCTTTCAGAGAATTCTTCAGTTGTGCGTTCTAGGGACTAAATACTCCCCCAACCAAATCCCTGGTGAAATGATGTCATTTGGCGTGTCACCAGTAAACTACATGTATTCAGATTCAGTAATCCCTTATAAAGGGAGTCCCTGCATTTGGCATTTTCGTTGGTTCAGTTGCAGTTGTACAATGGGCTGAGGTGACCCGGAACAGATATGCAGTTACAGTTATAGTTTTGAATTTGGGAGTAGTCTTTTTATCGAAATTTACATGTTGATGGTTTGTGTTCTTCAGATTTCGTTTTGAAAATAAAGCTGTTTATTTCTTATTAGTTTGTCAATACTGGCCTTTCCTGCTAAGTTGCATGCAATAAGAGTATTGTTGTGTGAAATATGTCAGATTATACCATCCCCTAAATTGTTTGTATTGGGGTTTTGCATCGCAGTCAACTTTATTTAGGTTCAACTATTTACCGCTGTCTTGTCATTAGTAGCGCACCACAAGCTGGGGTCACCTCAGTATTACAACGTATACTGAATACTCTGAAACAGCTGGGCCCATCAAAGCCAAGCTCCATGTGGAGCATCCTTAGGATGGGGGAAACGAAAGTTTGTATAAATGGTCCAGGTCACATGACCAAGGTGGCCACCAGGGCTATAAATAGTAAAAACCTTAAAGAATCTTCTTCTCTGGAACCGGTGGACCGATTTCAATGAAACTTGGTATGAATCATAGGGGACGCCTACCCACCATAGTTTGTATAAATCATGACGTTCGGTTGACCTTGACCTATTTTTTCGCAAGGTCAATTTTGGTCACATATGCTCTTCAATTGAAAAAAGTGAAAGCATTGAATTTTCAGGAAATTTTGAAACCTGTGACCTGAAAGTTGGTAGATACAGACAACTTATTGATTTAATGAAGTGTTGTGAGTATTCAAGGTCAAGGTCATTTCTTTACCTTGGCCAAAGGTCATTCACTTATTGAATTTAAAACTTAATTTTCTCAGAAACCACTAGACTAATCAAAGCCTAACTTCATGTGAAGCATTCTTAGGAATGAGGAACCAAAGTTTGAGTAAATGGTCCAGGTCACATGACCAAGATGGCTGCAAGGACTATAGATAGCAAAAACCTTAAAAAACTTCTTCTGTGGCTCCGGTAGACCGATTTCAATGAAACTTGGTATGTAGCATTGCGGACGCCTGTCCATCATAATTTGTATAAAACATGACCTTGGGTTGACCTTGGCCTATTTTACCGCAAGGTCAATTTTGGTCACATTGGCTCTTCAATGAAAAAAAAAAGTGAAGGCATTGAATTTTTCAGAAAGTTTCAAAGCATATGACCTGAAAGTTGGAAGATACAGACAACTAATTGATTTAATGAAGTGATGTGAGTATTCAAGGTCAAGGTCAGTTCTTGACTTGAGCCAAATGTCGTTTACATATTAAATCTAAAGCTTAATTTTCTCAGAAACCACTTTACTAATCAAAGCCAAACTTCATGTGGAGCATACTTAGGAATGGAAAATCAAAGTTTGTATAAATGGCCCAGGTCACATGACCAAGACGGCCGCCAGGGCTATAAATAGCAAAAACCTAAAACAAATCTTCTTCTCTGGAACCGATGGATCGATTTCAATGAAACATACTATGTAGCATCAGGGGCTCTGGCCCATCACAGTTTATATAAATCACGACCTTGGGTTGACCTTGACCTAATTTACAGCAAGATCAAATTTGGTCACATAGGCTTGTTTAATGGAAAAAGTGAAAACATGATTTTCAGAATGTTTTAAATAAACCTGTAACCTGTAAGTAGGTAGATACAGACAACTTCTAGAGTTAATGAAGTTATTTAAGGTCAAGGTCAATTAGGTCATTTTTCAATCAAAGTCTGTTTCAATTGCTTGAAGATTTCGCGCCAAGCAAAAACCATTGACTGAAAAAAAATCATAAAACTTTGTGAATTTAACTCGCAGGAGTCAAACAATGCCAAGAATCATGTATTATCAAAATAACTGTTGCAGAGTGTCCGACACAAACATCATTCCACAGACCCAAATGGGCATAAATTACAGTATCTGCTCAAACTCAGTAGACCTCATGCCCTCCCCTTGGCACTATGATTTTCGGGATGGCATTTGTGTCAATATAATTGACTATGGGTGATATCAGGTAAAGTGTCTGGGATCTGATACAAAAGTTACAGGTCAATGTAAAAGTGAGCATTGAGCTCCCTGTCATAACCAGGCACCATCATGATATTTCAGATAATGTTGACAACAACGTTAAACTCAACAAAGTATCTACTCACAACACTGCAAGTCTGTTCACACCGAAATTTAGCTAAACGCCCACCAGCTTTTTAGAAAAGCTAATACTTGTTTAAACGCTTAGAAATATGTTTCTAAACGTGAGTGTTTTAGACAATCTGAATACCTTTACTGAGCTCAAAGGACCTAAATAAAAATAAAACCTGCACTATGGATGATGTACGGGGAGACTTATTACGTCCGCCACACAGCACAACACCAGCTGCAGTAATAGCAAATAAAATATAAAGGTTTGATCCTTTACAAGCAATAAAAAAATCAAATGGAGAAAGTATGGACTTCATTACGCAATTTCGAGTAATGAACCCCCATCACTAGCCCTTTTTAAACCGGCAACGAGGGCCAGACTATTGTACTGCAATAGCCAGGGATCGAACCTGCGACCCTTGGTTTACAAGGCGAGTGACATAACCACGGAGGCTTTGCTATTCGTTGAGCCGTGTATGGAGTCATGAGCGAGTATATGTTGCGGTTTATCTTATACGCAATCAGAATGCACTGGTCCAGAAACGAAAGTTGATCTCCTCCTATCTATGCCATCAGGTTGAATAGATGGGCATCGTTTAGATGCCCAGCAAATCCAGAGCAGAGGAAATAAAACAGATGTTGGCATCCGTGTCTGCTACGATTAAAGTATGAATGGCGTGGTACTTACTATACCCGGAGTAAAAGAGCTGTTGGAGATTCAACATAGCTATAACATTACTGGTGAAACACAAGAGAGCTTAATGTGTTTGATCGTGGAATTAAGCTTGAAACCAGGGACGGGCTTTAAACTTTCTCCCTTAAACAGAGTGTTTCTATTTATGACAAGTACGACATGCTACCCAACATTCGCTGCTCTAGTCACCATGTTCGATATAAGCACGGCCATAGTCCAATTCGAAATTCGTAAAATGATAGACATATTCTACCAGAAAATGGAACAGTATTTGACATGGCCAACCGAAGATGGGTGGCTATGAAAACGCGGTGATAAGGGGGGGGTCTATACCCTGCGGTGGTCGCCACACCAGATTTTCAAGCCGATGACGGATCCCCAACAGCTCTTTTACTCCGGGTAGAGAAAGAACCACGCCATTCATACTCAAATAGTAGAAGACACGGTTGGCAACACCTGTTTTATATCCTCTAGATTTGATGGGCATCTTAACGATGCCCAACAATTCAACCAAATGACACAATGCGGAAAGGCGTAGATCAACGTCCGTCTCCGGACCAGTGCATTCTGCTTGCAGACAAGATATACCCCAACAGATACCCGCTCATGACTCCATACATGGCTCAACAAATAGCAAGACGGCAAGACGTGTTAGAATAACGAAAATGTTGCAAACTTAATAGACTGATAAATTGTGCTAGAGTTTGCGAGGAGCAGTTGAAGGCCTACTCTGCAGTGAGCTCGAAGTGACGTCACGCTTGCTTTATCGAGTTGTCAAAATATGCGCCTGTCTAGTACAACGGCGTTAACAAGTCCAATAAGTAACATGACTTTCACTGTTTGGCTGAATGTTATCGTTAACGTCGTTTTATTAAAATGCATCACCCTGTGTGCAGTTTTGCTTTTGTGCTTATTTACCTTGGTTGTTTTGAAACAACCCTGGCATATTTTACGAAGTCCAAGTCCAATTCCAACTCCAAATCCAACTCCGTTAGAAAGGTCAAGTACTAAGGGATGTAAAGGATGCAACAAAATGGACTTGTTATTTTAGTACTACAACATCTACAAAAACAACTACTTGTAACAAGAAAAGTAAAATAAATAACAACAACAACAACGACTAGAGCAACAACAACAACAACATCAACTAATACTACTACTTCTACTACTACTCAAGCAAAAACAACAAAAGCAAAGCAACAGCAACATTTGCTTTGCATTCTATTAACTCAGATCAACGTAAATCAAAAGGTACATGTAAATGGGACATTGATGATCACGGGTACGCATCGATGGCCTGTTAGAATCTATACTCGTCTGCTGTCTGCTAGTTCTACTTATCTGCTACATACATGTACATGTATATTGATGGCTCACGATATCTTGGAAAAACAAAGAACACACACACACACACACACACACACACACACACACACACACACACACAGTTGACGTTGGACTGAGCTATTTGAAGTAAGGTGTTTTCACGATTATTTTTCAAAACATAAAATTGGCAAAAGAATGGTTTGAATTGTAAAAGCCTCGTAGCTCGGTGGTTAGAGCACAGGTCACGTCACAAACCCTATTTGGAACGGCGATGTCGCGGGTTTAAAACCCGTTTTCTCTTTTCTTTTCCTTTTTATGGGTATTCTTTGGTTTAAGCAATATTTGTTTGAATCAAAATAACGTATCAATTCACATTACATAATAAATAAAGTGCCAGGATTGGAAAACAAGTCATATGGCTTATAAAACATCCCCTCCTGGGTATTCTTTGTGTGTGTATTAAGGAATTATCATTTTTGTTTCTTAATTTATTTGATACTGCATTCATAAATTTCACCTGACAAATTTCGTATTACAGAAATGAATATTAAACGAAAAAGGTACAAGTAGGCAATGATCAGGAAAAGGCGCGATCAGAAAGAAATTCCCACTCCAAAAACCGAGGTGGGAAAAACTAAATTGACAATTAGGTACTAATACTTAGATGGCTCACCCATCAGTATATTTGCCAGTTTAAATTTATCCGTGTTCTCTGTTCACACCCAGCAGGCACATGCCGTCAGAATGCCGTCAGATCGACGTCGATGCGTGGCATCGACGTTGATATGACGTCATTTTGACGTCATGTGCCCTCTGGGGAGTGGGGTAGAAATCTGCGCATTTCAATTTCGCTTGCTGTCTATGTTGTACGCATAAGTGCTGCTTTTATTGTCTCTTCGTGGCTCAAAAGGCCCAATACCACAGCGGCATTCGATGTGTTTCCAGAGATAAAATCTGGTAGTTTCTAAGGACTACTTTCACTGAATTTGTCCGGGTAGGCTCAGTTCAACATTAAATAACGTCCCTACTTCACATTGGCGGCAATATTGGTTAGGCTTGCGAGCTCTCATCAGATCTATGCTGACATCAATAAAAACGCCTCATCGAAAATGTTACATACCTTGGCAAATAGATGTAGAATATGAAATTTGCATTTTCGTACTTTTTACGATCTCACTCATATTATAGTATAAAACGACATTGGTAAAGATACTTTTCCTAAAATTACGGTGGATGCATCATTTCGTAAAGTGCACCTTGACGTCAAGATACAGTGAAAATTCGAAAAAAGCCCTGCAAAGCCATTTTACAAACTCTAGATTATCAAAATTTTTAACGTAACATTACTGGACTATGTGGTGTTGAAATACTGAAAATAACACACATAAGAAACAAACAGTCGGAACGAAAAACTGATACTGCTCGGCATCTTGCTTCCTAAGCGACTTCATAGTCCGGGACCATCGTTCGCCTCGGTATAAAAACCTCTCTTCTCTTTCGTTTTTTTCTTATGGTAGCGCTTTTGCTGACGCTCCTGCAGCAAAATATTTTTTTTGACGTCGACGTATCTATTGCATTCGATCGTTCATCTTGGCAGTATGACATGTTAAACTTAACTGAGGCGTTTTTGTTGTCGTCAGTTTTTTATCATGAAGTCAATAAACACTCTCAGAGAAGACAAAAAAGCCGGGTTTAAACACTTGGGACTTGGTTGCTCTTTTTAAGCAAGGAGATAAACCCAATTAAAACAGTCTGAAGAATGTTGATAGAAACTTTTCGACCTTGCCTTTCCATATTGACAAAAGCTCTTCAAGCTCAATTTGCCGCTATTTGTTTATATAATGAGCCGCCTCATGGGAAAACCAACAATGTGGTTTCCGACCAGGCCCGACATAAACCAGCCTGTACAAGTACAGAAAAGAGCTAGAAGCTTGAAATTTCGGATTTAAGTGGAAGAGGAATTGTACTATCCGAGTAGCGAAAGCAAAGGCGCTGATCAGCTTCGCGGTTACCGCGAAGCTGATCTGCGTCTTTGTTTTCGCCTATGCAGATTGTTGGTTTTCCCATGAGGCGGCTCTAATCTAGATTGTTGACGGATAGAATGGTTGTATTGATCATCTGTTGTGCCGAACACGACAAGGGGTTGTAACGAAATGGAGTTTGGTTGTCAACTGCTTATTTATCATTACTGCTTTTACAGTTTACATAATTTCATTACTCCTAGAACAATAACAACAACCACGACGACGACGACGACGACGACAATAACAACAACAACAACGACGACGACGACAAACACAGCAAATTCTAATACATGTACTATTATTACTACTACTGCTGTTGCTACTACTACTACTACTACTACTACTACTAATACTACTACTATCTTTGCTACTACTACTAGTACTACTACTACAATAATAACAGCAACAACAGCAACAAAACGATAATATCTACTACTTCTATTACATTTTCCAGCAAAACATCATCAGCGGCGGCAACAACAACAACAACAACAACAACAGCAGCAACAGCAGCAACAACAACAACTACTACTACTACTTTTACTACTACTACTAGTAATACTACTATAGAAAACCTTATACAGTATGACAAGAAAAGATACAAATACATGCGCCATGCAAATGTACATACGTAGTCTTCAAGTCTATACTAATGTAAACATTCGCACACAAGCTTCAAAGATGACCGCGTAAACCTTCTATGTTCCATCCCTTGGACATGCTGTTACATAGTCCTTAAACAGTCGTTGAAAGAAAAGATTCTGCGATATCTCTTTATATTCCGGTTTACTGCCGATCAAAGGATCAATGCTTTTAGACTTAAGATTGACAGTTTGCCCATATTGGACAAGTAGGCTCATCCATCAGTATATTTGACAGTTTGAATCGATCAATGTTCTCTGTTTAGAATGGGTGGAACTGATTTGGCTTTTATACTGATTCAAACTGACGCGCTGTGTAGACTCCGATCGCATACAGTCTGATCAAACATCTGCGTTTTTTTCTGTTTAATGGTATTTGCTATAATGGTTTCACCTAATCATCCCTAAGTACTTCAGCCGCCTCAGAAATCCTATACCGTGCTGGAATTGAACATGACAAGCTACATGCAAATGCACTCTGACCGTTGAAAATGACGAAACGCGGCGATGATAAAATGGCGGATCAAAATTACATCTACCTTCATATAAATACTTTTGACAAAACAGCATTAAGAAGCAGGAGGCACTCGCACTTTATGTTATTTAAGATTCTCTTTAAGTGCCTGATGAAAGAATTGAACAAGTTCATCCTAAACCATAATATTGTCACTTACCGACGAGTGACATATAAAAGACATTACGAAAACACGCCCATGCAATATACAGAGATTATTAATGTTGTTAAAAATGAAAATTTTCAGTAGATTTTTATTATTTTTCTTATTTTTGCTCAAAACATAGATTGTGGGTACACGTTAGAACCGCCTCGCCGAGGCGGTTCTAACGAGTACCCACAATCTATGTTTTGGAGCAAAAATAAGAAAAATAGGTATACCCCTGCATACCCCAGTTTTGCTATATAAAAGTGGGGTTTAAGGTGGTATTTATTGCACGGACATGTTTTCCTGATGAGATGAAACTTATATTTGCGATAAAGATTGTCTGATTGATCGTGCTAGGCTAGTTAAGTATTCAAGAGCACCTGGAACTTCGTTAGAAACTGAATTGGAATTATAATTACTTGTTTTGAAACTCAGAACAGGTGCGAATAAATTAAGTTGGATGATAAACATACCCAGAATCTGTGTGGCTTATAAAAGGCTCGATTTTAATTAGGTAATTTAATTTCTAGGAAAAGCGCGGCAGGAAAAGAATCCTGTTAATAATACGGAAATCTTTAAGAATAACACTTGTCTTCGAAGTTGTGGAGAAATTTAAATTTCAAATGTAATTGGATTCAGTGTTTGAAATCTTTTCTTAGCTTACAATGTCACGCAAGGGTGAAAACAATTGTATAAGAAATGGTGAGGACGCAGTAGAAAACTTCGACACTCTAGACATAGAGTCATATAAACCTTACTCGTTAATTAAAGCCATGAATAATTTACATATTTCTCCAAAGGGTCGTAAACGTGCATCGTCATTTAAAAAACCTAAAACGCATTCTCCGGATCATTGTGGACACTTTGGCGAAATGCGACCCAGGACATGCAGCATGCCGACCCGCAATACGTTCCGCAAGCCGGGACTAGGATTACTAGGTCAAGCACACCACGGATTGCACCTAGATGTGGAAACAGACCTCTACAGATTGAGGACATTTTCAACAACTTCAAAAGGACTTGTGATAAACCGAGGTGATTCTATGAGGAGTACAAACAGTATATATTCCTCTGGAAGTGAGCAGTTTCCTCTTTCCGCCTCGTCGAGGACCTCAAGTACACTGTCACGGGAGAGTTTCGGGTTAATGCAAGTGGTTCCATTCCGAGTGACGGTTTTGGGCGCTTCCGGAGTTGGGAAGACGGCCATAACGCAACAGTTCATGACCTCGGAATATTTGGGAGGATTTGACACCAGTATTGGTAAGTACATGTAAACAAGAGAGGTTGACAAACTGAACCTATATGCGCGGGTATCTCTATACGCAGGTCAATTTTAACAAAATTAGTTCATACATACATGTACATGTATCTAAATGTTAGAATTACTACTATAATTCGTTTATAGATCTAAGGAAACCGTTATGAACAAAGCATATCGACTCGCCCGCGTTTTAGGGTTTACAGGTATGACGTATTTACTGCAAACCTTTAAATATTCCTTATTTCAATATGCAACGCTATCCCAAGTTTTAGTGTTCGCCTCTACTGATTGCATTTATTTACCGTTATTTACCTGATCGTGCGACAAATGGTATCGCCTTATTACCATGCATCTTTGAATTATCAGTATAGATCCCGGGCGATCATAATAGACTTACGTCACAGGTTTACCGTTATAAATATGAAAAAATGGATGTATTTGACCAATAGGAACATGCGTGCCATTCGCATACTAGTATACAGTCCAACCTGTCTTGAGCAAGCCCTGTATTAAGCAAGCACCTGTCTTAAGCAAGCACTTTCATTTCCCCCAAATAGATTTTACATGTAAATGAACCTCTATTAAGCAAGCACCTGTCTTATGTGGTCAGAGGCCACTAGTTTCTGTCCCAATTTTGGCTTTAAGCAACCACTTATTTCATCAATTACATAAAAAGAAATATTTTGACATGGATATTTAGACTCTGTCGGGTGTCAAAATTGTCTTCACACCTTCCAGATGCCATAACTCATTGTTTATTGTCTCAAAAGATAATCTTAGACAACTTGTCTAGGCATTTTGGAGAACTCAGTGACAGTTACCACTGACAGTGGCAGTGCTATTATTTATTTCTACACTAGCCAACATGGTTGGGTTAGGATGCCCACCCTAGTGTTAGAACATAACCTCTATTAAGCAAGCACCTGTCTTAAGCAAGCGATTTTAGTGTTTCCCTTGTCCGCTTGCTTAAGACAGGTGGACTGTATAACGGTAAATCTGTGACGAAAGTCTACTACGATCGTCCGGAATCTATGGTGGAAAGGCAGTCTTTCCGATAGTAGCGTATTGTATATTTTGATATTAGATAAGGCAGTTATATTGGCATTTTGTAAACGTGTCGTGTCAAAGGCCATGATAGTGGTTCCGTTAACTAAACAGTTTAAACGGGACAATGCTGGTCAAAGGGTGTCGAAATAAACAATGCGGCTACTGTATAATGACTGTGTTATACCTGTAACGATGTTTAGAAAATATTTATTGACGTCACTCTCGTTGTACATGAAATTGACAATATCTATTTATCGCTGCACGAACTACAGACCATTCAGACGTACACGTTTTGTTTCGGTTAGTACATTCAAGCACGAGTAAGTACCGCTACAAGTGCATTTACATGTAACCGTACATGTTCGTTTTCTCAACATAAAAATTAAAACTGCTGCTTTAAGAGCAGTGAACATATTAATGGGAAAGGGTATACATAAAACCTTTCTTCAGAGTTATAAGATATACGAGTATTCTTAGAATTTGTGCGGTTTATGGGAACTGTAAATACTCATTTGAAAAATCACTAAATACTATAGCATAGGAGAGCTTCCGTGGATGCACAACTGATTTACGCCTTTGTGTTTTCATAAATAGAAAAGTAAAATGATGCAGCTAAAATCAATTGCCGACAACAAATCGCTCATGTGTACTAATCTATATATTATTTGCTAAAATTGGTATGACATGCCACGTATCATTTTCTGCATTTCCAGACCATTAAAAGAGCCGCGACGCGAGAAAACCGGTCTTCGGGGTTTCCGACAAGGTCCGACACAAACCGGGCTGTACAGTCTCAGAAGCAGGCTAGAAGCTTGAAATTTCGGATATAAGAAGAAGGGGAAATATACTATCCGTGTAGCGAAAACAAAGGCGCTGATCAGCTTCGCGGTTACCGCGAAGCTGATCTGCGCCTTTGTTTTCGCATAGGCAAAAATCCGGTTTTCTCACGATGCGGCTCAAAACATCTATAAGGTAACACGCATTTGCTCAGATACGATGTATACTACATGCAGACAGTCATGGATATCTTCTTTTTTTTGAATGTTCGATGCTGTTAAGAAACTAATTTCCACTTGTCGCTTTGAATTGTTACAAACGAATTTCCTGTTCTTGAAAAATATCTTGCGTTAGAATACACGCCTACATCATTTGGTCTACTTAGCTTTCTTTTGTCACATAAACATATATGGGTACTTCCTACACAGTTAACTGTCATGGCCAGATTTCATCTTTGTGGACAGAACACATGCATGTAGAAAATGAATGGCTTATATTGAGACTTGATCTTGGCATTGTTTTCAAATTAAATCCATTCATCCGATGATACACAAATAAGTCTGTAAAGAAATACTAAGGCCAAATAAAAAAAAATATTTGTACGGTGATCAAACATAACTCAACAACAAATAAGAACATATGATATAACAGACGAGGGGTCAGATATTTTCAAAGTCGTAAAATATAGAAACATGATCATCAGATATAACATTAGAATCAGATATACATGTATATAAAAAGTTATACATGAAAATAAAACCTTTGGATTGCCTTAAGGCGCCTAACCTAACCCTCATCTTCTGCAGTGGCTCACAACATTTAGTTAGTTGTTCGGTCCTCGGGGTGAATCTCTAACTAGTCAATGAATCATCAAGGTCAGACAAATAAATCATCCTAACCACCCTGATGAATCAAAGACGAGGACTCAACAGCTTCAGTAAGCTGCCCGACGATAGAGATCCTGGGCGCCGAATAACTTACTGAAACCCGGAGCAAAAACAAACACCAGCTGAACCCCGGTGGGCCAAGCAACAGACAAGAAGCTCCTGCCCCAACCAACTAAAATGAATAGCTTTTTGTCGGGGCCATCATAGAATCTGACGCCCGACCCACAGGCGTGCAATTAAAGAAGGCCGCAAAGTTATCAACCATAATTGGGTTAACAGCTAAGCATGCAGGCTGTCCCATAACATTCAAGTTATAACCTATACGTCTGTAACCTGATATGATTTTTCTGAACTGAAAAGAAAAACCATTATGTTTTTGTGCATGTTTGATTCTGTTTTTCAAGTGTTCGTGCTATTACATTACTTATCACATTGGCTCTCATCGTAAAGATCACCTCAAAGTCTCGTGCTATAATTTCTGTTAGCAAACACCCACATTCATCGGTCTTCTTATTTTTCTTCTGGTTGTATATATGCTTATATTTCTTTTATCAAGGACACACTGTTCTAATTTCATTGTCATGGACAAGTTTTATCTCTTTTATTCATCGACATATGAATATAGACTGATCAAGCTAATATTATCGAGGCTTTTAATTCGACTTCCATGTACATCGATGACCTTTTGAACATTGACAGCTCTTACTTTGAAGGTATGGTCAATCAAATTTATCCACCTGAACTACAGTTGAATAAAGCCAATACCACAAATACCGAAGCTCCCATTTAGATTTACATTTGTCTATTGCAAATGGATTTGTTTCTATTAAAATTCATAATAAGCGCGATGTTTCTGATTTTGAAAATGTAAATTTTCCGTTTTTGGGTGATGACGTTCCTCACCGGCTTCTTTAAGTAAGCTAGAGTCTGCAGTCATGTCACGGACTTCAACGCGCGAAATAAATAGTTAACAGCCAAACTTCTTCAGCAAGGCTATCGGTATCATAAACTTCGAAAAACATTTTCAAAATTTTATCGAAGACACCATGAATTAATTTCCAAATGTAATGTTTGGAGCCTTTCGAAAACAGAAATTTATGGTGACTTGGTTTTCAAATTTAAGAAAGGTATAGGAGTGAAGGACTTTTCTTTTCAATTTAGAAAAATCATTATACGTTAAAAACGTATAGGATATAACTTAGATATGATGCGACACTCCGCATGCTTAGTTTTTAACCTAATCATGGTGGATAACTATGCTGCCTTCTTTAATTGCACGCCGGTTAGTCCACAGTCGGGCGTCAGACTACGATGGCACCGACTTAAAGCTATACACTTTAGTTGGTAGGGGCCGTAGCTTCTTGTCTGTTGCTTGGCGATTGTCATGATAGATTTTTTCCCCATGATGATTCATTGACTAGTTAGAGATTCACCACTTACTAAGTGTTTGACCCACTGCAGAAACTGAAGGTGAGGTTAGGCGTTTGTTAAACTAGTTAAGCCTCCCAGTTATTTATAACTGACCGTTCTAAGGCGGTACTGCAGTTGTGGTTCAAATTTACACAGTTATTCTTATTATGTGTTTCATGTTGCATGACTTTGTGGCCACCCGAATATCATTTGGCTGTTCACTTAGCCCTCTGTTTTTAAATGTTCTGTCCAATGCAGCGCTGTGATCTCCTCACTTCAATAGCTGCTCACCTTGCTTTCCGTTAGACATGTTATACGGTACGTTTGTACCTATGTTTAATATTTTCTTTATATGATTTTCCTTATTTCGTGTTTATATTTGTGTATAACAGAACCGCTGCAGAAGCTGAGGGCGAGCTTAAGCGCCTGTAACACTGATTTAAGCATCCCAGTATTTTTATTACTGATTGTTCCAGTGCGATACTTCTGTAGTGGTTCTAATTGTTTGATGTTATGACTTTGACTTTTTGTGCTGTTTGCACCTTATGTGCGTTTTCATATTTTTAGTCAAGTTTCAATGGGTTACTGATGGGCCACCTATCTGGAAATAGCTGCTCACTAGGCTTACGCTATGTTTTCTCAGTATAAGTATCTTAGTGTTAATTTAGTTCTTTTCCCACCTCGGGTTTTGGAGTGGCCTTTTCTTTCTGATTGCGGTATTTCCTGATCATTGTCTACATTTACTTTTATAATGATGCTTGATAATTGCATGCGTCGGATATCAGACTCCTGTCGTCCCCACAGAAAAATCAGAGCGAAACATAAAGTTGTATGTTTTAATGTTGAACAAAGAGAAGAACAACATACAACAAATATAAAGTTGCAATAAATAAAAAACAGAGATCCTTTAAGAACAGCGAACGTATTCATGAAAAAAGGATGGGCCATACCTTAAACGCTTTCATAAAGTTCGTTTCAGTAAAACCTGCAAAAATCTCGATCGAATCAGAGAAGACTGGCCATATCGGATTTAATGCTGTTATACATGTACATAAATAAGAAAAGTTTTGGGTTAAATGGTAAATAAAATATAAAAGTTTGATCCTTTGGAAGCAGTGAAAACGTTCAAAAGGAGGTAGTGTGGGCCATATTGCGCGATTTCGGGTACTGAACCTTCATCAGTGACCCTTTGTAAACCGGCGACGATAGCCAGATGAATAAACTGCAATCACAAGTCTAAATTAAAGACAAATGTCTAAACGGGGTCAAATAATTAGAACATTCTTTAGAAGATGGCTCTAAACGTAACATTTAAATACTCTGAATATTCTAACTGGTCTCAAAGGACCGAAAGAAATAATATAATCTACACTATGGCTGATGTACGGGGATACCTCTTACGGTCGTCACATGGCACAACAGCAGCTGCAGTAACAGCAACTGAAATATAAAAGTTTGATCATTTGGAAGCAGTGTAAACGTTCAAAGAGAGGTAGAATGGGCAATATTGCGCAATTTCGGGTACTGAACCCTCATCAGTGACCCTTGATAAACCGGAGACGATAGCCAGATGAATAAACTGTAATCACAAGTCTAAATCAAAGACAAATGTCTAAACGGGGTCAAATAATTAGAACATTGCTTAGAAGATGACTCTTAACGTAATAGCAAATAAAATGTAAAAGTTCGATCCTTTGGAAGCAGGGAACACGTTAAAAGGGGGGTAGTATGGGCCATATTGCGCAATTTCGGGTATTGAACCCTATAAAATCTACATGTAGGTTTATTTTCTTTCATTTTCGCAGTTGAGACTGCAATTGAGTGTATTAAAGGTCCTATTGCAACCACATTTGAACCTTCAGAATTTCAATTGCTGCCTATTATCCATCGAAGGAATCAGTAAGGAGTGCAATGCAAATTCAACACTTTCTTCTATGGCAAATGATAAACGACCTAACATGCCCTTCGTTAGATACTTAAACTGGTGCTCTTCATCAGTGAACAAATCATGCTCATTACGATTCGGACGATGTCCTTTGAATTCACATCTTAAGTTATTTACGTTGACATTCTAGATGTCGCTAAGCATATGAACTTGAATGGTATCTTCTCGAATATTTGAATTTTCAGTTGCCTCGAATATTGAAACAAAATTTTAATTTGATTTAGCTTCGATGCCAAGGAGTCCTTTGGAACGATTTAATAATTAACAATACACGGCATGGCATTTTAGATGAAGCCATCTCCACCATAATACTAATGGGCCATCCCATGGGAAAACCAACAATCTGCATAGGCGAAAACAAAGACGCAGATCAGCTTCGCGGTAACCGCGAAGCTGATCAGCGCCTTTGTCTTCGCTACACGGATAGTACAATTCCTCTTCTATTTAAATCAGAAATTTCAAGCTTCTAGCTCTTTTCTGTGCTTGTACAGGTCGGTTGGTGTCGGACCTGTTCGGAAACCACATTGTTGGTTTTCCCACGAGGCGGCTCATTTATATTCTTGTTTGACTTAAAGAAAAGGATAAGCGGAGTCTCATGCTAAATTAAGCATACACCTACATGTATTTGTCTGCTTATCAATAATTCGTTTGGTCGTTTTATTCTTTTTGTTCATGTTTAATGCTGTTATTTTACTTATCGCCTTGACTAATATCAAAATGATCAGCTGCGCCTAATGCAATGGCTTCTTTCAGCATACGCCTTCACATATCGGTCTGCTTATATTTCTTTTCAATGGTAAAGGAGATGCGCTTCTCCTCTCATTGTCATGAACAAGTTTCAAGTTTCAATCCTTTCATGCATAGAAAAAACATTGATAATTTTGCCTATGTGAAAACAAAGGCGCAGATCAGCTTCGCAGTAACTGCGAAGCTGATCAGCGCCTTTGTTTTCGCTACTCGGACAGTACAATTTCTCTTCTTCCTAATTCCGAAGTTTCAAGCCTCTAGCCATCTTCTGTGCTTGTACAGACCGGCTTATGTCGAACCTGGTCGTAAACATCGAAGTGAATACAGCCATTAAAATGACCATGAAGATATTATTTCCATATATTTACATTTTTATTGCAATCGCCCTAGATGAAAGTATCTTTCTTGATGTTCTTCATTTCCCAATGAAAAACATTAAGTCACGTGATCTAGAGGCCACGCCTATGGGCGGGGCGATATCAAAAACAGCCAGAGACTTTGTTTACTCTTGTTTGTGTGACGTTGGTCGCGTATCGTCATGACGTTTTGGCTGTTCCAAAATTACGTTAAATCGGATTTAATGTCAAATAACATAAAAATTAACGGTGATATGTGCAATTCAAAATCCGATTCTTGATTGATAATATAAAATGTAAATATAAGTATTGAAATTCAGATTTTAGCTTTCACTGGATGATGAAAAACATTAGCTGTTTTAATGTCTCCGAGAAGCCCTTCGGGCTTCACAAACAGACATTAAAACAGTCTAATGTTTTTCATCATGCAGTGAAAGCTAAAATCTTAATTTCAATCCTTAATTAGTTAGGGACAACCTCTGATATCAACATTTTGCCTACATGTGTTAAATAGTAGACAAAAATGCAAATACAAACCAAAACTTAATGTCGTACAAAAGTCATACAGTGCATTTGTTCGACATTTGTCTGGAACGTAAAACTACGATGCATAACACTCTACTTCTATCTGCTGTCTATAACGTTTGTCACGGGTGTTTGCATCACTGCAGTCGGTGACAAATCTGCAGTGCATGTACATGTACTTTCCCGTATTTGACGGGTTCAGTACACGTAAATTACAAAGAAATGTTTAAGGAATAACAAGTCTGGTACATGTAGCACACTATAAGCGATATGTTTGTCTATAATGAGGTTTTTCAAGTTCTTCTGTACTTTATTATTCATAGATATTTCCTAAGAATAAAAGAATGAGTTCACAGTTTCTCGATTTCTTTTGTCGAGTGTCTGTGATTCAAACAATTCAAAGCCTCACGATGCTTAATTCCACAGTCGTTGTTGAAGAGCAAAATAGAACCATTATGGTTAAGATGCAAATATCCACAGATAAAGCATGAATAATACAGGTAGTCATAGAATCAATATTCTTGGCATTAGCAGGTTTGGAGGACCTTCTTTGAAGCTTTGAGAAGAATAAATGAGTACCAAGTAATAAAATAAAATTAACCGACTTAAGAATTTATCATAGGAATGAATTTTATTTTTGTTGATTTTATCGATGTGTAAACTCAGGCGAATCACTCACAAACTAAATAAAGCCCGAAGGGCTTTATGAAAAGGTTTGTGAGTGATTCGCCTGAGTTTACACATCGATAAAATCAACATAAATAATAATTCATTCCTTATAATTCCAACTTTGTCTCAATACACTGCATTTGTCTACATTGATTTAAATTTTCATAGCCAGCGGAAGGAAAATAGAGCAAAACGGATTTTCATGAGACAGCCATCTTGAAAATTTCCAAAGCATAAAACTCACTTCTCGCAATAAATAAAAGCTATAACTGGCTTGGAATAGGCAGACTGTCAAAGTGAGAGCTTTAAAACATCTCCCCTCCAGTCAAAATTGTGCTTTTGGGAGAAAATATCGCCGTCTGGACCGATAGAAAGACATGTCGATTTTGAAATGGGGCTCGGAACATTAGAAATTCAAACGCCAAATTTCAACACTCAACAAGAAGATTAAAACTCTTACCGTACAATGTTCTGTTAAAAGAAAAAGCGTCCATGTTCATAAAAATTCCAAATATTCATTTCGACTTCTTCAAAACGCGTTCGTCCATTGTTTTCATGACGTTTAGATCTGATGACATCAACGTTTCTTTGAAGAAACGTCGCGTTATCACGTAACGTCGCGCCGTTTTTAAGGTGAAAATTGAGTATTCTTACGCATTGCTTTTATCGAAGTATAAAGTCTTCCAAACAACCAATCAGAATGTAGGAAATTAGTTAAGTTGGAATTATTGTTGTTTGTTTTGTAGTTTAACGACCCAGTCAAGCAATGTTTCAGAGATGCCGGAACCCATCGACGCCTTCTCACCCAGAGTTATAAGTTCCTGCTTTTACATGTAATCATAGCCAGGAAAATCTTTATTATTGCATTCGGAAAGAGTTGTAATTGTGTTTATAACAAATGTTTTGTAAAATAAAGTCTAGACGCAGAGTAAATAATCATAATGATTCCATTAATTTTTGGAAGCAACCAATGGCACTGGTGTTGTTAAGTGTGTTTTATGCACACGGCGTGCTTTCAACTCGTTTTCAAGTCTACAATCGCTGTGAAATCTCAAAGTCACTCATGAGAAATAATTTTCGAGACATCAGTACTAATCATCCTACCAGACGCTTAAATTGATTGTTAGAAACGTGAAACAAGAAACATCCATTATTGGGGCTACGTGAGCTATTATTAGATGAGTTTCAGTTGAACATTTTTTTCCATTTCAAATTGTAATGGGATGGAATTATAAGAATATATATAGATTAAAAACAATGGAACACTTATTGAAGAATTTGATTATATTTCTTCTATACATCATTCATCGCTTCGCCACTTCCCCATTGCCACAGGACTTTTGAAGCATGTGGGTGCAGCTGTCCTGGGAAGCACTCTCTTCATAGCAGTGCACACTGATGGTGAGGTCACTGCCAGAATTGCAAAAGCCAGTGTGGCATTCGGAAAACTCCGTGCAAATGCAAGCGTAATGGAATCAAGCTGGACACCAAGCTGAAAGTCTACAATGCTGTGGTACTGCCAACCGTCTTGTATGCATGTGAGACCTGGACAGTATACCAGCGTCATGAAAAGAGACTTAACCATTTCTACTTAAGCTGTTTAAGAAAGCTGTTAAAATGAGGTGGCAAGACATGGTTCCAAACACGAAGAAAGCAGGGATGCAAAACATGCATATGCATACTGTCTTAAAGCTAGCACAGCTAAGGTGGACTGGCCATGTTATAAGAATGCCTAATGAGCGACTTCTATAGAGAACTACGGGAGGGAAAGCGCTCCCAAGGTAGCCAGAAGAAACGCTACAAAGACACCCTCATAACCTCTCTGAAGGATTTCGAAATATCAATGGGGTTTTTGGAACAGATTGCACAGGAGCGATCACAGTGGCAAGGTCTCATCAACAAAGGAGCAGCTCTCTGTAAAAAGAGAGAATCTGTGAAGCTGAAAGAAAGCGCGGAGAACGCAGAGCCAATACCTATGGACCGTCAGTTGATTATATGACACTGACTTGCTCTACTTGCAACCGACAGTTTAGAGCTAGAATTGGCCTACAAGTCAGCCACCATTAGTGAGACGAACGACCATCCTGCGGCAGGACAGGTTATATTCTTCTTCTTCTTTTTTCTTCTTCTTCTTCTTCTTCTTCTTCTTCTTATTAGCATTATTATTATTTTTACTATTCGAATGCTATGTAAACTAAATTCAGATGAACTGAGACTAAACAAAGTTTGATACAAAAATGAATGTTCTTGTTTTGTTAAAACATCCATATTATCAAACAATCTGCAATATGATTGTTAAACAGTAACTACGTGTCAAATCAGACACATCAAATGGATTACAATGCCGTATAATTACATGTACGTAAGGCGTCGTAGTTATGCGACATTATTTTTTACTACATTTTCGTACTTGCTTCAATGCTTCCTTATCAATTTCAAAATCACAACGGTTACCTTCTATGATGTCGATAGTTAGTTGACTTTGTCTTCCTTTCATTATTGTAATGATATCCTGGTTCAGAGGGACGGACTAATGGAATGTGATTATATTCATAATTTGCAATATTTTAGATGCCTGAATAATTTACTGTTGAAGTGGCTTGCATGACATGATTGACACAGTAATGATATCCATTAAATGGCGAGGATTCAAGGTAACTGATTATAATGTAAGGTTCTGGGTCTGGCATTATTCACATTTATCCATTTCAAGGAATTTATATGTATTTCTCAAAGGCACGCTATGGAATAACAGCCGACCTATGGGATCTCTAAAATCTATGATGTTTTCAAATAAATGCGAGAATGTGAAAAGGTCATGATCAGGAAATTGAGCAGACAAGAAGTCCCAGCCCCAACCAACCAAAATGAACAGCTTAAGTCGGGGCCACCATACAGCCCGGCGCCCGACCCGCCGGTGTGCAAGTAAAGAAGGCAGCATAGTTATTCATCATGATTGGGTTAACAACTTAGCATGCAGACTGTCGCTTAACATTTCAGTTATATCCTATACGTTTGTAACGTATAATAATTTTTCTAAAGTAAAAAAAAGACACCACAAAACTCCGGCCCAGAAACTTGTAGTGCATTTCGTGGTTTAATGTTTATTTATTAGAAATTTCATGACAACATATATACACATATTATAAAGATTCAGATAAGTAATATTATAACATTTCTAAGCATATATAGGCGTCATAGGATCGGATGTAGGCAAGCCTGTATTTATCCTTTCCTAGGACGGTACAGTAATGAGTATATTATAATACAGACATTTTCACGTGTAGTGTAATATGTCTTTATATTCAACATTTCATTTTAAGCATATTTTACATGGAAGCTTGAGAGAGAGGAATAGAAACAGACAAACACACAGAGAGAGAGAGAGAGAGAGAGAGAGAGAGAGAGAGATGAACAGTTCTAAACCAATAATCAAATCACTAGCAGCACAAGATATTCGTATTTTTGAATAATAATAATAATAATAATAATAATAATAATAATAATAATAATAATAATAATAATAATGTTTAAGCGATCCAAAATTGTTATTCGTGACTTCAATTAAGAAAGCCATAAATTGATCACGTGACCAGAAGGCGTGTTGAAAGTTGCCGTTTACCGATAAAGCCAACAAGTAGAATATTTTCAGCGTGTGACACTTCTTAAGAGGATTAGAGGTAGGTATGCATAATTAACTGTTATTTTTCATACTTGCGGTAAGTGGGCAGCCGACATATCGTGGTTTAATGTCAATACAGAGGCATTGAAGCAACGTTTGGTTTCTTTCATATCCTCCCTTTAGACAATAATTCCCGGAAGCGCCGTGTTTCTACCACATTTGTGTGGTCTAATTTCAATTTGTTCTTTTCAAATCATCATAATCAGTAAATATTGCAATACGCATCCAACATCTTTTATGGCAAATAATAAATGATCTAACATGATATTCATTAGATACTTGAATTTATTTTCTATATCAGTGAACAAATCAAGCGATAACATTACAATAATCAACGTGTCTTTTGATCATTTTCGACATTTAGATGTCACTTATTACAAATGTATGTGGCGATGCAGGGTTTCTTCTTGAATACTTATAGACTTGATAATTCGGTTATTGAAACTAATTATGAGTACCAAGTAATATATTAAATGAACCATTATAAGAAATGTTTTTTTTTTTTTTTGTAGTTTAATGTACCAGTCAATCAATGTTTCAATCATGCCGGGACCCATGAACGCCTCCTCTCTCAGATTTATAAACTCCTGTTTTTACATGTAGTCTTTACCAGGAAAACAATTTATTAATGCATTCTGAATAATTTGTAATCATGTTTATATCAAATGTTTTGTAAAATAAATGTCGTAGACGCAGAGTAATTATTACGATGATTCCATAACTTTTCGGAAGAAGATAACTGCTGGCAACCAATGGTACTGGTGTTGTTAAATGAACCTCAACGCGACAAAATGTACCTTCGGACATTCTGAAGTAACTAGTAGAAATTGGCAAAAAGCGGAAAAATCATGTAATATATGTTTCAGAAATAACACTGTATTTGTAATCTTTGAACACTGGACTACCAAATGAATAAGTTTGAAAACATATTTATTTTCAATATTTTGAGTTATCTGCCCTTGTTTTAGCCCATAATATACTGAATTTTCTTATACCTATCGTTAAATGGTAACCATAGCAACCACAACGTCATGAAAATAGTCCAAATAATTTCGACAAATTGCCTCTAAGGATGATATATTTCTATCTTAACAATAGGTTCTGACCACTGCTTACACAGTTTTAAGCAAATGCATCGAGTTTTGTAGGCTCTACTAACATGCAGAAATACATAACGCAACTTTGACGTCATTTTTCAGGACAATGGCGTCTGTAGGGTCCATAAAGTAAATTGGTCATAACTCACAAAATAACTTGAATATCCTGGTCAAATAAAGACTAACAGAATCTAGAAACATAATACATTCAAACTAACATTGTTTTTCTAATACTCAAAAAATTGTCCGAAGGTACATTTTCTCACGTTGTGGCCCAAATGTGTTTTATGCCCACGGCGTGTTTTCAGCTCTGTTTTCAAGTCTACGAACGCTGGAAATCTCAAAGTCACTGAATCAGATGAGAAATAATGTTCGAGACATCAGTACTAATCTTGCTACAAGACGTTTAAATTGATTGTTAGAAACGTGAAACAAGAAACATCCATTATTGGGGCTACGTGAGCTATTACTAGATGAGTTTCAGATGAATATTTTTTTTTCATTTCGAAATTGTACCACTCTCGATAATGGGAGAATGGAATTACAAGAATATAGATTAAAACAATGGAACACTTATGGAAGAATTTGATTATATCTCTTCTATACATAATTCATCAATTCCATATCCTGCAGTAGGACGAGTTATATTATTATTATTATTATCATTATTATTATTATTATTATTCGAATGCTGTGTGAACTAAATTCAGATGAACTGAGACTTTACAAAATTTGAAACAAACATGAATGTTATTTTTGATCATTTTTGTTAAAACTTCCGTATAATCAAACAAGCTGCAATGCGACTGTTAAACAGTAACTACGTGTCAAATCAGACACAAATCAGACACGCATGCCGTATTTTTACCTAAGGCATCGTAGTTGTGCGACATTCCTTTCTCTACATTTTCGTACTTCATTCAATGCTTCCTTATCAATAATTTCAAAAGCATAATCTTCCATGACGTCGATAGTTAGTTGCCTTTGTCTTCCCCTCATTAATGTAATGCATTACAAAAACACGTCCATGTAATATACAGATTGTTTCGGCTTACCATATGTTTTCATGGTATAAGTACCTGATTGTCAATTTAGTTTTTTCCCACCTCGGGTTTTGGAGTGGGAATGTTTTTCTGATTGCGTCTTTTCCTGATCGTTGCCTACTTGTACCTTCCTATTGGGACCCTATTGTAAAAATGAAAAATTCAGTAGATTGTTATTTATATATTTCTTATTTTTGCTCCATATAATCTGTGTTTTGGGGCAAAAATAAGAAAAAAATAGACATACCCCTGCATTGGCCAGTTTTTTTTTCTATATAAAAGTGGGGTTTACGGGGGTATACAATCCACGGACATGTTTTTCTGGTGATATCCTGGTTCAGAGTGACAGACTAATGGATTCATCATTTGTTAATGTGTTAAATGCCTAAATAATTTACTGTTGAAGTAGCTTGCATTGTACTGATATTCATTAAATGGCGAGAATTCAAGGTAACTGATTAAGGTTCTGTGTCTTGTATTATTCACAGTTATCCATTTCAAGGCATTTGTATGTAAATAGTCGGTGAACCAGTTTGACTGATGATTTTTAACAGACATTGGTATTTCTGTCTTATATCAACCTTTCCAAACATACTCTTTATCGCGGCACTGGGGTGTCGTATCCCTTAGGAGCCTGATTACACATACATTACGATCACTATTAAATTACGAAATAAACTAAATTAACAACCAGTGCCCAGTCGTTCAAAACTTTGTTAGCTTAACACGGTTGTTAAACCCTTAAATCGACTTCAAAAGCAAATACACTGTTATTTTTGTTGATAAAATATGAGAATCCTTTGCAATGAACAGTGTATTTGTAATATTCATGTTTGTAATTTTAACGAATCGTTAAGTAACGATGTCGTTAATTTTGAACAGTTGGTCCCGGATAAGTATACTATAATATATCGTAAGCCGAGTGAGCAGTTATTTTCCCAATAGGCGGCCACTCAGTTACCCTAACCCAACCAAAACTATGAAAACCTACATAAGGTGCTAACAACACAAAAACCCAACACCAAGACATAAAACAATAAGAACCACCACAGAAGTATAGCATTGGAACGGTCAGTAACACAAAATTACTGGCGGGCTTAAACTTATTTTACAGGCCTAACCTCACCCTCGGCTTCTGCAGAGGTTCACAACACACAGCCAGCCGTTCGGTCCCCGTGGTGAATCTTACACCTGCCAACGAATCCTCAAGCACAAACAAATAAATCATGATCACGTCCAAGATGAGTCAAAAACGAGGACCCACAGATACAACAAGCAGCCTGGCGATGGAGAACCCTGGGTGCCAAACAAATTCACTGAAGATCCGGAGCAAATGAAAAACACCAGCTGAGCCCCGATGGGCCAAGCAACGGACAAGATGCACCCGCCCCAACCAACCAAAATGAACAGCCATTAGTCGGGGCAATCATAGAGCCCGACGCCTGACCCTCCGGCGTGCAAATAAAGAAGGCAGCATAGTTATCAACAACAAAAACTAAGCATGAAGGCTGTCGCTTAACATTTAAGTTATATCCTACACATTTGTAATGTATAACATTTTTTTCTAAACTGAAAAGAAAAAAACACTCCCTACCGCAAGTCCCCCCTTTGTAAACCAAGTCACCACAAAACTCCGGCCCAGAAACTTGCAGTGCATTTCATGGTTAAATGTCAATACAGAGGCACTGAAGCAACGGTTAGTTTCTTTCATATCCTCCCTTTAGACAATAATTCCCGGAAGCGCCGTGTTTCTACCATATTTGTGTGGTCTAATTTCAATTTGTTCTTTTCAAGTCATCATAATTAGTAAATATTGCAATGCGCATCCATTACTTTTTATGGCAAATAATAAATGATCTAACATGATATTCATTAAAGACTTGAATGTATTTTCTATATCAGTGAACAAAGCAAGCGATAACATTACAAAACAGGAAATACATAATCAACGTGTCTTTTGATCATTTCTAAGTCGACATTTAGATGCCACTTATTACAAATGTATGTGGCGATGCAGGGTTTCTTCTCGAATACTTGTAGACTTGATAATTCGGTGATTGAAAGTAATTATGAGTACCAAATAATATATTAAATGAACCATTATAAGAAATGTTTGTTTATTTTGTAGTTTAACGTCCCAGTCAAGCAATGTTTCAATCATGCTGGGACCCATCATCGCCTCCTCTCTCAGATTTATAAGCTTCTATTTGTACATGTAGTCATTACAAGGAAAACAATTTATTAATGTATTTTGAATGATTTGTAAGTATGTTTATATCAAATGTTTTTGTAAAATAAAGTTTGTAGACGCAGAGTGATTATCACGATGATTCCATTACTTTTCGGAAGAAGATAACCGATGGCAACCAATGGCACTGGTGTTGTTAAGTGTGTTTTATGCCCACGGCGTGCTTTCAACTCTGTTTTCAAGTCTACGAAAGCCGTAAAATCTCAAAGTCACTATGATGGGAAATAATGTTCGTGATATAAATACTTATTACATGTATGGTACCAGACGCTTAAATTGATTGTTAGAAACGTGAAACAAGAACCATCCATTACTGGGGCTCGTGAACTATTACTAGATGAGTTTCAGTTGAAGATTGATTTCATTTCGAAGTTGTACCACTCTCGATAACGGGAAGATTAAATTACACGAATATAGGTTGAAATGGAACACTTATGGAAGAAATTGATTATATCGCTTCTATGCATCATTCATCAATTCCATATCCTGCAGTAGGGTGGGTTATAGAATTACTGTTATTATTATTATTATTGTTATTATTATTCGAATAGTGTGTGAACTATATCTAGATGAACAGAAACTTAACAAATTTTGATACAAAAGCATTTGTTAAACAGTAACTACGTGTCAAATCAGACACAAATCAGACACACCAAAACTGGATTACAATGCCGTGTGATTACGTAAGTCGTCGTAGTTGTGCGACATTCTTTTATCTACATTTTTGTACTTGCTTCAATACTTCCTGATCAATTTCAAAATCATATCATTCTATGATGTCGATAGTTAGTTAACTTTGTCTTCCTCTCATTACTGTAATGATATCATGGTTCAGAGTGACACACTTATTCGCAATTTTTGGATGCCTGAATAATTAACTGTTGAAGTGGCCTGCATGTTATGATTGACTCAGTATTGAAATGCATTAAATGGAGAGGATTCATGGTAACTGATTAAGGTTCTGTGTCTTGTATTATTCACATTTACTAGTATTCTTTTCAAGGCAGTCGGTGAATCAGTTTGACTGATGATTTTTAACAGACATTGGTATGTCTGTCTTATATCAACCCTTTCCTAACATAATCTTTCTCGTGGCACAGGGGTTGTCGTATCCCTAAGGAACCTGATTACATATACATTACGATCACTGATTTCTCAACAGCATGCTATGGCACGACAACCGACATATGGGATCTCTTATATGTATGCTCTTATCAAATTAATGCGAGAATGTGATACAGTAAAAGTAGACAATGGTCATAAAATGGCGCAATCAGAAAGAAATTCCCACTCCAAAAACCGAGGTGGGGAAAAATACTAAAAAATAATATCCGGTACTTATACTAAGAAAACATATTATTAGCCGAGTGAGCACCTATTTTCCCAATAGGCGGCCAGTCAGTTAGTTAATACCCTAACCCAACCAAAAACATGAAAACCTACATAAGGTGCTAACAGAACTGAAACCCAACACCAAGCCATAAAATAATAAGAACCACAACAGAAGTATAGCCTTGGAACGATCAGTAACACAAAATTATTGGCGGGCTTAAGCTAGTTTTATAGGCATAACCTCTCCCTCGGCTACTGCAGTGATTCAAAACAACCAGCCAGCCGTCCGGTCCCCTTGATGCCAATGAATCACCAAGAACAAACATATAAATCATGATAACGTCCAAGATGAATTGAAAGTGAAGACCTAAAATACAACAAGCTGCCCGTCGATGGAGAGCCCTGTGCACCAAACAACACCACTGAAAATCCGGAGCCAACGAAAAACACCAGCTGAACCCCGGTGGGCCAGGCAACAGACAGGAAGCCACGGCCCCAACCAACCAAAATGAACAGTCGTAAGTCAGGGCCATCATAGAGCACAACGCCCGACCCACCGGCGTGCAATTAAAGAAGGCAGCATAGTTATCAACAGTGATTGGGTTAACACTAAGCATGCAGACTATCGCTGAACATTTAAGTTATATTCTACACTTTTGTAACGTATGATAATTTTTCTAAACTAAAAAATATCTCATAACCTCCCTTTTGACAATAATTCCCGGAATCGCTCTGTTTCGACCACATTTGTGTGGACTAATTTCAATATGTTCTTTTGAAATCATAATAATCGGTAAATATTGCAATGCACATCAAACATATTAAATAAATAATTTTTATGGCAAATTATTAATGATCTAACATGATATTCATTAAATACTTGAATTGTTTTCTATATCAGTGAACAAAGAAAGCGATAAGATCAAAAAACAGGAATACATAATCAACGTGTCTTTTGATCATTTCTTATAAAAATAAAACTGAAACCCTTTAAGAGCAATGAGCATGTTAATAAGAAAAGGGTTGGGCAATGCCGCGGTTTCGGCTTCTAAAGCTTCTTCAATGACCCTGTAGATTTGACAAAATGGAGCCAAAGGTAAATACTGTAATTTTGCAACTTCCAAAAGGCTAGTCGATACAAAGACTAGTATTATTCCAAAAGAGCCAAATTTATAAAACGTTGGTTAAAAAATGAATTTATACCAATAATGAATTGCTTCTGATTTCTCAGAATACCATCTGTACTATGGATGATGTACGGGGAGACTTTTAGGGCCGCCACACGGCAGAACATCAGCTGCAGTAATAACATATAAAAATAAAACTGAGATCCTTGAAGAGCAGTGAGCATGTTAATGAGAATAGGGGTGGGCCATACCGCGGTTTCGGCTACTCACCCTTCTAAGTCGACATTTAGATGTCACTAATTACAAATGTATGTGGCGTTGCAGGGTTTCTTTTCAAATACTTGAATGTATACTTGATAATTCGGTTATTGACACTAAAGATCAGTTTGATTTACAAGTGATTTTTAGCCAGTCATCAAAAGTAATTGACTGATTAATTTGGTATTTAAAATGGCATTTTAGCCTCTCATTATCATGATAATTTCACATTATTTATCTATTCTTATCCTACAGGCATAGTGCAGAGACTATGGAGACAAAACTGTGATTAAATCATATTTCATGTCAAGTGTGTTTTATGCTCACGGCGTGATTTCAACTCTGTTTTGAAGTCTACGAAGGCCGTGAAATCTGAAAGTCACTGATTAAATAGAGATTATCATATCACAATTTTCATATCGTACCTCGTATCAACCAGAGAAGCCCGTATCACCCCGAGACTCTCGTATCAGCCCGAGGGCCGAAGGCCCGAGGGCTGATGCGAGAGTCGAGGGCTGATACGGGATTCGAGGGTTGATACGTGGGTACGATATGAAAATTGTCATATCGTAATCTTTTTATCATATATTTTAATTCATGACCATTTTGCTGATGCGAGAGTCGAGGGCTGATACGGGATTCGAGGGTTGATACGTGGGTACGATATGAAAATTGTCATATCGTAATCTTTTTATCATATATTTTAATTCATGGCCATTTTTTCCCTTTCTTTGTTTCTTTCTTTCTTTTTTTCTTTCTTTGTTTTAATAATTTATTTTATTTTATTTTATTTCTTTTATTTATTTAATTTGACATACCGCCAAAGCGTGCAGTAGAGCGCATATTATTTCCACATTAGCACAAATCGAAAATTCGTCTCGACATGACAAAATACTGTTGCCTGTGATTGCTACCACAATCCAAACAAATCTAAAATGCCTGCGGTACACTACCAAATGAACTCAATACAATAGGAGCCGAGTGCTCCGAATATAATTTCATTAGCCAATCATTTGGTGATACGGCTTTTTCTCCCTAGGGATGATATGGGTCACGTGGGTATGTGAGCCAATCATTTGGTGATATGGCTTTTTCTCCCAAGGGAGTGATATGGGTTTTATCAATTTTTTGGACTACGTGAGCTATTACCAGATGAGTTTCAGTTGAAGAATTTTTTCATTTCGAAATTGTACCACTCTTGATAATGGGAAACATAGAGATAAGAATTATTTATATTGAAACAATAAAATACTTACAAAAAAGATTATATTACTTCTATAAATCATTCTATATCGTAACACAGGACGGGTTCAATTATTATCATTATCATTGTTAGTTTTATGTATATTATTATTTTACAAATGTCGTGTTAACAAAAGTCAGTTGAACTGAGTCTAAGCAAAATTTGATACAAAAATAAATCTTTTTGTCGTTTGTTAAAACGCCTATAGGAGCAAACAAGCTGCAATATGTTTGTTGACAGTAACTACGTATCAGATCAGAGACATCAAAAATGGATTACAATGTCGTATAATTACGCATCGCGTTTAGGTTTTGCGACATTCCTTTTATCACAATTTTAGTTTCTTTACCAAATTACTAAATCATAACCTTCTATGATGTCGATCTCTAGTTGACTTCGTCTTTCCGTAATTAGTGTAATGGTATCCTGTTTCAGAGTGACGGACTAATGGTATGTGATTATATTCTTAATTCGCGGTAATGTAGATACCTCAATAATTTGCTGCTGAAGCAGCTTGCACATTATGATTGATTCAGTAGTATTATCTGTTAAAATGGCGAGGACTCAATTTAACAGACTACGGTCCTTATTTATCCATTTCAATGTTGTTTGTGTACCTGTATACCGTCGGTGAATCAGTTTCTTTTCACAAGCATTTCTTTGACATAGTGTGACGGGATAGCTTCCCTTTGTAGAATACGTTGGTGCAATTCTTTGATCTTGCATCCACAGTCTTATGATAAAACGTATGATATGACAATCGTACGCTTGCTAACGGTTTAGTGGGACCGGCACTTCAATTTTGTAGTTTAATGCACAGCTGATCTGCGTCGTTGGTTTCGCATATGCAAATTGCTGGTTTTCTCATGCGAAGGCTCAATTATGAGTATAGATCCATCTAAAACAAATGTCAAGTGGCAATGTAACCAATTTAAAGAGAATTTCATTTTTTATTGTTTCGTCGGCGAAACCTGTACAAACCTCAATGCAATCAGTAAAGTCACAACCTATATGATCTCTTATTGTTATGCTGCTTGAGGATGTTCGCTGCTACATGTTACTTTCGACATTTTTGAACTTCCGGATTTTGTTTTCTTTAACAACTCTTAAACGACCGTGCTGATATTTTTTCTAATATTTAATTTTAAAATACATATTGATAGTATGCATCAGACAAGCTATGAGATTATCGATCAAAGGAACTTAATATCAAGTTTTCACCCCATTTTTCTGCAAATTTTTCGGAAAGTTTTAGCTGCTAATATAAATTAGGGGCTAGAGAAATTATACGTGAATATAAAACAACTCCAAAATAATGCCTGTGATCCAAGGCTTATTATAGCAGCAGTAGATGTGTACAATGCCTTTTTATGTCCGTCTTTTTCCTTTAGGCGTGATGTTTAGAAATTTTGGGTGGTTTTATAAAATGGGATCGAAAAAATAATATAGCCGAAAAAATGCTAGCTTTTAATTGTAATTTTCAAGTTGCTATATCCTTCATATACATGTATGTACACAACCCTATGTTTTTCTCTCTTTTAATAAAACAATCTGGACAAGTTCTACGTAATGCGAAAATACAAGGAAAAAGTTTGAATCTACAGATATTGGTTTTACACAATTATAAATTCTGATTTTTGCTGACTTTCAAGTTAGGGGGTAGGGTAGTACGTAATGCATAAAAATTATAATCCGCACCAAGATGCACATTGCTGTGTGTTTATGATGCTACATTACAAAAACTTTCCCATGAAGTAAACAGAGATTTTTTGAGCTTTAAAAATTGAAAATTTTTAACTGAAAATTTTGGATATTTTTCTTATTTTTGCTCAAAACATAGATTGTGGGTACACGTTAGAACCGCCTCAGCGAGGTGGTTCTAACGAGTACCCACAATCTATGTTTTGGAGCAAAAATAAAAAAATCAATAGTAATACCCCTTCATACCCCAGTTTTACTATATAAAAGTGGGGTTTAAGGGGGTATATAGTTCACGGACATGTTTCCTGATGAATAGATTTATTCAGCGAAATACTACGATGTATGAAAACGAGTTTGATGTATCTATGTTCATGACATTTATATACGGAGTAAATAAAGAATACATGAGTATTTCTTAATTTTGAACATTATGCTAAAAGGTTTCGTTTAGAGGCTTGTAGCTTGAAAAGATGCGTACAACCCTATAGTAATTTTGTTTTCAAATGTCTGCTTAAAATTTATATTTTGGAAGCTAAAAACAGTTGTAAGAGAAAAAGATTGAATACTTTTCAGTTCGTTGACAGCAAACATTCTTAAACAAATCCGAAACCCAACGGACAAATTTGGTGGTTTAATGCCGATATGAAGCCATTTGTACTAGAATCATTTTACTTCCTTTTCTCATTAAAAAATGCAAACTTGTCTTCCCGGAAACATCTTGTTGCAAGAACATTTCAATTTTCTGATTTCAATTTTGTTCTTATCAATTAAAGGAATCAGTAAATAGTGCAATGCGCATTCAACACTTTTATCTATTGCAACTGATTAATGATCTAATATGTTGAACATTTGATTCATCAATGAACAAAATATGCGCCAACGTTACGATAAAGACAATTCATAGTCATGTCGTTTGATCGTTCTAGCATATGTGTTTGAGGGGTTTCTTCTTGAATATTTAAATTTTCATTAGCTTCGAATATTGAAACCAAACCTTAAATTGATTTAGCACTGTTGTCAATCTGTCCTTTGAAGTGATTCAATAATTAGTGGTTCACGGCATGACATTTAGCTGAAGTCATCTTCGTCATGAAATTGTTTTTCGTGTTTGTTTCTTTTCAAGTCAAAATGATTAATTCCGGTAACATTAAAAAATCGTCCTCTTCACCACGAGGACTAGACTGATTACAGCCGTAGATGTTGAAATATATAGTCTCAAAGTAAACCATACCTTATTTTATTTATGCTAATATGTCATACCATACTTTACACTAAGCTGACTCAAACAATAGCCAAAAAAGCAAAATGCCCATGAAGAATAAAGTATTTTAGTAGAGTGGTATATGGTATCATGTAAATATCAAAGATGGTATAGAAAAAAAAACAACAAAAAAACACATCTCATCAGACTTTATAAGTCTACACGAGGACCGGACAACTCACTAAATGTAGTGAATTGAACCATTGCAGAAACTTCGGATGAGGCTAGGCGCCTGTAAAGCTAGTTTAAGCCCAACCTAGTAATTTTATATTACTGATCGTTCCAAGGCGATCCTTCTGTAGTGGTTCTTACTGTTTTACGTTTTGGCATTGAATTTTTGTGCTATTTGCACCTTATATATTTTCTTATTTTAGTTAAGTTTTGGTAACTTAGTGTCCGCCTATTGGCAAAAAAGCTGCTCACCCGGCTTGCGATACGTGTTCTAAGTATAAATACTCGACAGTTAATTAACCTCTCCCAACTCGGTTTTTCGAGTGGAAATTATATTCTGGTTGCGCCATTTCCTGATAATTGCCTACTTTTATCTTTAGTATATTTGCTTTCAATCCTTGCGTAATTAACATAAACAAGTCACAATCATTTCCGATTAAATGTTGAAAACATGCAAGCACGATTAAAAACCCTCTTAAATTTTATATGTGTCTGTTAAAGTCTCATCCGAATGTCTGGAGAAGCCTTTAAAGTTCGGTTTTGTTATGCATGTATTTGCACACACTTGCTTCCCTTAATGCTTTGGGTCCAATGTGCATCTCTGGCAGTACACATAAATGCGTGTGACCACAAAATAAGGTTTGTCTGTAATATGTGATCAAGTTCGTTTGTACCTGTGTAACTATAATTGTGCCATAAGAATGAGTCGACGGTTTCTTCTTGTTATCTGATTCAAATAATTTACAGATTGATGCTTATTTTCACAGTCGTTTATTCGCCGAGCAAAACAGAACCATTAAGGTTAAGGGAGCATTATCATGCAAGTTTCCACAGGTTTGTCATTTGAGCCGTCTCGTGGGAAAACCAACAATGTGGTTTCCGAACAGGTCCGACAGAAACCAGGCTGTACTAGCACAGAAAAGAGCTAGAAGCTTGAAATTTCAGATTTAAGAAGAAGAGGAATTGTACTCTCCAAGTAGCGAAAACAATGGCGCTGATCAGCTTCGCGGTTACCGCGAAGCTGATCTGCGTCTTTGTTTTCGCCCATGCAGATTGTTGGTTTTCCCATGAGGCGGCTCATTTATAATAGGGTTAGTCACGAAAACAATATCCTTGACAGTTGAAGGACTATCCGATAAGCCTGAGAAGAATTAATGAAAAAAAAAAAACAAAACAAAAAAACTTCAGTTATTATTAAGCTTTGATAGGACAGTACATGTATGTCACGAAAGCTACATCCCTCATTTAGCTAGAACAGTTTTGAAGAAACTATATATGTGAAGCTTTGAGAAGAATAAAGATATACCAGACAATAAAGTAAATCGAATGGCCATGAATTTATTTTGGAGTTCAACCGCCCCCCCCATACCCCACCCCAGTTAACAATGTTCCAGTCATATCATGTCAAGCTCACAATTCTTGTGCATTACACTATAAAATGATTAATGTGACTTGCTTAACAAATGTGTTTCTGACTACTGTCCCCAGCGTTCTATCACTAGGTCAACGCGCTCCCATGTAGTGCAGTAAAATTTAAAACAACAACAACCCAAAACGGATGGTTAAAATTAATTGTTCGGCGAAGCAGGAGTCCTGGAGTAACAGACCATCAAAATGGACTGTGCGACTTTGCAATGCCTGATGAACATCGTGATCCTTATGCGTTTTTGATGTGGATCTACTGTGATGCAATTCAAGAAATTCTGGTTCTGTATATTAATAGCCCATCGATTATCGTATAATTTAAAGAAATTAAATATCATAACTTTCTAATGACCTAAATTTAAACCAATGACGTTTAAATATATATGTTCGTTTCATTTTTGTTTTAGTATATATCCCCAGAGTCAAAGGCAATCAATGACAAAGAGTATTTATTATCCAAAACTCATCTACAAAAATATAACATGCCTAATACACCTTCCCATGTTGGTCTGCATGAAATTCAACTATAATAAATTCCGAGACGTTGCTTTATTCACTTTTTATGATAACATACAATGTAATTCAAAAGAACACAATGTCTGAATATATTGGCCATTGATCTAGGACAGGGACAGCAACCCACTAGGGTCCTTTTCTGGTTTTGTCTCCATGTATTTAAGCATTGCTACCAAGACAAAGCAGCATGAATCGTTTTTCTTTGAATGTTGACATATCTTAACTTTGAAATAGTTAAAGAAATAGAAACATATTGACGATTGCAATGTTGTGCGTTATTCGTTTTATCTACATTGTCGTGCTTGCGTCAGTGCTTCTTTATCAATTTCAAATCATAACCTTTTATGATGTCGATCGCTACTTGACTCTCATTACTGTAATGATATCCTGGTTCAGAGTGACTGACTGATGGTATAAATTATATTCATAATTCTCGATATTTAGATGCCTCAATAATTTGCTGCTGAAGTGGCTTTCACGTTATGATTGATTTAGTAATAATACGTATTCGTTAAAATGGCGAGGACTCAATATAACAGATTATGGTTCAGTGTCCTACACGATTCTCATTTATCCGTTTTGTTGAAATTTGTGTGCCGTTATTCCGTCGGTGAATCGGTTTGACTGATGAAAATTCCTTACACAGACATTTCTGTGACATAGCTTGTCTTTTTTCTGTCATTGGTATTTCTGTCTTATATCAAAACATAACCTTCCTCTGTCTACGTCGCGACAAAGCTCGATCGTATACTTGCATAACGATCGCTGATACCGTAACAGCTCGCTTAAGACTGACAACCGACCCACGGGATCTCTTACATCTATGCTGCTTTTTAGCCGAATGTGAGAATGCGAAACTTCGAGTGCATGTCGTGGTATAATTCCAATGCAGAGTCACAGAAGCAATATTCATGGCCATGTAAAACCGGTTTAAGCCCGCCAGTAACTTTGTGTTACTGATCGTTCCAAGTCGATACTTCTGTGGTGGTTCTTTTTGTTTTATGTGCTGTTGGCGCCTTATGTATGTTTTCATATTTTTAGTTAAGTTAAGGTAACTGAGTGGCCACCTATTGGGAAAATAGCTGCTCATTCGGCTTACGATATGTTTCATGGTATAAGTTCCTGGTTGTTAGTTTGGTTTTTTCCCACCTCGGTTTTTGGAGTGGGAATCTTTTTCTGATTGCGCCTTTTCCTGATCTTTGCCTACTTGTACCTTCTCACTTAGACAGTAATTCCCGGATTGCTCTGTTGCAACCAGATTTGTATTGTCTGATTTCAATTTTTGTCTTTTTAATCAACAAATTCGGTAAATATTGCAATGCAGACACCGCACTTTTAATGGCAAGTAATATATGATATTCATTAGTTACTTGAAATAGTTTTCTACATCAAAGCATGTGTCAAAATTACGTAACAGAAAGTTCATAATCAACAGTATTTTGATCATTTCTAAGTTGACATTATAAATGCCATTTAGTATGTTGATGATGCAGGTTTTGTTCTCAAATATTGGCATTTCTATTTGCTCTGACTAATGAAACTGAAACTTGCATTTGATTAAAAACTGATTTCAAGCCGTCCTTTAAAATGATATATTATGCTTTTTCATGTTTATTTTTCTCTTTCAAATGTTCAGTGATGTTGTTTTACTGATCACATTGACTTATATCGTTAAGATCACCTGAGTCTAATGCTATAGTTCTGTCAACATACACCCACATGTATTGGTCTGCTTATTAATCTTCTCGTTGTTGTTTTTGTATTTTTTGCAGTGTTTATTGCTGTCATTTTACGAATTCGTCTTAACTTACACCGAGGTCGTCTGAGTTTCATACAATAGTTTTTTTTTTCAGCATATACCTACGTTTATCGATTTGCTTATATTTCTTCTGTCAAGGAGATACTGCTCTTATTTCATTGTCATGGGCGTGTTTCATTCCTTTTACTAAATGGAGAGGGATGAAAGGTACCGGGTGAACATGGATGATGCACGTAGGTGACACAGAAGAAAGGGCGAACTGGAGATTATTTTGTATTGAAACATGATAATTTAATGTTATGATAAAAGACTACGAGGGTGGTCCAATAGGTAATGCCAACTCATCGGATCCTTTTTTTCTTTCACCGTCGCTATTTTTCTAAATAGTTTACATCAAAATTTTGGGGTATAATTTGATTCATCAAGATTCGATAACGTTTTTGCCAGAATGTCGTGACAACCCTTGTTGCCTAGCAACAAGAGAATGCACGGTAAACGACCCTGACCACGTTTAAAATCGATTTTATTGATGAAAACAAATGTCACATGCAAAACACAATTACGTCAATTATCGTTTTGTTCCAAAGCGCAATTTCCCCTTTAATACTTTTGTCGTACATAGCTCGATAAGCTGTGTGCAACGCAAACTAACGAAATTTGTTAATCTGTACCCCTTGGAATCTGTGTCAATTTTGATTCCTCTAAATCGCCCTGGTCTCATTAACACTTCTACTACTTAAGCCAAAGTGGCGAAATTCATTTTTATTTTTGAACTGTTTGAGCCTAGTGCACGTTTTCATATCTTTAGTTAAGTTCGGGTAGCTGAGTTGCCGCCTGTTGGGGAATAGCTGCACCACGGAGACCGAAGAACTAACTAAATGTTAAGAACCACTGCAGAAGCTGAGGGTGAGGTTATGGCCATGTAAAATCGCGTTAAACCCGCCAGTAACTTTGTGTTTCTGATCGTTCCAAGTCGATACTTCTGTGGTGGTTCTTTTTGTTTCATGTCTTGGTGTTTAACATATTTTGTGCTGTTGGAGCCTAATGTATGTTTTCATATTTTTAGTTAAGTTAAGGTAACTGAGTGACCACCTATTGGGAAAATAGCTGCTCATTCGGCTTACGAAATGTTTTTATGGTATAAGTGCCTGATTGTTAGTTTGGTTTTTTCCCACCTCGGTTTTTGGAGTGGGAATCTTTCTCTGATTGCGCCTTTTCCTGATCTTTGCCTACTTGTACATTTTCATTCGACTTACAATATGTTTTCTTGGTATAAGTACCCAAATGTCATTTTGGTTAGAATAGACTTACGTTGTTGTAATAGTTTAAGGGCATTAGGACCGATACTTACATATTTTTTCTGCATTTGATATATGTCTTAATTATGGGTCTTCGTCAAAACCCGTGGCAACTGTGATATGTTTGTTATCTCGTGTTGCTAGGCAACATAGAATAGCCCCTGTGGACCGTGACATGTTATTTCTGCCTTTTACTTCGAACATAACAAACCCAATAAATATGATTGGTTTATATATCAAGGATAATTCTGTACATTAAAGCTCAAGCTCCCCATACCCTACACAAAACTGGCATTTTCGGCAAATTTCGCGTCAATGTCGACTTCGGGTGAACATTTCAAAATATCCTGATATCTTAACGCGTCATCCACACGTCATGATATTACACCTATATGTACTCCAAGGGTAACTAAAATATCGATGTGTTCGCATTACTTTTTATTGGGATCCCTGGGATCTCCATCGTCGGGCAGCTTACTGAATCTGTGAGTCCTTGTTTTTGATTCATCAAGGTGGTTGTCATGATTTATTTGTTTGTCCTTGATGATTCATTAACTAGTTAGAGATTCACCACGAGGACAGAACAACTAACTTAATTTTGTGAACCACTGCAGATGATGAGGGTGAGGTTATGGCCATGTAAAACTAGTTTAAGTCTGCCAGTAATTTTATATTACTGATCGTTCCAAAGCGATACTTTTGTTGTTGTTTGTATTGTTTTATGTCTTGGTGTTGAATTTTGTTCTGTCTGCTCCTTATGTGCGTTTTTATATTTTAGTTAGGTTTGGGTAACTGTGTGGCCACCTTTTGGGAAATAGCCGCTCACTCGGCTTACGATGTGTTTTCTTAGTATAAGTACCTAATTGTCAATTTAGTTTTTGCCACCTTGGTCTTTGGAGTGGGATTTTCTTTCTGATTGCGCTATTTTCTGATCATTGCCTACTTGTACCTTTTAATGTATAATGATGCTTGGAAAAGGAAAACTTCGGATATCATGCTCAGGTCATCCCAAACAAAGTACAGAGAGGGCAAAATACGTCGAATGAAATGTACAAAGCTTTTATGTTTTAGTGTTGAACAGAGTTTTCTAGACGTGAAGAGCCACCTAAAATAAATGTCAAGTGACAATAAAAACAAACTACAGAAAACTGTCTTTGTCAGTGTCGGTTTAGAAGAATCTGTAAAAATCTCAATCGAATCAGATAAGACTCGACCTTAAGGATTTCTTATTGTTATCGATAAATGCACAATCAGCATTGTCTGTTGGGTTAATTGCTTATTCAAAGTAATTGAAGCTATGTTCATTTTTGTTCGTTTTTGTATTTGACACAGTTTTTACCGGAAATACTACGTTGCAACCATATTTGAAATTGAATTTCTTTAATTTCAGTTAAACTGACGACAACAGTTAATATTGCAATACACATTCAACACTTTGGTGTATGCCAAATGATTAATGATCTAACATGTTTTTCATACTAAAAAGGTACAAGTAGGCAAAGATCAGGAAAAGGCGCAATCAGAAAGAGATTCCCACTCCGAAAACCGTGGTGGGAAAAAACCAAACTAACAATCAGGCACTTATACCATGAAACATATCGTAAGCCGAATGAGCAGCTATTTTCCCAATAGGTGGCCACTCAGTTACCTTAACTTAATTAAAAATATGAAAACATACATAAGGCGCCAACAGCACAAAAAAATTAAACACCAAGACATAAAACAAAAAGAACCACCACAGAAATATCGCCTTGGAACGATCAGTAACACAAAGTTACTGGCGGGCTTAAACCGGTTTTACAGGATCCTAACCTCACCCTCAGCTTCTGCAGTGGTTCATAACATTTAGTAAGTTCTTCGGTCCTCGTGGGGTATCTCTAACTAGTCAATGAATTATTAAGAAAAAAACTACTTTTCTACGTCAGTGACAAAATCATGTGATTACATTACAAAACAAGAAATTGATAATTAACAAGTAGCCGCTCATTATACAGATGATTTCACCTTGTTTATCTCTTCTTCTTTTTCATTCAATATTTCAGTATTTAGTGCTACCGTTGCACCTATTGCGTTTCATGCGATATTTTCATTCAGCTTTTGCCTACATTATTTGGTTAACATTTAACTACACGTATTTCTTTGTTTCAGTTTTCCCTTATCCATGTTCGGTACTGAAATTTTACTTATGGCCTGGCTCATATCAAAAGGATCAGCTGCGCCTTGTGCAAATGTTTTGTCAGCAAACGCCTACATATATCTTTCTGTTTACATTTCATTTGTCATGGCGACATCCTTAACCGTTCATCGACTCGAAAAAGTTTCAGTCCTTTTATGATATAGTAGCAAAAAATATAGGCATATATCTTATATTGTGACTTGATAATAACATTCTTCAGAAATCGGTTTCCATTCATGTCACATAAAGGCAAAACCATAAAGGTGTATAAAGAGAAAGACAAAATGAAAATCACCTTTACTACATACATATCGAAGTAAACATTACATCATAATGAACATAAGAATGGTTTTATCCATTAGGTTGTGGACAGCATCTGATGGTTTTCATACAGGCATACATTTTGCTCATGTTTGCTAAAATCAGAAAAAAATGAAAGCAGAGACAAGAGACAGACAAACGCAAAATAACGTATAAGGGGCATACCGTGCATGTTTACGTCATGACTGAAGGTCATACTTTTTTCGGGAACGTTAAACGTCAATGCATACATAACACTCATCTCTTATCTTATGTCTGTAACTATCATGCTTTTTGCATCGTTGCGGCCTGTGAAGAACAAAAGGTACAAGTAGGCAAAGATCAGGAAAAGGCGCAATCAGAAAAAGATTCCCACTCCAAAAACCGAGGTGGGAAAAAACCAAACTAATATTTAGGTTCTTATACCATAAACATATCGTAAGCTGAATGAGCAGCTATTTTCCCGATAGGTGGCCACTCAGTTACCTTAACTTAACTAAAACTATGAAAAACACACATAAGGCGCCAACAGCACAAAAAAAAATTAAACACCAAGACACAAAACAAAAAGAACCACCACATAAGTATCGCCTTGGAACGATCAGTAACACAAAGTTACTGGCGGGCTTAAACCGGTTTTACAGGCGCCTAACCTCACCCTCAGCTTCTGCAGTGGATCATAACATTTAGTTAGTTCTTCGGTCCTCGTGGTGAATCTCTAACTCATATTACAAGTCATCTCACAAGTCAATGAATCATCAAGAACAAACATATAAATCAAGATAAACATCCTGATGAATCAAAACTCAGGACTATGCAGTACATGCTCTTACCCAACATGCCAGGATCAGTGCATGTGCACCGTAGTGTCTGTGCTAAATTAAGGAAACTTTCAGAAACTTGCACTTCTGGTAGGTGTGACACACTACAGTGAAGACAGCTCCAAGGATAGGTTTGTCTGTATTGGGTTTTCAAGTTCTTTTCACTTGATAATCTTGTTAATCCCATAAGAAGATAATATGAGTTGACACTTTCTCTCTTTTTCTTTTGTCGTTTTGTCGTGAGTATCTGAATCAAATAATTTTAAAATTGATGCTTAATTTCACAGTCGGTTATCCGCCAAGAAAAACAGAAGCATTTAGGTTAAGGGTTCATAATCACGCAAGTACTCGCATGTTGAGCATGGATAATGAGGTTGAACACGAAAAGGGTTTCCTTGACATTTGCTTAACTCGTATAAGTCTGGTGTCCTTTTTGTAGGACATAGGCAAACAGCATAGACCCGGATATGACGCCGCAGAATGCGGCGTCCCACCTGGGGTTATTCTGTTTGCTTAGAGGAATTTCATCGAAAAATGGAATAAGATTTGTAAATCCTAGCTGAAGCCCCTAAAATGAACCAAATGGTAATGATGGGAAAAGCCATTCGTCAAATATTGGTTAAACAAACGAAACTATGGATCACCTGGAGTACTTAGGTACTAATACTTAAAACCTTAGCCGAGCTAGCAGCTATTTCCCAATAGACGGTCACTCAGTTTCCCAAACTTAAATTAAATATGAAAACGTACATAAGTAAAGTTTGTTGTGTGGATTTATGTCCCAATCATTAATGTTTCAATCATTATATCGGTACGGGTCATTGCTTTCTGAATATAAACTTGCTTAAGGGCACAAGTCGGCACCAGCAAAGTTCGAACGCCCAACCGTTCGATCTAAACTATGTCTGTAAAGCCTTTTACTTGGCCATAACGCTCAAATTTTGAATTTGCAAACACAGTAACTGTTACTCTTAGTATAATCGGAAAAAGCGGTCTTTCCAGAGTAACTAAGGTCACAAAGGTCTTTCAATACTCTTAATCCACTTGCAGAATCGCTGTGAAATAGTAACAGAAACATCAAAGAATACACCAGGAGTTCATCAAACAGTGTGAAGTCGCAGACGGTCAGAAATTGACTGCGTGATTTTGTAACTCGTAAATGACAATTATCCTGACTTAAATGTATAATCGCTTTGCCGTACATGTGTACGCACATATACGTTGTGATGCAATTCAAGAACATACGCATACACCCCAATAATGGCTTAACAAAATGAGAGTCGATATTAAGAATATTTAATGGTCTGGATCAAAAGTGAATTTAAATGTTCATGTATGTGTACGTTTCTTTTTCGTTGCCGTATGTATAAAACAAAGAAGGAGAACACGTATAGTTACAAAAATAATGTACCGAACATGTCACAAATCTTATACAAACAAATAAAGTATATAAAATAAACATCGTACGGATTTTCGAAAGCAAAACAAAGGCAACGAATGAAGTTTTTTTTTTTTTTTTTTTTTTCAAAGAAGCCGAGAAAACGTTTTTCATTACTAGATATACTTAGGATATTATGTTCTGGGACAGCCATTATTATGTATAACAAAATATTTTTATAAAGTAAAATCTAGATGCAGAGTAAATAATCATGATTCCATTACGCACTGAAAGAATATGCCCGTTGGCAACGTGTAGCACTGGCGTTGTAAGTATGTTTTACGCCCACGGAACTTGAAATCAGCTCTGTTTTCAGTCTAGGAAAGCTATGAAATTTCAAAACCACTGATGAGAAATAATTTTCGAGACATCAGTACTAATCATCCTACCAGACGCTTAAAGTGACTGTTAGAAACGTGAAACAAGAAACATCCATTATTGGGGCTACGTGAGCTATTACTAGATGAGTTTCAGTTGAGGATGTTTTCATTTCGAAATTGTACCACTCCCGATAATAGGAAACGAGGAATAATAAGAATAAAGATTGAAAAAATGACACGCCTATAGAATAGTTCGATCTTTGTATTCCTACAGTGGAACTGGTTTACACCGGGGTCCAACTGGTGTTTTTCTTTTGCTCCGGAGTAAGTAAATTATTCGGCGCCCAGGTAGGGATCTCCATCGTCGGGCAATTTACTCAATCTGTGATTCCTCGTTTTTGATTCATTAGGATGTTTATCATGATTTATTTGTTTGATCTTGATAATTCATTGACTAGTTAGAGATTCACCACGAGGATCGAAGAACTAACTAAATGTTATGAGCCACTGCAGAAGCTGAGGGTGAGGTTATGGCCATATAAAATCGATTTAAGCCGGCCAGTAATTTTATATTACTGATCGTTCAAAGGCGATACTTCTGGTAGTGGTTGTTTTTGTTTTATGTCTTGGTGTTTAAAACATTTGTGCTGTTGGCGCCTTATATGTATGTTTTCATATTTTTAATTAAGTTTGGGTAACTGAGCGGCCACCTGATGGGAAAATAGCTACTTATTCGGCTTACGATATGTTTTCGTGGTACAAGTACCTGATTGTTAATTTAGTTTTTTTCCACCTCGGGTTTTGGAGTGGGAATCTTTTGCTGATTGCGCCTTTTCCTGATCTCTGCCTCCTTGTACCTTTTTTATATTACAACAACAACAACGACGAAAACAATCACAATAATAATAATAATAATAATAATAATTATAATAATTATAATAATAACGATAGAATACTGTGTAAACTAAACTGCGACTGCCACATTTTTTATCCACAGAATAACAAGTTGCAATATGTTCGTGAACAGTAATTACGCACCAAAAACAGACATATAAGCATGTGTGTGAGAAAACCAACAGTTTGGGGTCCGACCAGGTCCGACACAAACCAGGCTGTACAGTCACAGATTGAAGATGATTAGACGCCGGAAATGTTGGATTTAGAAAGAAGAGGAATTGTACTATCCGTGTTGCGAAAACAAAAGTGCTAATCAGTTTCGCAGTTACTGCGACGAAGGCACTGATCAGCTTCGAAGCTGATCTGCTGCTTTGTTTTTGCCTATGCAGATTGATGAATTTCCCAAGCGGCGGCTCATATCAAAAGAAAAGTAGATTACAATGATTCTTACGAATATGAAAATTCGTAACTAAGCTTGAAAACATCCCACGTCCCTGATGGGATTCGAACCCGGACCGCCGGGGTAGAAATCCAATGCTCTAACCACTGAGCCAAAGAGTCGACTCCCTGACGCAGTATGTCAGAGATTGTACTTGTATGTTACATTGTATCGAATAGTTATGCTATTTATACAAGCTACGCATCATAGATAATCTCGAATGAATGAGTGGTGCGATGGGACATAACACACCCCCATTTCGAGAAAGTAATCATTTATGATTACGATAATGTCATTATAATGACTAAATGACTCAAATGGTCCATTCCGGACGAGCCCCCATCTTACGAGTATGAAAATTCGTAACTAAGAAATGATGCATAGCTTGAAAAAATCCCACGTCCCTGATCATCATAGATAATCTCGAATGAATGATTGGTGCGATGGGACATAACAATGATATACCCTGACTTAATGCTGGGTTATATTTGTGCGACATTCTTTTAGCCGCGTCTTCGTACTTGCTCCACTGCTTCCTTATAATTTCATATCATCCCAGGGGGCACATGACGTCGAAATGACGTCATATCAACGTCAATGCGACGTCATGACGTCGCATCGACGTCGATATGACGTCATTCTGAAGTCATGTGCCTGCTGGAATTATATGATTGTCTATCGCCAGTCGACATTGTCATACTCTCAATAGTGCCATAATAGCCTGTTTCAGAGTGACGGACTAATGGTATGCGATTATACGAGGTTGGGTCAGGAAATTCTGTCATAGGTGATATATTACGATAAAAAGACATGATAGGTTGCTGAAATATACACTGTTAGAAAGGGCAACATTTCTCCTTTATAATGATACCAAACCCATGCCCAAAAGAAATAAATAGTTTAATAGTTTAATGAGGCTTTCAATTCCACATCTAGGTACCTCGATGATCTTTTGAACATTGACAACCCTTATTTTGAAGGTATGGTCAATCAAATTTATCCACCTGAACTACAGTTGAACAAAGCCAATATCTCAGATACCGAAGCCCCCTTTTTAGATCTACATCTTTCTGTTGCAAATGGATTTGTTTCTTCTAAAATTAATGATAAGCGCTATGACTTTGATTTTGATATAGTAAATTTTCCTTTTCTGGATGGTGACGTTCCTCGTCGTGCTTCTTATGGTGTATACATTTCGCAACTTATTAGGTTTGCTAGAGTCTGCAATCATGTAACAGACTTCAACGCTCGAAATAAATCTTTAACGGCAAAACTTCTCCAACAGGGCTATCGGTATCATAAACTTCGAAAAACATTTTCTAAATTTTATCGTAGACACTATGAATTGATTTCCAAATTAATGTTGGGTTAAAGACGCTTTTAAGTGAGGGCCTTTCGGAACCTGAATTTTATGGTGACTTGGTTTACAAATTTAAGAAACTTATAGGAATTAATGATTTTTCTTTTCAATTCAGAAAAATCATAACACGTTACAGACGTATAGGTTATAAATTGAATGTTATGCGACAGTCTGCATGCTTAGTTTTTAACCCATTCATGGTTGATAACTATGCTGCCTTCTTTAATTGCACGCCGGTGGGTCGGGCGTCAGACTCTATGATGGCCCCGACTTAAAGCTATTCATTTTAGTTGGTTGGGGCCGGAGCTTCTTGTCTGTTGCTTGGCCCACTGGGGCCAACTGGTGTTTTTCTTTTGCTCCGGAGTTAGTAGGTTATTCGGCGTCCAGGGATCTCTATCGACGGGCAGCTTACTCAATCTGTGAGTCCTGGGTTTTGATTCATCAGGATGTTTATCTTGATTTATATGTTTGTTCTTGATGATTCATTGACTAGTTAGAGATTCATCACGAGGACCGAAGAACTAACTAAATGTTATGAACCACCGCAGAAGCTGAGGGTGAGGTTAGGCGCCTGTAAAACCGGTTTAAGCCCGCCAGTAACTTTGTGTTACTGATCGTTCCAAGGCGATACTTCTGTGGTGGTTCTTTTTGTTTTATGTCTTGGTGTTTAAAAAAATTTGTGCTATTGGCGCCTTATTTGTGTTGTCATAATTTTAGTTAAGTTAAGGTAACTGAGTGGCCACCTATTGGGAAAATAGCTGCTCATTCGGCTTACGATATGTTTAATGGTATAAGTACCTGATTGTTAGTTTGTTTTTTTCCCACCTCGGTTTTTTGAGTAGGAAATTTTTTCTGATTGCGCCTTTTCCTGATCTTTGCCTACATGTACCTTTTTAAATTATGCGTCTTGAAAGACAAGTGGGGTAAACCACTGGCATGTTTTCTTGAAATTGTGAACCTTGTATTGTGTCGTTCATGTGTTGTATACTTATAACTACTGGTCAAATTTTCTTCAAATTTTCTGTGATAAATTTTGTTATATATAGAAAAGCAATCCGGCAGAAATGAACGTCACGAGTGCGCTACTGACTGTATAATGAAGCTATAAAGATGACGTCATTGGAATATGTACCCCTGTAACTGTTCAATACCACTGTGTCTTTACAATTGCTGGCATTATTATGATTTCACTTCAGAGCAGACTAAGATGTTACAGTTAAATGGTTAAATGCATTTAAAGCCTAGATGTCATTTTTTTCTTTGAAATTAAACTGCAGTTTGAAAAAATGCCAGGACAGGCCGATTTCAACATTTCGTTATGCTATAAAACAATTTAATTAAGTTGGAGAAGTTTGAGTTTTGCAGGATATAATCACTCATATTCGAAAAATATATAGCACTTATGACTTCTTTTCGAAGTCATTTTAACTGTATATTTTTGCATTGTTTTCTTTAAACCATGCCAGTGTCAGGGCGTCACCTTTTTTAGAAGTGAGTTTTTTACATTTCATTCATGAAGAGCCACAAAATGTTTTATCACAGGTAATAGCTAAAGAAATAGTTTTCCAGATGTTGCTATTTTAAAAAAAGTTTGCAATGACAGATACCGAAGATACCGAGAAATATATAGAGTGACAAAACTTTTTGACCGATCCTCGTATTCTCGATATATTAGATGCTTCATTCGGCTTACGATATTTTTCATGGTATAAGTACCTGATTGTTAGTTTGTTTTTTTTCCCACCTCGGTTTTTGGAGTGGGAATCTTTTTCTGATTGCGCCTTTTCCTGATCTTTGCCTACTTGTACCTTCAATAATTTGCTGCTGAAGTGGCTTATACCTTATGATTGATTCAGTAAAATTATCCGTTAATACAACAGCTTAAGGTTCTGTGTCTGGCACGAGTCTCTTTTTTCCATTTCAAGGCCGTTTATGTTTATGTTTGTGTCGATGGATCAGTTTGACTAGACGGTGTCGTTCTTTCTCAACATTTTTGTGACAGAAGCTGTCTTTTTTCTGTCTTCGGTATTTCTGTCTTATATCAACCTTTTCCTAACGTAACCTTTCCCTGTCTTTAAAACAACTGATACCACATACAGTATAACCGCCAATTTATCAACACCATGCCATGGAATGACAACCGACCTATCGGATCTGAAATATTTATGCAGTTTTATGTGGTGGTTCTTTTTGTTTTATATTTTGGTGTTTAAATATTTTTGTGCTGTTGGCGCCTTATGTATGTATTTTTAGCTAAGTTTAGGTAACTGAGTGACCACCTATGGGGAAAATAGCTGCTCATTCGGCTTATGGTTTAAGTACCTAATTGTTAATTTAGTTTTTTCCCACCTCGGTTTTTGGAGTTGTAATCTTTTTCTGATCGTTCCTTTTCCTGGTCGATTGATGTCCTTTTTTCAAATACATGTAGATGCGAGAATGCAAAACTTATAGTGCATATCGTCATTTAATGCCGATACAGAGTCATTGAAGTGTTTGAATGTGTTTCTATATCAGTGAACATAGCATGCATACTAACATTACAAAACAGGAAATTCTTAATCAACTTGTCTTTTGATCATTTCTAAATCGACGCCATTAAGCATATGGTGTTGCAGGTTGTCTTCTCAAACAGTTGCATCAATTGTTCTTTGTTCTTTGTATTGGAACGAAACATGGATTTTGATTTGGTTCTGATTTCAACCAATCTTTTGAAGTGATTGAATAATTTACGATACACGACATGACATTACGATACACGACATGACATTTAGCTAAAGTCATCTTCTCGGTTTGTGGAATGGGAATTTCTTTCTGATTGCGCCATTTCCTGATCATTGCCTACTTTTACCTTTTTGCATCATTATGTTTTGTGCTTGTATATTTCTCATTTTTCTTATGATCATTAATGCTCGGTAATGTCAATTTACGTATCACATAGACTTATATCGTTACATGTATATATGCTATAACTGCTACCAGCATACACCCACATGTATCAGTCCGCATATGTTTCTTTTGTTCGTTTTAAGTTTCTTCATGTTCAATGTTCAGTGATATCAGTTAACTTATAGCATTGACTTTCAGCGAAAGGAAAAGATGAGTCCAATGCGATATTTTCTTTCAGCATGCACCTACATACCATATACTGGTCTACTTATGAATAGTTCTTTTGTTAGTTGCACTGTTCTTTTTTTCAATGTTCGGTGCTGTCATTTTACTTATGGCCTATGGTCTGACTCGTATATAAAGGGTCAGCTATAATTGTTATGTCAGCAAACGCCTACATATATCGGTCTGCTTATATTTCTTTGTTTCATGGAGATACCCCGGGACAAGGAATTCTTGTCTGTTGCTTGGCCCATAAGGGTTCAACTGGGGTTTTTCTTTGCTCCGGATTTTCAGTAAGTTATTGGGCGCCCAGGGATCTCCATCGTCTGGCAGCTTACTGAATCTGTGAGTCCTCGCTTGTGATTCATAATGGTGGTTATCATGATTTATTTGTTTGTCCTTGATGGTGATTCATTGACTAGTTAGAGATTCACCACGAGTACGGACCAACTAACTCAATGTTGTGAACCACTGCAGAAGCTGAGGGTAAGGTAAGGTACCTGTAAAATCGATTTAAGCTCGCCAGTATTTTTATATTACTGATCGTTCCAAGGCGATACTTCTTTTGTGGTTCTTTTTGTTTTATCCCTTGGTGTTAAAGGTTTTTGTGCTATTTGCGCCTTATGCATGTTTTCTTTTTTTAGTTGATAGTCCGGCAGAAAACAAATTTGACCTGGAATTGAGTTCTAAAGTTTTTTTATTTACTGAATCATGTTCAGTAGACATTGCCTTTGAAGAATCTGAATGATGCCACCTTGGCATCATTGAGCATTTTTGTATTTTCAAGATGGCGTTTAAGATGGCGGCCAGAATATAAAATATTCTTTAATACGGGGCTCTGATTGTTTTTATCTGGTAAAACTGTGGTTATTTCAGTGCCAAATGATGAATAGGTATCAGATTTGTGTAGGTATGTACATTCTATCACAGTTTTTCAAGATAGGATACAAGATGGCTGTCAACTTTCTTATAAAACACTGTATAGATGAAATAAGTCAAGGTTTTTCATGTTTTTGGTTTTACTTCAAGTTTGTTTTGATTCATACAATTAGCACTTTAACTTTCAGAACCATTGCTCAAGCTAGTTTGCCTTATCAAGATGCAGTGATTATCATATTTAGAATGGCATTCAAGAAGGCAGCCATGATTTCTTGCGCACAACGAATTTGACCTAGAATTGAGTTTTAACATTTTCCCGCACTGAATACACTTAGCACTTAAAAGTCATTACTCTAGACATTTTGCCTTATAACAATAGGACAATAGAGCAAGTTGTATTTTAATATTGTGTATTTTAGGATGGTGGAAGGATGGGTGAAAAGATAGCGAGTGTTGATAAAGATCTCGAACTAGGTACAAAAACAGTGAAACGGTTTGAAAGCAAATAACACAAGCTTTAATGAGGAAACGTTTAAGATGTAGAAACTCAAGCAGCAGTATAAATGATCTTACAGTTGGTAATAATGAAGCAGTAGCTACCATCTTAATTAACACTAGAGTGATTGGACAACAGGCAAGGTCATATGACATAGGCATAAACACATTAGCACATGAGTTTGCACTAGAGACAACCTCGATATTTGCAGATACATATACAGGTGATATTCAAAGCAAGACGAAGAAAATATCACAAACAAAAGTATATGTGGGTCAAATAAAAAGAAAATCATTTGTTCCATATCAGATGACTCGATCTGTCATTTTATATACTGGTCTATTAATGATCTGTCAAAGTACAATGTGGACAATTTCCAAAGTAACCCAAAAGCGAATGATGTTTACCTGGTATTTGGTAGATAAAATTTCAGCACAACAATGTCACAAGACATGCAATTATTGTTCGCACAAAGTGTTGTACAGACAGTGATAGAAAACCAACAGTAGCTGATTAAACTTATTAGTAAATTAGTGTAGCAGACAATCAGAATTCTAAGTTGATAGTTTAAAAGGGAGATGACATGTACTTTCAGAAGTTGGCAAGGGTATTGTCATTGAAAGAAATGATATGAAAAGCACACATGAAGAAGGGGGCACCCGTGTGCAGCAAATGGTGTTGGCAGCACTTGAAAATCTGATAAGGATTTCAGCCACCATAGATGTCACAGATGCATTTGTACTGTTATGTTTTCAGTACCTGACTCACATGCTAAGCATTGTTGTGGTAAAGTCATCACCAGTGAAAGAGAGGTATGCCATGATTGATGTAGAGAAACAATAGGGAATAAATAAAGCTATTGATCCTTACCTGATTTAATTTAGTATTCATGCCCTTTCGGGATGCGACACAGTCAGCTATTGTTATGTCATTGGTAATGGCATTGTGATCAAGGTATTGCAGGATGGTTATTTACTTCCAATAATGGGTGACACTGATGTCACATTATCTTTTATGGTTCAAAAGTAAGCCATGTCTTTCTACGTGCTGCGATCGCTGCTGAACAGGACTTGGTTGTACAATCTTCGTTCTTGCCAAGACAACAATGTATGCATAAATGAACAGACAGTTGTGTTTTAAAAAATGTTTACATGCGATTTTAACATTTATCTTTCATACCATTATGTTGGTCTAAACAATCATTATAATGGCTAGTTTTACCATTTTTCTTCTTCATGACTGGAAGACACATAATGGTGTTTTACATTGTGTAAAATTGTATTTTGTAAGATACATATTTGTTTGGTTTGCTTGTATTGTGGTTTAACAATCCATTAAATAAATAATTAGTCAGGTTGAGATGGAGCTTATATTTCTTTGGTAGAACCAGTACTATTATAACCAACACCATGGAAAGGTTAACATGGCATGCACAACTCTGTGGTGACGGGCTCAAACACCAACCTCTCAATTCAGAGTATGGGCTACAGTTGTCGTCTTACAAACCTTTGTGATTCTTGCGTAGCTTAATATATATAGGCCAAGATCTGACAAGAGGGGTCTTATGTCCTTAAAATTCAAAATTAATATATATAAATAACGATGTGAAAGACCAGGTTTAGCTGAGTATTTCTTGAAAGTTTGAAGAGATTATCTGCATAAATACGTGGCTTGTCCCAAAAGTCCCGTTACAAATGCTTTTTATTCTGAACACATAACAGGAACCAATCAAAGTTTCTCATGCAGAATTATTGGCCATAGTGGAACTTATTTTACTGTACAACATGTCACTCACATCAATGACCTCACTGCTACAGTTACGTAACATGACGCCATAAAAATATTGATGGCGTTTTGACATTGATGATGTTAACGTCTTTATACCATTGTACTGAAAAGAATCTATGATTGAAATTCTCAAACTTCTATGAGTTACTTGAAATTCAACACCTACAGTATACCACTGTTCAGATTATGAAATAGGCACAAATTCACACACAATTTGATAAAATATGTACAACAAAGAGCGTACCTTTTTTAAAAATGAGGGTATTCCTTATGGCGCAACGATTGCTATGGCAATATGCGTGATACTAATATCTTTGTTTCATAAGATATTATATGTGTCTTGGATTGTTTTACAATATCAAAGCAGTTTGGCATAAATATCAGAGCACGCCAAATATTTCAAATTTATTTGGTTTTTAAATTTTAATTGCATACAATGTACTTTACTGCCCAGACCTCTTTTGTCTGATCCGCGCTCATATATGAGCTACTACTTGGCAAAATTTATGAAAACACCTAAGCTCTTAGCACTGGATGGATTATGGCCAAAATTAGACTGGTCTGACATGATACACAAAATGATATGCCTTACACAAAATGTTTACATTAGCACAACATCTCAAATGTGAACAGGTAAAATTGTGTTTTTGTGCTGCTATCATGGCCGCCATCTTGGATGCCATCTTAGTTTCTTAAAGCTACAAAAAATGCTATGACTTGTTATGAACTGTTATGTTTCATAACTTCTTAATCCATGTCGTACTCAAGAGTAAACCAATAAATCAAATCATAGATTTGTCCCATATATGTAAAAATATTGATTTTTGCTATTTCTGGCTTCCATTTTGGACACTATCTTGAATATATCAAAATACTCACTGATGCCAAAGTGGCATCACTTGGATTCTTCAAGGGCTAGGTCTGCTTAACAAGATTCAGTAAAGAAAAACACTTTAGAACTTAATTCCAGGTCCTCTCAGATGCAAAATATTGATTTTTGCTATTTGTGGCTTCAATCTTGGACACCATCTTGAATATATCAAAACGCTCAATGATGCCAAAGTGGCATCACTTGGATTCTTCAAGGGCAAGGTCTGCTAAACAAGATTCAGTAAAGAAAAAAACTTTAGAACTCGATTCCAGGTCCTCTCTGAATTCAGCTCTTTTCTACCGGACTATGAGTTTAGGTAACTGAGTGGCCACCTGTTGGGAAGATAGCTGCTCGTTCGGCTTACGGTGTTTCAAGGTATAAGTGACTGTTTGTTAATTTAGTTTATTTCCCACCTCGGTTTTTGGAGAGGGATTCTCTTTCAGATTGCGCTTTTTCCTGATCTACTTCTTCTTTGATATGAACAAGTTTCAATCGCTTTATGCATTAAAACCTAGAAAAACATAGGCATCCATGATAATCCCGTAAGAAAATAATAATGAGTAGACAGTTTCTCTTTTTGTTTGTTTTGTCGTTTTGTCGTGAGTTTCTGAAATGCAGATGCAGATAATTTCAAGATTGATGCTTAAGTTCACAGTCGTTTATCCGCCAAGCAAAACAGAACCATTAAGGTTAAGACATCATAATCACGCAAGTACTCATACATTTTCCATGGATAATGTGGTTAGACACGAACTCAGTATCCTAGGTCTTTTGCTTGAATTAAAGAAACTTTGGAGGACTGTCACTGAAGCAATTTGGAGAATAAAGGGATGACGAATAATAAATCAAATGAATCAACATAGAGAAAAGATCGTTTGTTTTGTGATTATACGTCCCTGGCCGTCATTAATGTTTCAATTTTATTTCGGGACGGGTCAATGCTTTCTGAGTATAAATTTGGACACAGGTCGTCGCCAGCAATGTTCGACCACCCGACCTTTCGACCCAGAGTAGGTGTGTAAAGCTTATATTTTACTTGGCCATAATGCTCAAATGTTTAATTAGCAATCACAGTAAATGTTGTTCTTAGTTAAATCTTTCCAGAGTAACGGCGGTCAAAAGGGCCTTTAAATACACTTAATCCACTTGCAGATGATCGCTCTGAAATAGTTCCAGAAACAAAAGAGAATACGCCAGGTATTCATCACCAGTATAAAGTTAAGAAATTGACTGAGCGAGTTTGTAACTCGTATATGGCACTTATTGTGACGCATAATCGCTTTGACATACATGTGTACAGTGTACAAATAAGTTTTGATGCAATTCAAGAACATCTGATAAACGCATATATCCCATAAATCATTAAATGAAATGAGTCGATTTTAATGGCCTGGATTAAAATAATATATGTGTGTATGTTTCTTTTTCGCTTCCGTTTATATAAAACAAAAGGAGAACACTCAAACGCAAAATTGATGTACCGAAAATGTGTCACGTCTTATACTTACAATTAAAGTAAACACGCTATATGTACGGATTTTGTTTTTGTTTTAGAAACGAACGGAGAAAACGTTTTTCATTAATAGATAAACAATTTATTATTACGTCCTGCGAGAGCCGTAATTGTATTTAACAAAATGCTGTTGTAAAATAAAATCTTGACGCAGAGTTAATAATCAGGAAAATTGCATTACATGTTCGAAACATATACCCGATGGCCCAACCAATGGTACTGACATTCTTAAGTGTGTTTTATGCCCGCTGCAGACACACTTTTACCTCTGTTGTCTGGTATACGAAAGATGTGAAATCTCAAAGTCACTAATGGGTTATTATTTTCGGGACATGAGTACTTTTGCTACCAGACGCTTAAATTGATTGTTAGAAACATGCATTCATTGGGGCTACGTGAGCTATTTCTAGATGAGGTTTTGTTTAAGATTGTTTCATTATGCTGCTGTACACTTGTGGAAAATGGAGAATGTATTTTATTGAATGTATATTACTGCAAACGATTTTAAAAGGAATGTATTAATGATTGGAAAGCAATTTTATTACTCAGGCAATCCGTGCACGCGCGCTGTTAATACATGGATTTTATTAATGCTCATTACAGGGCCCCGCGTGAAAACTTGGAAAATGGAGCGGGAAGAAATACAGTAATATTATTTTGCAAATTGCAACAGATACAGGATAGTCTATACATAGACTGATATAAATGATTCTTGCACACCAGATAGAGAAATCCTACGTTTTACCCCATGTGAGAAAATTGCATCTCACCCAGGTGTTCTCACCCAGGCTAAAACAATATAAGTCCGCTTCTATTCTATTCATTTTTTTGGAACTACTTTCGCACTACTTTCATTTTGTAAACAATATACATGCGCCAGCTGTCAAAATTTCTACCGCAAAATAAAATTCAATACAACAGAGAAAATCAAATAAATAGGTTTATTTCCTATGAAAAATTAACAAAAACATCTTGAAGATTTAAGAATGTACCAAAGATACTGTCGGCAGTGCTCAATATGAATTGATTTTAAGCAAAAAATCTGCTTTCTCTTTCATCACAATCGTCGTCTGCTAAGCCTGCCATAAGACTAGTGTTTCCCCTAGCCAATTTTAACGCAGCGCCATGCCCCTTTTTGCCCAGCGCCATGCCGTTTTTGGTAGCGCCATGCCATTTCCTATACAAAGAAAATGATGCCCTACATTTAAGTAAAAATTTCATCAAAATCGGACAAGAACTAACAAAGTTATGCATGTTTGAATATTGACTTCTTTCTGCAAATTTTAGGCAAAAAATATTGTTAACTGGACTAACGCTGCTTGTTGATAGCAAAATCCTTTACTCCCTTTGTTTTTCGTAATTAAAGAACTCAATTTAGAAGCCCTAACAATGTTCTGATACCCAATTAAGCAATTTAAGTGTGAAAATTTGCCATGATCACAGTCACAAGTCCTGATCAAAGTCATTTGTCAGTGAGTGTGTATTTGAACATTGCACTGGAGTAATTCTGGATTACTCTCTGTTCGACATTTCTCAGAAACTGGTTTTTCATTGATTCCTGTTATTATAAGGATCTATCACATGTTTGGTACGGATTTTAAAGAGCTACCACACATAGAAAAATCCGTCCCAAGGGTCACTGTCTGGCATCACGAGGCTCCGCCGAGTGATGCCAGACAGTGTACCCGAGGATTTTCTATCCACACCCGACACCCGTGGTAGATGCTTTTCCTGGCAAAACTTCCAATTTTCAAGCATTAAAAGAACAAAAACATCGCTCATCCACATTGTTGATGTCCACGTTTTGAAAGTTTGACATCATTTTAATGATTTATAATGATGAGATGACTTTGGCTGGCAATGACGTTATGTCACTTCCATTACAACCAATATATTCATCAGTGTTTGTTGTTTTCTTACCCTGGGTGAGAACACCTGGGTTAGATGAAATTTCTAACGGTAAACCCAGGTAAAAATCTAAGAATTCTCGATCCGATGTGCAACTTCTTGCATGTATTTCTTATCAATCTAAAATTGCCCACCAAGAACTGTTTTTTGATGAAGAAATTTTATTTTGCCGACTGATTTTCAAAATTTTATGGCAAATTTTACCACTAATGGACTTCTAAATGCTGGAAAAGAAGAGATTGCCTGAAAACGATTAATATCTACAGTATGCAATATTGTGTAAAAAAGTTTCTGAGAGATGTCGAATGGAGAGTAGTTACATTTTTTTTTTTTCAAATAAAAAAGGATATTTAAAGCAAATGGTGAATGTGGCATTATTACTTAAAAAATTTAAAGTGTGTCAAGAGAAAACAAAGCAAGAAGCATATTTAAAAAAAAATGACTGAATGTTTCTTATTCTTATATTGGTTACTTAATGTGGTGATACATGAACAAAATGTTTTTTTTTTTTTTTTTTTTTTTTTTTTTTTTTTAAAAAATAGTTCAAGAATCTGTAGGCACGTAAAAAGTGCCTTTTTGACCAGATAACTTGCGTTGAAATGTGCGCCTTTTATTATGGTTCAATGCGCTAAAAGTGCCCTTTTGGCTGACCAGCATAATGCCCTTGTTGAGAGCTAGGGGAAACACTATTTAGTGACATAAGACAAATTTTATTATTTAAAATAAAATTAATGGAGGATCTTACGAGGGTGGTTCAGAAAGTTCTGTCATAGGTGTTATAACTTTGTTAATATACATGATAAGTTGCTGTATTATACCTTGATTGAAAGTAGTTGGGGAACCAAGGAGAGATTTTGGCTAACCCTTGCACCCGAAAATAATATGGCTGAATTTTATATGGTTGAAAAGGTTATTTTATGGGGTATCTGAAACCACTGTATAGAAATCACGATCGATTTGCATAACAACACAGCAGGCCTTTTTCTATGGTGGCCCATAAAGTACTTGTGAAAAATAAGATTGATAAACTATCGAATAACTTCCACCAGAATTAAGTAAATTGGCTAAGATTCGGCAGATATTATCACTAACATCTGTATCAGCATTCTTATCAAGGATAATTCTTTGCATGCAGTGGTTGTCGTTTCATAGACATTTCATTGATCGAGCCCAAATTTTGCCATTTTACCTTTACAATTATTTGCCTCTGAGTCCATCTAAAATGCATTTATTGCTCAAAAGCGCATTTTATGTGTATTTCTAAATATGTTTTAGTCAGTAATAGCAAAACAAATTCAGATTGATACGTCTTTGATGTTTTCCCACAAAAATGTTCAAAAAGACACTTTTTAACATAATTTTTGTGTCTTCCAAATTTGATGAGTTTGAACACCGTGCATCGCCAAAATGGTGTTTGTGAGTATTATATAAAATAACCACGTTCCCTTTTTTAACAAACCCTTGGCATGAATAGGGTGTCAAGTTGTGGAAAAATATCGTTTGTGTATTACACTTTTTATTTTTGCCGTTTCTTTACATGAAAAGTCAGAAAGAAGATAAAAAGAATTCAGTAAATTGTATCAATCTCTAAAACATCCTGCTTTGTCTTTTGTCTCTATATACTCAGAGGAAAAAGTTAAGTCAGTAGGACCTAAAGAAAATATGGGCTGCTTGTGCCTCCAGGCAAAGCTTATATATGTACATGTATATACTTATGACTGATCATCTGATCACTGGTTAAAATTTCAAACCAAACACTTGTTGGATGTAATGACAATCTCACTTTGGGTAAAAGTCCCAAAAATAGAGGCAACGTCCCAACATGACCTTAGCTGTTGACTTGGACGTAAACCATCAATTCAAACAAACGTACAACACATCCTGCTTTGTTTTTTCTCTATATACATAATATAATTCCTATCAACCTCAAGTGGCGTGACTGCAGTCGACATAATTTATAATATGGTCCTGAAGAAAATTTTAAACGTGTATCTTGACATGACGACGTCCTTCTCGGTTACGTGACCTGGACCATGTATAGACAAGTCTATCTTTCACAATAAGCCAAAGGACAACGGACGTACACCTTTTTTTTTTTTTGGTTTTTTATTATTCATTATACGGGTATGAGGCATTGACTAGTTTAAGCCCGCCAGTTGATCGTTTCAAGGCGACACTTCTGTGGTGGTTCTTAATTTTTATGCATTGGGTTTTAATTCTTGTGCTTTTATCACCTTACGTACATTTTCATATTTTTAGTTAAGCTTGGGTAACTGAGTGGCCGCCTTTTTGTCCACTCGGGTTACGATATGTTTTCTTAGTATAAGTACCTGATTGTTAATTTTGTTTTTTCCCATCTCGTTTTTTTTTTTTCTTGAGTTGGAATCTTTTTCTGATTGCGTCATTTCCTTATTATTGCCTATTATAAGCTTTCATATAAAATTTTGCTTTGATTGGTCAAGTGGTTTCGGAGAGAACTTTGTAAATGTGGACAGGCGCACGGACGGACGCCGGCTCGAGTACAATCTTATAAGCTCCCCAAGAGCCTTCGGCTCAGGTGAGCTAAAGTGGTGGACGACGACGGACGGACGACTGATGGGTGATCAAATGTTGGGTATTTGCTTATTCTATAAGCTCAACGTGTGAGCCGGACGGCTGATGTGAGCTATAAAACGTGAAAATACCTTGAAATAACAGCTCACTAAAGTCTGGATGACAAACGGCTGCCCATACCTTTAAATGCATTTTTCGTTCTCACAAAGTTCTGAGATGATAAGAGCATTGTAATAGGTTCAAAATTAGTGTACACTATTATACGCGTTCTCACATAGCGAGTGTGCATGAAATATATTTATTATAGACACACCAACGGCGTTCCATACAAAATGCACTGTTCTATCGAAATGCAATTCGCAGCGTATTTCTATACAGTGGATCCATATCAAGCACTGTTCAGGCTACCAATATACAAAAATTCAGCCATATCAAAGTCGGGTGCAATCTTTTCGTCATTTTGCAAGATACGCGATTTCGGTTCCCCAACTAAAGGGCTACATGTACATTTCTCCTTTATAATGATGCCAAAACAATGCACGAACAAAATAAATACTTCGAAATACATGCCTTGAAAGACACCTGGGGTAAAACCACTGGCACGTTTTCTTGAATTTGTGAATATTATTGTGTGCGTTTCATGCGTTATATCTTTATAACTTCCGATCAAATTTTCTCCAACTTTACAGTTATAAGTAATAATATATTTAGAAAAGCAATGTGACAAAAAATGCCGTTATCGATGCTATGCTGACTTTATAATAAAGCAATGTATATGACGTCATTAAAATACGTACCCCTATAGCGTTTCTGGCACCGCTGCACCATTATATATGTTTGCTTTTTTATAAGTTTACTATAGAGCACACTAGGATGAAACAATAAAATGGTTAAATGCATTTTAAGCTCCCTGGACTACGTGTAGATGTCAATAAATGTCATTTGAATTTAAACTGTATTTTTAATGTATGTACAACAAGCCAATTTCAATATTTCAGTTTACTATAACTCAATTAAATTCTGCTGAATGATTTTGATTTTTGCAGGATATATTCATCTATCTTTCAAAAATATATTACATGGATTATATTTTTTCGAAGTCGATTTTCTTTAAATAATATTCACAAATTTAAGAAAACGTGCCAGTGGTTTACCCCTGGTGTCTTTCAAGGCGTCTATTTCGAAGTATTTATTTCTTTTCGTGCATTGTTTTGGCATCATTATATAGGAGAAATGTAGCCCTTTCAATCAAGGCATAATACAGCAACCTATTATGTCTATTAACAAAGTTATAACACCTATGACAAAACTTTCTGAACCCCCCTCGTACATATGTGGACATTTCATATGAAATTCATCAGGATAACAAGCCTTTATAATGAATACCCTGGGTAAACCCCACTTTATACATGCATACAGAAAAGTGAGATTTACAGGGGTACCCCTATACACTAACTTCCTTTATATTTCTGCTCCAAAACATACATTGTTTTTACTCGTTAGAACTGCCTCATCGAGGCGGTTCTAACGAGTAAAGTAAGTACCAACAATGTATATTTTGAGCAGATATAAGAAAAATATCTTTTTTTGCTGAAAATTTCGATGTATTTGAATACGATTTTTATGTAATGTTATGAAACTAGCCTTCGGCGAGTTTCATAAATTTCATATGAAATGACCACGAGTGTCAGATTCTGTTCATCATATGACCCTTAAAAACGTGTTTGATCAACTTTAAAATTGGTAAAAAAATTCAACAGAAAATGCATTGTTGACATGGACGTTGTCAAGATTTTATATATCCCGGCCAGTGTTTTTACAGATATAAGGTCTTATCAAAAATATAACAGCGATGTCATGTGATAAGTGAAGTTTTTAAATAAAATTTGTCTTATGTACATGTATTAGCAAAATCTGCTTTCTGTCATCAGAGTCATCATCTGCAGGATGCCAGCTGAATTTAAGGTTGGCGACGTAGTCTGCCTAGGCCATCATGGCGAGAAAGGCAAAATCATAGATATATATAGACCCTTAGGGACATATCCTATGTACAAAGTCCACATGATGACAAATGGGAGTGTAAAATCAGCAGCACACCACGAGTTGGTAAAGGGCCTTCCAGATGAAGATTTTCAAGACCTCTATGATGCGTTCCAAGTCCCGCGTCCAACACCTACGAGTACATTATGTCCACTTGAAATCCTCGACAACAGCAACGAGAGCAGCCAGAACAGTGTTGAATATGAAATTCCGGCAGGTCCGTTATCAATCTGTATATTTTTCTTTTGCAGTTTCTTGAACCAACATTAAAAATATTCTTGTTTCCCCTTACCCAACCATGCTTGAAAGGGAATTGGTCGGTGTCTAAAATTTTTATATCCATAACTGTGTAATAACATATAGAGGATCTTATACGAGTGGTCATTTCATATGAAATTTATTAAACGAGCCTTTGGCGAGTTTAATAAATTTCATATGAAATGACCACGAGTGTAAGATTCTTTTTATCATATGACTTTTAAAATAGGATTTTATCGCCTTCGAAGTGGACATATTTTCAATGAAAATTTACATTGTTGTTACGGACGTCGTCAATGACGTTACGTATTCCCGCAAAAGTGTTATTACACGTGTGGTCATACGATTTTTATGACATGACGTTATCCACTGGAAAACAGCGACGTCATATGATAAATCATGTTATAATGAGGTTGAGGGTGTAATGTCAAAAATTCAAAACAAAAGCTACTCGAAATCAGGATAACAAGTCTACATAATGAATACCCCTGTAAATTTTTTACCCTACTTTATACATGTATATTGAAAAGTATTGTTTACAGGGGCATTCAATATTTAAGCTAAGGGGATAGTTAGTTACCAATATGTTGAGTTGTCAAGTCAAAATGCCATGAAATATATATAGAACATTTTTATGGAAAAATGAGAGCAGATTTTTGAGAGACATTTGTCTTGGCAGAGCCTCATGATGCCAGACAGTGATCCCGAGGGACGGATTTCTCCAAACCGAACACCCGTGGTAGATCAATTTTCTTGCACTTTTTACAGTTTTCAAACGTTTTATAATTAATGAGAAATCGTTGCTCACACGCATTGTTGACGTTCGCCATTTTAATTAACGTTACTTCTAATGACGCGATGACATCGGATGGCAACGACGATGCCGCATCCAAGGAAGCTTGTGTCCTTAGCTACCCACTACCTAAATGCTATGACAGATTAAGGCCAGAGAATTTTAGAAGCCCACATCACGAAAACATGTCCGCGTAATGTATACCCCCCTGAAACCCACTTAAACTGGGGTATGCTGGGGTATAACTATTTTTCTTATTTTGCTCCAAAACATAGATTGTTGGTACTCGTTAGAACCGCCTCGGCGAGGCGGTTCTAACGTGTACCCACAATCAATGTTTTGAGCAAAAATAAGAAAAAATATCCAACATTTTCCAATGAAAATTTTCAATTTTTACAAATTACGAAAAAATCTGTATATTACATGGGCATGTTTCGTAATGAAATGATCCCTTCTATCTTGCCGTAAACACTGGCAATTTTACCTCACAGATTTTTATTATTAACCAATTCGTCAGTAAGGAAAGCTCTGTGCCAGAAACTACTTGAGGTCAATGTCCCTGACACACAGGCAATTCACATAACTGAATACAAAAATGCTGCATCATTAAATAATTATAGAAAGCTGAATAATCATCAGCAGGCCACACTGTCACACTTGCTGGCTAAATTCCAGTTTTGCTCTCATTTTTTCATAAAAAACAACTTTGCTACATTTGCAACCGATTTTGTTAAAGTCAGTTTTCTTGCTTTAGTCAGGTATGGGGAAAACAAAAAATATTTTTATTTTGGTCTGATAGATCTGTCAGAGCAGGATTTCATATTCTAATGTAGTTTTTATCCATGGATCTGAAATGAAGAATAATTTAAATGTTTAAAAACAATGGACGTGCAACACAAGGGCTCTAATTCAGGCTAATTGCATATGCAAAAAAGCGAAGGTTCAGGAGAGCCTGCATATCCATGCGGTCTCACCAGAACAGTCCTTTGATCTATGGACATAGTAAAAGCTCCACTAAGGGGCTGGGCATTCACACTTAAAGATTGCCCTTATGGAGGGCACTTAGGGCCTTTTGCATCAACTGATACACACAACAGAACACTCCTACTAGCCAAAACACAAGAAAGTACCCCTTATAGCACAGGTTGAGAAGCAAGCTTGCTTTAAGCCTGCACATATGTGCATCCACATCAGAAACTAAAAGCTTCCGATTTTAGTAATTCTATTCATTTGTAGCAGTGACTGGTTTATTTGGTGCGTGTAATAAAATCTGTCCCAAGGGTCACTGTCTGGCATCACGAGGCTATGCCGAGTGATGCCAGACTGGACCCGAGGGACAGGTTATAAGAATCTAATAGGGGTGTTTGAAGTGTGTATTCAAATCCAACCCAAGGGTAAGTGTCTGGCATCACGAGGCTTTGCCGAGTGATCTCAGACTGTGATTCCGAGGGACGGATTGACATAATCATACTAATTTTTGCTTGTAAACATAATTACACGATTGATACATTCTTGGCACGCTTTTGAACCCCCTCATCTGGTGCTGAGGTGGTTCAAAAGCATATCCAGAACGTATGTATTATACTCTTAACTCCTCCAAACCATTAATACATAGAGGATCTTACACGAGTGGTCATTTCATATGAAATTTATTAAACGAGCCTTCGGCGAGTTTAATAAATTTCATATGAAATGACCACGAGTGTAAGATTCGTTTTTATCATATGACTTCTAAAATAGGTTTTTATCGCTTTTAAAGTGGACATATTTCCAATGAAAATTTACATTGTTGTTACGGACGTCGTCAATGACGTTACGTATTCCCGCAAAAGTGTTATTACACGTGTGGTCATACGATTTTTATGACATGACGTTATCCACTGGAAAACAGCGGCGTCATATGATAAATAGACATATGAATAGATAAACCTACCTGATTCTTCTTTTATTTTCTAGACATTGCAAGGTTGGACCGACAGACATCTAGACAGCCTGCCATCACTGTTCCGCAACCAGAAGCGACGGAATCTGCCACGCTGGAATTGACATGTGACACAGTACCTGATCCTCCACCTGTTTCAGCTTCAAGAACAACAGTCTCTGCAAATGACAAAAGATTCGCTCAAATTAATATGAATCCCCAACAATTTATCCAACTGAATGAGAACGAAAATACGAGAAGGAAGACACTTGGACACCAGAAACGTTTTGAGAGCTTTCTAGAAACAAAGCAAGAAGAAAGACAAATCCATAATATACCTCCAAGTCAACTCAACACTTACTTGTGTGAATTCATCCTAAGGGTTAGACAAAAGGACGGTAAGGATTATGAACCAACTTCGCTGAGATCAATAATTTCAAGTCTGGATCGATACCTAAAGAGACACAATTATTCAAGTACCATAATCAGAGGATCCGAGTTTAGAGAGACAATGGACGTATTGTCAAATAAAGGCAAAGAACTGAAGAAGAAAGGTCTAGGAAACAAAGCACATGCATCAGATGCTATAAATGACAGTATGATTGACAAGTTCTATGAGACGGGCCAACTGGGGACAGAAACCCCAACCAGTTTAGTGCAAACACTATGGCTAAACAACTGTCTCCATTTTGGCATGAGGTGTGGAGGAAGTGAGCACAGGCATGTAATTGTTATTGCATACTGTAACTCTTTCATAAATGATTCTACTTTTGTCATTCAAAAGTTACTTTTCAAAACCATTTCAGCTATGTCATAAGAAAACGTGTGAACAACTAAAATGTAGATCAGCCTGCACACAGATCTGTGTAGTATGTTCAGTAATTTTGATATTCATTTTCGAGATAGAATAATCAGCATCTCTAATTTCTATAATACACCTCAACCACTTTATAACACTATTGCTGGGGTCCAAGCCAATTTCCGTGTTACCTATCCAATCCATGTTATAACGAGAGTAAAATGTATAGACATATGGCAAAAATAGTTCAATAGGGGTCCAACATTGATCAGTGTTATATCCAAAACTGTGTTGTAATGAAGCGTGTTATAAAGAGGTCCGGGTGTATAAGGAAACTACCAATGTGCTCGGTGCGGATAGAAAAATCTGTCCCGAGGGTCACTGTCTGGCATCACGAGACTCTGCCGAGTGATGCCAGACAGTGATCCCAAGGGACGGATTTCTATACAATACGAACACCCGTGGTAGTTCACACCAAATCAGTAGGTAAAAAGACTTTCTTAATATACAAAAAGCAAAGATTCATACAAGCCTGCACATTCATGCCAAAACCATTCCTTTTTGCTCAAATAATATAAGGATCTACAACTTAAGAACTTATGCTCGGTGCGGAATGCGGATAGAAAAATCTGTCCCGAGGGTCACTGTCTGGCATCACGAGGCTATGCCTCGTGATGCCAGACAGTGATCCCGAGGGACGGATTTCTATATTCTCACCCAGGCAAAAACCTCAAAATTTCTGATCCAATGTGCAAGAATTATCTTTAAAACATATCTGAGCCAGAGCATGACATTTCCTACAATTTTCATGTGTGCGGCCAGCTAAGACAGAGATCAGTCTGCTCAAGTACATAGTCCATTTGGAGAGTTAACTTCCTGGTCAGTGGGTAGCTAAGGACACAAGCTCCCTTACAGCAGACAGTGAAGACTCAGATCATACTGTGTGGATGCGCAGGCTGATCTGAGTCTTTGCTGACCGCACAGGAAAATTGCTGGAAATGCCATGCTCTGGCTCAATTTCAAGGGGGTTGCAATGCATACTTGAAGACTCTAAAGGGCATTTTTCCTGCAGTGGGGCTCATGGTTTTACCTTTCTCTAAGCCAGGTCTTCTCTAAGCTAGGTCTCATTAAATTTCCGGTTTGTTTGTTTTTCAGGCAGTTGATGTGGGGGGACGTCCAGCTGGCATATGATGCAGATCTCAACCTCGAATACCTGGAATACAACGAGAGACAAACTAAGACTCGAACAGGAGCTGATACAAGCAATGTTTGGCCAGAGAAGCCGAGGATGTATGCAACGGGAACAGACAGATGTCCCATTGCTGCATATAAATGCTATGACGGATTAAGGCCAGAGAATTTTAGTAGTCCAAATGATCCCTTCTATCTTGCCGTAAACACTGTCAACAAAAATCCCAGTAAAACTGAAACATGGTTTCTCAGAGCACCGATAGGCAAGCACAAACTAAGCAACTTCATGCAAGCAATGGTGAAGGCGTCTGGCGTTTCAGAAAATGAGAACAAGAAGTTAACCAATTCTTCAGTAAGGAAAGCTCTATGCCAGAAACTACTCGAGGCCAACGTCCCTGACACACAAGCAATACACATAACAGGACACAAAAATGCAGCATCATTAAATAATTACAGAAAGCTGAATAATCATCAGCAGGCCACACTCTCACACTTATTGGCTAATTCCAGCAATCAACTAAGTCGACCTCTGCATCCATGGAAATGTCTCCAGCTGTAGCAAGGCCCGCCTCTACCTCTTCTGCAGTGTCTCTCAGTCAGTGTACGCAGAATAGACTCAGTAAAGAGGAGACCAAAAACACTGCCCAACCTGTGTTTTTCCCTGGAGCATTCATTACTGGTGGAACATTTAAAATAACAATACAGGCTGGGAGCAAGAGAAAGTATGCGATGTCGGAAAGTGAATCAGACTCTCAGTAATGTACTAGTAGTATGGCGGTACTCCAAGAGAGTAGGAACGTAGGGTCCCTGATCCTAAGACCATTGATTTTTTTTTGTTGTTCAATATAATGCTGCCCGAGGGTCACTGTCTGCCATTACGAGGCTCTGCCAAGTGATGCCAGACAGTGATCCCGAGGGATGTTCCATTGTTTTTTTCTGTAATACATGTTTAATGATTCGTGTTATATCCAATACAGTGTTGTTATGTACCTTGTTAAAAAAAGCTGTTGAGGTGTACAAGTATTATAGGGTTATTGCACTGATACCGGTGGATATCGTCCTAAGTTGGGATATCGAAGGACGCGAGCTTGAGAGCATCCATAGATATCCCAACCAGGGACGATATTCACCGATGTCAGTGCGATAACCCTTTTATTATATAGCTTTATATATAATACATGTCCATTTCAACCGGATAAATAGTTTTTTGAACTGAAAATACTTCTTTTTGTTGACCCGCGTGACACGTTTTCATGCGACGTTATTACTAGTTTACGTCATCAAAACAGACGTCATGTAATGGCAAAATGCGAAGGTATCCGAGTAAGCGTGCAATATTGAGTAAGTGTGCCAATATCGTGTGATATCGGCTCTTTTGTTCCTGGGCTGTTATCACACAATTTTAATCACTCAAATTTAAAGCTATAGATAATAAATCAGTTTCCTGTTTAGTGTTTACCTTTTAATTTCCAGCTTGTGTTGAATCATTTTACTGCAAAGACTTCTGTTGGGCAAGAGCAATCTGTCCATCTTTTGATACATTCATTCACAAACTGAAAACTGTAGGTGTTGCGCTGTTCTTGTGTCCTGTTGAGGAAAACAATACATTCTTTTTAATCTCTTTCTTTCAGAATTGCTTTTAAAAGGCCAAATAAAACTGTGTTTGGCATGTTTATGGTACAAAAAGTAGGAAATTAGCAGTTTTAGATATAAATAGAGAGGTTGAGAAAATGAACTTGTAACTTGTACGTGTACGTGTAGAACAGTTTTATCCCCAAACTTCGTCATTTATTACAAGTTCAAAATACTCGCTACACGTTGAGAATCAGTTAGGCTGTGAATGAAATAAATTTGCGACTTGTAAGTTTTCTTTATATGTTTCCATCGATAGGACAGGTAGGTACAAGCAGAAACCCTTTTCAAAAGAGGGCACATCGGAGCCGGAACAAACTTGTGACAATAAAATCAACTCATCATCGTTGTCTAAAAGTCCGTATAACAATAAATCATCCATATTTACTTTCATATATCAACACATGCATAAACAATAAAAAATTCAGCTGTATATACTTTATGAAATCTACACGTACACGTTCGATTTTCTCAAACGATTTTACACTCAAAACGATCGTGTACGGGTAAATAAAGCTACAAGTACACGTACACGTTACAAGTTTATTTTCTCAACCTCTCTAATAATTAATATGTTTTGTACTTACATAATGATTGAACATGGAAAAATGTATTTTCTAGAAAATCAACCCGATCAAACAAAAGAAAAGCTTTAAAACATCAGGATAACAAGTCTTATATAATGAATACCCTGGTAAACTCCACTTTATATAGGAAAAAGTGGGTTTTACAGGGGTATTTGATATCTTCCTTATTATTGATCGAAAAACATACATTGTAGGGACTCATTGGAACCGCCTCGACGAGTACTCACAATGTATATTATGAGCAGATATAAGAAAAATATTTAAATTTTTCATCTAAAAATTTTCATTTTTTCATCCAAAAATTTTCAATGTATTTGAATAGTCGATTTTTTCGTAATGAAGTGCATGTTATTTGCACTGTTGGAACAGCACTTTTAGGTAGAGTCAGATAACCAAGCACATTTTTTATTTGGCCATTTTTTCCTGAAAGAAGAAAAGCACCTAATACAGTATCGGCATATTTTTTTTTTTATTTGGCCATTTTTTCTTGAAAGAAGAAAAGCACCTAATACAGTATCGGCATATTTTGTTTTTTTCTTTCTGACTCAGATAACACTTTCAAAGTACATTTACCTGCAGCTAAAGTTATAGTTCAGTAATTTCTCGCAATAATTAAGACTAGTTAAGACTATTGGACATATTGGTACAATGACTTTTAACTTTGCATAATTTCCCTTTAAATGAAGACTGGTACCAACTGGGAAAGCACACCCGCATCAAGTCACACAAGTTTGTAAATGAAAAGGTTCCGTTCAACACTTCAGAAAAAACAACATTTGTTTTCAAAATTAAAAAAAAAAAATACGAAGCCAGTTTTATTAATCAATTTTGAAGTATTTGTTTATAAATATAGATCATTTGTTGTTTTTTTATTTGTTATACTGTCTTCAGCCCCCACCCTCCCCCCCCCCAAAAAAAAAAAAAAAAAAAAAAAAAAAAAGATGTGTGTTTCCTGGTTCATGCCTGAAAAAATAAGGGCAGGTAGGTTGTATTTTTTTTTAGAAACATGAGTATTAGTTTCCACTTTCCCTGTATGACACAATAATAATCAAGAATGCATAATGATAAACTGCATGTATTTACTGCAAGTAACTCTGAAATTGGATAAAATCAACATTTATATTTAAGGAAGCTAAGAGACGAAAATGTGATGAATTCAGCAGGAACTGTATGTTAATATATCAATTTTAGAAGCTTTGATAGGGTTGTACCTATTTTACCTATTATTATTTTTTTTTTCATGCACTGCCAATAAAAGTTTTTGGGTTGCTGGGGAAAAATAGAGTACGGTAGGTCGTGAAACCGGAAACACACATACTTTTTTTTGCCTCACTCACAGTATAAAGAAATCAAATGGTTTTATAATATTTCAAGATTATTTTATAAAACTTCAAGGATTGTACCCAAAACAATGTGTATTCAGGTAATTTAGACAATTAATTGACTAAATAGCCAAATCATGGGGAAAAACCAATTGAAAACTATAAAATCTTTGTTACTGAGACGTTCAATCACTGAACATTGCCTCAGATGTGGTGGGTTGCTAAATTTAGAATTTAGCATACATGGGAAAATATTTCTGGCTATTTACAAGAAGTGACTTCTGTCTATCTATCTTCTGATACTGAGTCGATCAATTTCTGATCATCACCTTAGTCTCACGTCCCTTTCAAGATTATTTCACTCATATCGAGACGATGCAAATCATTAGGTTGGCGAAAACGGGAGAGCCCCAGGAAAAAACATCTGACACATCCATAATCAGAACTTGGCTTATCCCACTATGACCGAGCACAGCGGTGAGATGGTCGAATGGTTAAGAGGGCTGATAACCAGCGACCTTTCCACTCGGCCACGGAGACATGAAATTTGTACAGGGTGAAGGAAATTTCAGCCAGACTTACTTCATTTTCACTACAAACAATTGTAAAACTGTGTCTGGTGAGGTCAAGAGCCTTTTTATACACTTTGGCAGGTAATTGAGAAAAAAGAAATCGAAATATAATCAGCCAGAAAGCTATGGTAACCTCAGTTAGATGGACAAATTAATAGTAAAGCTGGTTATTTTGAAATGAATCAAATTATCATGACTTGCCAGGCGAACCTGCTTGATGGGAGGTATTGGGGAAAACTTCCAATGTTACTGCCCATTACAATGATTGTCCGTTTTATTATCTTCATTTTGAGCTTACTTACAAACTGTTTTCTTCAATCAGATATTACCCCACCCACCAACTTACCATTGGCAATTTTTATCAGCTGACTGTCGACATCGAAGAAAGTTGGAAAAGTGTCAATAACCAAACTTTTACAAAAGCGTCATCCTTTTGAGTCAAATCTCCGAAAGAATAATACTGAGAGCATTATTTCGTGCTGTCATTTGACGATATAATCATTTTTTCGGCGAGAAATCGTTGAATTTGATGCTATCTTCCTCTGCCACGCTTGTCACTAGTTGACGTTATTTTGGCGGTAACATCAATCGATAGTAAAAGGAAACATATTTCACATATTTCGTGTGTATGAAAGCTAAATTTGAATAGAAACTGAATATCGCATCTAAAATTTGCTTAATTGACTTTAATTTTTAGTTCTTGGTTTGGTGTTGAAGGCAGCACTCTTTGGTACTGCGGATGGACTTTAAAAAGTAATTTTTCTAGCAATATATTTGGTTCTTCGTAACAGTTGGTACAATTTTATGACAGTTATGCTGAAAAAAATATGGGAACATAAAACTGAACAGATTTAATTCGACAAGTTCTGTATTTTAATTCATATTTGGTTCAAAAGTCAGCGTTTGCATTTGCACAATTTTAGGCGCGTAGGACTAGCGTTACTGTACTGCGATTAGGCTAAATAGCAACAGCGGATGAATAACCGATTGTCGGCTTCGATTGAAGTATAGTGAGCCAAAAAAAAAAATACGCAAAAACCTTGAAATAAACCAGATTTTGGGGGTGGTGTGCAAGAAAAAGAATCTAATATGGCGTTCTGTTCTAAATGGAAGTTTCCAACCCTCGGGATGACCGTGCTGAGCGGAACCTCGGCGGAGCCTCGGTTCCGCTCAGCACGGTCATCCCTTGGGTTGGAAACTTCCATCTAGAACAGAACCCCATATAAGATTCTTATAGGCCTAAGAAGTCAAGCGTTGTTTGGAAAATGAATCTAAATCGATAAATTATAGGATTTCTGATTTCTCAAAATATCATTGCTGTTCTCAGAGGACCTAAATGTTATTAAATTTCTTAAAAGATGCACTGTGCAAATATGCAAATTACGATTTCCCATTATAATCGCATGATACGTAATGATTTTGCAAGTTACTTCGATGAGTTATCATAAGCTTAACGCGTTTCTTCTTTTCTTCTTTTTTTGACACTAAATGTTAAGCGTTTTAGTCAATTTAAAAAAAATATCGAAAAACATATAACCTTTTTTGTACAAATAACAAATAATGCATCATTTTAATGCAAAGTTCGTTACATTTACTTCTCGCAATTATTCAACGAAACCGAAAGTTTACGCCTGTTTACAATCGATTCATAGATAAACAATTACAAGTTGGCTTCTTTAAAAAGAAACCAATGAAAAGGTCAGCAGCCGTTTGTTATAAGATATTGTTATAATTCATTTTAGTTGGTTGGGGCCGAAGCTTCTTGTATGTTGCTTGGCCCACCGGGGTCCAACTTGTGTTTTTCATTTGCTCCGGAGTTAGTAGGTTATTCGGCGCCCAGGGATCTCCATCGTCGGGCAGCTTACTCAATCTGTGAGTCCTGGTTGTTGATTCATCAGGATGTTTATCATGATTTATTTGTTTGCTCTTGATGATTCATTGACTAGTTAGAGATTCACCACGAAGACCGAAGAACTAACTAAATGTTATGAACCACTGCAGAAGCTGAGGGTGAGGTTAGGCGCCTGTAAAACCGGTTTAAGCCCGCCAGTAACTTTGTTTTACTGATCGTTCCAAGGCGATACTTCTGTGGTGGTTCTTTTTGTTTTATGTCTTGGTGTTTAAATTTTTTTGTGCTGTTGGCGCCTTATGTGTGTTTTCATAGTTTTAGTTAAGTGAAGGTATCTGAATGGCCACCTATTGGGAAAATAGCTGCTCATTTGGCTTACGATATGTTTCATGGTATAAGTGCCTGATTGTTAGTTTGGTTTTTTCCCACCTCGGTTTTTGGTGTGGGAATCTGTTTCTGATTGCGCCTTTTCCTGATCTTTGCCTACTTGTATCCCTTTGCTCTAGATTTCAGTGTTGTTGATTCTCTGGTTCGTCATTAATTTCGATTCTCATACATTTCAGTTTCGTTTCCTATACATGAATGTAGTTTCTTGTAATGAACATTGACCAGTGTGCGTATCTGTTGCTCAAGGCAATGACCAAAATTTTTGATGTTATGGAATGAAAGCCAATACTAAAGGGAACACGATTACAATCAATATGTCGATTTGTAGAAAACCAATTTGCAGTGAAGTCAATTTGTGACAGAGTTCTGAATTTTGACCTGCAGCCACACTACCAGAAATAGACCTATAGTGCGATGTGATGGACTTAAAGTCAGCTGTATAGAGTTTCTATAGTTTCTGTACCCCTCATCAGGGTATATACGATGTAAACCTAGATGCGCTATGATAAGCAGTCACCACGATCGAGACTGCTTGCTAGATATTTACTGCTATTTGACGGGGAGTGTCAACATTTGATAAATTAAATTGATTGCGGTGAACTGTCTAGTCACTATAGACGGGTTCACTAGTTTTTAGTAAGCGCTTTATGTGACAAAACGCGTAATTGAGGGAGAGCAGTCGATCATGGGTACAATTTTCTTCATATTCAAAGTAAACACTGTGGAAAAGGTCCAATAAATAGCTTGGTGACATAATGATTTTAAACCAAGTCCCCCGGAAGACTAAAGTGTCAGGTATTATATCGTTGACCGTTCCATGCCTGTCGTGGCGGTCTCATGTACCAACATCTTAGACTCATTTCCATTTTTATTGTTTGAATTAAAATTATGCTTAATGTGTGCATGGAAACAAAACGGAATCACGCAAATGCAAAAATAGAACAATAAATGCTGAGATTAGAATATGAGTGCTAAATATAAAATAATTAATGCAACGGAGTATTAAAGCAGGCTTAAGACGGCATTACCTCTGAACACACATTTAAGGGGACTTCATTTTGTTATCAATTTAAGTATTTTTTTTTTTTGCAATAAAAGTCGATTTTTCTGGAACTTACAGAAATTCTTAATATTTATAAAACAGTAAACCTTAAAACTTTTAGTGCAATAAGAAGGTAACAGTAAGCAGTGACCAGGTAATGGACAAACAGAAATAAATTCCACTCCAAAAACCAAGGTGGAAAAAGCTAAATTGGCAATCAGTAATCAGACATTAGCACAATGAGATTATATCGTAAGCTGTGTGAGCAGCTATTTCCCAATAGATGGCCACTCAGTTTCACGGACTTAACTAAATAATATAAAAACGTACATAAAATGTAAACAGCACAAAAATGTCAAAACCAGAACACGAAACAATAACTACCGCAACAGAAAACCCGCCTTGAAACGGCAATATAAATTGCTGTAGTGGGGTTTGAGAAAATGCAATATGATGCCTTTCGACTCAAGTCAGTTGTTCTTGATGATTCATTGACTAGTTAGAGATTCACCATGAGGACCGAATAACTAACTAAATGTTATGAACCACTGCAGAAGCTGAGGGTGAGGTTATGGCCATGTAAAACCGGTTTAAGCCCGCCAGTAACTTTGTGTTACTGATCGTTCCAAGTCGATACTTCTGTGGTGGTTCTTTTTGTTTTATGTCTTGGTGTTTTTAAAAACATTTTCGTGCTGTTGGCGCCTTATGTATGTTTTCATATTTTAGTTAAGGTAACTGAGTGGCCACCTATTGGGAAAATAGCTGCTCATTCGGCTTACGATTTGTTTCATGGTATATGTACCTGATTGTTAGTTTGGTTTTTTCCCACATCGGTTTTTGGAGTGGGAATCTTTTGCTGATTGCGCCTTTTCCTGATCTTTGCCTACTTGTACCTTTCTGTTCTAGTCGCTGAAGGAAGTTGAATGATTTTGTCTTCCGAGAGAGGGATAGATTGTTTCAATCATCGGCGTGAAACGGGTGGGATCATACTATCGCGGAATTTCAATGTCGGTGTATGAAATTTAAAACACAGCGTGTCACATCGGGGGTTTCATCCATCAGCTTCTTTGTTATGACATAAAATTGGAAGACTATCACTTTTTAGCATATGCTCGATGTCCACAACTGCTACATTTTCTATTTTCTTAAATGTTTGTTTGAATTAACATGCTTAGTGATGAGATAATGTATTGATACATAAGCTTATTACATTTCAATCTAGTAATTCATAATAGGATCTACAAAGCAATTTGCTTTTAAACATGTTATTAAATCCTTAAATTAATGCAACATGCAAATGACGTAACACTAATTTCGTTAAAAATATACTGCACTTTGGAATAAAGCAAAAATTCATTTATTTTTGTAGTCGTAGACAATACCAACACAGTCAATCATATAGGCTTATCCTGATAATTGCCTATTTTTACCTTTATAATAAGTTTAGAGTAGAATACACTTTTATTTGCCCAATACATACCAATTATAGAATTTTCTTTAGAGCCCCTTATACACCTTCCTATGATGGTCTATATGAAATACAACTTTAATCAGTTCCTTGCAGTTAATATCCTATTCTTTCTTTTGATTGGCAAAATGATGTCAGCGGAAAATGCATCTGACTAGTAAGACCATGACTCTAGGACAGAAACAGCAATCAACTGGGTTCTGTTTCAAGTTTTGTCTCCAAGTGGGAAAACATTTCTTACAAGACTAAACTGGCAGAATTTATATTTTCTCAATATTTAAATGTACTAATGATTAAAGAAACAAAAACATCTAATTGGCACCCCAGACGTGGGCTGCCATGCCGTTTCACATTGCGTAATGGATCAAGGTTGTGCGAGATTTTTTTATCTACATTTTTGTACTTGCTTCACTGCTTCCTTATCACTTTCACAATCATATCCTTCTATGATGTCGATCGCTAGTTGACTTCGTCTTCCTCTAATTAGTGTAATGATATCCTGATTTCAGAGTACAGACTAATGGTATGTGATTATATTCATAATTCAAGATATTTAAAAGCCTCAATAATTTGCTGATGAAGTGGCTTGCACGACATGATTGATTCAGAAATGATAACCGTTTAAAAGGCGAGAATTCAATGTGACTGTATAAGGCTCGCTATCTGGCAAAATCATTGTCACCATTCAAAGCAGGAATAGAAAAATAAGGTTTTTGCCCCGAAGTTGTTTACTTAAGTAGCCATTCCAAGACAGTAATGCTGCTGCGGTTTAAGCCCCCCCCCCAGTAATTTTATATTACCGATCGTTCCGAGGCGATACTGTGGTTCTATTTTATTTATGTTTTGGAGTCAAATTTTTGTGTTGTTTGAACCTCATGTACGTTTTCATATTTTTACCTAAGTTCGGGTAACTCAGTGGCCGCCTATTGGGAAATAGCAGCCTACTCGGCTTACGATGTGTTTTCTAAGTATAAGTTATTAATTATCAATTTAGTTTTTCCTACCTCGGTTTTTGGAGTGGGAATTTCTTTCTGATTGCGCATTTTCCTGATCACTGCCTACTTGAACCTTTTTATTTGCTTCATCTATCAATGTCGATCTTATATTGTTTTAGACGGAATATTTCCATCGGAATTCCGTTAAACCTTTTCATACCTGTCAGGGGAGTGGAACGAGGTACCGAAGTGGAGCGGAGTGACAGTTAGCCAGCTGATCTAATATTGTTTACGCGTTTTATGGTCTATTCATATATTTAGCTCAGCTCAAGTAACTGCGATGCCACCTTTAGGAATGTGTTGCTTAATCGGCTTAGCGCATATTTTAGTGTAGATATTCTGTCTTAAGTTGAACAGTTTATAAGTTTGCTTGCATTTACGTGTTCATAAATCTTAAACATGTGCGTAAGTGATGATGACTAAGTTTGACAGATGAAATTCATAGAAATTTTAGTTGATAGGCTAACACAGTTTGCCTTTTCTAGTCACTGCTACATGTGTTTACATGTCTGTCTTATTCAATCTTCGATGAACATAACTAGCCCAGTCAAAATAAAGATATTTTTTCGAAACCCAAAACAAATTGCAACACAAATGTTTCTTGCATTTTTGTAGAGAAACAACCTTCCTAGATAACATACTAAAAGTAGGATGAAATCGGAAGATATGAAATTTGATTTTTTTGGCCTTTCTTCGGATCTTCGTTCGCCTCTTTATGCTGTTTCTAAAACTCATGAATATTGTTGTCTGTACAATTACTCAGCATTTTCTTGGCGTCAAATACATCTAATAAGATGATTAGACCATATTTTATTGACACATGGTTGCAAATGTGGCTTCGTAAAGCTTAATTTTCTCAAAAACAGCATCAAACCGGTATTAAGTTACCCCACCCACTGTATTTTGCATTGCATTCCAAAACTTCACACTACATTTAAACAACAACTTTATGTCTCAAGTTTATAAATCGTAACCCTATTAGACCTTCTTGGTAACTTTGTTTTGAGTTTTAGCATAACATTTATCAATTTTAAGTCATGTGAAGATGACCTATTCAAGCACTCAGAATGGTGTCATACATATTACCAAAATCTTAATATACATGTATGATGTTATGAGACTGAGAAATCATTAAAAGATGGTTTTAAGCTTGAAACTAAGGAGTTATGAAATACATTGGGCTTGCATTTTCTTTGAAGCACAAATAAGACACCGGTAAGCTTTGTGGTGATATCGTTTGTATCGCATAGCCATATCCATGGATGTCCTTAACACTTTAAAGTTTCCTCAGTTTACAAGAATTAAAATGATTTCCTGTAAGTTCAGTAACAGACGCATTTCCTAATGTCAATGTTTTCAATTTAGACAGCTAACTTATTATCAACATTAACTGCACAGTTGTGAGTATGTTCACAGCACTTTCACTGCACAGTTGCATGTAAGTCCATGTTCACAACGTGTACATTGTGACGTTTTGCAGTCCGTTTTTACATTTAAATCTAATTTCCAAAATATGGGGAATTTTATTATTTCTACCTAGCAAAATTTGAATTTGATGATAGGCGCTGAGTGTCATAGTTTATTAGTGCACATGTTGGCTAGTTTCATCTGAACACTGGGAATATGTCCAACTATTGCTAGATTATGATGTAGAGAAGGCAGAATGGAAACATTATGAGCATCCATTCAATGTTGAGGAAACCCCTGTTAAAAAGCAAGGTCAGTTAATCACCTAAAAGATGGTCATAAAGGTCTTCAGCAAGATGGCAATGGCAAAACAGCTGCACAGGATATTGTAGCAGAGGTACTGAAGTCCCTTGTAGAAGCCGGCCCAAGTGAGGCGTGTGATCTTGTCATGGCCATACCAACACAGACTGTCCATGGGCACTGCAGTAAGCAAGCATTTTGGATTTGTTAAGTTTGAGGATGATTCAATGTCCCAGACAAAACACCGTTAAGTTATTTCAGAACAGAGTCCCCATTTCCCGGATATTGAGACCATTACTGTGGTGAGTGTAAAGTACCTTGGCCTCAATCTGGACCTTTTGGTAAAGCCGAAAAGGATGTGTGATGTCACCTTAAAGATGATCATAAAGGTCATCAGCAAGATGGCATTGGCAAAAACACAGCTGCACCAGATATTGTAGCAGAGATTCTGAAGTCCCTTGTGGAAGGCGGCCCAAGTAATTACCGATTCCGATAGCGTAATGGTTAGAGCGTCCGCTTCGGGAGCGGGAAGTCGTGGGTTCGATCCCGGGCCGGGTCATACCAAAGACTTAAAAAATGGTACCAGTGGCTACCTTGCTTGGCGCTCAGCACCATAAGGCAAGTACTGGCTTCTCTTCTTCCAAAACAAAATATAGCATCACTTACATCGCATGTCTAATATTAAAAAGTCCGAATAATAACAAAAAAACGTCCGAAAAAAATCAATATCTGTATTCACTAGAGGACCGTATGGAAGACTGGTCGTTGTGCTAAATACGTTATCCTCTATAAATATAGAGATTATTATTATTATTATTATTATTATTATTATTATTATTATTATTATTATTATATGTGCGTGATCTTGTCGTGGCCATACCAACACAGACTGTCCACGGGCGCTGCAGTAAGCAAGCATTTTGGATTTGTTAAGTTTGATGATGATTTAATGTCCCAGACAAAACACTGTTAAGTTATTTCAGAACAGAGTCCCCACTTCCTGGATAGTGACCATTACTGTGGTTAGTGTAAAGTACCTTGGCCTCAATCTGGACCTTTTGGAAAAGCTGAAATGTATTGGAATTCTGTTACCTAGTAAAACATGTTTCCTGCTGGTGTTGATTGTTAACTGCCTGCTGCCACAGGTGACACACTACAAACCTGGCTTGGTTAATGTCCATGAACTGCTTCCCCTTCTCCCCAACTGCAGTCTGTCGACGAAGGTCAGGTGTATTCAGCTTGTGCGAGAAGTGAAATGCTACATACAATAGAAACCTGGGTCGTTACTGTAGTAACACTTAACCTCTAGAGACCTTATGACCAGTAAGAATTGTAATGTCATAGCGAAGGGTGAAGTAAGCTGGGACTCCATTTTTCCAAAGCTTCGTTCCCGAAGAGTAAAAGACATTGTAATGTTTTGTGCTGTCCTCTCTTTCCCACATGTTGTCTGGGTGGAATTTTAAAATTCATTATGTTGATTCTCGTACCTTCCATACTTTGGACTCCATGATTGATTTTTATTCAGTTTTGACATCCCTTTTAAGATTATTTCATCTCAAACTAAACAGGCCCATCAGTAGGCGGGTGGAAAACGGGAGTACACTGATAAAAAGCACCTGACACACTTAGTTTGTCCCTAATGTGTCCGATGCAGAGCTCAATCCCACACTCAGGACACAGCGGTGAGATGGTCAACAGTAGAGAGCGGCAATGGAATCAGCAACCTTAGCCACTCTTCCACAGAAGCCACCTCTAGGATTTAGATGTTATAATCCTCTCCAGCAGGAGGGGTTGTTTAAGTTAAGGAAATTTCAGCAAAGGCGGCTGGAAGTCTCTTAAACATTTTATAAGCTTAACTTTGTTACACAGAAGCATCCCTGTCCATGCTGGCTATGAGAAATGCACATGGGCTGCTCGTGCCGCCAAGCAAAAAAGGTACAAGTAGGCAAAGATCAGGAAAAGGCGCAATAAGAAAAAGATTCCCACTCCAAAAACCGAGGTGGGAAAAAACCAAACTAACAATCATGTACTTATCATTATCTGAGAGACCACCTTATTACTTGTGAACCGTTTAGAATGTCAATGTCTGCCCAAGAAAAGTGAATTAGTCAAAACACACATACATATAAGACTTACGAGTTGTTTACTTGGGTTTTCATATTTAATGCACATTTTGATTTTGGCATCCCCATGACATCCCCAAATTTTGGTAGAAGCCCCATTTCCTATCATGAAGCCAATATTAATGATAGTTGTGGCAAAAAATGAGCAACGCTCTAACAATCTTCCCGTATGATAATCCCGTAGCTGATGACTGGAACGTAAAGCAACAAACCAACGTACAGAAAATATCCGACAAACCAAACAAAAGATGTGATGAGGTATTGTTTTATGGCAGAAAGAAGCATCATTCAGAGTGAAGAGGTCATTTAAGGCTAATGCTCGTCAGACAATCCAACCCTCCTGTAGATGACAAAGATACTATAAAACAGATTTGATGATAATGTGATAATTATTATCCTTTAGCCCATACTTAATGCCCACCTGCACATTACAAGCACAATCTAGTCAGTTAAAACTGTCGATCGTCAAAAAGAATGAACATCTAATTTGCATTGGTGGGTGGGGTAAATCAATGTTTATTTAACAATAAAAATCACCAGTTTGGACTTCATTTCGGTATTTATGATGACTATTACTATAGAAAATTATTATTTCCAAACCAGTCTCGAAATTGCCTTCTCAAATAATGGTAAGAGCCGATTAACATATCAGCAGTAGTTTCACAATGGTAAAACATGTGTCAAAGAAAAACATTGAAAAAAGTCAAATTTCATATCCTCCGATTTTGTCCTACTTTAAGTATGTTTAACATATACATGTAGGTCTAAGATGACTAAAAATACAAAAATGATTTGTGTTGCAATTTGTTGTGGGTCCTCCAATAATTTGACTGGGCTAAACCTTCTTGTGTCTGAGTAGTGACACAATGGCCGTATCCTTATATGTGTAATCCTTACTATTGGTGTATAAAGATCGTCGATTTCTCAACTGCTTGCTTTAGAACAACCGAGCAAGGGTATAATATCAAAGTATGAAAGACACAACAACTTTAATTCAAGTTAATTTCTCTTGATCATGTGGCGTCGCTCACGCATTTATAAAATTCTTCTAAAGCTAAACGTTAAAAAGTTTGTAATAGAAAGATGAAAAAACAAAAACTGAATAAAAGTTCTCCAGCTTATTGATCTGTCATGATCCTTTGGTAAATGCGGAAAATCTAACGCCTTGTGATTTGTTGTACATGTATAAATAACTAGAGGACCAATGGTACTGTAAACGCTCACCTGAGATATGCTTTATACCACTAAACATTTGAATATTATGGTATATAGCCAAAGTAAAGGGGCAGATGAAACCCTGTGGTCATTTCAAAATAAACAATAGTCTGTCCATTTGCCAATTTCCTGCAAGTTTTCCCCTTCAAATGACATTTTAACAGTTTTTCCCAATTCAAATGCATTGGCGGTCCATGTTGACCATGCCTGAAAATAGGTCAAGGTCATCACAGAAATATCCTAGCTAAAGACTATATTGCTGCTGGATGACAATCTGTTGACCTGCAATATACATCAGGAAAACATGTCCGTGCAATATATACCCCCTTAAACCCCACTTTTACTTAGGATCCAAATCATACATTGTGGGTACTCGTTAGAACCGCCTCGGCGAGGCGGTTCTAACGTGTATCCACAATGTATGTTTTGAGCTAAAACATTAGAAATATCCATTTTTTCCAACGAAATTTTCAATTTTTACAGCTGAAAAAATTCTCTGTATATTGTATGGGCAAGTTTTCGTAATGTACATTATCTCATTGGCTCTCCATTCCTCGTGTTTCGTTTCTATCAAACTAGTATGATCTGAGAATATCTTGACATGGACTGTTGTGTATTGTCGTCGGTTTTTCTTTCCCATTGTTGTCAAAGAATTCTAATACGAAATTCCTTTACGTAATAAGGCAAAAACTACACTCACTTATAATAAAGTTTCTGACATTTCAATCTTGTTACGTCTTTACAAGACCCAAAAGCAATTTGCTATTAAACATGTTATTAAATTTCTTAAATGTTGCAGCGTGCGAATGACGTATACATATAATGGATTTCTTTAATATATGTATACATCAAAATATCAAATTCGTATAGTTTTCATTACGTATACAAACTAGACTTGACTAAATGACGCAAACAATTTGGTCAGGAAAACATCTCCATGCAATGAATTTCCCCTAAACCCCATTTTTATATACTGAAACTGGGGTATGCAGGGGTATACCTATTTTTCTCATTTTTGCTTCAAAACATAGATTGTGGGTACTCGTTAGAACCGCCTCGGCCAGGCGGTTCTAACATGTACCAACAATCTATGTTTTTAGCAAACATAAGAAAAAAACAGTTTTTTTTTTCAGTGAAAATTTTCATTTTCACAACAACAAAAAAAATTCTATATATTGCATGGGCGTGTTTTCGTAATATGGTGGATAATAGTAAGCTACCGTTGACAATGTTAGCATGAAATAACCTTTTATGTTATCACTTTGTCACAAGGAAGCTAAACGTTTCTATACAAAGCAGTCGCTGTCAAATTAATACCACATAAAGGTTTTGATATTTCAATTTAACAATTTTGTGACGAGACCGAAAAAAGAATATGTTATTTAAAGGTTTAAATAACGCGGCATGCTTCATTATCTTTTATGTAATGTCTGGTTCTAAATTAACATTTTAGTGTTGTTGTTTTTTTTCGGACTGAATATGTTTGGTTGTCACTGGTTGACTAGTCCACCGGGGCTCATCCGGAGTCTTTGACGACTTCGAAGTCCAATTACTGTAAACCAATTTATTTTCGCGAGCCATTTATTTTCACAAATTTTTGGGAACAAACATCGCGAAAACAAAGTTTAAAAAACTTTTCCATCCAAGATCTCCAGTCGTACAGCCAGAATTGCAGATCCACTCAAACCCATTCCAGATATAATGGTTATTTCAAAAAAGGGTATACACATGTACACCCTAGTTGTACTATATAAAAGTGATATATTGGTATGTCCATTTGATGGGAATGTTTTTCTTATGCTGCAAAATGTCATTGCTTCGATAACTGCAAAAATTATTACCAGCGGCTTATAATGCGAAGTGCAGATTTTAATTTCCCGGCAATCATTGAAATAATCATAGGTTTAATTCGCAATCTACCTTCAGTTATGACTGTAATGAATATTTAAAATGCACTATGTTTAAAATCAACCTAGATAAAAAAATGTCTACGAAACTGAATCGTTTCATCTCAGTTATGTCATTGGTTAGCAACTCATTACAAGTGTCGACATAATACCAAACTTTCAATGGTTTCCATCACGTTGTTATATTTATCAAATGTTTTATTTTACGGATTCTATAAGAATAACACAGAAGCTGCCAGAAACACTCAAACTTTGGACGGGAAACCTATGTATTCTTCAGAAAACCTTTGGATGCGATTGACCGACAGATCTCATAGGTTTTCATGTTTGAAAATGCAAACATACAGACGGGCACACGGACTGATGGACGCTGGCCCGATAACCATCATATAAGCTCACCTCGTTTGCCTACCGCTCAGGTGAGCTTAGAAACCGGGCATGTTTCGACTAATGATTTGTCAGCTGACCAAGAATCAAGTCAAACTGTTTTCAGTATAGTTATTATACCTTTAGCTCTGAATAATTGACATTTTAGATTCCCAGCGACTTATTTATATATCACAACCGTATTATCAGTTGAATGCTGAATTGACATTAACATTTCTTACACTTTTAGTCGGCCTTAAAATTCAACTAAAGCGGTAGTCAATATGATTGAAATAAATGTCAGTTACTTTACTTTTAGAATTCTTTCAGAAAAAAACAAGGTCGCAGCAGAATGATAAAAAATAGCTAAATGTAACAATAAATATGCCTCAGCAAAAAGACATGAATCAGTTTTGGCTAAACCCATTTTTAAATTTCGATTAAAAACCGCTGACTGAAAATATTGATTTTGAGTTCCTGGTGTGATTTGGACCTTGGCTGAAAATAAGCAAAGCCGTCTTATCCGAAAATTATACGAATAATGGATTTCTTTAATAAGTATACATCAAAATATCAAATTCGTATAGTTTTCATTTAGTATACAACAGACTTGTCTAAATGACGCAAACAATTTGGCCAGGAAAAACATTTCCATGCAATGAATACCCCCCTAACCCCCATATTTACATACTGAAACTGGGGTATGCAGGGGTATACCTATTTTTCTTTTTTTTTTTTTGCTTCAAAACATAGATTGTGGGTACTCGTTAGAACCGCCTCGACTAGGCGGTTCTAACATGTACTAACAATCTATGTTTTGAGCAAAAATAAGAAAAATATCAAATTTTTTCCAGTGAAAATTTTCATTTTCACAACAACAACAACAACAACAAATAATAATAATAATAATAATAATAATAATAATTCCTATATATTGCATGGGCGTGTAATATGGTGGATAATAGAAAGCTGCCGTTGACAATGTTAGCATGAAAGAACCTTTTATGTTATCACTTTGTCACAAGGAAGCTAAACGTTTCTATACAAAGCAGACACTGTCAAATTAATACCACATAAAGGTTCTGATATTTCAGTCTAACAATTTTTTGACGAGACCGAAAAAAGCCTTTGCTTTTAGATATGTTATTTAAAGGTTTAAATGACGCGGCATGCTTCATTATCTTTTATGTAATGTCTGGTTCTAAATTAATATTTTAGTGTTGTCTTTTGTTTTCGGACTGGATATGTTTGGTTGTCACTGGCTAACTAGTCTACCGGGGTTCAACTGGAGTCTTTGACGACTTCGAATTTTCAACTGCTGTAAAACAATTTCTTTTCACGAGTGATTTATTTTCACAATTTTTACGGGAAAAATATCGCGAAAACAAACTAAACCTCCCCATCGAAGTTCTCTAGTAGTACAGCCAAAATTGTAGATCAATTCAAACTCATCCCAGATATCATCGTTATTTAAAAAAAGGTATACCCATGTACACCCTAGTACTATATAAAAGTGATATATTGGTATGTACTTTTGATAGACATGTTTTTCTCTTATGCTGCAAAATGTCATTGCTTCGTTGACTGCAAAAATTATTTCCAGCAGCTTATAATGTCAAGCGCAGATTTTAATTTCCCAGCAATCATTGAAACAATCATAGGTTTATTTCGCAATCAACTTCTAGTTATGACTGTAATGAATATCTAAAATGCTCTATGTTTAAAATCAACCTAGAAAAAAAAATGTCTACGAAACTGAATCATGTCACTGGTTAGCAACTCATTACAAGTGTCGACATAATACCAAACTTGCAATTCTGGCTGTACGAGGGTTTCCAACACGTTGTTATATTTATCAAATGTTTTATTTTACGGATTCTATACAAATAACACATAGGCTGCCAGAAACACTCAAACTTTGGATGGGAAACCTATGAATTCTTCCGAAAACCTTTGGGATTGGCCGGCTGGTCTCATAGGTATTCATGTTTGAAAATGTAAACACACAGACGGCCACACGGACAGATGGACGCTGACACGATAACCATCGTATAAGCTCACCACGTGTGCCTTCCGCTCAGGTGAGCTTAAAAACCGGTATATTGCATGGGCATGTTTCGACTAATGACTTGTCAGCTTACCAAGAATCAAGTCAAACTGTTTTCAGTATACTTATTATACCTTTTGCTCTGAATGTTTGACATTTTAGATTCCCAGCGACTAAGTTTTACATCACAACCGTATTATCAGTTGAATGCTGAATTGACATTAACATTTCTAACACTTTTAGGCGACCTTAAAATTCAACTAAAACAGTAGTCAATACGATTGAAATATATGTCAGTTACTTTACTTTTAGAATTCTTTCAGAAAAAACAAGGTGGCAGCAGAATGGAATAAAATAGCTTAATGTAACAATAAATATGCCTCGAAAAAAAGACATAAATCAGTTTTGGCTAAACCCATTTTTTAAATTTCGATTAAAAACCGCTGACTTATTTTCCGCCCCAGAAAATATTGATTTTGAGTTCCTGGTGTGATTGGGACCTTGGTTGAAAATAAGCAAAGTCTTATCCGAATATTATACGATTAATGGATTTCTTTAATATGTATACATCAAAATATCAAATTCGTATAGTTTTCTTTAGTATACAACAGACTTGTCTAAATGACGCAAACAATTTGGCCAGGAAAACATTTCCATGCAATGAATACCCCCCCCCCAAACCCCATATTTACATACTGAAACTGGGGTATGCAGGGGTATACCTATTTTTCTTATTTTTGCTTCAAAACATAGATTGTGGGTACTCGTTAGAACCGCCTCGCCGATGTACTAACAATCTATGTTTTGAGCAAAAATAAGAAAAATATCAAATTTTTTCCAGTGCAAGTTTTCATTTTCACAACCAAAAAAAAAAAAAAAAAAGAAAAAAAGAAAAAAATAACAATAATAATAATAATTTCTATATATTGCATGGGCGTGTAATATGGTGGATCATAGAAAGCTACCGTTGACAATGTTAGCATGAAACATCCTTTTATGTTATCACTTTGTCACAAGGAAGCTAAACGTTTCTATACAAAGCAGACGCTGTCAAATTAATACCACATAAAGGTTCTGATATTTCAATCTAACAATTTTGTGACGAGACCGAAAAAAAGCCTTTGCTTTTAAATATGTTATTTAAAGGTTTAAATAACGCGCCATGCTACATTATCTTTTACGTAATGTCTGGTTCTAAATTAATATTTTAGTGTGTTTTTTCGGACTGGATATGTTTGGTTGTCACTGGTTGACTAGTCCACCGGGGCTCAACCGGAGTCTTTGACGACTTCAAATTTCCAATTGCTGTAAACCAATTTGTTTTCGCGAGTGATTTATTTTCACAATTTTTACGGGAAAATATCGCGAAATCAAACTAAACCTCCCCATCGAAGTTCTCCAGTAGTACAGCCAGAATTGTCAATTCAAACTCATCCCAGATATCATGGTTGTTTCAAAAAAGGTATATCCATGTACACCTTAGTTTTACTATATAAAAGTGTTATATTGGTATGTACTTTTGATAGACATGTTTTTCTCTTATGCTGCAAAATGTCATTGCTTCGTTAACTGCAAAAATTATTTCATTAAAAGGGCGAGAATTCAAAGTAACTGTATAAGGCTCGATATCTGGCAAAAAATCATTCTTTTTATCAACCATATCACCATTCAAAGCAGGAATAGACTAATACGGTGTTTGCCCCTAAGTAGTTTATTTGACTGACCATTCCAAGGCAGTAATGCTGCGGCGGTTTAAGCCCCCCCCCCCCCAGTAACTTTGTATTGCTGATCGTTCAAAGGAAAAACTTATGTTTGTTTGTTTTGAGGCTTAACGTCCCAGTCAACAATTTTTCAGTCATATCGGGACGGAGCCAACGCTTCCTGGATTTAACCGGTACTGTAGGGAGTTAATCTTGTCTTGCTCAAGGACACAACACGGTGACGCCTGTGGGGATCGAACCCAGGACCTCTCGATTCGGTGTCCGACGCTCTACCACTACTCTACCGTTGTGGTTCTATTTGTTTTATGCTTTGAAGTCAATTTTTGTTTTGTTTGAACCTTATGTAAGTTATCATATTTTTACTTAAATTCGGGTAACCGAGTGGCCGCCTTCTGGGAAATAGCTTCTCACTCGGCTTACAATGTGTATTCAACTATAAGTACCTTATTGTCAATTTAATTTTCCCATCTCGGTTTTGGAGTGGGAATTTCCTAGTGATTGCGCCTTTTCCTGATCATTGCATACTTGAACCTTTCTACTTGTTTCATGTATTGATGTCGCTTTCATATTATTGACGCATTTTATGGGTATATTCGTTTATTTAGTTCACTTCAAGAGTTGCTTAATCGGCTTAGCGCATATTTTAGGGTATGACTTCTGTTTTAAATGGACGAGTTATTAAGTTTGCTTTCATTTACATGTTTATAAACCTTAAAACATGTGCGTCAGTGCTGATGACTAAGTTTGACAGATGAAATCCACAGACATTTCGGTGAAAAAGGCTAGCACAGTTTGCCTTATTTCAGTCACTGCTACATACATGTCTGTCAAACTTCACCAAACATAACCTTCTTGTGTCTGAGTAGTGACACAGTGACCGTGTAATCCCTATTGTATGACAATCGTCTATTTCTCAACTACATGCTTTAGAACAATCGAGCAAGGGTGCCATATCAACGAATGAAAGACACAACAATTTTAATTCAAGTTAATTTCTCTGGATCATGTGGCGTCACGCATGCCTTTATAAATTCTTCTAAAGCTAAACGTGAAAAAGGTATGTCATCTTTGTAATAGAAGGAAGAATAAAATAGTAAATCCAATTCTCCAGCTTATTGATCTGTCCTTTGGTAAATGCGGAAAATCTAATGTCCTTGTGATTTGTTGTACATGTATGCATAACTAGAGGACCAATGGTACTGTAGACGCTCACCTGAGATATGCTATATATACCAATAAACATTTGAATATTATGGTATATAGCCAAAGCAGAAGTAAAGGGGCAGATGAAGCCATGTGGCCATTTCAAAATTAGCAATAGTCTGTCCATTTTCCAATTTAATTTTCTGCAAGTTTTCCCCTTCAAATGACATTTTAACAGTCTTTCTCCATTCCTTTGAAATGCATTGGCGGTCCATGTTGACCATGCCTGAGAATAGGTAAAGGTCATTACAGAAATATCCTAGCTAAAGACTATATTGCTGCTGGATGACAATCTGTTGACCTGCAATATATACATTATCCCATTGGCTCTCCATTCCTCGTGTTTCGTTTCCTTCAAACTAGTATGATCTGAGAATATCTTGTTATGGACTGTTCTGTATTGTCGTCGTTCCCATTGTTGTCAAAGAATTCTTATACGAAATTCCTTTACGTAATAAGGCAAAACTACACTCGTTCGCTGATGATAAAGTTTCTGACATTTCAATCTTGTTACGTCTTTACAAGACTCAAAAGCAATTTGCTATTAAACATGTAATTAAATTTCTTAAATGTTGCAGCGTGCGAATGACGTATGCGAATAATGGATTTCTTTAACATGTATACATCAAAATATCAAATTCATATAGTTTTCATTACGTATCAGACTTGTCTAAATGACGCAAACAATTTGGTCAGGAAAACATCTCCATTCAATGAATAGTCCCTTAAACCCCATTTTATTTACTGAAACTGGGGTATGCAGGGGTATACCTTTTTTCTTATTTTTGCTTCAAAACATAGAATGTGGGTTCTCGTTAGAACTGCCTCGGCGAGGCGGTTCTAACATGTACCAACAATCTATGTTTTGAGCAAAAATGTCAAATTTTTTCCAGTGAAAATTTTCATTTTCACAACCCCCCCCCCCAAAAAAAAAATAAAATAAAAAAAATAATAATTTCCATATATTGCATGGGCGTGTAATATGGTGGATCATAGAAAGCTACCGTTGACAATGTTAGCATGAAACAACCTTTTATGTTATCACTTTGTCACAAGGAAGCTAAACGTTTCTATACAAAGCAGACGCTGTCAAATTAATACCACATAAAGGTTCTGATATTTCAATCTAACAATTTTGTGACGAGACCGAAAAAAAGCCTATGCTTTTAAATATGTTATTTAAAGGTTTAAATAACGCGCCATGCTACATTATCTTTTATGTAATGTCTGGTTCTAAATTAATAGTTTAGTGTTGTTTTTGTTTTCGGACTGGATATGTTTGGTTGTCACTGGCTAACTATTCCATCGGGGCTCAACTGGAGTCTTTAATAACGACTTCGAATTTCCAATTGCTGTAAACCAATTTATTTTCGCGAGTGATTTATTTTCACAATTTTTCGGGACAAAATATCGCGAAAACAAACTGAAACCTCCCCATCGAAGGTCTCCAGTCGTACAGCCAGAGTTGTAGGTCAATTCAAACTCATGCCAGATATCATGGTTGTTTCAAAAAAGGTATACCCATGTACACCTTAGTTTTACTATATAAAAGTGGTATATTGGTATGTACGTTCGATGGGCAGGTTTTCTTATGCTGCAAAATGTCATTGCTTCGTTAACTGCAAAAATTATTTCCAGCGGCTTATAATGTGAACCGCAGATTTTAATTTCCCAGCAATCATTGAAATAACCATAGGTTTAATTCGCAATCAACTTTAAGTTATGACTGTAATGAATATCTAAAATGCTCTATGTTTAAAATCAACCTAGAAAAAAAAATGTCTACGAAACTGAATCATGTCACTGGTTAGCAACTCATTACAAGTGTCGACATAATACCAAACTTGCAATTCTGGCTGTACGAGGGTTTCCACAACGTTGTTATATTTATCAAATGTTTTATTTTACGGATTCTATACAAATAACACAGAAGCTGGCAGAAACGCTCAAACTTTGGCTGGGAAACCTATGAATTCTTCCGAAAACCTTTGGATGCGTTTGGCCAGCTGGTCTCATAGGTATTCATGTTTGAAAATGTAAACACACAGACGGCCACACGGACAGATGGACGCTGGCTCGATAACCATCCTATTAGCTCACCTCGTGTGCCTTCCGCTCAGGTGAGCTTAAAAACCGGTATATTACATGGGCATGTTTCGACTAATGACTTGTCAGCTTACCAAGAATCAAGTCAAACTGTTTTCAGTATACTTATTATACCTTTTGCTCTGAATGTTTGACATTTCAGATTCCCAGCGACTTATATTTTTATATCACAATCGTATTATCAGTTGAGTGCTAAATTGACATAAACCTTTCTAACACTTTTACTCGACGTTAAAATTCAACTAAAGCATTAGTCAATACGATTGAAATAAATGTCAGTTACTTTACTTTTAGAATTCTTTCTGGAAAAAAAAAACAAGGTCGCAGCAGAATTGAATAAAACAACTAAATGTAACAATAAAATGTAACAGCAAAAAGACATATCCCATTTTTAAATTTTGATTTAAAACCGCTGACTTATTTTCCACCCCAGAAAATATTGATTTTGAGTTACGATTATACAGGCCTGGTGTGATTTGGGCCTTGGCTGAAAATAAGCAAAGTCTTGTCTAAACTATTCAGTTATTGAGGAGTTTGGCAAAAGAGTTAATGTTGACAACAATATTAAGAGAAAACTAATTCAAATTATCTTTATTGTCGTTGCCTGCAAAAATGGTTAAATCACACTAAAATGCCGTTATATATTTTTTTTCTCACAAATAACAGTGCGCATTATCGCAAGTAATACTTGGGAGGGCTTACATGTATAAATGTGCCTCTTCGCGGTCGTTTGCTTGGCTAACAAGCCACCGTGCACTTCTCGTGGTAGGTTCAAAATATACTGATGAAAAATTTTAAAGAAACACTGTTCTTTTGTCCATATACCATGAGATATAATTTTGCTAAACACGAAATAAATCATCATTGCAAGACTAAACTGGCAGAATTGATATTGATCTCAATATTTAAATGTACTTATTGGTTAAGGAAACAGAAACATTTAATTGACACCTCAAACGAGGGTTGCTATGCCGTTTCACATTGCGTAATGGATCAAGGTTGTGCGACATTCCTTTTATCTACGTTTTTGTACTTGCTTCACTGCTTCCTTATCAATTTCACAATCATATCCTTCTATGATGTCGATCGCTAGTCGACTTCGCCTTCCTCTAATTAGCGTAATGATATCCTGGTTTCAGAGTACAGACTAATGGTATGTGATTATATTCATAATTCAAGATATTTAAAGGCCTCAATAATTTGCTGATGAAGTGGCTTGTACGACATGATTGATTCAGTAATAATAACCGTTAAAAGGACAATAATTCAATGTGGATATCTGGCAAAATCCTTGTTTTATCATCCATATCACCATTCAAAGCAGGAATAGACTAATAAGGTTTTTGCCCCAAAGTAGTTTATTTAATTGGCCATTCCAAGGCAGTAATACTGCAGCGGTTCTATTTGTTTCAGGTATTGGTGTCGATCTTATATTGTTTGCATTTTATGGGTCAATTATGGGTCTTAGTGACTGTGTCCTTGTATTTGTAATCCTTTCTACTGGTGCATAACGATCGTCGATTTCTAAATTGCTTGCTTTAGATCAATCAAGCAAGGGTACAATTATATCAAATATGAAAGACACAACAATTTTAATTCAAGATAATGTGACGTCACTCATGCCTTTTTAAATTCTGCTAAGCTAAACGAAAAAAGTTCCGTCATCTTTGTAATACAAAGAAGATAAAAAAACTAAATAAAATTCTCCAGCTTATTGATCTGTCATGATGCTTTGGTACATGCGGAAAATCTAATGTCCTTGTTTGTTGTATAAATAACCAGAGAACCAATGGTATTGTAAACGCTCATCTGAGATCTGCTATACATGTATACAAATAAACATGTTTGAGTATTATGGCATATAGCCAAAGTAGAGGGGCAGATGAAGTCCAGGGGACATTTCAAAATATGCAATAGTCTGTCCATTTGCCAATTCCTTGCAAGTCTTCCCCTTCAACATGTTCAAATAGCATTTTAACAGTTTTCCTCCATTCAAATGCATTGGCGGACCTTACCCGAAAATAGGTCAAGAGCGTCACAGAAATATCCTAGCTTAAGACTATATTGCTGCTGGATGGCAATCTGTTGACCAGCAATATATATACATTATCTCAATGGCTCTCCATTCCTCGTATTTTGTTTCTATATGATCTGGGAATTTCATGTTATGGACTGTTGTGTATTCTCGTCGTTTTTTTTTCTTTCCCATTGTTTTCAAAGAATTCTAATACGAAATTCCTTTACATAAGGAGGCAAAAACTACACACGTTCGCTGATAATAAAGTTTCTGACATTTCAATCTTGTTACGTCTTTACAAGACTCAATATCAATTTGCTATTAAACATCTAATTAAACTTAAATGTTGCAGCGTGCGAATGACGTATACGAATAATGGATTTCTTTAACATGTATACATCAAAATATCAAATTCATATAGTTTTCATTCAATACAAAAGACTTGTCTAAATGACTCAAACAATTTGGTCAGGAAAACATCTCCATTCAATGAATACCCCTTAAACCCCATTTTATTTACTGAAACTGGGGTATGCAGGGGTATACCTATATTTCTTATTTTTGCTTCAAAACATAGAATGTGGGTACTCGTTAGAACTGCCTCGGCGAGGCGGTTCTAACATGTACCAACAATCTATGTTTTGAGCAAAAATATCATTTTTTTCCAGTGAAAATTTTCATTTTCACAACCAAAAAAAAATAAAATAAAATAATTTCTATATATTGCATGGGCGTGTAATATGGTGGATAATAGAAAGCTACCGTTGACAAAGTTAGCATGGAACAACCTTTTATGTTATCACTTTGTCACAAGCAAGCTAAACGTTTCTATAAAAAGCAGACGCTGTCAAATTAATACCACATAAAGGTTCTGATATTTCAATCTAACAATTTTGTGACGAGACCGAAAAAAGCCTTTGCTTTTAAATATGTTATTTAAAGGTTTAAATGACGCGGCATGCTTCATTATCTTTTATGTAATGTCTGGTTCTAAATTAATATTTTAGTGTTGTTTTTTTTCGGACTGAATATGTTTGGTTGTCACTGGCTGACTAGTCCACCGATGCTCAACCGGAGTCTTTGACGACTTCGAATGTCCAATTACTGTAAACCAATTTATTTTTGCGAACGATTTATTTTCACAAATTTTCGGGAACAAACATCGCGAAAACAAACTTTAAAGAACTTTTCCATCCAAGATCTCCGGTCGTACAGCCAGAATTACAGGTCCACTCAAACTCATTCTATATATCATGGTTGTTTCAAAACTAGGTATACCCATGTACACCCTAGTCTTACTATATAAAAGTGGTATATTGGTATGTCATCACGAAAACATGTCCGTGCGATGTATACCCCCTTGAACCCAAATTTTATATAGAAAAACTGGGGTTTGCAGGGGCATACCTATTTTTCTTATATTTGCTCCAAAACATAGATTGTGGGTACTCGTTAGAACCGCCTCGCCGAGGCGGTTCTAACGAGTACACAAAATCTATGTTTTGAGCAAAAATAAAAAAAATATCAAATTTTTTTCAGCTGAAAATTTTCGATTTTTAAAGCTAAAAAAATCTCTGTTTATTGTATGGGCATGTTTTCGTAATGTTCATTTGATGGGAATGTTTTTCTTTTGCTGCGAAATGTCATTACTTCGTTAACTGCAAAAATTATTTCCAGCAGCTTATTCTGTAATGTGAAGCGCAGATTTTAATTTCCCAGCAATCATTGAAATAATCATAGGTTTAATTCGCAATCAACCTTAAGTTATGACTCTATGTTTAAAATCAACCTAGATAAAAAATGTCTACGAAACTGAATCGTTTCATCTCAGTTGTGGCATTGGTTAGCAACATATTACAAGTGTCGACATAATACCAAACTTGTAATTCTGGCTGTACGAGGGTTTCCACCAGGTTGTTATATTTATCAAATGTTTTATTTTACGTATTCTATACAAATAGCACAGAAGCTACCAGAACCACTAAACTTTGGACGGGAAACCTATGAATTCTGCAGGAAACCTTTGGATGCGATAGGTCTCATAGGTATTCATGTTTGAAAATGTAAACTTACAGACTGGCACACGGACGCTGGCTCGATAACCATCCTATAAGCTCACCTCGTGTGCCTGCCGCCCAGGTGAGCTTAAAAAACGGTATATTGCATGGGCATGTTTCGACTAATGACTTGTTTGACATTTTAGATTCCCAGCGACTTATTTTTATATCACGACCGTATTATCAGTTGAATGTTGAATTGACATTAACATTTCTAACACTTTAAGTCGACCTTAAAATTCAACTAAAGCAGTAGTCAATACGATTGAAATAAATGTCAGTTACTTTACTTTTAGAATTCGTTCTGGAAAAAAACAAGGTCGCAGCAGAATTGAATAAAATAGCTAAATGTAACAATAAATATGCCTCAGCATCAGTTTTGGCTAAACCCATTTTTAAATTTTGATTAGAAACCGCTGACTTATTTTCCACCCCAGAAAATATTGATTCTGAGTTACGATTATACAAGCCTGGTGTGATTTGGACCTTGGCTGAAAACAAGTAAAGTATTATCTAAACTATTCAGTCATTGAGGAGTTTGGCAATAGAGTTAATGTTGACAACAATATTTAGAGAAAAATAATTCAAATTATCGTTATTGTCGTTGCCTGCCAAAGTGGTTAAATCACACTAAAATGCCGTTCTTTTTTCTCACAAATAACAGTGCGCATTATCGCAAGTAATATTTGGGAGTGCTTACATGTACAAATGTGCCTCTTCGCGGTCGTTTGCTTGGCTAAAAAGCCACCGTACACTTCCCATGGTAGGTTCGAAATACACTGATCAAAAGTTTTAAAGAAACACTGTTCTTTTGTCTATATACCAAGAGATGAAATTTTGCTAAACACGAAATAAATCATCATTGCAAGACTAAACTGGCAGAATGGATATTGTTCTCAATATTTAAATGTACTTATGGTTAAAGAAACAGAAACATTTAATTGACACCTCAAACGAGGGTTGCTATGCCGTTTCACATTGCGTAATGGATCAAGGTTGTGCGAGATTCTTTTTATCTACGTTTTTGTACTTGCTTCACTGCTTCCTTATCAATTTCAAAATTATATCCTTCTATGATGTCGATCGCTAGTTGACTTCGTCTTCCTCTAATTAGTGTAATGATATCCCGGTTTCAGAGTACAGACTAATGGTATGTGATTATATTCATAATTCAAGGTATTTAGAAGCCTCAATAATTTGCAGATGAAGTGGCTTGTACGACATAATTGATTCATTAAAAGGGCGAGAATTCAAAGTAACTGTATAAGGCTCGATATCTGGCAAAAAATCATTCTTTTTATCATCCATATCACCATTCAAAGCAGGAATAGACTAATACGGTGTTTGCCCCTAAGTAGTTTATTTGACTGACCATTCCAAGACAGTAATGCTGCGGCGGTTTAAGCCCCCCCCCAGTAACTTTGTATTGCTGATCGTTCAAAGGAAATACTTATGTTTGTTTGTTTTGAGGCTTAACGTCCCAGTCAACAATTTTTCAGTCATATCGGGACGGAGCCAACGCTTCCTGGATTTAACCGGTACTGTAGGGAGTTAATCTTGTCTTGCTCAAGGACACAACACGGTGACGCCTGTGGGGATTGAACCCAGGACCTCTCGATTCGGTGTCCGACGCTCTACCACTACTCTACCGTTGTGGTTCTATTTGTTTTATGCTTTGAAGTCAATTTTTGTTTTGTTTGAACCTTATGTAAGTTATCATATTTTTACTTAAGTTCGGGTAACCGAGTGGCCGCCTTCTGGGAAAGAGCTTCTCACTCGGCTTACAGTGTGTATTCAAACTATAAGTACCCTATTGTCAATTTAATTTTCCCACCTCGGTTTTGGAGTGGGAATTTCCTAGTGATTGCGCCTTTTCCTGATCATTGCATACTTGAACCTTTCTATTTGTTTCATGTATTGATGTCGCTTTCATATTATTGACGCATTTTATGGGTATATTCGTTTATTTAGTTCACTTCAAGAGTTGCTTAATCGGCTTAGCGCATATTTTAGGGTAGGACTTCTGTTTTAAATGGACGAGTTATTAAGTTTGCTTTCATTTACATGTTTATAAACCTTAAAACATGTGCGTCAGTGCTGATTACTAAGTTTGACAGATGAAATCCACAGACATTTCGGTGAAAAAGGCTAGCACAGTTTGCCTTTTTTCAGTCAGTGCTACATACATGTCTGTTTTATGTCAAACCTCACCAAACATAACCTTCTTGTGCCTGAGTAGTGACACAGTGACCGTATCCTTATATGTGTAATCCCTAATATTGGTGTATAACGATCGTAGATTTCTCAAGTGTTTGCTTTGGAACAACCTGGCAAGGGTACACTATCAACGTATGAAAGACACAACAATTTTAATTCAAGTTCATTTCTCTAGATCATGTGGCGTCGCTCATGCCTCTATAAATTCTTCTAAAGCTTAACGTGAAAAAGTTCCATCATCTTTTTAATAGAAGGAAGAATAATAAGAGCTGTCGCAGGACAGCGTAGCTCGCCTGACTTGTGCATTGCCACTACATCTGTTAAAATCTATGACCCATGACCTTGACCTCAAGGTCACTCAGGTGGGTCATGATGGTACAACATAAAACTTCAGACCAATGCAAAGTATCAATTTGATCAATCTACATGTTCAAGAGATATAGACTTATAAAAACATTAACCAAAACTTAAACACAAAACTTCCAAGTCCGTGACCGTGACCTCAAGGTGTGATGTACAGCATAAAACCTGAGACCAATATCTATCAACATGCAAGTATCAACTTTATCCATCAACATGTTCAAGAGATTTAGACTTTAACCAAAAAATTTAACACAAAATTTCTAAGTCTGCGACCTTGACCTCAAGGTCATCCAGGGTAGGTCATGATGGTACTGCATAAAACTTCAGACCAATATCTACCAACATGCAAAGTATCAACTCGATCAATCAACATGGTCAAGAGATATAGACTTACAAAAACTTAAATCAAAAACTTAAACACAAAATTTCTAAGTCTGTGACCTTGACCTCAAGGTCACCAAGAGTGGGTCATGATGGTACTGCATAAAACTTCAGACCAATATCTAGCAACATGCAAAGTATCAACTTTATCCATCAATATGGTCAAGAGATATAGACTTACAAAAACTTTAACCAAAAACTTAAACACAAAATTTCTAAGTCCGTGACCTTGACCTCAAGGTCACCCAGGGTGGGTCATGATGGTACTGCATAAAACTTCAGACCAATATCTAGCAACATGCAAAGAATCAACTCAATCTATCAATATGGTCAAGAGATATAGACTTACAAAAACTTTGACCAAAAACTTAAACACAAAATTTCTAAGTCCGTGACCTTGACCTCAAGGTCACCCAGGGTGGGTCATGATGGTATTGCATAAAACTTCAGACCAATATCTAGCAACATGCAAAGAATCAACTCAATCTATCAATATGGTCAAGAGATATAGACTTACAAAAACTTTAACCAAAAACTTAAACACAAAATTTCTAAGCCCGTGACCTTGACCTCAAGGTCACCCAGGGTGGGTCATGATGGTACTGCGTAAAACTTCAGACCAATATCTAGCAACATGCAAAGTATCAACTTGATCCACCAACATGGTCAAGAGATATAGACTTATAAAAAACTTTAACCGAAAGTGTGACGCGGACGTACACGTACACGTAAACGTAAACGGGGACGACCGAGGTGACTACAATAGCTCTATGCACTTCGTGCAGGCGAGCTGAAAAGCAAATGCAATTCTCCGGCTTATTGATCTGTCCTTTGATAAATGCGGAAATTCTAGTGTCCTTGTGATTTGTTGTACATGTAAAAATAACTAGAGGACCAATGGTACTGTAAACGCCCACCTGAGATATGCTATATATATCAATAAACATTTGAATATTATGGTATATAGCCAAAGTAAAGGGGTAGATGAAGCCCTGTGACCATTTCAAAATAAACAATATCCTGTCCATTTGCCATTTCCTGCAAGTTTTCACCTTCAAATGACATTTTAACAGTTTTCCTCCATTCAAATGCATTGGCGGTCCATGTTGACCTGCCCGAAAATAGGTCAAGGTCATCACAGAACTATCCTAACTAAAGACTATATTGCTGCTGGTTTGCAATCTGTTGACCTGCAATATATATATATTATCTTAATGGCTCTCAATTCATCGTGATTTGTTTCTATAATATGATTTGAGAATTTCTTGTTATGAACCGTTGTGTATTCTCGTCGTCTTCAAAGAGTTGCATTACGAAATTCCTTTATCTATTTATAAGACGGAAAAAAGTACACTCGTTCGCTGATAATAAAGTTTCTGACATTTCAATCTTGTTACGTCTTTACAAGACTCAAAGGCAATTTGCTATCAAACATGTTATTAAATTTCTTAAATGTTGCAGCTTGCGAATGACGTATACGAATAATGAATTTCTTCAACATGTATACATCAAAATATCAAATTCGTATAGGTTTCATCAAGTATCCAACAGACTTTTCTAAATGACACAAACACATTAAAAACATGCCCAGGCAATATACATTTTTTTTTTGGTTGTAAAAATGAAAATTTACACTGGAAAAGAAATTGATATATATTTTTTTTTATTTTTGCTCCAAACATAGATTTTGGGTACACGTTATAACCGCCTCGGCAAGGCGAGTACACACAATCTATGTTTTAGAGCAAAAATAAGGAAAATAGGTATACCCCCGCATACCCCAGTTTTGCTACATAAAAGTGGGATTTAAGGGGGTATATATTTCACGGACATGTTTTCCTGATGAATTTGGTGGATAATAGAAATCTACCGTTGACAATGTTAGCATGAAAGAACCTTTTATTTTGTCACTTTGTCACAAGGAAGCGAAACGTTTCCATACAAAGCAGACGCTGTCAAACTAATAACACATCAAGGTTCTGATATTTCAATCTAACAATTTTATGACGAGACCAAAAAAGACACTGTGCTTTTAAATATGTTATTTAAAGGTTTAAATGACGCGCCATGCTACATTATCTTTTATGCAATGTCTGGTTCTAAATTAATATTTTAGTGTTGTTTTTGTTTTCGGACTGGACATGTATGTCTGTCACTGGCTAACTATTCCACCGCTGCTAACTGGGGTCTTTGACGACTTCGAATTTCCAACTGCTGTAAACCAATTTCCTTTCGCGAGTCATTTATTTTCACAATTTTTCGGGAACAAACATCGCGAAAACAAACTTTAAAAAACTTTTCCATCCAAGATCTCCAGTCGTACAGCCAGAATTACAGGTCCAAGGTCCACTCAAACTCATTTCAGATATAATGGTTGTTTCAAAAATAGGTATACCCATGTACATTCTAGTTTTACTACATAAAACTGGTATATTGGTACGTTCATTTGACGGGAATGTTTTTCTTATGCTGCGAAATGTCATTTCAATCTCGTTAACTGCAAAAATTATTTCCAGCAGCTTATGATGTGAAGCGCAGATTTTAATTTTCCAGCAATCATTGAAAATATCATAGGTTTAATTCGCAATCAACTTTAAGTTATGACTGTAATGAATATCTAAAATGTCCTATGTTTAAAATCAACCTAGATAAAAAAATGTCTACGAAACTGAATCGTTTCATCTCAGTTATGTCATTGGTTAGCAACTTATTACAAGTGTCGACATAATACCAAACTTGCAATTCTGGCTGTACGAGGGTTTCCGCCAAATGTTTTATTTTACGGATTCTATACAAATAACACAGAAGCTGCCAGAAACACTCAAACTTTGGACGGGAAACCCATGAATTCTTCAGAAAACCTTTGGATGCGATTGACCGGCTGGTCTCATAGGTATTCATGTTTGAAAATGTAAAGATACAGACGGGCACACGAACTGATGGACGCTGGCTCGATAACCATCCTATAAGCTCACCTCGTGTGCCTTCCGCTCAGGTGAGCTTAAAAACCGGTATATTGCATGGGCATGTTTCGACTAATGACTTGTCAGCTGACCAAGAATCAAGTCAAACTGTTTTCAGTATAGTTATTATACCTTTAGCTCTGAATGTTTGACATTTTAGATTCCCAGCGACTTATTTTTATATCACAACCGTTTTATCAGTTGAATGCTGAATTAACATTAACATTTCTAACACTTTTAGTCGACCTTAAAATTCAACTAAAGCAGTAGTCAATACGATTGAAATAAATGTCAGTTTCTTTACTTTTAGAATTCTTTCAGAAAAAAACAAGGTCGCAGCAGAATGGAATAAAATAGCTTAATTTAACAATAAGTATGCCTCAGCAAAAAGACATAAATCAGTTTTGGCTAAACCCATTTTTAAATTTTGATTAAAAACCGTTGACTTATTTTCCGCCCCAGAAAATATTGATTTTGTGCTATTGGCTGAAAAAAAGCAAAGTCTTATCTAAACTATTCAGTTATTGAGGAGTTTGGCAATAGATAATATTTAGAGAAAAATAATTCAAATTATCGTTATTGTCGTTGCTTGCCAAAATGGTTAAATCACACCAAAATAATGTTATATTTTTTTCTCACAAATAACAGTGCGCATTATCGCAAGTAAGACTTGGGAGTGCTTACATGTACAAATATGCCTCTTCGCGGTCGTTTGCTTGGCTAACAAGCCACCGTACACTTCTTATGGTAGGTTCGTAATACACTGATCAAAATTTTAAAGAAACACTGTTCTTTTGTCCATATACCAAGAGATGAAATTTTGCTAAACACGAAATACATCATCATGGCTATTTTGAAATGCATGTTTTTTTTTTTGTAATAAGATTGTTTTTAGACCAAATTTCTCTAAAATGATCCACGAATGATCATGATAATGCAAATACTTGTCTGAGACTTCTTTGTCTCGACTTCTAACTCATGATGTAGAATCTTTTCATCTCAATTGTCATTTAATCATCATGAAGTGTCGTGTAGTGCTAAAGAGCACTGATAAGCATTCAATTTACAAGAAAATCTGTCTTCGGTGGTTGCGACCACGACCAGATTCGTCACAAAACGAGACTGTCAAGTCAAATATTTACATAATACTACGTAGAAGTTTGAATTTTATAACGAAGACGGTGTATGGATTGAGTTTTAATGAAGGTAACAACGCATTGGCATGTAATCTCAGAGCTAATAAAGTCCTCATACTTTCTCATGAGGCCTCTCAATATGGTTGGATGTCGCTAGTTTGGCTACATTCTTTTAGGTTTATTTGCCACTGTCCGTTATACGTTTATACATGTAGCATCTGATCTTGATTGCACGCTTTACGAGTATTTGTCGTCCATATACCCGCTGCTAATATCTCCGTTAATTACTGAATCTTCTATCAAAGTGACATAACCGAAGTCATTTATTGGAAATTCCATGGTGAATAATATCAGTATTAAGAAAGACAATCTGTACAGCAAAGTGTCGTGTATTCCTGAATTGGCAACTGTTCTTGATGACCTAGATGAATCTCCTCCTTTACGGCTCATATACTGACGTCAACAAATTGAAGATATTCTTATGTCTGTCTAAAAGACGTAGACAAAACACAATTGCAAATTAAATTTTGTTTCAAAGAAAACTTTTGACGCATTTTATAAAAAGGTGATTAAGACCGCTTCTGTAAATTAGTCTACGTGCTATAAGCTAGAAATCCAACATTGACAGATCGTTCCAAGGCGATATGCATTTTGGTTGTTTCTATTTGTTTCATGTTTTGGTGTCGATGTTTGTGCTGTTTGCGCCTATTATGTGCAACGTCATATATTTATTTTAAAGCGACTGCCGAGTGAATGGCTACATGCATGGTCGTATGCAAGTGCAGCAAATATATAGGGTCGTAGCCAGCATCCAACCCATAGTGTCTGCGATAAAAATTAGAAAAATGGTTTTCGAAGTTAATGATACCGATAGCCCTGCTGGAGAAGTTTGGCTGTTAAACATTTATTTGGCGCGTTGAAGTCCTCTACATGATTGCAGACTCTAGCAAACCTAATACGTATACATAATAAGGAACGACACCATCCAAAAACGGAAAATTTTCTATATCAAAATCAAAATCATCGCGTTTATCATAAATTTTAGAAGAAACAAATCCATAGAAAGATGCTATAGAAAGATGTAAATCCAAAAAGGGGGCTTCGGTATCTGTGGTGTTGGCTTTATTCAACTGTTCAGGTGGAAAAAATGATTTAAAAACATATTTCCTGCAGCCTATTCCGTGCACCTCCACAACAGGATGCGGGGCCAGGGTCAACGTCTCAGTGACGTTACTTGACGTTTTATGTCGTCAGTGCGTTATATATTTGTGATATATTCATCCGATGTTTCAGAATTGTTCCGCATAAGATCATTGGATATCAACACTTTTTGATATTTGCATATCAAGGTGTCTAATGCAAATCTGTAACAATTCTCGCAAAATGGTATGACCATTGATCATATGAAACCAATTTCTTGCGATGAGCATGTCGGACGGGTGCCCTTCCGCTCCGTCTCAAGTGATTTTCTTAACAAAAACCGCCCATTCTATTTGTTAATTTATGAACAACAGGCTGATGGCCGTTTTGTTTTTGTTTATAGCATTTCCATCGTATCTGTGGGTGATTTCCCTATTGTCGGCTATTCTTCAACGTCAAACAGACCTTTTTGGACTGCTTCTAAATTATTCTTCACAGAAATCAAAGTATACTGCCGCCAAGGCTTAAACTTACAGAAAATGACATTGATATTGCGGGATTTCATACAGCCCCTTTCACTCGAGTTTGCCGTTTGAGCATTTGCATCACACAAGAAGACCATGTGTTCCGAAGATCTGAGTTTCTTTTTATGTTGTCCTCAAAGACATCTGGGTTAATTGATCTGCTTGTTTGAGTGACAGCTTCAAACTAAATGACCTTTAAAAACGGCAAACTCGAGTGAAATTTTAACCTCCTATGTGGATTTTTTGCCGTTAAGAAACCGATCAGGTAACTGCTTAAATTGATAAAATTCTGCTTATCTCTCTATCCTCTTACAAATGTGTGTTCTCAATATGCATTGTATATGTTGTGCAAAGAATTTTGATATAAAAATGTTCTTTAACCAAGCAATTACAATGTGTTTATCAGAAGAGGTAACATCTTTACCTACAGATAAATGCTGAATAGATTTTAAGAACATCTGGCACCTGGGACACTGTTTCAGTTTTGAAATAGAATAAAAATATACCTGATTTACAAACAAACGGCAAACTCGAGTGAACAAATTTGATTGACCTAAATGCTCAAACGGCAAACTCGAGTGAAAGGGGCTGTAATTAAAATTTTTGGGCATAAAATAAAAATTAAAACTGAGATCCTTTAGGAGCAATGAACACATTAATGAGAAAGGGGATGGGCCATACCGTGGTTTCGACTATTAAAGTCTCGTCAGTGACCCTTCAGATTTGGCAACATGGAGCCAAAGAGAAATACAGAAATTTTGCAACTTTTAACAGGGTAGTCGATACACTATGGATGCTGTACGGGGAGACTTTTTAGGGCCGCCACACGGCACACCACCAGCTGCAGACATTTCGGTGATAGTCTAGCATATTTCGCCTTTTTTCAGTCAATGCTTAATACTTGTTCCTCAGTAAACATAAACTTCGCGTGTCTGAGAAGTGAAAGAGTTGCCGTATCCTCCTCATATGTGTAATATATACTTACGGTTGATGTAAACTGCTACACAAACCAATAAACATGTTTAAATATTATGGTATTTAGCCAAAGTAAAGGGGGCAGATGAAGTCCTAGGGCCATTACAGATCTAGATTAAGATATATTCTGTCCATTTGCCAATTTCCTGCAAGTTTTCCCCTTTAAATGACATTTTTAGTTTTCCCCCATTCAAATGCGTAGGTGGTCCATGTTGACGTTTCCCTAAAATAGGTTAAGGTCATCACAGAATTATCCCAGCTAAAAATTATATTGCTACTTGATGGCAATCTGTTGAGCTGCAATACAGAAATTTTGCAACTTTTAACAGGGTAGTCGATACAAAGACTTATATTATCTAAATGGGACCAAATATGTTAAACTGTGGCTAGAAAATGAATCTTAACCGATAGTAAATTTCTGATTTCTCGCTTATCTCAAAGGACCAAAAAGAAATATAACCTGCACTATGGATGCTGTACGGGGAGACTTTTTAGGGCCGCCACACGGCACACCAACAGCTGCAGACATTTCGGTGATAGTCTAGCATATTTCGCCTTTTTTCAGTCAATGCTTAATACTTGTTCCTCAGTAAACATAAACTTCGTGTGTCTGAGAAGTGAAAGAGTTGCCGTATCCTCCTCATACAGTACAGTCCAGGGGGATTTTCACCAGCCCGCCCACACCCGCGGACGATTTCTCTGACCCCCCCCCCCCCCCCCCGCAATCCCGCTCACCTGTCCGCTTATAATCCCACCGCGGAATATTTTAATCCCGCCGCGGATTGCGGCGGATACGCGGAGGATCCTCCCGTTTCCTGTATAATTCCACCGCGGTAAACCCGCGGAGGATTTCCAATGAAAAGTAATGACGTTATAATGATTGACAGGTACCGTTGACCATGCAATAATATATACTGACGTCAACAAAAAACGCCCCAGTCAACTTTGACACGTCATATTGCCAAGATTAACAACTTTAATTATTTCAAATATTGATCATATCGTTTGCTAACCTTTTACGCATTCGGAAATGCTGAAATGGAATTATTCAGACATCTGCTTGAAACATGGTACGCTGTTGAAAACATACACCCCTCGCAAAATCACTATTCTGTTCATGAACCGGTCTATCAGGCATCGCTTCTTTCGATTACTGAAAGTCTCCTTTGCAATAACAACACATATGCCATAGATTGGGATATCCATACGTGGCCTTATGTTGTTGAAACACGTTTTTTTGAAAACCAAAGTTCGTTCTCTAGCGTTATTGACGTCATTGCAGCCATTGATCAATGCTTAAATGGTAATCGCCTTGAAAATCGTCAAAAAGTTTTCAAATGCTATAATTCCGGCGTGGCTATTTGACGAAGAATAGCATCTATTGTTACTTCTTTGCCATTCAGCGTGAAACGAACGTCCTTACGGATAACGAGTATTTGACGTCTAGGGAAATAAGCGTAAGAATACCATTGCTCCATTATTGGCTATTCAGTTGAAATAATGCGATTACGTTATGAAATTTAACTCAGTATGTACATCTGAATATAACGGCATCGTTTCTGAAATGTTTCATCATTAGAATTGGTAAGCACAAGAGACGTGGACGTCAAACTAATTTTGCCACAGAAGCGTCGGCGAAAGAGCTAGGGTATCAAAAATCGATAGAGGGAATCTTGTGTCGATGCGAATGATGACCCCGTACTATAGCGTTGCTTCGAACGCCAGAAACCGAGCAGTATAATTTTTTCGTTCCGTCTGTTTCCTTTCTTGTGAAAAGTCCCTATGATAATTTCAGTATTTCAACTTCACGTAGTCCAGTGATGTTACGTTTCGAAGTTTTGATGTTCACAAGTTTGTAAATCGACTTTGCACAGCTTTCAAGAATTTTCACATCAAAAACGTCTGTAAAATGACGCCAGGATGCATTTTTAAACAAGGTGCACGCACGCAAGTTTTGAGAAAAGTGTGCATCTTAATCAAATTCGGTGTATGCTATACCATTTGAGAGAAGGTAAAAATAAGGCAAATGCAAATTCCGCTTGTATTGTATATTTTTTGGCCAAGTTACGCAACATTTTCGATGAGGCGTTTTTTATTGACGTCAGTATACAAAGGAACTTTCAGAAGAGAGGTAAAACTTTGAATTTTCAGTCGAACATTTTTGAAAAAGAAAAATACGAACAACCCTGTCAACAACAATTTTACTAATTACAAAAAATTACAAAATATGATGTAAGGAAATATATATTTCACGGACATGTTTTCATGATGTAAAAACATAAGAACAATGTTAATGACTCTGAATCCAGGAAGAAACCACGGGAGCGCACTTGAAGTTTTCCGTCTTCATGGTAACGCACAAGAAAATGGGACGAACGTCTTGTTTGTTGTCTTTTAGACATTTTTTTCACTGTTTCACAATCACAAAATCACTAATGAAAATGCACTTTCACAAAATCACTGTTAAATAAGAAATCCAATGGAACGAAATAAAGTTACAGCACAACGTAAGATTTAAACACAATAAAATTTTATCCTTTCAAACGAATGACATTCGGCACAAACTCACAGTTTAACAGAATGAATTACTTAAAACTAAATTTGAACGGCTTATATACATATTTTCTCTGTGAATGAGACAAAACAAACAATAGTAATTTCACGTTTGTGATCAAAGGTAAAAAGAAAATGTTGCACAACAGACGGACCGGCTTAATTATAAATTTTAATTGCTCCTAAGGGTGAAACATTATACAAGCCAATGAGTAGAGTAAAGGACCAACCGCCCAATTACAATTTGCCGATCTGAATCTGAATAGTTTACTGGTGACACGCCAAATGACATTATTTCACCAGGGGGTTCGGATGGGGGAGAAATTAGTCCCTTGAACGCACGAGTGAAGCGAACTTGGACACACAGTCATCAGACATTTCAGCAGAGGAGACAAGTGAATCAGGGAGGTAATTCCAGTCCCTGATAGTCTGTGGAAAGAAACTACTTTTGTACGCTTCTTTGGTAGCTGAAGGTATCTGAAAAGCCAAAGAGTGTTTCTACAACGCCTACTCTTTGGGATAAGGTCATCTGTGAGTATTCTGGCTTTACCCTTTAGACCTTTGTATAGCAATATAAGTCTACTATCCTTCCTCCTTTTCTTAAGAGATTCCCATTTCAGTTGACCTAAAATGCCAGTCATGCTCCCAATGTCAAAAACATAATTTCCCGATACTTCTTTTGTCTATCAAAGATGAAAAGGACTTAGAATAAATGACAAAAAAGAGAGCTGAATTCTAGATAATGCAATCTCTCTCTCTCTCTCTCTCTCTCTCTCTCTCTCTCTCTCTCTCTCTGTGTTTGCCTTTAGGTGTGTGCGACGTACCATATCTTATATCTTCCACTGAAGTGATTCTACAACCATGCAGAATCTGGGATTTTCGTGACAGAAATGCATTTACACATTATGATCGTAAAACATGTATTTTTTATTAAGATAAATGAAACAAAAATAATAATCGAATTAGATTTAAATCGGGTCTAGGTACAAGTACATACATATGCATTACAATAAATTGGAAACAAGTCCCGCCCACTTTCCTTATCCATCCTCATTCCACCGCGGGTCCGCGGTCGTTAGAGACAAAAAAATACAGGTAAGCGCAGACTATAAACTTTCTGCATCTTTACCCCGCCGCGGAAACTCCGCAATCCCGCCGACTAGGGCGTTTCCGCGGTGGATATTAAAATTTTAATCCTTTTTCTTGCAGCCCTCTCTCCGCGGGGGTGGGGGGGGGGGTGGTGAAAGTCCCCCTGGACTGTACTGTATGTGTAATATATACTTACGGTTGATGTAAACTGCTACACAAACCAATAAACATGTTTAAATATTATGGTATTTAGCCAAAGTAAAGGGGGTAGATGAAGTCCTAGGGCCATTACAGATCTAGATTAAGATATATTCTGTCCATTTGCCAATTTCCTGCAAGTTTTTCCCATTAAATGACATTTTAAGTTTTCCCCCATTCAAATGCGTAGGTGGTCCATGTTGACGTTTCCCTAAAATAGGTTAAGGTCATCACAGAATTATCCCAGCTAAAAATTATATTGCTACTTGATGGCAATCTGTTGAGCTGCAATATATGTATACCTTATCTCAATGGCTCCCAAATCCTCGTGTTTTGTTTCTATAATATGATCTGAGAATTTCTTGTAATGAACTGTTGTGTATTCTCGACGTGTTTTCTTTCCCTTTGTTTTCAAAGAATTGCAATACGAAATTTCTTTATCTGTTCATGAGAAGACAAAAACTACACTCTTTCGCTGACAATAAAGTTTCTGACATTTCAATCTTGTTACGTCTTTACAAAACTCAAAAGCAATTTTCTATTAAACATGCTATTAAATTTCTTAAATGTTGCAGCATGCGAATGACGTATACGAATAATGAATTTCTTTAACATGTATACATCAAAATATCAAATTCGTATAGTTTTCATTAACTATCCAACATACTTGTCTAAATGACGCAAACACATTACGAAAACATGCCCAGGCAATATACAGAAACTTTTTTTGGTTGTAAAAATGAAAATTTTCACTGGAAAATTTTTGATATTTTTCTTATTTTTGCTCAAAACATAGATTTTGGGTACACGTTAGAACCGCCGTTAACCCACAATCTATGTTTTGGAGCAAAAATAGAAAAATAGGTATACCACCGCATACCCCAGTTTTGCTCTATAAAAGTGGGGTTTAAGGGGGTATACATTTCACGGACATGTTTTCCTGATAAATTCGGTGGATATTAGAAAGCTACCGTTGACAATAATAGCATGAAAGAACCTTTTATTTTATCACTTTGTCACAAGGAAGCTAAGCATTCCTATACAAAGCAGACACTGTGAAATTAATAACTCATAAAGGTTCTGATATTTCAATCTAACAATTTAATGACGAGACCAAAAAAGCACTTTGATTTTAAATATGCTATTTAAAGGTTTAAATGACGCGACATGCTACATTATACAATTGTTGCTTCGAGAATAAACAAATCGTCATGTCACCCTCACTCAAGGGCAACAATAGTTTTATTATACCGAACCCTTCCGAAACAAAGAAGCGACATACCACAGGATAAATACATGTGATTACAAGTGCAACCGCACATTTAGGCAAATATGACGCCAGAGGGTAATATGATCATGCGACATGACAGAATAGCATCCTCCACATGCGCTGTAAACAAACGCATGTGTCTACAAGTGCAGCTGCATGATTTTAGGCAGGTTTGACGTCAGAAGGTAATATGAGCATGCGGCATGACAGAATAACACCCTCCGCGTGACCTACGCTGGACCAATTAAAATCCACACTAAGCCAATGAATATTAATTACTGTCTAAAAACTTGCCTCTGATAATGGTTTTTCGCAGAAAAGTTTTGTATGTGGGACGACAGAAAAATTATTTTCATGTCAAAATCATGATCTTAGTTTGTCCTAATAGGACCTGCAAACATTTTGAAAATCGGTGATCAAATAAAGTTTTTTATGGCCAAAATGAATTGTGCATAGGGATTTTGCATTGGCAAAGGAGATAATCGATGATCGTGAAAATGCATATTTTTCGAGAAATTTTTCCTGAACATGAAGATTTTGTCTCAGGTATGTCATTTGTGTCAATTTATAATAATTTTGAGCAATCATGATTAAATAGTTAGAATTTGAATTTTTTGCGGGAAAATATTTACCTCCCTTCCATGAGATTTTTGTACAGGAAATCCCTATTCAAAAATGTTTTTGACCAGAACTTTTTTATTTGTCAACCGATTTTCAAAATTTTTGCTGCACATTTTGCGACAAACTAAATGCTTAATTGTGGCAAGAAAATATTTCTTCTACATTTGAACAGTTGTAAAATACCTTCGAAAAACCATTATCACACACTACGAAACAGACTTTAGGTATACCTTTTATGTAATGCCTGGTTCTTAATGAATGTTTCAGTGTTTTTTTTTTTTTTTTTTTTTTTTTTTTTTTTTTTTTTTTTTTTTTTTTTTTTTTCGGACTGGATATATTTGGTTGTCACTGGCTAACTAGTCCGATGGGGCACAACTGTAGTCTTTGACGACTTCGAATTTCCAATTACTGAAACCTATTTTTTTCACATTTTTTCGGGAAAGCATCGCGAAAAAATACTTTAAAGATCTTTTGTCGTGTAGCCAGAATTGCAAGCAATATAATTATGCCGAGACTTGTAATTATACTGAGCCAAACTTATAACGCAACATCGGATTATTTTTAATGTTATACTCCGGAACGTTATCAAATAAACTTTTTCTCTATTGAATTAGATTGCCGTACGATCGACACATCTCACAACATCTTGATTGAAACATTTTGTGTTATGCGTCTCAAGAAATTAATCATTTTTCAGAGGTAGGGTCTCGGCAAAAAATGAAATGCATTGTGATTTTCCAGAACGCGACATGTGACGTTTATTCGTACCTTAGAAAATAATGTCGGTTTTCAGGATTACCCCTGCTCCACATTAGACAATGGACAATTTTACTGTCAAAAGATCAATTTTGCTCAATTTTGAGCAGAGTTGAAGACTCATTTTCGCCCCAACCATTCAAGTTTACTCACATTTTAACATTTGTTACAGACGTTCCTGACCCAACAATTGGATGCTATTGTGTTTTCTAACGATGCTGAATGACGGAATGAACATGTTACCACAAAGGTTTCATGAAAAACATTCGCCATTAAAATTTTTCACAAATTCCATTTTGTATTGTGTTCAATGGAGTACTCAATATTAAACGTTCAATTTTCAACGATGCAAACTTTGATTTAAAATTTTGGGAACAAATGAAAGGCATTTTGCAAACACCTCATCGAGCCTCACTGGACGATCCATAAAGAAGCAAAAAGCAGAATCTCTCAGCAGGCGCATGCCACTCAAATAACCGTTTTGACCAATCAGATTCGAGCTCAGTGACCCATGCTCTGAAAACCCAAATTTTTGTACCCAATTTATTCACTGGCGATTGCTGACCAGCATATGTCTGGTAGACCATCTTGTATCACATTAAAATGCGAAAAAAATGCCATTACCGTGTTGCGTTATAAGTTTGGCTCAGTATAGTATTGCTTACCAATGACAACACGGAGATGAAGCAATTCACTGTCGTAGACAATTTCTTAATTTACCGTATTCGTTCTTATTAGCGCACATGCTCCAATAAGCGCACACCCTGGTTTCCGAAAGCGCACACTGTTCGACTTGCATATTGGTATTTTACACACATTGTACACAAAAATACCATATTAACCGCATTAAAACTTAACCTTGAATGGTCACACACTATTTTAAAACGATCTGAACACTTCAAAGGCATCATAATTGAGTATTTAATCATGTTTACTTTATCAGTAAATGGGTCGTTTTGATTTTAGTGTGCGCTTATTAGAACGATATTTTGTTACCTGAACTTTAAATTATTTTGAAAAGTTAAGCGCACCGTGTGCTAATTAGAACGAATACGGTAGGTTGATTTTAGATATGGAGCATTTTAAAAATTGATTTAAGTCCTAACTAGAAGTTGATTGTGAATTGAACCTTGAAAAGTTAAGCGCACTGTGCGCTAATTAGAACGAATACGGTAGGTTGATTTTAGATATGGAGCATTTTGGAAATTGATTAAAGTCCTAACTAGAAGTTGATTGTGAATTGAACCTGTGATAATTTATATGATTGCTGAGAAAATAAAATCTGTGCTTCACATTATAAGTTTCCGGAAATAATTTTACAGTTAACGAAGCAATGACATTTCCTCAGTCAGTACAATAAGTTGCATCTAGTCTCATTATGAAAACTTGCCCATGCAATAAACAGAGATAATTTGAGCTTTAAAAATTGAAAATTTTCAGCTGAAAAAAAAAATGATATTGTTCTTATTTTTGCTCAAAACATAGTTTGTGGGTACACGTTAGAACCGCCTTGGTGAGGCGGTTCTAACGAGTACCCACAATCTATGTATTGTAACAAAAATAAGAAAAACAGATATACACTTGCATACCCCAATTTTGCTATATAAAAGCGAGGTTCAAGGGGGTATACATTACACGGACATGTTTTCGTGATGTCGAGTGGCAGTTGTATTAAGACTTAAGGCTGATGAATCCATAATATAGCATTTTTATTTTCGCTGAAGTCGTGGCCTTAATACGTTTAGTGATGTACAAGGGCAAGACATCTCAAAGACTGAAATATGAACGGTTACATAATAGTTCCTACAAAACGTCTTCTCAGTTTGAAAGGTACAGGTAGGAATGATCAGGAAAAGTCGCAATCGGAAAAAATTCCCGCTCCAAAAAACTAGAAAGACAATCAGGTACTTATTCTTACAGCTGTAGAGCACATATCCAATAGGCGGCCACTCAACATTATTCGCTTTGTAACTGTCCACCTGGTTCATGAGGATAACGTGCCCCTGTAATGTATAATCCCTCAAATCCCAGTGTTATAAAGTAAAACTGGGGTACAGATGGGTATACAGGTTATTCTTATTTTTGATTTAAAACACAGATTGTGGGTACTCATTAGGGCAGTTCTAACGTGTACCCACAATCAATGTATTGAGCAAAAACTATTAAAAGTACCAAAACTTGTTCGAATAGTTTTTTAGCTTAGAGATGATAAAGCAAGTAGCCCAACGATCACTCACCTGAGAACCAACATGTTTGAACCAACAGAACAACACTTAATTCTGATTTTTCAAAGACCCAAGGGCACATAATTCCACAAACACAAGTTTGATTTACTCAAATTTCAGTTTCAGGGCTGTCTTGTTACATGTACCTGCATGAATGAGGACACAGTCAAAAATAGAAACAGCCATGCTGTTTATAACCTTCTCCCAATTATCTTTCTATGGAGATTTTTCAAGACACAAAAAGGAAGGTAACTACAGTCCGTGATCCGATCCGGTCGAAATGCGAACTCATCTGAGATACTATAGCTGTCATTTTTACCTGCAAGAATGAAGAAGATCCAATAAAAATGAAATCGCTAGAGTGTTAAGAACACAATCTTTTTTTTTTTTTTTTTTTTTCAAATTCATACCAGCTATTATGGATGTCCAATAAAAATAAAGGCGTTAATAAACTTATTTTATGTTTCCAGAGCAAAAGATAAAATGAACGTTATCACGAAAAAGCGCGCGTTATACACTATGCTTAGACGAAAATGGAAGCCGTAGGTTAGCCGCCCCAGAGATAGTCGGTCCTCTTGGGTGAATCATAATGAGGACTCTACATATATACGAACCGCCTCATGGGTAAACCAACAACCTGCATAGGCGAAAACAAAGACGCAGATCAGCTTCGCGGTAACCGCGAAGCTGATCAGCGCCTTTGTTTTCGCTACACGGATAGTACATTTTCTCTTCTTGAAATTTTAAGCTTCTAGCTCTTTTCTGTGCTTGTACAGGCCGGTTTGTATCGGACCTGGTCGGAAACCACATTGTTGGTTTTCCCATGAGGCGGCTCATATACAATATGCTGAGAGGAATCCGAAGATCCATTGAACGCCAAACAGTACCTGGAGCAAAGGAACGACACACAAATAAACACCGCTTTGCTAAGGGATGGGCAAGAAAGGTTCCGAACCAAACCAGCTAAAATGGATAGCTTAAAGTCGGCGTTATCATAGCGTCTGACGCTCAACATATCAATGTTCAGTTAAAGAAGGAAGCATAGTAATCAACCTTTACTAGAAGAAAAAAAAATAGCATGCAGATGGTGTATCATATTTAGGTAACAGCCATACGTCAAATGAGTTTTTAAATTGATCGGAAAAATCATTATGTATCATAAGATTCTTCAACTCATATTTGACATTATCTTTTGGACGAAGCGTAGACGACACAACAACAATCATTTGTACATCTCTACATGTTGATGAAAACAAACAATGGCTTCATTTGTCTTGCTGTGAAATTTGTGTGTGGCTTTCGTTAGTTTACCGACAAATTATGTATTATATCATTCCCTTAGTTTGTTTTTGCTATGTTCAGTAACTAGCAGGTACTGTACACATGAGAGTGCATTTCACACTTTAGTGGGTGCATTTCACACCCTATGAAGGGTTGCATGTGATTATTCATGCGAAAATTAGCCACAGTGGAAATGTGAACTCGGTGTCACACAGCAGATCTGTAATTGTACAAATGTTTACAACCTAGAGGTATCAGAATAACAACAGCATCATTTACGACATCAGTGCATCAAGGTGTCAAATGCGTCAATCATGAACTGCAGTCTGGAAAAACTGGCGAACTTGTTAATAAGTTACATCGATCGTATTTCATAGCTCACTGAAGGAACAAATGTACCGAAAATGTTTGATTAGTAGTCGATTTATTCATTATGGCCATGAACAATATTTACAGCAGCAATTAACGAGTCTCCTCTGGAGTAGTATACATAGAGGATATTTGCTTTTTTGAAGTGAATACCAAATATATTTCATCGTGTGAGTTGAAAACATCAGAATTTTCATGAGTGCACAGCACGAGTGAAAAGTTTTATGTTTTCAACTCACGAGATGAAATATATTTGGTATTCACCGAAAAAAAGCAAAGTTTCTTTTTTATTTTATACAATACACCGGCATTTTCCAATTCACAAGGCAGGCGGTGAAAATGCAAAAACTAAATATTATTTAAATTGGTACCACATTGTTCCTTACGTTCTAACTAAGAAAATGAATAGTATACCCAGACTTTATGTTTTCGTTCATAAATAACGGAGTTATAGGCTTTTGAATTTCTGAAGTGAGACTCATTAAATGACGTCAAGTAAATGGAAACGTCAGAAATAATCCAAAATCTACAATGACGATATAGGCTGATACATGTATCAGTCACTAGTGACTTTTTATATCAGTGAGATTTGATATCAGTGAAAGTTCATATCAATGAAAATACCAATTCTTTCAAGTTCTGATATACATTGGTTTTCACTGTAAAATATAAAATAAATTACGAAAACTTGCCCATGCAATAAACAGAGTTTATATATAACTCTGTTTTTTATAACTCTGTTTGTTTATATATATATAAAAGTCAGGTAAGAGAAATAAACAGAAAGTCTTTTGTTGTATTTTTCCTTTTTTCCTTATTTCTGTTAGCGCTTTCACAGCTTCATGGCTGATCTTCAGACATAATATATGTCAGCACATATATATATATATATATATATATATATATATATATATATATATATATATATATATATATATATATATATATATATATATATATATATATATATATATATATATATAGGAAGAAAGAATGAAATGAAGTAACAGCAACAATTTATTTCAGGTGAATTGCATGATACATATATATTTCTAATTTTTGCTTAAAACATAGATTGTGAGTACACGGCGAGGTGGTTCCAACGAGTACCTACAATCTATGTTTTGGAGCAAAAATAAGAAAAATAGGCTTACCCCTGCATACCCCAGTTTTACTATATAAAAGTTGGGTTAACGGACTTTTTTCATGATATAAAGAAAACACATGATGCCGGTATAATCATATTCCTAAGTCGTTGATTATTTTTATTGGGAGTTTATGAATAAATATTATGTTTATATAAAATGTTGTAAAAACACAGAACAGTCACTATGGACTACATTTTCCTAAGCAAGAAGATTCGAAGGCGTCAAAGACGTCACAGCATTTGTGTAAACAGTACTAATTGGGTGGTTATTGGATTCCAATCAGGCTTCTAATTAAGTTTTGTATTACATGTAAAGCAAATGAATGAATAAAATGGAAACGTAAATTGCTTACGAGAAAATAGGTTACAGATAGATATTAATGAAAGCGGCTTGTTTACCCAATTCTTTTCCACTGCATACAAAGAAATTTTAATTTTCTGGTAACAAATATAGGTCGGAAACTATTTGATATGGTCAGCACATATAATACGTGTACTATTCGATGTGCTATGTTAGAGATCAGGGGTTATCGACCCGAATGCACTGTAATTTCTCCTACTTACGACATACTTACGATGGTCTTTACGATGACCACCTTAAAATTTACGCCCTTGCTATTTCAGTCACTCAAAGCTATCGCACATGTAACTTTTTAAAATGAAATGTGCTACTCATATAGCAAAATAGAAATACCATGTAAGTCCCAGATATAAATTATATCTACAAACACGTGTATGTCTACTCCTCTGTCTTGATACTTATTATACTTAATCATCAAAAATATCAGTTTAACACATTCTTTCAAAATGACACTTTAAACTAATACAAAAAAAAACACAAAAAAACACAACTAACATAATGGTTAGAACACTTATTTGCCAAAGAAGCAGATGGTCTAACCATAGCAGTGTGATGGTGAATTGCATGATACATAAGTGAAGATGCAAATGAGAACGTAAGGTAAACCAAGCAAACAGTAATTTCCAAAAAGCTGTCCATTCAGTCACCTGTAATAAATATACTATTGGTATAAAGTTAAGCAGATTTTTATGCGAGCTCGAATAAAATAAAAGAAGTCATAAAATAAAGTTTCAGATTTGATTATTTATCATGTATGTAAATCAGTATTTTAGGAATGAAATTTCGGTAAATTCGATTCACTTATTGCAACATTGATCACGAGCGAGAAGCTCGAATGACCGCACTGCTCACAAGTTGTTAAACAAGCATGATTCTTCTTTGCAATTAGGAAATTTCAAAACATTTTTTATGAAAAACATGCACGAGGAAAGAAATGTGAAGGTGAAAATTGCAAATTGTCGGCATGAGAGAAGCTGTTAAGAAGCGACTACGTAACTAACAGAAAGCTCTGTGGGCAGACGAGAGCCGTATCTGCCTGTATCATAGAGATGGTCGTGTCCATGGTCGACGCCTCCCTGGCGAATGCTTAATTGGGCCCTGTGTGCAAGGAACTATGGCTGGGAGAGGTGGTGTGGGGTGCATTCTCTTCCGACCGCATTCTTGATTTAAAAGTTGAATTCCCAAAAGTGACAGAACAAGGATGCTTGAACCCGTCGTTAGGCCCTTCATAAACTCCCCTAACGACCAGCATATGGTAGTATAAGATAAAAATGCAAGGCTACACCGTACAGACACTACAAAGGAATACAAAAATCAGCACCACATCGCAAGTCTTCCATGGCCAAGCTCGTCGCCAGACTTTGAACCCCATCTAACACTTGTGGGACGAGCTCGGTCCACGAGTTTGAAACCGGAAACCAGCCATGTCCATAATTCACGAGCTTTACCAAGCTCTACTTGAGAAGTGGGACAGGGTACCAGGTGAAAGGTGCATGCAACTAGTGATTTCCATGATCAGCAGGCATCAAGTTTTTATTCGACAGAGGAGATGATATACGCAATGTTAACCGGAAGTGGTCGAGTTTTCTGTGGTGCCATTTGACTTTTTTCAGCATATTCTGAAACTCGGTGCTCAAAACTAAATCTTTGGAAAAATTCTTCACTGTCTTGGTGTTTTCTGAGAAGTTGTGCTCAACTTTGGCCTCCAGAATTTTTCTATTGAATTTTCAAAATTTTATGGGTAATTTTCTTTGTGCAGTTACAACCCTTTGTTAACTTGTGCATTGATTTTCTTTTCCTCATTATATTGCTGGTAACAATATTGTTTTTGTCAAAATTTATAACAAAAGTTTTAAATGTTTCATAAGATTTTATTCTTAGCGTTCCGAAATCCCAAGTGAAATTCATAAATGGAATATGTTTAACTTTATGCCAATAGTATATATGAAGATGCACATGAAAAGGCGCAAACAGCACAAACACTGACACCAAAACATGAAACAAATAGAACCAAATAGAAATAGCATACGGAACGATCAGTCAATGTAAAATTACTAGCTCAATAGCACGTAAACTAATTTACAGGAGCGGTCTTAAATCGCTTTTTTATAAAATGCGTCAAAAGTTTTCTTTGAAACAAAATTTAATTTAAAATCGTGTTAATCTACGTCTTTGAGACAGACATCTTAACATCTTCAATTTGTTAACGTCAGTAAATGGTCCAGGCCAAAAAATATAAGGAGGAATCAGGAACAGTTGCCAATTCAGGAATAGACGACACTTTGCTGTACAGATTGTCTTTCTTAATGCTGTTAATTTTCACCATGGAATTTCCAATAAAATGACTTCGGTTACGTTCTACTTTGGTACAAAATTCTGATTTCAGTAATTAACGGAAATATTAGCAGCGGTTATGTGGACGACAAATACTCGTAAAGCGTGCAATAAAGATCAGATGCTTTAAACTTATAACGGGCAATGACAAATAAAACTACGAGAATGTCGCCAATGTAGCGACATCAGACTATATTGAGAGGCCTCATGAGAAAGTTGTTATTGCAAAAATTGAGCACGTTTTTTTTTCTCCGAGATGATATGTCAGTGCGTTGTTACCTCATTTAAGCTCAATCCATACTCTGTCTTCGGTTGAAAATTAGATTTCTAGCAATCGTTTGACTTAACAACCTCGTTTTGTGACGAATCTGATCGTGGTCGCAAGACAGATTTTCTTGTAAATTGGTAATTTGGATGCTTATCAGTGCTCTTTAGCACAACACGACACTTCATGATGATTAAATGACAACTGAGATGAAAAGATGCTATATCATGAGTTAGAGGTCGAGACAAAGAAGTCAGACAAGTATTTGCATTTTCATGCTCATTCGTGGCTCATTTGAGAGAAACCTTGGTTGTCTGAAAACAATCCTGTTACAAATAATATGCATTTCAAGATAGCCATGATGATTTATTTCGGTTTTAGCAAAATTTCATCTCTACAATAACGACCTATGGGGAAAAAAGTAAAAGTAAGTGGTCAGGAAATGATGCAATCAGAAACAAATTCCCACTCCAAGGTGGGGAAAAAACAAACTTACGATGAAGCAGTAATACTAAGAAAACATATAGCAAGCCGAGTGAGCAGCTATTCTCCCAAAAGGTGGCCTATCAGTCACCCAACCCAAACTTAACTAAAAATATGAAAACATACGAGGGTTGTTCCAAAAGTTCCATTACACTCACTGTTTTGCCACAATTCTGATTTCTCAGAATATCCTCGCTGACCTTAAAGGACAGAAAAGAAAATATGATGTAACCTGCACCATGGATGATGTACGGGGAGACTTTTTAGGGCCGCCACACGGCACAACACCAGCGGCAGTAATAGCAAATAATTTTTAACTGAAATCCTTTCAGAGAAGCGAAATGAGAAAGGGGATGGGCCATACTGCGGTTTCGACTATTAAAGTCTCGTCAGTGACCCTTTAGATTTGGCAAAATGGGGCCAAAGAGAATTACTGAAAATTTGCAAACGTTCAACAGGATAGTCAGGATAGTCAATACAAAGATTAGTATTATCTAAATTGGACCAAATATATTAAATATTGGTAATCTTAATCGATAATAAATTTCTGATTTCTCAGAATATCCTCGCCTATCAGTCACCCAACCCAAACTTAACTAAAAATATGAAAACATACGAGGGTTGTTCCAAAAGTTCCATTACACTCACTGTTTTGCCACAATTCTGATTTCTCAGAATATCCTCGCTGATCTTAAAGGACAAAAAAGAAAATATAACCTGCACTATGTATGATGTACGGGGAGACTTTTAGGGCCGCCACACAGCACAACACCAGCTGCAGTAATAGCAAATAATATTTTTAACTGAAATCCTTTCAGAGCAGCGAAGACACACTGAGAAAGGGGATGGACCCTACCGCGGTTTTTAACCAACATTTAATAATGGGTTTAGCCTAAACTTATTTATGTCTTTTTGCTAAGACATATTTATTGTTATCTATTTTATTCAATTCTGCTGTGACCTTGTTTTTTCCAGAAAGAAATCGAAAAATAAAGTAGTTCAGTAATAAGAACTGACATTTATTTCAATCGTATTGACTACTGCTTTAGTTGAAATTTAAGGTCGCCTAAACGTGTTAGAAATGTTAATGTCAGTTCAGCATTCAACTGATAATATAGTTGTGAAATAAAAATAAGTCACTGGGAAACTAAAATGTCAAACATTCAGAGCAAAATGTATAATAAGTATACTGTAAACAGTGGTCAATATACTGTAAACGAGTCCTTTGTCGGAACATGCCCATGCTATATATGTACCGGTTCTAAAGATTACTTGAGCTGACGTCCGTCAGTCCGTGCGCTCAACCGAGTGTTCACATTTTCAAACATGAATACCTCTGAGACCAGCAAGCCAATAACAAAGACAACCACGATATCTTGGATGAGTCGAATTTTGAATCAATCCCGCTACTTTTTGGGAATTAGCTGACCTTGAATTTCCATCATGTTCCCTATTCGAAACTCCTACCAATACAAGGGTAATAAAACTGGAATTAATTGCATTGTCATAGGAATAATGAAACCCAAGCTGATATTATTAATGTGGGTGTTCTGTGTCACAAACATAAATAATAAAACAGAAATAAAGTTGTTATTTTGCAACATGCCATACTAATATAAACTATACGAGCGTCATTCGAAACCGTGAATGGAAGACAGTTATCACCATTGTTTTATTTGTAATGTTTTGTTTTTGTCAAGAATCAATTTGAAGGTCACTATAGGGCAAATTGTGGAGCTCGGTGACAGATTTTTTCTTGCTCAAAAACAGGGTTCATACAGAGAGGTAAGCTAATGACATCTGGACATAATTCCCAAATATGGGTACATGTATAAACATTGGGAGACAAGTTCTGTCATAAAATAGAAAACAAAAAAACACCTCAACGTCGACAATGAGTCAAGATACCTTCGTTGATATCAGCGCTATGAAAACCTCTCGATTTGGCGAGAAAAAAATCTACATTCCTCAACCATCAGGAAAACATGTCCGTGCAGTATATACCCCCTTAAGCCCATCTTTTATCTTCCCTTATGAGAAATAGTCTGTATTAATTAAATTTACCTTCAAAAGGGCATCAGACTTATGGTTTACTTCATTTGGGCTACAAAATTTTCAGTGATGTGTTATTGAATAAAATATAATTGTTAGATCCTTTGGAAGCAGTAAAACATTCAAAGAGAGGTGGGCCATACTGTACAATTTCTGGTAAAATATATAAAATATATAATGTATAATATATAAGTAATATATAAGTAAAATATACCAGAGGACCAATGGTCCTGTAAACGCTCACCTGAAACCTGAGATATATACCAAAACTTGTTTGACTACAATGGTAATATACATGTATATAACCCCAGGGCCAGATCAGAGCAACCCCTGGAGTCAAATTCTTTTTCAAATCATTAAACTCCAGTCCATTTGCCAATTTACTGCAAGTTTTGCCCTTCAAATGACATTTTAACAATTTTCCCCATACAAATGCATGGGCGACCTAAGTTGACCTTGTTGTAAAATAGGTCAAGGTCATCCAAGGGTCACAATTTATATAAAATTTGTAGAGCTCCATTGCCTGATGCTTCATGCCAAGTTTCAAAATCATAGGCCTTCTGGTTCTGGAGAAGAAGATTTTTAAAGGATTTTGCTATTTATAGCCATGGCAGCCATCTTGGTCATGTGACATGACCATTTATATATACTTTCATTCCCACTTCCTAACAATGCTCCTCATAAAGTTTGGCTTTGATTGGCCAAGCAGTTTCAGAGAAAAAGATCTTTGAATATCACTGTAATATACATGTACATTTGTATATTGCCCCGGGGTGGGGGCAGACAGACCCCTGGGGTCCAAATTTTTTCAGAATCATCAATCTTAAGTCCACTTGCCCATTTCCTGCAAGTTTTTCCGTACACATGACATTTTAACACTTTTCCCCATTCAAATGCATAAGCGACCTATGTTGACCTTGCTGTAAAATAGGTCAAGTTCATCCCAGGGTCATGATTTATATAAACTTTGTAGAGCTCTAGTCACTGATGCTTCACACCAAGTTTCAAAATCATTGGCCTTCTGGTTCTGGAGAAGAAGATTTTTAAAGGTTTTTTCTATTTATAGCCATGGCGGCCATCTTGGTCATGTGACCTTGACCATTTATATAAACTTTCTTTCCCCCTTCCCAACGATGCTCCATATGAAGTTTGGATTTGATTGGCCAAGCGGTTTCAGGGGAGAAGATGTTTCATTATTATGAAAATATACATGTATATAGCCCCGGGGCAGGGGCAGACAACCCCCCAGGGGCAAAAATTTTCCATTAACATTAATTTTCTGTCCATTTGCCTATTTCCAGTAAGTTTTACCCATTAAATAACATTTTCCCATTTTTTCCCATTCAAATGCATGGGCGACCTAAGTTGACCTTGCCGTAAAATAGGTCAAGGTCATCCTAGGGTCATGATTTTTATAAACTATGATGGGCCCACGTCCCCAATGCTACATACCAAGTTTCGTGGTAATCGGCCCACTGGTTCTGGAGAAGAAGATTTTTAAAGATTTTTGCTATTTATAGCCATGGCGGCCATCTTGGTCATGTGACCTAGACCATTTATATAAACTTTCGTTCCCCCTTCCTAAGGATGCTCCACATGAAGTTTGGCTTTGATTGGCCAAGCGGTTTCAGAGGAGAAGATCTTTGAAATTGTGGACGACGGACGACGGACGACGACGGACGGACGCCGGAGCATGGGTATACTATAAGCTCACCTGTGAGCCTTCGGCTCAGGTGAGCTAATAATGTTTAGAAACTACAAATGTACCGGCTTAGAATTGACAAAGCTGAATAGTGGGGATTCTTTTGATGTACTTAAAGACACAACATCATTTAGTGGGGGTTCACTTAATGTACTATAACCAAAGACACAACATCATTTATCATTGCGTAAATTCGTATTCTAGATAAAATCACAGAACACTTGTCAGCCATGGACTCAGCGCAGCCAAAAGGAAACTCGCTCAAAGCTCAATCTGAAAGCCGCGCAAATAAGCCTACGCTTTCACAGCTGCTCGCAGATTTTGGTCGCTGGCTGCATTCTTTTGTCCCCGAATGCTTCTAATGCGACAAATTACGAAACGCAAGCTCGACTATTTTTCAACATCACTGGTTTAACACCCACGCGGTTGAACAACCAGAAAACAGGATTTCTCAGACCGAATGTCAGCTGTTTTGATAACTCGGCATTATCGCGACAGTCTTCCCTTCTAACTGTCATTGGAAAAACGATCAATGCAGAGCTTAGTAAAACCTAATCAAGTGATGAATAGGTCGAGGAACGAAATAAAAATCCCTTTCTAGAACACGGGGAAACACTATTGCTACGGTAAAACGTACATAAACAGAGACAGGTCCTGGAGTAAAAGTTCAAGACCATCTCTAAACATTTGCTTCTTTTACGCTTATAAAAATAGACTGATTTGCTTCTTACTTAATTGGTAACTCAAAAGCATGTTTCCTTGCAATGGGGCTCTTTCGTATTGGCAAATACAGATGTATTGTCTGCACATGAGACCATCGCATCCTACTTTGTAATTGTCGCAATTCGCAGATACCTGACTAGATGATATTGTAATCAAAAAGTATCACCTGACACAGTTACAATTGATGATGTTCTCAAAATTCCTAAGAATAATATAAATTACATTTATCAGGATTGTTTTGAAAGGAGGTTTGGTATGAAAGAGATCAAACGATAAACTAAATTAGATATATTAAATTAAGTATAAATAACATAATTGCCTAAACATTGGTAAATTATAATATTCAACATATTCCGTCTAAATAAAACTTCTCTGCGATTCTGGAAATCCGCTTTAAGCAAATTTGAGCTTATGGAACTGTCAGCTTTTGTTATTCTCAGCGGGAATGTTTTAACGGTGTTAATTGAGCCGCGTCATTGGATAGTTTGCCTTCGGGGTTCTGACACGTCCAACACAAACCGACTTGTGCAGCAATAAAAATGCCTTGATGTTGAATATTTTTTTTTTTTGCAGACAACGTGCTGTCTATGTAGCGAAAATGAAGACCCTGATCGACTGCGCAAGTTTTCTTCAGCTGATCTGTATCATTATGTGCAAATTAGAAGTATTCTCGTGACGCGATTCAGTTGATATTGAATATCACGTGGTACCAGCAGAATAAAACACTCGACATTTCCCCGAACTGTCCATTTGTCTTTGACACTTTATAATGCTGCATCAGAGAGATCATTACAGAAATATTAGCTTTTAGTACTTTCACGGAATAGCTTTAAGCGAGCTTTTGTGATTGGATATGGGAAATAACATTTAATACTACCGTTGATTAGAGATGGAATTATAGCACTTTTATTTTTGAAACGATTTTATACAAAACGTAGCATTAGTTAGTCATGTTTTCTCGAGAGGACTACAATTTCGCGATGATTGTTGACCAAGCTATTTCAAATGAGGGACGGATAGAGTACGAGGCGCGATACCCGGCACACGCTCTAACGCACGGCATGAACAACCTGCACTTGTCGCCGTTTGGGCGAAAACGGGCGTCGTCATTCAAACGCCCGCGAGTGCCACCTCAGGATATTGTGCCGGATGACGATATTCGGCCTCGCACGAGTAGCATGCCGACTAGAAACACGATTAAAAGACCAGGATGTCTCTCACATACGGCCTTGCACCTCGACGTCGACAATGAACTGTACACGCTGCGATCATTTGCGACGACGTCGAAGGGTGTCGTCGTCAACCGCGGCGACTCATTGCGCTCAAGGAGTTCTAATAGTGTGTACTCTTCTGGGAGTGAACTTTGCCCCTTATCACCGGGTTCACGTACATCTAGCTCAATTTCAAGGGAAAGTATCGGTACTTCTGACAGTGTTTACAGAGTTGCCGTTCTTGGGGCATCCGGGGTTGGGAAAACGGCGATTACGCAACAGTTTATGACGTCAGAGTATCTTGGCGGATTTGATACTAGTATTGGTGAGTTGTTGTAATTTTGTCGGCTTTAGTTTTCTACAGTGGGTTATCATGCGAACGATTCAAATGCTCGAAAATATTATCTGTCATTATCCCAAAACAGTCATCTTTAAAAGCTTTTGCAAAAGTTTATTAGCGGCAAATTCAGTTGTGGATGAATGCATCTCCAAAGCTTGGTACTGTTGGCATTGTTTTAAACTTTACAGCTTTATAGTATTAAGGTTTAATAGGACGATGCTCATGTATGATTAATTGCTCGAAATAAATCATTATCTGTCACTGATCAATGAGACTTGTGATCTGGACCATAAGCTTCGAAAAGAGTTTACAAGTTGTTTTGTGACATCAGAGACAAACCGTCGGCCAAATGCTATAATGTTTCTATCACCATTTTTAAAAATCTCTATGACATTGAGCTCAAAAGTATGAGAAGGTACAAGTAGGCAAAGATCAGGAAAAGGCGCAATCAGAAAAAGATTCCCACTCCAAAAACCGAGGTGGGAAAAAACCAAACTAACAATCAGGTACTTATACCATGAAACATATCGTAAGCCGAATGAGCAGCTATTTTCCCAATAGGTGGCCACTCAGTTACCTTAACTTAACTAAAAATATGAAAACATACATAAGGCGCCAACAGCACAAAAAATTTTAAACACCAAGACATAAAACAAAAAGAACCACTACAGAAGTATCGACTTGGAACGATCAGTAACACAAAGTTACTGGCGGGCTTAAACCGGTTTTACAGGTACCTAACCTCACCCTCAGCTTCTGCAGTGGTTCACAACATTTAGTTAGTTCTTCGGTCCTCGTGGTGAATCTCTAACTAGTCAATGAATCATCAAGAACAAACAAATAAATCATGATAAACATCCTGATGAATCAAAAACCAGGACTCACAGATTGAGTAAGCTGCCCGACGATGGAGATCCCTGGGCGCCGAATAACCTACTAACTCCGGAGCAAAAGAAAAAACACCAGTTGGACCCCGGTGGGCCAAGCAACAGACAAGAAGCTCCGGCCCCAACCAACTAAAATGAATAGCTTTAAGTCGGGGCCATCATAGAGTCTGACGCCCGACCCACCGGCGTGCAATTAAAGAAGGCAGCATAGTTATCAACCATGATTGGGTTAAAAACTAAGCATGCAGACTGTCGCATAACATTCAAGTTATAACCTATACGTCTGTAACGTGATATGATTTTTCCGAACTGAAGAGAAAAATCATTTATTCCTTTAAGTTTCTTTAATTTGTAAACCAAGTCACCATAAAATTCAGGTTCCGAAAGGCCCTCACTTAAAAGTGTCTTTAACCCAACATTATATTTGGAAATCAATTCATAGTGTCTACGATAAAATTTAGAAAAGGTTTTTCGAAGTTTATGATACCGATAGCCCTGTTGGAGAAGTTTTGCCGTTAAACATTTATTTCGAGCGTTGAAGTCTGTAACATGATTGCAGACTCTAGCAAACCTAATAAGTTGCGAAATGTATACACCATAAGAAGCACGACGAGGAACGTCACCATCCAAAAAAGGAAAATTTACTATATCAAAATCAAAGTCATCGCGCTTATCATAAATTTTAGAAGAAACAAATCCATTTGCAACAGAAAGATGTAGATCTAAAAAGGGGGCTTCGGTATCTGAGATATTAGCTTTGTTCAACTGAAGTTCAGGTGGATAAATTTGATTGACCATACCTTCAAAATAAGGGTTGTCAATGTTCAAAAGGTCATCGAGGTACCTAGATGTGGAATTAAAAGCCTCGATAACATCAGCTTGATTATCATGGTTAAGAGAATCCATGAAATCTCTTTCGTAGCAGTATAAAAATAAATCAGCTACGAGAGGTGCGCAATTTGTACCCATCGGAATTCCAACAATTTGTCTGTATAACTTGGTCCCAAATCTAATATAAATATTATCAAGGAGATAGGATAAGGCGTCGCACACATTCTGACATGACCAAAGGGTATACCGACTTTGGTCAGAGGAAGTGAAAAAAGCCTTTCTGTCATTACATGCCAAATAAAGTGAACCATAGTTTTTTAATGCCCTTTTGAAGGTCCACTCTATCAAATCCAGAAGTTTTTCTTTAATTAGATTATGTGGTAATGTTGTATACAGAGTAGAAAAATCATATGTGGACAAGCTTGTCGCACGGAACCCTCTACACTTCAATTTACTGAGCACCTCACCAGAATTTTTTATTGACCAAAACCAATTTTTATTTGAAGTTTCATACACTGTCTCACAGTATCTTATAACATGAGATTTGATAGCAGTAAGACAAGAAGTTAATAATTTAGAAAATTCAGTGGTAGTACAAGAGCTAGAATTTGCAATAAATCTAGCTTTGTATGGTCTTTTGTGAAGCTTAGGTAACCAATACATCGTAGGAAGTTTGTCTTGGCCTTCATTGACACAAACAGAAAACTTAACAGGTAAATAAGGTCAAAATGCTTATAATTATTTGGAGTGAACATGTCTTTATGTCTAATTTAGCCTAGTTTCGTAAAATAAGCACTTAAAATGAAGTAATTTTGGAAAAATATGATTTTTTTTATTTGGGCATAAAATATCTTGCAGAAAAATATCCTTATTTTCATGAACTGGAGACAGGACTTTTTGGTGACACAGATTCCATAGCAAGTATTGCAGCATCTTCTCTTGGTTATAAGTGCAGTGCAGTACACAATCATTGTCCCAATTAAGCCTTAAAAGGCTGAATACTAATTATAAATCTATTTATCACAAAATATTTTAAATGTCTTTACTGTAGGTATCCTACTTATCTTATAGTAAGTACAATACCGAATGGAACCAATAAATTAAACACAGTTTTTGATCATGTGACCCAAACTGTCACGTGACTGAATTACTCCAAATGCAGCCATCTCACTAGTCCCTATGGAGATAAAGCAGTATAGCACTACGAGTTTGGCCCATTTTGGACATAAAATATAAGGTACTGTAAATAACAGAAAATAGACAGAAATAACAGCATCTGGCTATACTAGGAGATAGAACATTTGATTCTAATTCCAACGGTATATATTACTTAATATGACCCAAAGTGGAGATAGAACAGTATAGCACTCAGCCGACGAAACATTCGTCACTTTATGGGATAAGAAGGCTGTACCAGAAACCTAACCTTATGGCGGTTTTACCACGGTGACCAACACCAATCAAGAAAATGAAACAAATCTTTAATATCGCTAACAGAAATAGCGAACAGAAATTATAAACAAAATTGGATAAACCAGCTAAAATCGGTTTCGGCACTCCAGTGATTTATTTGCTGACCCCAGAAGCAGAAGGCGAGGTGGAATACCCGCATTTTTACGTCTAATTTTTTATTCCTGTCCGCCGGTCCTGAAGAAAAGGTGCCCATTTGAAAGACCATGTGTTTTTTTTTATCTGAACACTTATACTGAGGGATTAATCTGTTTGATTCCCACTTTGGGATTTCGGGTTGATCATTTGTAACGATGGCATCGGCTCCTGGTTATTTCTTACTTTATATATGATAATAGAAAATAAAAACCGACCACTTCTGTCCCAAGTCTTCAAAACACAAAGTGGATTGAAAGTTATAAATGTATATAAAGCATCATGTCTAAAGGCATATGATGTAAAAATAAGAAATATGATATTTGTTTTCTTCAAAAGGCAGCTTAGTCATTTAAACATGCGAATGTGGAAGTATGACAGTAATATTACGTATACACTTCGAAAACAATAAAATATATTAAAATCCTATCGATTGTGTATTGTTTTACATTTGAGAATATTTTCCTAAGAAAGGATTATAATCTTGCATTTACAAATCGTTATTTTAAAACAGAAACATTTCATCTGATTAACTTCTCTCTTTAGCTTTTAGTATGTCAAAAATATCTAAAGTTCGTTCGACATCTTTGCTGCAATCCTTCTCTGTCTATTGCATGCTTAGAACCTTATTTAAATTAATGTAGCTTTAAAGCTTTTGTAACATTTACAAAGAATGCCTTTTGTAGCGTGTATCTGTTTATAGCCCCAAAACAAAATTTGTCTATAAGTATTTTACCGACAGAATACCAAATGTAAGCCAATATCTCAGATACCGAATCTACATCTTTCTGTTGCAAATGGATTTGTTTCTTCTAAAATTTATGATAAGCGCGATGACTTTGATTTTGATATAGCAAATTTTCCTTTTTTGGATGGTGACGTTCCTCGTCGTGCTTCTTATGGTGTATACATTTCACAACTTATTAGGTTTGCTAGAGTCTGCAATCATGTTACAGACTTCAACGCTCGAAATAAATGTTTAACGGCCAAACTTCTCCAACAGGGCTATCGGAATCATAAACTTCGAAAAACCTTTTTTAGTCCAGCACAAAATCAATTTGACCTGGAATTGTGGTATAAAGTTTTTTTCTTTACAGATTCTTGTAGGTTAGACATTACCATTAAGGATTCTGGATGATGACAGCCTGTCATCATTGAGCATTTTTAGAAATTCAAGATGGCGTCCAAGATGTCAGAAAATAATGAAAATACATATATTACTGTACAATGTGCCCGTTAAAATGAATAAAAATGCTATGTTTCCTCACAACTTAAGCACGTATTATTATATCTGACATAAGTTATTGTTGCCTGGTTGAAGGATCAAAATTGACATCCAAGATGGCCGCCAAAATAAGATTTCTTGACGAATACAAATGTCTGCACAGGATATACATATTTGAGCTTCTTATGCATACATATTTTGATCAATTAGGCCTGAACATGACCTATTAAGTTTTGTTTTCTTTAAAAAGCCATGCATGTAAGACCTTGTCAATATAGAATCCAACTTCTGACACCCTGTCAGCATTAAACAATTTTATCAAGATGATATCTGAAAATAATTTTTACCGCTGTTTTAAAGTTTGTCTCTAACTGAATGAAAAATGCTGTTTTATCCCACCGTTTAATACATATTGACATATCTAACATGATTTACCTTTTCCAGACTTGAGTACAATATGGAATCCAAGATGGCTGTCAGAACATTTAAATATTGTAAACATTTTCCTAAAACATGTACACTGTTAAACCTTTTGTATACTTCTGATTTTAATGCATCATAAAACACGTTTAATTCTTAGGAATACTAATGAAAAAACAACAAGAGCTCCGCTGTATAGTTGGCGCTCACATAGTCTGTCTGGTCAGTATTCATTTTATTGTTGTTTGCTGTTACTGAGAACAAACAGCAGCTTATTAAATCTATAGGCTATGGTCTTACCCAGGATGCTTAGATTTATAAAGGGAGCAATGATATCCACAAACTAGTTGACACAGGGAAAAAAGCGAACAAAATGTGTAAAAATGTATTTCAATTGAAAGTATTGACATAAACACACTTAAAAGCAGACAGATAATATCCTTGTCTGTCACAAGGATAGCTTTTAAAAAAGCTAGAAGCGGCTCGTTTAGCATTTTGTATTATTACCACACCATTTTGGAAATCTATACATTTTTAAACAAATAAACTTGTATGCTAGTGGTTTCTGAGAAAACAAATTTGTTATTTTGATGTGAATGAGCTCAAGATTACTCTCACACTGATCTCATGAGAATTAGTCGTAAAGTAAATGTGTGTGTGTGTGTGTGTGTGTGTGTGTGTGTGTGTGTGTTTGTGTGTGTGTGTGTGTGAGAGAGAGAGAGAGAGAGAGAGAGAGAGAGAGAGAGAGAGAGAGAGAGATATTCCGAGAAACGGCTCTGTGTGCATAAACATAATGGACAACTGGGATAAAAAATATGTTGATTTCCGACCCACACTAATCAGTCATTAAGTAGGCATAAGCCACAGTACTGCTTGCAATGAAATAGCTATAGAAATTAGAGGTGTTTCGGAGGCGAACAGACACGGCCCAACTGTATGGAAGTCGTGTACATGGTTTACTTGGTGTGAATTGAGTCAGTGAAAGTGGGGTCCCTTTGATCACGGTGCGCGACCTTCTGCTTACGGTTTGCCAGATGGTTTTTCTTGTGGACCTCCCGTTTTCGTACCACCCACTTATATGAGCTGAAATTATCTTAAAAGGGACATAAAATTGAATTAAAAAAGAAAAAAAGGCCGAGTGGACCTGGTTGGAAATGTAAAAAGGCAGAGATGACCTGCTTCCTGGATTTCCTGTTCGGTAATTAGTCGACCCTAACGGCCCCGATATCAGCATACGCAAAATGGTCTACATCCGAACTTTGCTTAAAAGAAAAATGATGATTGGCTGGATTTCATTAAACCAATCACTGCTAACGTTTAAAACATCACATGTTTTCGGCTTAACGGATGACTAATTAGTGTAGATCGGAAACCAACCTGTGTAGTCATGCGGAGTGTTCGGTATTTTTCGTAGGTTCCCAGCCAAAATCCTATCGTATATTCGGCTCGTCGATTCGGCTCGTCGAGACGAGCCGAAATAAGCCGACAGACTAGGTATAAAAGACTGGTGAACTAACAATTGATTTAATTAACGCTCATGTTCTATTAAGATTGGCCACTATTGCACGCTTTTATACTTTGATCTCCTATATAACTGAAATTGTCAGTCATGCCTTTTAAAATCAGATCTGCTAAATGTGTTGCCAGAGTCATTTTGGTGGCTGACAAATGAGGCGAAACTTGAACTGTACCACCAAATCGCCTTCTTAAATCAACTGAGTTGCATTTTTGGAAGTGAAACTGAAAGTCATAGCGCCACATAGTGCTGTGGTAAGGCTTAGGCTTGTAGAAAATAAATTACACAAAACTTCGAGACAAATGGTTTTTAGACTACGTTCTTAGCTGCATAATTTTGGTTTTATTGCATCTGCTTATAGCATGGGGTGATATAAGAGCTCAACTTTTCGGATGTAATAATTTTCTTTGGCTAAACATACTTTCAAGTATGCATATTGACCAGGTATCATTGGTCTATTTTGTATGTTCCATTAACTTTGACTGTTGAATGTTTGCCAAAGTATGTTTAGTCTAGCATTAAAGGGTGTTTATCAGAAACTTAGCTGTAATTGTGAAACCTTGCTTATCTTTTTATTATTAATTAAGTATTTGTCCTTTATATACATGAACATGCTTCTATGTTTCAAACACATTCCTTCTGCTGATGCCATTGACATATATTTCATGCCCCTCTGACTCTGGCCAAATTAATGTCATAATACTTAGCGGGCTGAATGTGTAACTGTCTTTGAACTATTCTTAAGCAAACTCTTACACTTGGAACCCTTGATTTCATGCCCGGCCATTGATATTTTAAGTAGAGGCTAACATTTGGATTGTGTAATCCTGTCTGTTAATTGTCATTGATATACTTTTAAAGCATGCACTATAGCCTGGTATTCCCCTTGATCTGATTTTCATGCTCTGTTGACATTGACAATATTTATGTCACGGCTTGCACTAAGGTGTGTATTTCTGCACCATTGTTAGACAGCTTGGTGTGAATCCGTAAATAGTAATTTTCCCAGGACATTGATCTATATTGTACAGTATGCTACCTAGAGTTCGTTAAAATTTACATAGATTTTTGCATTTAAGTGTGTTTCCTGTAACACCAATATCTGCAGATATATAGATCCTTAGATATAAAAGGTCCTTTGTACATCCTTCAGCTGAAGCACTCCTTGTACACATGACCTACACTGTGTTTTGTAATTATTTCATCCACTGCAGTTGCAATATCGCCAAGGACGTTTTTATCATCAATGCTGTTGATTTTTGACAGTATATATCTTCTAGATCTTAATCCTGTCCATTTGTTCTGAAGCTATATAAATCAATATACTTTCAGTAAAAGTAGCTAAGCTTGAGTATATAACAAGTCATACCCGATCTACTTATTAATAAGAAAAAAAAACTGTACAAACGTCTCCACTGTGCACTTAATATGTAAGCTAGTTTCTTAGCTTTATTTGTGTGGAGGAAATGCATCTGATTATATTGGTATTCAATTCAAGCGCAAATATTTTTATACTATTATAAATCTTATAAATGCCAATTTGATGATTTTACATGTATCATGCTGCTGATGAATCTATGAATGAATGGTAATGCAATTTTCATCATCATTTTACACTGTGACCATTTATTATGGATCCTTTTCATAATATATGTAAAAATAAACTGAAATTACAGATATAGAATAACAGCAATGCAGTGTGTTAAATCTGCACATTTAATAGCTTCAAAGATAATTCAAAGCGATTAATTACTTAAAATATATTCAAAGCATTTGTTTAGATGAACCATGTGGTATTTTCATGTCTATTTTACAGCAACTTATACAGAAAGAGAATAAATTGTGGTGTTGTTTTTTCTGGTGGCCATTTTGGATGCCATCTAAAATATGATAATTTTACAGCTTGCAAAAATATGTAAGCTTCAACAGTCCTATAACTTCCCTTCCAGATTTGATCAAAATGCAAACAAACATTCAAACAAACATTCATTTTCAGATCAGTGTAATTGACTTTTTAGTTCTAAATCTGTATCTGGTAGACATTTTGGATGCCATCTTGAATTTCTGACAAGGTTCAATGATGCCATGAGTTCATTATTTTGATTCTATAATGTCAGTGTCTAATCCAGAAGAAGCTCAAATATGTATACCGTATAAATATATGGTAAAACAATTAAATCTTTAAAAAATCTTATTTTGGCAGCCATCTTGGATGCCATCCTTGGTTTTCAAACCAGAATTCATTAACTGAAGACGGTTTAGTTAATACCTAATAAAGTTGTGAGGCAACATAGCATTTTCATTCATTTTATGGACAAAGTGTATAGCAGACCATATGTATTTTCATCATTTTAGACATCTTAGACGCCATCTTGAATTAAAAAAAATGCTCAATGATGACAGGCTGTCATCATCCAGAATCTTAAATTGCAATGTCTTACCTACAAGAATCCATCAAGAAAAAAACTTTATACCCGACTTCCAGGTCCATCGAAAATATGCCATATTCGTGCCGGACTATTTCTAAATTTTATCGTAGACACTATGAATTGATTTCCAAATATAATGTTGGGTTAAAGACGCTTTTAAGTGAGGGCCTTTCGGAACCTGAATTTTATGGTGACTTGGTTTACAAATTTAAGAAAAATATAGGAATTAATGATTTTTCTTTTCAGTTCAGAAAAATCATAACACGTTACAGACGTATAGGTTATAACTTGAATGTTATGCGACAGTCTGAATGCTTAGTTTTTAACCCAATCATGGTTGATAACTATGCTGCCTTCTTTAATTGCACGCCGGTGGGTCGGGCGTCAGACTCTATGATGGCCCCGACTTAAAGCTATTCATTTTAGTTGGTTGGGCCGGAGCTACTTGTCTGTTGCTTGGCCCACCGGGGTCCAACTGGTGTTTTTCTTTTGCTCCGGAGTTAGTAAGTTATTCGGCGCCCAGGGATCTCCATCGTCGGGCAGCTTACTCAATCTGTGAGTCCTTGTTTTTGATTCATCAGGATGTTTATCATGATTTATTTGTTTGTTCCTGATGATTCATTGACTAGAGATTCACCGCGAGGACCGAAGAACTTAATGTTATGAACCACTGCAGAAGCTGAGGGTGAGGCTAGAATCCTGTAAAACCGGTTTAAGCCCGCCAGTAACTTTGTGTTACTGATCGTTCCAAGGCGATACTTCTGTCACAGTGGTGTTTCTTTTTCTTTTTGTTTTATGTCTTGGTGTTTAAAAAAATTTTGTGCTGTTGGCGCCTTATGTGTGTTTTCATATTTTTAATTAAGTTAAGGTAACTGAGTGGCCACCTATTGGGAAAATAGCTGCTCATTCGGCTTACGATATGTTTCATGGTATAAGTGCCTGATTGTTACTTTGGTTTTTTCCCACCTCGGTTTTCGGAGTAGGAATCTCTTTCTGATTGCGCCTTTTCCTGATCTTTGCCTACTTGTACCATTTTAAGCCCGCCAGTAACTTTGTGTTACTGATCGTTCCAAGGCGATACTTCTGTGGTGGTTCTTTTTTTTATGTCTTGGTGTTTAACATTTTTTGTGCTGTTGGCGCCTTATGTGTGTTTTCGTATTTTAAATTAAGTAAAGGTAACTGAGTGGCCACCTATTGGGAAAATAGCTGCTCATTCGGCTTACGATATGTTTCATGGTATAGTACCTGATTGTTGGTTTGGTTTTTTCCCACCTCGGTTTTTGGAATGGGAATCTTTTTCTGATTGCGCCTTTTCCTGATCTTTGCCTACTTGTACCTTTTTAGAATGGATGAATGAATTACCCTAAAAGTACTTCATACTCACATACTTTCACCGCCAAAATATTTAAAATATTTTCATTAGGCACATGATTTTACTGTTTATGTGCGTTCTCAAGTTATAAGTCATTTATTCTAATTCATTTTTGAATGTGTTCATCGCAATTCACACTTGTATTTGATATATATTATTTAAGGTTTAAAATTCAGATATTTAGCTTTCATTGGATGATGAAAAACAAACATGTATTTGATGCCCGAAGTACTTCTCGGAGACATGAAAACGGCAAATGGTTATCACCATCCAGTGAAAACAAAATACATCTGATTTCCATTACTTATATTTATATTTTATATTATCAATTATGTATTAGTCTTTTTCCCTAAAACTATTGCTGACAATAAACCAGACGTAATTGAGTTTAACGCCAAATTTTCGCGCTTCGTCATTGTGATACGCCACCGACGTCATATCAGCATGAGTAAATCAAACAACGCCACTGTTTACCATTGACGTCGCTCCATCCAGAGGCGTGGCTTACGTTTACGTGATGTCTTAATTTAGTTTTCATCAGGAAGTGATGAATATCAAGAATGACATGTTCATCTAAGGCGATTGCAATTAAAATGTAAATCATATCATTGTCCATTAAAAGTACCCCAGATGCCTGTGTTATAAAGAGAAAATTCTTTCTCAAGAACTGTGAATATGTAGCCCAATTATGATCATTAAATGGCATAATAGTCTACATTTTTTCATCGGTAAATGTATTCAATAACATTAAGTTCTACTTGTTTTATGGAAATTGTACATTTAAAACGGTACTGGTAGGCAATGATCAGGAAAAGGCACAATCAGAGAGAAATTCCCACTCCAAAAACCAAGGTGGGAAAAATAAATTGACAATAAGGCACTAAGAAAACATATCGTAAGCCGAGTAAGCAGCTATTTCCCTGCAGGCGACCACTCAGTTACCCGAACTTAACTAAAAATATGAAAACGTACAGTCATAAGGTTCAAAAAGCACAAATTCGACTCCAAAACATAAAACAAAACACAAACAAATAGAATCACAACAGAAGTATCGCTTTGGAACAATTTTTAATATAAAATTACTGGGGGTCTAAAGTCTATCAAAGTAAGAATTCTAGGAGATTGCTCAAATATTTACTTTAGCTTATTCCCAAATGAATGAATTATTGACCTTTCCATTTATTAGGTTTGTTAAGACTTTCCGTGAATTGACTGGTAATCAATTTGGCTAACTCGATTCTTGGCTTCTGAACCGGGGACAGCTTTATCCATAGTAATAAGAATTCTATGTCACATTTTTCTATTCTCTATTCTCAACATAATACAACGCAAACCGTAAATTCGACAAGTGTGCCTTAAGGGAGAGGAGGCTTTGCCCGCTCTCCCTGACGAGATACTACTGAATAGTTTCTTCAGTACGTAGCGCCTTGAAATTGTACTGAAGTAGTAAATTACAGATTTAATTAGCTCACTCTCAGGCCAATATTATTGCTTACTCGTCGTGATGACATTTAGGTGTGATTATTCGGACATGTAATATACGGTTGTTAATGAACTGACTAATTTTGCTCAACATATTAGGGATCAAACGAGCAATGTAAATTTACATGAATTTTATACAGAGCCCGCGCAAGCTCGGAATTTTTATTTTACATAGGTGCGAAGATGTATTTGTTGATGTTGCGTGGTTAGTCTGTATTTCTATTAAACAATTTAATATAAAATTTAAAGTAAGGTCGCATTTAGGCAATAAGAATTTTTATTATATTGATCTATAACCTCTTTATTTTCTTTATGCCTATTGTGTTATTTACATTTTCATGTCTGACAAAACTATTGCTTATTTGAGAAACACATAAAACATTTTCATGCTCTCCATATTGAATCATGTGACTTTTTCCGCGTTGGTAAAATTGCCTATGCTGTATTTTGTTTGCATTATTTGCTGCCTTATTTTGGTAACATTGGTACCATTGGTAAAAACCTTGAACGGTATTGGTCTACCAATGGTACCGTTTTTACTAATGGTAAGAACTCCGAACGCACGCTTTGTGTCTTGTCGCATTTGACCAATCACAGTGGGCGTAATATATTTTCATTATAACCCGAGCATTTTGATTTGCTGTCAAAATGTACATGATGTTGGCAGAATATGGAGTAGAAAATTTCATACGTATCAAACTATTTAAAAACTTGAAAATAACCAAAGGAAGTCTACACCGAAAAGCAGATGTCCTAGATGCACGGCTAAAATATCATGGTATATGAGTATGTGCGTCACCTTACTTTTCATGAACAAACAAACAGTCTGTCTCATAAGCTACTTGGAAGAAACGATTAGCATATAAAGGCTTTTAGGAAATATCTGTTCAGACTCTTGGCTTATCATGTATCAATATATATTGTAAATTTTATCGACCTGCCATATGTTATATTAAGATTTATTGTTATATGATGCTTATATCCGAATCGACCTTATTTAACAAGGTATTATCTCTCTGTAGTCGATTTTCATTACTCCAGTACTTTGAAATGATGTTAAATACAGCAAAAACAACGAGAGGCAAACTGCGGTCTATATCAATACACACTCTTTTGTCACCGCTAAGTTCCGAGATCAAGTTAGGTCAACGCATAAGACTTAGTAGTGGTCGCCTGTCCAAGTTCGGGGTTTTTCTTGGTTCTCCGGTTTGCTGCTCCCCCACGTATGACCGCCTTCAAGGACTCTTGGATGCAAAGACGTTGTGCAATTTAAATAAGTATCGTTTAAGCTTTTACGAACACATTTCTGATGATGCTCATTCAGTTCTTCAAGAAATAATCCTCGATGGCAGTCAATGCTTTATATTTATGGCAATGTGTGTTATCATTCAAATAAATAAGAGATTAAAAAGTGTGATCCGTTAGTGACACAAGAACTGTAGGCGAAAACAAATTTCGGCCTGTCGCTTTCGGCCTGTCGCAGGCTTAACAGACACATTGTTATACATGTGTTGTTAATAAGCAGAGAACTGCCCACATTACATACGTTGATTTAAAACCTATTTACGCCGTGTTGCGATCTGGTGGAAGACGCATGTACTCTCCATGGTACTATATAGTTAGGCACACATACCTCATTAGCAACAGACCTTTCACTATCATGCTGTTCAGTAGTTATATATGCATACATGTATCAGTACTTTCAAGTCAATAGGCATTATCGTTAATGAGACAAAAGTGTTAGAAAAGACGCCGTATACAGAACCGGTCTAAATGATTCATAATGAGTATAAAAAGAGCTGAAGCAGAGGTTTTCAGGCTTTAGGTAATCTAAAAAATACCTGCATGTACAGCAAAGGATATTGGTTTGAGTTAATTTGCATCTTACTTACATGCATATAGAAGAGGCATGCATGTACTATCGAACAAACGCGCTCTGATCAGCTGCATGGTGCAAATACATTTTATTTTCATGTCATTTGTTCGTTTGACCAAATAAATAACAAACCTTAAAGGTCCATGTGCGTTGAAATGCTACTGTTCCTGGTGGAGTAATACATATAATATTATGTATATTTGGGAAGGCTTGATTTGTCTGTTTTCCTTAATTATCTAGTCTTTTGTAACTTGAATAAACGATACATTCTTTAAACGTTTAATCTTAGCATTCTCGTATAATATGTATATTGAGAGGCCTTCATTGACACATTAAGGCACAGAAAATAATTGGCTATAGCGACAGGACATTGACCAGTTGACTAGATTAAGTGTTGCTGACCGTTCATCAGCTGTTCATTAGTACATGTATTCGTCCCATTTATATTCAAACATTGACTGAACATACTCATTATCAGATATTGACTGAACATACTCATTATCAGATATTGTTTTTTATACATTGCATTCTACCACGTGCAGAGGGCAATGTACTTGGCGGACATGGTAAAAGATGTTTTGCCTATGTCTAAAAAAGGTCTAAAGTCTAGTGCTAGTGTAAGTGCGCAAAATGGTACGCTTGTACGACAGTCAGTCAAAGAAATAATGATGATAGTGACCTTTACAATAGCAACGGAAGCAAGGTAAAGCTTATCGTAATTTTCATCTTTAAATTGACTTGCAATACCCTATTTATGTGAAATGGGTTTTACTAAATAGTATATTTTAAGGTGCGACGCCGCAGAAAGTTCATCAAAACGAAATACAATTTCAACATCAGTCCTGATGTTCCTAAACAGTGGAAGAAGAATCAGCAAAACGCTAATGGCGGGCAAGTCGATTCGTCAAAAATTGCTTAATACAGTCACAAAGACAGGCACAAGTCCAAATTGTGCCTGAAATTCAAACGAATGTGTTGTTAAGGTGTCTAAAGCTGTAATAAGTTTTCTCAAAGTGTGTTGCATAAGCCTAATAAAAGCAGTAATTTAGCAGGTCATTTTCCTACAATCTAGTAAGCAAGTCTCTCTGGGAATGCCTAATATTTCAAATGCTCTGAACTGGTTAAATGGCACTCTTGATACTCTGCATTATATCAGTTGAAATCCGACACTGTGTGTGAGATGCTATCGTAGATTCTTTGTCTGTTATCCAGCCATGAAGGTTGATGTTAGAAAAGCCCTTCATACTACAATTCCAGCTCAATTTACATTTCTGCTGCCAACTGATACTGATAGGTTTGCCTCAGGGGCGAATAAAATGTTGTTGCATCAATTAAATGTCAGTGTCTTCGACCAAAATGTGTTCTGACGATTATTCGATTCGTCCTTGTGTGATCTCTTTTATATTCCAATCTGCTGGATTGATAGGAGGTTTTAAAATGTATGCTACTGACTTTAAAGGTAAAGCGAGTAATTATATACAATTCTCAAATGCTTGACACGACACTGCAAACAATTTAGACAATGGAGACATGGTTTGACTCTTTTCTTTTCTTTTTTTTTTGTCTCCATTATGTTCCTAAGGCCAATTATCTGATTAATTCTTAATTCAAGATTCCTGCAAGCTCCATTTATTCTTGGGATTAGATATTCTGTTGCATGCGATTTCTTGTTTGGGTAATCCGCAGGGGTGTCTTGAGTGACAAATGATTAGAGTTTTAAATATCAATAGCAAATAAAACCCAACAGGCAAAACAAGACGCAGGTTCTAGGAAATGTCATGTCATTATAATGGAATTTTAAATATTTGAAATTATGAGATTCTGAGAACGTTCCGTCAAAATGTTATGGATGTTGATTTCAGGCAGTGGGTGTTAGAAAAACAGCTTAAAAGCTCCGCCAAAAGAATGTTAGCGTGTATATCCTTTAAGTGATGCTACAGTCTGCATCCTTAGTCTTAAACCCATCATGGTTTGTTTTTAACGCGATAACGGTTGATTAATATGCTTCCTACTTCAATTGCACGCTGGTGGGTTGGACGTCTTGAAACCAAAGATAGGATCGAAAAAAAAAATATTATAAAACATTAACAAACATGTACATCACCTGCGAGAAAATGGTAATATAAGGTAAACATGTACATGTACCTATGATTTGTCTTTGACACCTTTTCTTGTCTACATTTATGTTAAAGCATACATTCTAGCCTTTATGTCTTGTCTACATTCATGATAAAGCATGCGTTCAAGCCTAAATTTCTTGTCTACATTTATGTCAAAACATACATTCTAGCCTAAATTCATGATTAATAACATGCAAATTAACATATATTTTTTAATCAGAAGAGCTAGTACACTTATTAACGCAGCTGGATCTTTCGATCTTTTATTGCTCGTAACAGCTATTTTCTTATCCCGTTTCATGTCTCTTAACTTTAATGACACATAACGCTACTTCGTGTTTACCTGTGCTAATGGAACGTCTCATGTTTCCTAAGTGTCTCTTTGTACAAAATGATGCTTATTCTTCTATCAAAGAGCCTTAATTTAAACATCCGTTTTAGCGCAACGATTCCTTGCGCCTAGCAATTACTGAAGGTCGACTTCGAGAATCAAAGGTTTCATGTGCAAAAGGCCACTGATAGGGTTTTGATAATCAAAACTGTTACAGTAGTGAATTCGGCTAGGCAGAAAATTTGTCATCTATCCATTTGGATATCGTGCAATTTCGTTGATCGTGCGGGTTTCTCTTTGACATAATTTTTGATATATTGATCGGACTCCTTCCAACGGGTATGTTTTCGGAATAATGGTACTTTGAGGGAACCTATGTGGTTTCGTCGTATATAGAGAAGGAAATGTGGAAACCTTAGTCCTAAATCATATTTCAATATCTCAACTTCATATCCTGTATTAAGATACATCAGCCTGGGCCAAAAAGTTCAGTTTTTTATGTTTAAAAAGATGAGGTCGATGCGTGTTTTGCGTCGTCGTTTTTACAATGTTCGTCCTTTCTGCGCAATCGCACTAAGGGTAAAACATGAAGCCTGTTCGTTCGGTCGCTTTGGGGAAGTTAAAGAAGGTCGTTTCAGTCCAGACAATTAACACCACCGGTGAATACCCCTTATTCCGTTATTGTTTCCACATTTCTAGCCCAGGCATTATAACACTAGAAAAAGAATGGTATCCACATTTTTGTCTCTATATAGGGAGGTTTCCACAATTTTTAGAAATTTGGATACTTCACTATATAGGGAGGTTTCCACATTTTTTGATGGGAAACCCTGACATTGTCGTATATCTAAAAATGTGGAAACCTCCCTAAATAGTAAAGTATCCACATTTCTGGGCTTTTCCATGAATTTCGTATATCTAAAAATGTGGAAACCTCCCTATATAGAAAAGAATCCACATTTCTGGGCTTTTCCATGAATTGTCGTATATCTAAAAATGTGGAAACCTCCCTATATAGTAAAGTATCCACATTTCTGGGCTTTCCAATGAATTGTCGTATATCTAAAAATGTGAAAACCTCCCTATATAGAGACGAAAATGTGGATACCATTCTTTTTCTAGTGTTATTATGCATGGGCTAGAAATGTGGAAACAATAACTGAATAAGGGGTATTCACCGGTGGTGTTAATTGTCTGGACCGAAACGACCTTCTATAACTTCCCCAAAGCGACAACCTTTTGACATTCACGGAATAAGGACAATCCTTGATCAGTTGTACTTGATCGAAACGACACGATCTCAAATGACCAGATCATCCTTAATGAAGCAACCAGACAAGGTTCATGTTTTACCCGAGAAAAGCCCGGAAACAGTTCTACAAAATGGCTGCTAAAGATCGCTTCACGGAGACAGGCTGAATAAAAAAGGCCGACAGGAGGTTAATTTTGACTGCTTTTCCGATCTAAATATCTCTATACCAAGTTGAGATATTGATATATCATTTGTGACCAAGGTATCCACATTTCCTTCTCTATATACGAGGAAATCAAGGGTTCCCCTATAATACAATTGATCCATGTTTTCAACATAGAGATTCCATTATGATGACCAAGACGTGCCCACAAGCTTCATATGGCACAGTGGAAATGTCTATACAAGTGCTTGTCCTTTTTATTGTTTAAATTTAATCATGTGAAGTTAACCAGCGCGGTCAAAGTGTTTTACTTTAGTCGCATAAAATGTATAATTACATTAATATTGTATCCTGGTGCGATTTCTTTGACCTTTGACATAGATTTGCATTTGTTGATCGAACTGCTTCAAATGTGTATGTTTTCAACAATGCGATTTTTATGGTAAACAAGACATTAACACGTGTTTAACATAGCACTAAAAAAAACTGACACGGTCAAAGTGTTATACAATACTCAGAGTTGTCTATTGGTCGTTATTTATATCTTCTAGAACACATTTTTTCCCATAATCTGCAATAAATTTTATCAAAGTTTGTTTAAAATTCAAAAGAGTGCATGATCTAAGTATAATTGCAAAGCAAATGTCAACGATGATAACCCTGACATGTTCTTCGATCATACAAGGTTACATTTTGCCATAACTTGTAATCTTTGGTCCATGTATGCTATCTAGAATATCATTTTTTTTTAGTTTTTGTCTCAAGCGATATGCTTGCAACGTCTTCAATCGTAGCGTGCCATTTTGCTTGAGATAGATGTTACCATAATAATCAATGCCTAAAAAAGCAATCTTGGGATGAGCGCGTCGCTTTAACATCTGTAGATAAGCCCATGCACAAAATACGATGCACTTTGTTTACTTAAAATATGATAATTTTAAAAATGGACCGAGTTGGCGCCATGGCCTCCACGAAAACGCGTGCACTGGTCAGCTGATGTGCGAACATTGTTCCGACACGAATGCAGAAAAGGCTTTCTCATAGCATAGCGCAGATTTATCAAGGAAATAACCTCGGCTGACAGTTCCAGACCTCTCATATATTAATGACATATGGCCATGACATCCACTAAAATGTCAGCAATAGTGTATTTTAAGCAATATTTAAACAGACCGGCTAGCGGTCATCTTGACTTTGACAGCTTCGGTGCTAAGAGTGAACTGATTTGTTAGTTTGGCTTTCCTTCCTATCAGTATAAAGAAATTACAGTTCCATGGAAAAGAAAAGAATTGATTAAACTCTTTCCTTCAAACAGCATGATACCTCTTACTTTTGACTTTCTTATTTTCGCACTTGTCTAAGTTTCTTGGCTTGTCAACCAAGTCCAAACAGTTTCATGGAACAAAGGAAGCATACAAATGGCGACCCAAGAAATGAAAATGGATGCATTGGAATGATAGCACGTGTTACAATGGATTAATGTGACTATTGATTTCTATTTTCAGATGGTGATCAAGAAAAGACGGTGTCTGTGTTACTAGATGGGGACGAATCTATGTTGGCATTCCTTGAACCTACAGATGACCAGGTATGTATGGTGGCTTGTTTGTATCTTTGTGATTCCATGTTTGTCATGAAAGACGCAATAATACACATAGAAAGCCAAAGGAAAATTTAATTTGGCTCCCAGGGATCTCCATCGTCGGGCAGCTTATTGACTCTGTGAGTCCTCGTTTTTAATTCATCGTGGTGGTTATTATGATAAATTTGTTTGTCCTTGATGATTCATTGACTAGTTAGAGATTCACCACGAGGACCGAACTAGTAACTAAATGTGAACCACTACGGAAGGTGAGAGTGAGGTTCGGCGCATGTAAAAACCGGTTTAAACCCCACATTTTATACTACTGATCGTTTCAAGGCGATACTTCTGTTATTGTTCTATTTGTTTATATTTTGGAGTCGAATTTTGTGCTGTTTGAACCTTATGTACGTTTTTTTTTGAGTAGGAATTTCCTGATCATTGCCCTTTTAATAAAACGCCATTCGAAAGAAAGCTACCCCATGTGGAAAGACGAAAGTTATAATCAGTTTGTATTATTTACATTTCTATGGTTATTGGAAACTATTTTAAAAATGTAGGTAAGATATATCAAGAACAATTCAATGGACCTATGCGTCCCGGCATATTTCACGGCCTGTAACACTAAGGTCTTTTCATTTTTCATTCCACATGTTTCCAACTCTTGCAATCCATTTAAATGCAAATACCATTGATAATAATAGAAAAGGGCGCATTGGCATTTTGTACAAAATGTGCACAACATAAGAAGGATTTCCGAAACTCAGATAAAACGTCATTGCATTGTTATGTCCATGGTAAACTGCTAAACCAGCAATGAAAGTAAGTGCTCCCGAGAGAGTTGGCTTTTATACCACCGAATACCTGACTATTATTTTTGTTCAAGGGAAATTCTTCTTCCTATACATAGGTTATGGTATTTTATTGTGGGAATTCACTGACCTGCTTTTTATCCTTTTTTGCAGTTATATAATTCGTATGGCTGCATTTCAGGATGTGAAATCTTGGAAGAATTCCGATGCCTTTATTGTGGTGTATTCCTGTGACGACAGAGACTCCTTTGATAGAGCCATCACCATACTGTTTACATTGAGAAAACAGCTCAAGATAGATAACGCAGTTATCTTTGTGGGGAACAAGTCAGATCTGGTCAGATCTAGAGTGGTGCCTTCAGCCGGTGAGTTGCTATGTGAATTAACTAGAATGTTCGAGTTACTGATTAAGTAGACCAGACTTGTTCAATCATTCTTGACGTTTTTGAAGGTAACAAAGAAAACATAATGCGACATTATATTATCGTTGTTGTCTAAGGATACGCATACAATACCATGCAACTGCGTGTCTGTCGTATAACACGCATTGCTCATTAGGTCTGATATGAATCAAGTTAATTGCCAGGCACAGATTCCATGAGAACAATTCCTATTTATATCTGACCATCGCCATTGCTGTTCGCGTTTGTGTCAATGTTTACGCCAAAATACAAATTTAGCCAATCCCTCTGCTTTTGCAAGGCATGTCTTTCCCAGAAAAAAAATGTGGTTCTAGCACAAACAAACAAAACCTCTTGTTGAACTCTAAACAAAAGTCATGGCCTCTATCATATTTTGTCAAACAAAATGGCATGGTCTGATTGTATCAAAACAAGTCAAACCATTCAATATTTTTGACACCAGAATAATTAAAGACTAGCTTTAAGTGGATAACCAAAAGGCACAGTTGAAAAACCCAGCTAATATTTTCTGGAAACGCTGGCTAAAAGAAGGACCGTTTACGAATGTAAACAATGCAATTATGCTCTGGTGCGGATATCACGCGTAATTTCCACGAGCTCATAATGCATTAAATAGAAATTGGATCATATTATTCTAACTCATGACACCCACTAAAGTAAACATTTTGCAGCTATCATGGTTCCATTAAAGAACAGAGCATCGTAAAACTGTCCTCTGAATGACAGTAATGGGTCACAAAAAGTCCATTAAGACAATAAGATGGTTCGGCATGAAATTAATCTACGGCCAGGATTAACAATGTCGTGTTTTGTTATCTTAGAAGTTACTTGCGCGATTTCTTGTTGTTAAAGAAGTTAAAACGTCACTGACCGATATATAATATGTAATCAAATATATTTTCGTATCTGTTTAATGCTTAAAGCTTTTCGTCTGCCTACTTCCAAAATTAGCTGTTTTCTGAAAGAATCTAGCGAAAGCTCAAAGTATGTTTTGAGTCGAATATTTGTGCTGTTTGAGCCTAATAGCACGGGGACCCAACTGTTAATCGTGATCATTGATGCGACGAGGAATGTAAATGCATGCTATTATGAAGTTTCGTATGCGTCGGCGAGATCGTTACGAATGCGACGTTCCACATCCTCTGCCCTTGGACGGTAAGTACCACATGTTTTGCTCTCATGAAAATAGGCACAGCCGAGCTTACAAATTCGGTGTCTACTTTGATCTGCAAAATTCTTCTATGTTCCCACTTGAAGTCAATTGGAATACTTACGGCACTTGTGTTTTTCAGCTAATGGTTTATAAAGTTGACCTGTAGATACAAAGATGCCACGGAAACTCATAACATTCTTAAAGTCCACTTGTTTTCTTTGTCTTGGTCGTAAACTAAGAAGTTTAACACAGTCCTGTGGATGACTTTGTTGAAATATGTATCCAAACGGCTTTGTAAATTGCACATTTATCTTCTGAGCGTGAAAAATAGCGAGATAAGCATTTTTTGTATGCATCAAGACGTTGCTAAAATTTAATATGCGACACAGAAATGCATCGTGGAAGAATGAGACCGATGAATCGGTAAAATAAAATAGCAAATGTAACGATATGGTAGGAGTTCCAGCTTGCGTCAAAGCCATCGCTTCCCGTAAACCTTCATTGCTGGTTTTGTAGTTGTGTCACTCGAATGTTCACAAAGCTGAATCAGAAACCCAACTCTGTGACATCATTCAAAATAAAAGTAAAATATGCTTTGAAGCTCGCTCAACGAAGTACATGTAGTCAAAGGAAAAATACAATGTACGTCATGCAATATTGCGCTAGATAAAGGCACTCGTTATGCTTCTGCAATGACGCAAATAAGTCTTGAAAGAGCACAACAAAATGCTAATTCTTCCATGACACATTCCAGTAGTACATACCTTCGTCTTCGATGCATACAAAAATGCTTATCTTACTGTTTTCACGCTCAGTAGATAAATGTACACATGTACATTTACAAAGCCGTTTGGATACATATTTTAATAAGGAGAACCACAGGACTGTGTCATACTTCTTAGTTTACGACCAACACAAAGAAAAAAAGAGGACTTTAAGAATGTAATGAGTTTCCGTGGCATCTTTGTATTTACATGTCAACTTTATAAACCATTAGCTGAAAAACACAAGGGCCGTAAGTATTCCAATTGACTTCAAGTGGGAACATAGAAGAATTTTGCAGATCGTAGTGAACGCCGATTATGTAAACTCGGCTGTGTTTATTTTCACGAGAGCAAAACATATGGTACTTACCGCCCAAGGGCGGAGGATGTGGAACGTCGCATTCGTAACGATCTCGCCGACGCATACGAAACTTCATAATAGCACGCATTAACATTCCACGTCGCATCAATAATCACGATTAACTGTTGGGTCCCCGTGAATAGATTTAGATAAGTTCGAGTAACTGAGTGGTCGCCTATTGGGAAATAGCTGCTCACTCGGCTTACGATATGTTCTACAAGTGTCAATTTTCCCACCTCGGTTTTTGTAGTCTTGATTTCATTCTGATTGCGCCTTTTCCTGATTGTTGCCCACTGATACATTTTTGTTTCTCTAATTTTACATACACTGATTTTTATAGAATTATGTCTAAGCCAATTTAATTAAGTTGTTTTGCTCTACAAAATGTGGTAAACATGGGGTTTACATGCTGGGACAGATGAGGCAGTATTGAAGCCTTTTGTTATTATATGTACAGAAGATCATTTTATAGTATCAAAAGGACTTAAGCTTGGGTAGTTTGCTCCTGCATTCCTTCTTTCCTAATGATCGTAGAAAGTTTTGATCGTATTACAAATTTTGACTTCAAGGGATAGTGATAAAGATTTATCTACCCCTAAAGATACATTCAAAGAGGTCGTGACCTTTTTTCTATGACTCTTTTCCTGTGACTTGTTTTTTTTTTTTTTTTTTTGGTTCGTTCACCATATCTGTCTTTATTTGTTATTTGCTTGTTTGTTACAGAGTCGGTGGCGGTAGCAAACACATACAACTGTAAATTCATAGAGACTTCAGTGGTTCTGAACATGAAAGTCGACGAACTTCTTGTCGGTATTGTGAAGCAGATTAGAATACAAAATAAGAGTGACTCAGACACTGGATGTGCTTCTAAGGGAAAAAAAGTGCTCAACAAAATCTTCAAGAAAGACAGTTTGACAAAATCTTGTGAGAATTTGTTTAAGTAAAGGATACACTGATCATGATGATACGTGCTCTATAAAGTCTGATTAAATACCTTAAGGCTGGCTCTGGAAGTGCATATTGGGAGATAGATGGACATTGACAAAAATACAGGGATAAGGGATACTTTTGTTTGTGCTGTACAAAGTGAAAAGAACATGGGATTCTGAAAAGGTTCTGAAGAGTATTAAGTGATTGTGATATGAAATATCAGCAGCCAAATTCAGGAAAGGGGTATGGACAGGGCCTCATAAATGGTTTGTAAATAAAGAGATCTGATAAAACAAACTGCAAATGTACAGTGCTCGCGTTTGTTATGCTCATCTTATTATCGAACTGGCAATGTTCTTAAGAATAAACTTCGAATGCTTCTATCGAGTAGGAATAGTATCTGCCACAGCCGACTTTTTGTCATGTGGTATAAAATGATTCGAGCACTTCTTTCGCGATTAAGTAAAGTGCGATTGCTTTGACCGTGGCGCTTTAGCGGAGGGGTTTCTACTCTCTTTTTCGAATCTCACATGGAGTGCGTGGATATGTCGTATTAGCATTGGGCCTGATTAGAATGCAGTTCCTTTAAATGTCTATTTGAATCATTCTGATCAACGAATACATATCTGTTGTCAAAGGTCAATCGACACGGTCAGAGAAATCGCACTATACATATAAATGAATGATTACTTACATGTACTTATATACTTTGAAAATATGAAACCGCCACAATCAGACATCTTGGAGCAGTGGCAATAGGCAAATAAATTGATAAAGTAATATACCAACTTTCTTTATTATAATTTAATTATGATCAGGCATGATGTTTCGGTTTTGCCTTGATCAAGCTGAAACACCGATTAACTACTTTGTAGACATTTGGTCTGATATTTAGACATGAAAATGTCAACAATGAAAGTTCACATTCAATATACACATATTGTATATTGGCAGTTAATACGAGAGAAGTGCTTAAATCATTAAAATGTTCAAACATGTCTAATCCAGGAAATGACGCTCAAACTACAGTGTAAGCATATAACGATTTGGAATAAGAATCGTAGTTTAATAATCCATGTTATATGAAGGAATAATGCTACCTTCCCGTGTTTCATTCGTTTCGCTTATCGCTCAACTCCATGTATACGTTTTTCTGAGCGTCACGTTTAGCTTAAAAATCAAATCATGAAACGCTTTTTAATGTTGCATTTTTGGATAAGCATAACAGGCATTATTAAATTGTATTTTTTTTCTGTCACGTTTTGACAATCATTCTTTAAACGTATTCACCAAGTTTCCTTATAAATACTATCAAAATATGCTCAAATCATATGGTTGCATTATTATTTCGGAGGCATTATTGAAATTTATTGTGGTTGTGCAAAATTTATTGTATGTGCCTTTGTAAAGTGTTTTCGTGACATACGTGATGAATGATATCATTCCTTGAATGATGATAAATAAAACATCATATTACAAAAAGCTGTGTCCTCGTTTTTCTGTTAGCCGAATAATATGAAAGCTATAGAATATTTCTGTACCAAGATCATGGAGAAATTTTGGGGCAGACATAACAAACATTGTCGTATACTCATTATTATCAGATTCCAAATATATACTTGGTTTATTGCATATTTTATTGAATGAACTGTCTGGAAAAATAAATCATAGCTGTGTCTGCCATTCACCCACTCTAAGTATCACTTCTGCATCATAATATACATAAATAATACATTTATTGATACCAGCGAAATTACTGTTACAGTAGTTCAACTTAGTGAAGTCAAGACTTGCCAGTTTAAAATCTTATTAATAAGTAAGAAAAGATTTTTTTTTTTTTTTAATTCAGTTTTACGTCCCTTTCAAGATTATTTCAGCTCATATGAGACGGGCCAATCAGTAGGTGGGCGAAAACGGGAGGACCCCGAGAAAAAACACCTGGCACACCCGCAAGCAGAGCTTGGCTTGTCTCACATGTGGCCAGAGCGGGGTTCGAACCCACACTAGACACAGCGGTGAGATGATCGAGTGATTAAGAAACAGCGCTCTTAACCGCTCGGCCACGGGGGCCGCCCCAAGTAAGAAAAGAATGCACTTGGTGTGGTGATTGTTAAACTAAATTTAAATCCTAACCCAGACAACAGTAGGGAAACAACGCACAATAATGTAAAAAAAAAACACGCATAAAGAGCAAGATGGCTACCTCTTTCTGTGGAAGCGTGATCGTTTTGTCGCGTTTCTTTGTTGTGATTAATCTAATCGATATCCTCTCAGTCTTTTAGCGCAATATATACTCAAGCATATGTTTGCGTTAAAGATATTCATGTGAACGAGCTGAGAAACACATGCTATGGAATGGGTGACGCACAATGAAATTATGTCCGAAGTTAAGATGAGAAATTCGAGTTTTCTCCTATAGTGTTTACTCTATTGACTGACATATAGGCACAGTCAATGCAAAAATTGAACATTAAATTTTATTGAATGAAAGTAACATAAGGATCTCATTTGCAGCATGTGTCACCAATAATTGATCGGTTTGTATGTATACAATACCACTTGATTCTCACTAGTGAGACAGCATGTTCAACATTCAAATTGGCATGTTTTAAGTGATGTCTAGTATACGATGAAATGTATACCCAAAAATACCACTTCAACTTACGACTGGATTTAAATGAATAAAGATTTCCCGGAATCCCGGGCTAAAATATCATGCTATATGCAAATTTAGTTCAAACAATAGCACAGTCTGTCTCATAAGCTAGTTGGAAAAAAAATAAAACTTTTAAATCCTTTAAGAGGTACAAGTAGGCAAAGATCAGGAAAAGGCGCAATCAGAAAAAGATTCCCACTCCAAAAACCGAGGTGGGAAAAAAAACCAAACTAACAATCAGGTACTTATACCATGAAACAATCGTAAGCCGAATGGGCAGCTATTTTCCCAATAGGTGGCCACTCAGTTACCTTAACTTAACTAAAAATATGAAAACATACATAAGGCGCCAACAGCACAAAAATTTTTTTAAACACCAAGACATAAAACAAAAAGAACCACCACAGAAGTATCGACTTGGAACGATCAGTAACACAAAGTTACTGGCGGGCTTAAACCGGTTTTACATGGCCATAACCTCACCCTCAGCTTCCGCAGTGGTTCATTACATTTAGTTAGTTATTCGGTCCTCGTGGTGAATCTCTAACTAGTCAATGAATCATCAAGAATAAACAAATAAATCATGATAAAAATCCTGATGAATCAAAAACCAGGACTCACAGACTGAGTAAGCTGCCCGACGATGGAGATCCCTGGGCGCCGAATAACCTACTAACTCCGGAGCAAAAGAAAAACACCAGTTGGACCCCGGTGGGCCAAGCAACAGACAAGAAGCTCCGGCCCCAACCAACTAAAATGAATAGCTTTATGTCGGGGCCATCATAGAGTCTGACGCCCGACCCACCGGCGTGCAATTAAAGAAGGCAGCATAGTTATCAACCATGATTGGGTTAAAAACTAAGCATGCAGACTGTCGCATAACATTCAAGTTATAACCTATACGTTTGTAACGTGTTATGATTTTTCTGAACTGAAAAGAAAAATCATTAATTCCTTTAAGTTTCTTAAATTTGTAAACCAAGTCACCATAAAATTCAGGTTCCGAAAGGCCCTCACTTAAAAGCGTCTTTAACCCAACATTATATTTGGAAATCAATTCATAGTGTCTACGATAAAATTTAGAAAATGTTTTTCTAAGTTTATGATACCGATAGCCCTGTTGGAGAAGTTTTGCCGTTAAACATTTATTTCGAGCGTTGAAGTCTGTAACATGATTGCAGACTCTAGCAAACCTAATAAGTGAACATATAAATGAGAAAGGGGATGGACCATACCGCGGTTTCGGCTACCTAAGCCTCTTCAGTGATCCTATAGATTTGGCAACATGGAGCCAAAGGGAATAATAGTTGTTTTGCATCTTTCAACAGGGTAGTGGATACAAAGACTAGTATAATCCAAAATGGGGCCAACTTTATTAACCCTAGGTAAGAAAATGAATCTTAACCGATAATTTTTTTATCTGATTTTTCATAATACCCTAAATGATCTCAAAGGACCAAAAGGAAAATATAATCTGCATTATGGATGATGTACGGGGATACTTTTTAGGGCCGCCACACGGCACAACACCAGCTGCAGGTGCAGTAAATAAAAAAATAAACTGAGATCCTTTAAGAGCTGTGAACATATACATGTAAATGAGAAAAGGGATGGGCCATACCGCAGTTTCGGCTACTTAAGCCTCTTCAGTTACCCTACAGATTTGGCATCATGGAGCAAAAAGGTATAACAGTATTTTGGCATCTTTCATCAGGATAGTCGATACAAAGACTAGTATAATCCAAAATGGGACCAAATGTATTAAACGTACATGAGAAAATGAATCTAAACCGATAATAATTTTCCGATTTCTTAGAATACCCTCGACCAGAGGTAAAATATAATTTGCACTATGGATGATGTACGAGGAGACTTTTAGGGCCACCACACGGCACAACACCAGCTGCAGTAATAGAAAATAAATTTAAAACTGACACCCATTTAGAGCAGTGAACATATCGCGGCTTCGGCTACGTAAGTCTGTTCAGTGACCCTAGAGATTTGGCGATATGGGGCCAAAGAGCATAACACTTATCTTCCTTTTTTCAACAGGGTAGTCGATACATACATGTACACGTAGACTAGTATAATCCAAAATGGGAACAATATATTAAACGTATGTTAGAAAATGAATCTAAACCGAAAATAATTTTCTGATTTCTCAGAATACCCTCGCTGATCCCAAAGGACCAACCGGAAAATATAATCTGCACTTTAGACGGGGAGACTTTGTAGGGCCGCAACACGGCACATTGCCAGCTGCTGTAATCGCAAATAAAAATAGAACTGAGATCCTTTAAGATCGCTTGGAAGAATCTATATGCATACAAAGGCTTTTAGGGAATATATGTTCAGACTCCCTCCTTATCATGTAACACCCAGCTAACAAACAAACGTTTCTAAAACGTTACTGGAACGTTTTAGTTTGGTTTTGAAAACGTTTGGTAGTTTGGTTTTTTTAGGGATTTTGTGGAATTTCCAAAAAGTATTTCTAAACGTTTTGGTAAAACGTTTTTGTAAACTTTCCCACGACCTAAAGGTAACGTATTGTAGCCGGTTAGAATAGTGTTTGAACCTCTGCGCCACCCCTTCAACTCTAGTTCGTCATGAGGATCGGTCCCCCTAATTCTAGGGAAAACACCACCTCTCCCAAACTGAGCTGCATGAGGATCGGAAATCCAAAACTGTTCTATCCGGCTACAATACAAATTTTATATTGCAAAGAAAACTGTGCATCTCTATCGTTAACGATTTAACCTGTTTGAAGGTTAAACGTAATACCAAAACATCATTTAACAATACAAACAATGACACTTTGTTTGTTTATTATTATTATTATTATTATTTAGGGTCCAAATGACCAAATGGTATTCTCTAGAGCCTTGTGTCGTAGTTTCTGCTCATAACCTTTTTCTATCACACCTGTAGGGATCCTGAAACATATAATTTGAGAAACGTTATTTCAGAACGTTTCTAAAACATTTCAATAACGTATCTTGTACAAATGAATTCGAAACTCTTCGAGGCGCTTAATGTTAATGAAAATTGCAATGCCTTAATTATACACTATATAGAGATTAGTATAATATTTTTTGGACCAGGCGATGGCTTTTTATGGCTAATACCCGCCTCATAAAGCACAAAATATTGATAGCTGCGAAAACACATGACGTTTCAAAAATATCACTACAGCCAAAGTTTCATTCTGTTGATTTATTTTCCTTTACATCTAGGTAATTTAGATACAACATAAATGGCAAACAAAAAGCTTAAACCCACATTAGTTCGGAGCAACATTGAATAAAAAGTTGTATTTACCTTATCGCAGTTTCCTTTGTTCTCGCGTTTTGAAAATACCGGAAGCTTCCTCCACGTGGCACGCCTTGTGCTTCGAAAGTTTCGAAAACGTTTTTTAACGTTGTAATGGAACCAATTGAAAATCATACAAAAATGAAATTTGCGCATGTCGTTATGTCGCGGTCTTGTATCTTCATTTTAGTAACTCATTTAGTAACTCTATTTGATTTTCAGATTTCGGTATGTATATTTGTAAAACGTCCTTCAAACGTTAGGCTCAGCCAAACGTTCATATAACCAAAGTCGAACGTTGGTATAACATTCTAAGAACGTTAAGTTCACCCAAACCTTCATACAACCAAAGGCGAACGTTCCAAAAACGTTTCTTGTTAGCTGGGCAATATATATTTATATTAGGATTTATTGTTAAATGATGGCTAATATCCGAATCGACATTATTTAACAAAGTATAATCTATCTGCAGTCGATTTTCAATACTCCAATATTTTGAAATGATTTGAAAAAAAAACAACCAAAGGTAAAAAGTAGACTCTGCCAATTGCATTTTAGATGAACACACTCGCTTGCCACCTCTGCAATACGGTTTCGAATACGAATCAAGGCATGTGGCAGGGTACTGGTAGCGCATCAAAGGTTGGTTTCCTCCACCACAATTTACCCAGGTTCTCCGATTTATTATTATATGTATGCCATTCAAGACTTCAAGACCGCGTATTATTATACCAAGGAAACGTTGGAATTTCGAAAATGTTTACTGTGTCGTAAGCCATTACTCATTTTGCAAACCAACTTTTCATCGCTTTGGTGGTCGATGGGTAAATGAGTTGCATTTTAGTGCTTATAAATCAATATGTATACTCAAGGACTTTGAAAACGCCTCACTTGTTTTATTGCTCCCTACTCTCGGAATTCATGATATATCGGCAAAAATATTTTTGAACTAAAAAGTACATCCAGTCTGCTTAACTTCGATACCAAAACCGAGCGTCAACGCCTACTATTAACGTCATACACGATGAATTCCAGCGTTACCCAGAATTCAACAAAACCAAAGTATGGGGACGTCAAATATTCATCATATACAACATGATTTCTGGAAAGAAACACCAAAAGCCAAGCAAATGCTGTTAGTTTGCTTTCATTTGCACTAAAACAGCGGTAGTTACGTCACTTTTACGTTTATTAAGAAAACTTTATTTTTTGCTTGTCACGTAAAATGAAACGAATTCAAAAGATTTTGTGCACAAAGAATAGGCAAATACTTACGTAAAATTCACAATTACTTTCGACGCTGTAATTGAATGGCAAGAGGTATTTTGAACACTTACGCTTGACGTCATCAAATAACGTTAGCGCCTCAAACGACATTGAAAGAAATCCGCTAGTTTGATTTTGCTTTTTCTTGTGCTTAAGGTCGTTAGCTATCACTAGAGATATTTAATGTTTACAAATTCCATTTGTTGAAGCCGTTTTAAGGTTTACTTGCGTCTCGATGATGTCTGTGAAAAAAATGTAGCAAACAAACGAGCGATAAAATTTTTATGGATCGTTATTGATAAATATTGTTTATTGTGTTGGGGTACATGATAATATGTTTATTTTGTACATCCGCTTAATTTTAAGGAATTTTTTGAGCAAAATATAACCGATGTACAGTGAGGCGTTTTCAAAGTTCTCTAGTAAATTATCGTTAATGAGACATAACTATTAGAAAATACACATACAGAACGGACCTAAACAAATAATTAATATAAGTTTGCAAACGCTCAAGTCAACGTTTTAGGTTTTGTCCATCGGAAACCTGCTTGTGTAGCAAAGAAAATTTGTTTGAGGTCATTACTATCTAGGAAACGACAAAAGCGTTCGCTAAACTGCACGTTTTATTTACATTTTATTTCTATACCATTCATCAATGCTTGATCAATGCTGGCTTATTTTCTTTTGTTCAATTAAGACTTTAAAGTTCACGTGTATTTTGGTACGAGGATGATCCAATAATGATTGAGACTTTTCTCTTATTTTATCAACCCTATTGATTGGCTCAAGTTTACTACTTTTGTTTACAAGATACGCATGTGATCTCTCTTTGGAGCAAGTTTTATCAAATTTGGCAGATAACTTTGGTTGCTATGGTTATTTAAGAACTACTCGTGCAGCACCTATGGCCACCATTTGCCCTTCGAACAAACATAGCCTGTAGATATCTGTCTATGTCACAAAATTTAAAAAGGGTCTCTTATCATAATTGAATATTGCCTGTGATAACACTCATCTCTGAAATATTTTGCTTTGGTCAAATCGAGTCTTGCGCTCGTGATTAAGAGGTGGTTGCCTAGCAACCATTTTACTATATGAATTCTGGCTAATAGCATTTTCCAAATTCTATAGTTGCTAGGCAACATTAAAAGAAAAGGTCAAGCGTCACTTTTGTAATTTATTAGCAATATTTACTCGATAATTGATCATTTCAAGCTTAAAAACATTTTATCGTGTCATGTATACTCAGGGTATAAGGTATTTCTCACCCCTACCCCAAAATCATTGAATTATTTCGCAAACAAAACCCATCTATTGTCGCAAAAACACTCAGCCTACTTGAATTACCAGCTGTATGTAAGTGATATTTGCAGAGCATAAAGCTAGTAATGATATATATGAATAACAGTATGCCATGAAAGGAATTTTTATCACCAGTTGCCATGGTAACCCATTTTATGTGCATAATTGCTATGTGGCCAAGGACCTTTGACTCGCATTCTCCCGTTGCTAAGCAACAAAATGTAGTTGTCTACATGTGACTTTTAACCAGTGTCTTGTGTGCGTGTTATGTTGAGCAATGTTAATGATATATTTACAATAAGCCAAGTTTATTTACATAGGATTAATTCAAAAAGTCTCATTCATTATTGGATCATCCTCGTAATGCTGCTGCTAGTGGAGGTACGTGGCTATGTCGGAGGGAAACCATCGTAACCCTCTGTAACTTCATGAAAGAACGATAAATGTTTTAAACAAACTATTTAATCTTTTCATCTCAGCATTCGCGTATATTATTTACATATTGAGAGGTCTTCATTGACACAGCAAGGCGCAGAAAATAATTGGCTGCAGCGACAGGGTATTGACCAAATTAAATGTTACTGGCCGTTCGTCAGTTGTTCATTAGTCTTCGTCCCAATTTATATTCAAACATTGACTGAAAATACTCATATTTCCAGATGTTGTTGTACATTGCATTCTACCACGTGTAGAGGGCAATGTGAGACCATTGTAGAAGACGTTTTGCCTATGCCTCACACATGCCAAAGTCTAGTGTTAGTGATAGTGGGCAAAATGGTAAGCTAGTACAACAGTCAAAGAAATAGCCGATGTACATAATACAAGCCGCGACTATGACCGCTAAGTACGTGAAAAGGAGCTTCATCCATTTAGAAAACTTTTATTTATTCTTGTGTAATTATTCATGACCTTTCAAATTTGGACATTTTGGTGTTATAATGAGAAAGAATACGAGCCGGATTTCGTATTGCATAAACTGTTCATTACTTTTCATTTTTTCTGGACGTTCAAATGCGTTGCTACTCTATTCGTTTTATTTCGTTATTATTTAATCAGAGACCTTTAAAATAGTTACCGAAGCAATGGAAAGCTCAGTGTCATTTTCATCTTTAAATTGACAAGCAATGCCCTATTTATGTGAAAAGGGTTAATAGTAATTCTTATATCTACAGATGCGACGCCGCAGAAAGTTCATCAAAATGAAATAAAATTTAAACATCAGTCCTGATGTTCCAAAACCATGGAAGAACAATCAGTAAAACGTTAATGGTGGGCAAGTCGATTCATCAAAACAGGTTAAAACAGTCCTCCCAAAGACTGGTACAAGTCCAAATTGTGTCTGAAATTCAAACGAATGTGTTGTAAAAGTGTCTTAAGCTGTAATAAGTTTTCTTCAACATTAACCTAATAAAAGAAGTGATTTAGCAGGACTTCTCGCACGTATTCTCCTACAATCTAGTAAGCAAGTCCCTTTGGCGATATCTAAAATGACAAATGCTCTGTTCTGGTTCAATTGCACTCGTGTTGCTCTGCATTATATCAGCTGAAATCCGATACTTTGTGTGAGATGCTGTTCAGCCATAAACGTTTATGCTAGAAAAGCCCAGTCCTAGTAGAATATTTCAGCTGACTTGACATTTCTGCTGCCAACTGATACTGATAGGTTTGCCTCAGGGGTAAGTAAAATGCTGTAACAGTTTCATCAATTAAATGTCAGTGTCTTCAACCAATATGTGTTCTGGCGATTAGTCGATTCGGCCTTGTGTGGTCTTAATAATCCAATCTGCTGGATCATGTTTTTGTTCGGTTCCTACACCTTTGGTATGTTCAATTTCAAACAGATGAAATATCACTGCTATCTCAAATTGTACAGATTGTTAATCAGGAATTTCCATCGTCCTCTGTTTGATTGTTTAACATTGATATGATGTTTTGAATATGTGTTCTACTGGGTTTTAAGATACAGCGAGGAAATATATACAATTTTCACATGCTTGACACGACACTGCAAACAATTCTGACAATGAAGACGTAGTTTTACTCTTTTCTTTTTTTGCCTTTATTATGTTCCTAAAGGGGTCGTCACACCTATGCGAATTTCTTTAAAATGGAAAACTTGGTATTTTTTGCGTTTTCTTGACAAATGTTTTGAAAATGTGTTATATTAGAAATCCTGTAATTAACGAACGGTAAACGCAGGATTGCGCTCTGTTGCGAACGGCTAAGAATCATGACGTTAATAAGCGAAAAACGTTGGGCTGCGCAAGTAATATTTGATTAATCCACCTACGATGTGATGCGATAAGGAGCGGTGAGTCAGTGTTGAATGGGCAAAAAAAAATCGTCCCGTGGGAATTTCATGAAGATTTGTGGCGACCTACCTTAAATCAAACTTTTGGGCATATGCAACAATTTAAACCAGTTCGTCGCCCTGAGGTATGGCGTCATCAAAATAGCGACCAGCACACTTATAATATTCATTTTAAACAACAATTTTCATACTATGCTTGTCAGATAAAAATTGATTTCCAGCTTCTCGCTGTTTTAAAATTAGATCAGCTGGCTAACTGTCACTCCGCTCCACTTCGGTACGTCGTTCCACTTCCCCTGACAGCTCGGTATGAAGAGGTCAAACGGAATACCGATGGAAACATTCCGTCTATTTTAAAATGTGTGGATTTTACCAATTGTATATTTATAAAAGCTACACAAAAGAATCTCTCACAAGGAGTATAGCACTGAAAATATGAGCCACGTTACGACAAAATCTGCATACAAAGTGCTAATGGTACAACGGGAGCTAATTTGATTTACTTTTCATCCCCCAAGACAATTTTTCATGGGTGCCAAATCATTTATTAGGACGCCAGAAATGCAAAAAAAAAAAAAAAAAAAAAAAAAAAAAACAACTTTTGTCACAAAAGATAACCTCTATCGCACTATGAAAAAACTGTACGGTTTCCATGGCAACCGTTAATGTGATTATTCAGAATGGGGATATAGATACAAAATTGATAATTATCTCCACTGTTACTTATCCTAGATTATTGACTATGGTCTCATTATAAAGATTAGACATAACCTTTTTTCTGTGGTAAGTAATGCTAATTATCTAATTAGCATATGCATTAATTTTCATGAAAAACCTGAAAAATGGCAGATTTTTTTTAAAATCCATAAATGAACTAATTTCAAGCCTGAACTGTCGTTGGGACACATTTTTTATTGAACTAGTTATATCATATGATGAATTTATTGATGACCTGGTCCTATATGAAAATTATCTCATTTGTATATTCATGAATATTAATAAAACTGTCAAAATGTGAGGAAAAACGAGAGAAAAACTAAATCCATTGCAAGGTATTGGATTGGTATCCAAACTATCTTGCATCCCTGGGACAAATTCTCAAGACTCGCAGTGTTTTCAGAGGGACCACCTTAATGTCATCAAGTATGGTCCTCAGCAATGAAAAAACAACAACATTTGCATGATGTAAAATTACATAGTTTCCACACCACTCCTTATGCGATTCTTATGCGATTCTACTTACAAAATACTTACATCCCACCATTAGAATGCTTTTAAAAGGAATAGGTTTACAAACATTATCCTTCATTTCAAAAGAAAACGATCAGCGAAACAAACAATTTGACACCACATTTATTAACCTTTGGAGGCAGTCATTTTGTTTGGCCAGTCACGTGACCAAAAAGGAAAAATGCTTATTAACAGTAGAAGGCTTAGTGTTTACATTCGAAAACAGATCAGTATGATTCTATTAAGTGAATGAAAAGTATTTCAACAACTTTCGTACTTTAATTGGCATGGAATTGGCAGATATTTATAATTCCATGATTGTGAGGGAGTGACGTCATACCCTCACAGCCTCGTTCTGGATTTGGGCCATCAAACTTTTCAAACCGCTATAATTTTCTTATACCTTGGTTGATTTTCATGAAATTTGTTGCAAACTATTCAGCTACCTAAAGGCTTTAATAAAACGCACATACAATAGTTTGTGGGCCTATTTCATTAATTGGTCTGATAGTGATAAATGAGCCTAACAATTTAACCTTGATACCTATTATTTATAATATTTAAATCATTGGAGTTACTTATTCATGAAAATTAATAAAATTAACATAAAGGATTGAAGAAAAATTGTCAAAAATAGAGGGTATATGTACAAGATCGCCTGTACTAAGGCTGTTAATCAACCCAGGATGCTGAAAAGGTATCAAGTGAATGCTTTGACAATATACTATGAACCTAAAGTATGGTATAAGAATAATCTGATTTTCAGTTTCATGAACTTAATGATGAAAACTTAAGAAACTTTAGAGAGTGACAATATGAATAAATAAATAAATAAATAAATAAATAAATAAATAAATAAATAAAAAAATAAATAAATGAGTTAACCATTTAAATAAATGAGTTAACCATTTAAATAAATGAGTTAACCTACAAAATGACTTGTATCGACAATTAAAAGCCAAACGGTGCTGAAAATGACATCAAATGGTGTCTAGGGCATTTTAATACCATCCTGTACTACAATGTATGGGCCATTTTTGTTAGTTTTAAGAATATTAATAAAACCTTTTGAATTTAGAGAAAAAAAAAGAAATACGGAAAAATTAAGGGGCATACGTAGAAAAAAAACAACACATCTCTTGGCTACTGAAAGACCTAGGGAGCTATAATATAATGTCATTAATAGTGTTGGGTATCGGTCGCGAAAATCACTATCGACTATCGGAGCACATTAGTCGATTGATTATCGATTGTACAATCGAAATGTATGTTCCCCTTACATTAACCAGTGAAGTGATTAAAAATGCTCAGTATTTGACAATGTAGTGACAAGTCACTGCATCATACCCCTTCTCTGTATTTAAATTGAACATAGCCAATATATTAAGGCCACATTTTCTACAAATGATAAAGTGACCATGTGATAGAATATTGCTGTAGCACATAGCATAGAAAAAACCTAACTATAAACAGTGAAGATTGTCAAGTGATGCTTTAAAAAGTGAATATTAACAATGCATTCAAGTCTAAATGAAGGCAGACATAAGGAGGCATTATTGTGACAAATGAATCGAATTTGTAACAACATAATGTTTTTACTATACACTCATGTATTTAATTTCGATTAATCGATAGTGGAAAATTCCAATCGATAGCTACCGATAGAAGCTAGATTCCGATAGTTATCGATTATTTCGATTAATCGGCACAACACTAGTCATTAATCAAGTTATTTCGTATTGGCCCAGATACAGGTCCGAGGTCTGCTGTATTGGCCTAGGCGAAGCCTCGGGCCAATAGAGCTAGCCGAGGACCTGTAACTGGGCCAATACGAAATAACTTGATGAATGACAACTTTATTAATTTAAACTTTTCTATTTGAATAATGCTCTTTGACAAAGTGCACAACGCAATGGATAAAAGTAGTATTAGACACATGCATGTACATGCAAAAAACTATAAAAACTGTCCTCTTCTGCTTTCAACACTGAAGCCACGAGTAGAGACCTATAAACCACAAATAATTTTCTGATAAAATCTCGAATGCAGGCCACTGCGTGATCCAGTCTCATCGAAACACTGCGAAATTCGTGATAGCGAGTCGAGAAAATCAGGGAAGAAGGCAAATGAACATAATAACAATGTATTTTAACTATTTAGCTACAGTAAAAATAAGTAAATAGATCTAAATAAATAAAAAAAATTAAATAGATCTAAATAAATAAATTTCATTTCATAAGATAAAACAAAGTCAACAAACGCATTTGAGACTTGGCGAGCCGGAGTAAAATGCCTACATACCTTGCGTTTTCATAATGATTGACTAGATCTAGATACAAAATAAACCAAGCTTGTCGTCTGAATTCCGTTTTTCATGTTTATTAGCGAGAACTGTTGACGATTTTTTCTACTTCTATAAATGCAACTGCAGTTTAAGCTTATGTTATAGATACAACTGCACTTTTTTAAGCAGCGAAACGGAGGAAAAAATGGCTGCAATTTTCTTATGAAAAAGAACGTCGAATGGCGTCATTTTCATATTGGCCTTGTTTTTCTGTATTGGCCTTGTTTTTCTCGTATTGGCCCTGTTTTTCTCGTATTGGTCCAGTTTGTCATCCGTATGATGCGGGCTGATTTGGTCATACAAATACTAATATTAATGTAGTTGATTAATAATTGGTAATAAATGATTGCTAGGACAATGTTCTGTATCCATATAATCAGATATATAAAGTAAAAAACAGAGATCCTTTATGAGCAGTTAACATATAAATGAGAACGTATATGGGTTGTATCGCGGTTTCGGCTACTCAAGCTTCAGCTATTTGTTTGTATTGATATTAATGAGATCTTAATAAATAAGAGCAAAATTAATGAAAAATGAAGGGGTACACCAACAACATCGCTTACACTTCAGATGCCAATAACTGTAGAGAACTCAAAATGGCATGAATTTATTGCTTGGACAATGTTTTGTAGCTCTCTAGGTCTTTCCATAGCAAAGATATGTGCGTTTTTCTACGTATACCCCCTCAATTATTCCATATTCCCCACCCCCTAAATTCAAAAGGTTTTGTTAATATTCCGAAAACTAAAACCAAATGACTCAAACATTTTGGTTCAGAATGTAAAGATATTGCCCTAGACACCATTTGATGCCATTTTCAGCACTATATGACTTTTGATTGCCGAGATACTAGTCATTTTGTAGGTTAATTTTTTTCATTTTCTGTTCTCTAATTTTAAAAATTTCTTTAGTTTTCATTTAAATTCACGAATGCTCGAATGAATATGTCGTTTGTACGAATTAACATCTCGTTTGCACGGATTAATATCCCGTTTGAACGAATTGACATCCCGTTTGCACGACATATATTTTTCTTAAAAAAAATATTGCGTGTCCTAAAGATACCACCGTATTAAGCTCATCGCCATTTTCATCTTTAAATTGACTAGCAATTGACTAGTTCATCAAAATGAAATATAATTTTAACATCAGTCCTTATATGTACCTAAACCATTGAAGAAGAATTAGCAAAGCGCTAATGATGGGCAAGTCGATTCGTCGAAAATTGGTTAATACATTCCTCCCAAAGACTGGTACAAGTCCTAATTGTGTCTGAAATTCAAACGAATGGGTTGTAAAGGTGTATAAAGCCATAATAAGTTTTCTCCAAATGCCTAATAATAGAAGTGATTTAGCAGGTCTTCTCGCACGTATTCTCCTACAATCCAGTAAGCAAGTCCCTCTGGAAATATCTCAAATGACAAATGCACTAAACTGGTTAAATGGCACTCGCGATGCTCTGCATTATATCAGCTGAAATCCAATACTTTGTGTGACATGCATAGATTCTACGTCTGTTACCCAGACAGATGTAGAAAAGCCCATTCCTACTAGAATTCTAGCTTCACTGACAATGACATTTCTGCTGCCAACTGATACTGATAGGTTTGCCTCATGGGTAAGTTAAATGCTGTTCCATCAATTAAATGTCAGTGTCTTCAACCAATATGTGTTCTGGTAATTAGTCGATTCAGCTTTGTGTGGCCTCTAATTTTCCAATCTGCTGGATCATATTTTTTTTCGGTTGCTATACCTTTGGTCCGTTCAAATCCAAACAGAGTAGTTGTAAATGTACATTTTACAGCCTCTTTCACTCGAGTTTGCCGTTTGAGCATTTGCATCACACAAGAAGACCATGTGTTCCGAAGATCTAAGTTTTTTTTATGTTGTCCTCAGAGACACCTGGATTGATTGATCTGCTGGTTTGAGTGACAGATTCAAACTAAATGACCTTTAAAAACGGCAAACTCGAGTGAAATTATTAACTTCCTATGTGGTATTTTCGCCATGTAGATACCGATCAGGTAACTGCTGAAATTGATAGAATTCTGCTTTTTTCTCTATCCTGTTACAAATGTGTGTTTTTAATATGCTTTGTATATGCGGTGCAAAGAATTTTGAAATAAAAAATATGCTTTAACCAAGCAATTAGAATGTTTTTATGAGGAGAGGTGACATCATTACCTAAAGATAAATGCTGAATAGATTTTAAGAACACCTGGCACCTGGGACAGTTCTAAAATAGAATAAAAAGTTACCTGATTTACAAACAAACGGCAAACTCGAGTGAACAAATTTGATTGACCTAAATGCTCAAACGGCAAACTCGAGTGAAAGGGGCTGTATAACAAATTTAAGGTCGGACAGTTGCATATAAACAAAGTATGTGAGAATTATACGTTTACTGCTATCTCAATACAGATTGTTAAAATAAATAAGGAATTTCCATCGTCCTCTGTTTAATTGTATATCATTGATGGGTTTTAAATATGTATAGTACTGAGTTTAAAAGTGTCTCACCGGGTATAGCGAGGAAATATATACAATTGCTGGCATGCTTGACACGACACTTCAAACAATTCTGACGTTTTACTCTTTTCCTTCCTTTTTTGTCTTCATTATGTTCCTAATTCTGATTAATTCTTAATTCAAGATATTTGCAAGGTCCATTTATTCTAGAGATTAACGTTGCATGCGATGTCTTGTAGGGGTGTCTTGGAAGACCAATGATTATAGTTTTAAATCTCAATCACAAACAAAACCCAACAGACAAACAGGCAAACGAAGACGCAGGTTCTAGGAAATGTCATGTCATTATAATGGAATTTTACTTCAAAATTGTTGACATTATGAGGTATTGACAACGTACCGTTGTGAGGTTATGAATGTTTATGTCAAATTGTCAGGCAGTAGGTGTTAAAGAAACAGCTTAAAAGTTTCGCAAAAAGAATTCTAGCGTGTACATGTAAATCCTTTAGAGGCATCACTTGAATGTGATGCTACGGTCTGCCTCCTTAGTCTTTAACCCATCACGGTTGGTTTTTAACTCGATAACGGTTGATGACTATGCTTCCTACTTTAATTGCGCGCGGGTGGGTTGGACGTCTTGAAGCCAAGGATAGAATCGAAAAAGCATAGTGTAAAACATTAAAAAACATCACCTACGAGAAAATGGTAATAAAAGGTAAACATGTACATGTAATTATGATTTGTCTGTGTCACCTTTTTTGTCTATATTTATGTTAAAGCATACATTCTAGCCTAAATTCATGACGAATTACAAGCAACTTAACTTTTTTCCACTCCGAAAAGCCGACAGAACATAACAAATACTCTGATTAACGCAGCTGAATCTGTCAATCTTTTCTTGCTTGTAACAGCTATTTTCTAATCCCGTTTCATGTCTCTTAACTTTAATGACATATGACGCTCCTTCGTGTTTACCTGTGTTAATGGAACGTCTCATGTTTCCTAAGTGTCTCTTTGTACAAAATGATGCTTATTCTTCTATCAAAGAGCCTTAATTTAAACATCCGTTTAGCGCAACGATTCCGTGCGCCTAGCAATTACTCAAGGTCGACTTTCGAGAATCAAAGGTTTCATGTGCGTAGGGCCACTTATAGGGATTTGATACACAAATTTGTAGCAAATTCGGCTAGGCAGCAAAGCTGTAATTTATCCATTTATATATCATGCAATTTTGTTGACCTTACCAATTTATCTGTGACATAAATTTTGATATATTGGGTAATTTTTCAGCAAAGAGATTCCACTATGATAACCAAGACATGCCCCCCACGCTTCACATGTTTTATGCAAGTGTTTGCCCTTTTTTATTGTTTACAAAATTTAATCACGTGAAGTTAACCAGCACGGTCAAAGTGTTTTACTGTAGTCGCGTAAAATATATAATTACAACTAAATGTTATGAACCACGACAGAAGTTGAGGGTGAGGTTATGGCCATGTAAAATTGATGTATGCCCGCCAGTAATTTTATATTACTGATCGTTCCAAGGCGATACTTCTGTGGTGGTTCTTTTTGTTTTATGTATTGGTGTTGAATGTTGTGCTGTTAGCACCTTACGTGCGTTTTCAAATTTTTAGTTAAGTTTGGGTTTTAGTTAAGTTTGGGTGGCTGAGTGGCCACCTATTTAAAAAATGGCTGTCCATTCGGCTTACAATATGTTTTCTCAGTATAAATACCTGAATGTAAATTTAGTTTTTTCCAGCCTCGATGTTTGGAGTGGAAATTTCGTTCTGATTGCGCCATTTCCTGATCCTTGCCTACTTTAACACTAATATTGAATTGTGCGATTTCTTTGACCGTGCCGGTTTACCTTTGACATTTGTATATTTGCATTTGTTGACCGAACTGCTTAAAATGTGTATGTTTTCAAAAAGAAAGGAACAAGTAGGCAAAGATATGGAAACAATGCAATTATTTTATGAAAAACAAGAAATTACCACGTGTTTCACATGACACTGGAAATAATTTGTCTACAGCAAGTAGGTACCCCTTTTCTAATGTTTATAAACCTTTTATCACGTGAGGTCAACTGACTCAGAGTTGTCTATAGGTCGTTATTTATATCTTCTATAACACATTTTCCCTACAATCTGCATTTATCCAAGTTTGTTTAAAATTCAAAATAGTGTCTGATCTGTGTATAATTACGAAGTTAAAGTCGGTGATGCTAATTTAACCGAAAACATGCTCTTCTACAGTATTATGAAAGGTTAAAGTTTGACATTACGTGTAATCTTTGCTCTATGCATGTTATCTAGAATATCATTATTTGACTTTTTTGTCTCAAGCGATATGCTTATAATGTCTTCAATTATGGCGTGCCGTTTTGCTTGCGCTAGATGTTGCAATAATCAATGCCTAAAACAGCAATCTTGAGATGAGCGCGTCGCTAAACCATCTGTGGTAAGCTCAGTCACAAACCATGATGCACTTCGTTTGAGTAATGCTTAAAAATATAATACAATTGACCGAGTTTGCGCCATCGCTTCCATGAAAATGTGTGCTCTGGTCAGCTGGTGTGCAAACATTGTTCCGACAAATGCAGAAAAGGCTTTCTCATAGCATAGCGTAATTTATCAAGGAAATAAACTTAGCTGACAGTTCCAGACCTCTCATATATTAATGGCATAAGGCCATGACATCCACTAAAATGTCAGCAATAGTGTATTTTAAGCGATATTTATACAGATCGGCTGGCGGTCATCTTGACTTTGACAGCTTTAGTGCCAAAAGTGAACTTATTTGTTAGTTTGGTTTTCTTTCCTAGCGATATATACGTAAACTACAATTCCAGTGAAAATAAATAATTGATTTAACTCGCCCCTTCAAACAGCATAATGTCTCATATTTTAGACTTTATAACGTTGGCACTTTTCTTATGTTTCTTGGCAGGTCAACCAGGTTTAGGTATAATCGGTTTCATGGAACAAAGGAAACATACAAATTGCGACCCAAGAAATAAAAGTGGGTGCATTCAATTGATTGTGTTCTATTTTCAGATGGTGATCAAGAAAAGACGGTGTCTGTGTTACTAGATAGGGACGAATCTATGTTAGCATTTCTTGAACCTACAGATGACCAGGTACGTTTGGCCTGTTTGTATTTGTGTGATGTAAAGACGCAATGATACACATAGAAAGCCAGAAAAAAAAAATGATTTGGCGTCCAGCGATCTCATCGTCGGGTAGCTTTCTGAAACTATGAGTTCTCGTTTGTGATTTTGGTTGATATGGTTGTTATGATTTATTTGCTTGAATTTGATGATTCATTGACTGGTTAGAGATTTACAAGGAGGACCGAATAACTAATTAAATGTTGTGAACCACTACGGAAGATGAGCGTGAGGTTAGGCGCATGTAAAACCGGTTTACCCCCCCCCCCCCCCATTTTTTACAACTGATCGTTTCAAGGCAATACTTCTGTTGTTGTTCTCTTTCTTTTATGTTTTGGAGTCGAATTTTATGCTGTTAGAACCTTATGTACGTGTTTTATATTTAAGTTGATATCGGGTAACTGAGTGGCCGCCTATTGGGTAATAGCTGCTCACTCTGCTTACGATATGTTTTCTATGTATAATTACCTAATTGTCAAATTAATTTTTACCACCTCGGGTTTGTGAGTGGGACTTTCTTTCTGATTGCGCCTTTGCCTGGTCATTGCCTACTTGTACCTTTTTTTAAGAAAAAAAAACGCCCATGTGAAAAGACGGAAGTCATAATCAGTTTGTATTATTTACATTTCTGGGGTTATCGCTTCCACACATTTAAAGTAATACACATTGGAAACTATTTTCAAAATGTAGGTAAGATATATCAAGAACGATACTACGGACCCATGCGGCTTTAAGATAAGTAAGATGTGTTCGATTGTTAATAACACTAAGATCTATTCATTTCGCATGTATCCAACTCATGCAATCCATTTAAATGCAAATACAATAATAGAAAAGTGCAATGGCATTTTGTATCAAATGCTCACTACATTAGAGGGATTTCCAAAACTCAAATAAAACGTCATATCAATGATTGATTGCATTGTTATGTCCACGGTAAACTACTAAACCAGCAATGAAAGTGAGTTTTCCTGAGAGAGTTGGCTATTACACCGTCGGATACCTGAATGCTATTTTTGTTCAAGGGAGATTCTTCTTTCTATGCATGAGTCGGATAGATTTTGCTATTTTATTGTGAAAATCCGTTTAGCTATTCGTAAAAACAACAATAATGATAGTCACATTTCAGGACGTGAAATCTTGGAAAAACTCTGATGTCTTTATTTAGGTGTATTCCTGTGACGATTGATACTCCTTTGATAGAGCCATCACCATACTTTTTACGTTGAGAAAACAGCTCAAGATAGATCACGCAGTTATCTTTGTGGGGAACAAGTCAGATCTGGTCAGATCTAGAGTGGTACCTTCAGCTGGTGAGTTGCTATGGAGATTCCATTGAATGTTCGTGTTATTTTACTGGTTAAATCGAATAGACTAAATCCATCATCGTTGACATTTTTGAAGGTAAAAAAGGAAACACGACGCGATAAATAAATATTAGTGTTGTGAAAGCAAGACTATGCAGCTATGTATTTGTTGTATAACACAATTGCTCATTAAGTCTGATGGTTCAAATGTCAGACACAGATTTCGTGAGAACAATGCGTATTTATATCTAACCATCGCCATTGCTGTTCGCTTTGTGTAAATGTTCACGCCAAAATTAACTTTGAAAACAATTTTTAGCCAAATTCCTTTTCTTTTTGCAAGGCATGCATTTTTTTTAAAATGTGGTTATAGCAGAAACAAACAAAACCTCTTGTTGAACTCTAAAAATGCAAAGCCCTCTATCATAATTGTTTGAAAATGGCAATGGCCTGATGCATGTTCAAACAATTATTCTACCAGAGAGCATGACGTTTTAGAGTTCAACAGAAGTTTTTGTCTGTTTGTGCTTTAACCACATTTGTTTTCTGAAAACGACATGCCTTGCGAAAACAAAAGGATTGGTTAAACATTCTGTTCTTATTTGGCATTAACACTTTTATCTTGTATCAGAACATCGAAACAACACGATTTTCTGGAACCATTACTGAACAAAGAACTATTTGCGAATGTGAACAATGCAATTATGCACTTTGATGCGGATATCACGCGTACTTTCAACGAGCTCTTAATGCTGTAAATAGAAATTAGATTATATCATTTCCCATCACGACACCCACTAAAGTAAACATTTTTCAGCTATCATGGTTCCATTAAAGGACAGAGCATCGTTAAAATGTCCTCTAAATTATGACAGTTATGGGTTACAAAAGGTCCATTAAGATAATAAGATGGTTCGGCTTGAAATTAATCTAGGGCCAAGATTAATGACGACGTGTTTTGTTGTCTTAGAAGCTACTTGTGCGATTTCTTGTTGTTAGAGAAGTTAAAACGTCACTGACCGATATATAATACGTAATCAAATATATTTGATGTGGTTAATATATATGTGTTTATGGCTTAAGAGTTGTTTTTTTCTGCCTAAATCCACAATTAGCTGTTTTCTGCAAGAATCTGATGAAAGCTTCAAGTATCTTTGTTTCTCTAATCTTACATAGACTTATTTTATAGAATTATGTCTTAAAGCCATTTTAATTAATGTTTTGCTCTACAAAATGTGGTAAACATGAAGTTGACATGCTGGGACAGTTGAGGTAGTCTCGAAGCATTGTTTTCTATATGAAGACCATTTCATTACTAAAAATTGCCCATGCAATATACAGAGATTTTTTTCGGCGGTAAAAATTGAAAACTTAATCAGAAAATTATTGATATTTTTCTTATTTTTGCTCAAAACATAGATTGTGGGTACACGTTAGAACCGCCTCACCGAGGCGGTTCTAACGAGTACCCACACTCTATGTTTTGGAGCATAGACGTGCTGACGTGCAAGTATCTGACGGCATGCAGTGAGTCAGTTGTCGTAGGAAGGGCTGCTGGATGGTAAAAGAGTTTAGAACGAACAAGTCTCAATATTTTATTTTTCTTTCGTTACTGTCCAGGTCTGGTGTGTAGGAAATCAGAACTAAAATAAACATACTGTCTTATGTAACTTTGATTAGATCTCAATATTTATAATTTTATACATCAATTTTATCTCTTAATCGATATCACCAAATACGTAACAATTTATAATAAGTATTCAGACTGAGACGGTCTTATCCTTGCATTTTATTCATTCTTGTGCCAAATTATTCTGCTGAAATTTAATGTTTGGTACATCAAATTTTCATTTCAAATCATTCCACAACTTTTTGTAACAATTTTAATAAGTATTCAGACTGAGACGGTTCTTATCCGTGTTTTTTTTTATTCATTCCTGTGCTAAAATTACTCTGTTGGAATTAAATGTTTTAGTATAATATCAAATGTCCATTTTAAATCATTGCAATCACATTCTTAACTACAAATATTTGTATATTTCTTTCTTAATTGTTGATATTGTATTGTTTGTTTGTGTATATTATTGTTTTATTGTTGTATGTGTGTTGTTGAGGACCATATGTAAGATAAGCTGATGTAATCCTCGTAAAATAAAGACATATTTTTATATTATTATTATTATATCATATATTATTATTATTATTATTATTATTATTATTATTATTATTATTATTAAGAAAAATAGGTATACCCCTGCATACCCCAGTTTTGCTATATAAAAGTGGGGTTCAAGGGGGTATACATCACACGGACATGTTTTCGTGATGTACGGCATGAAAAGGACTTTGGCTTGGATACTTTCCTCTAGCATTCCTTCTCCGAATGCTCTTAGAAAGTTTTGATATCATTACAAATTTTGACTTCATGGGATAGTGATTAGGATTTATCTACCCTAGAAGATACATTCACAGAGGCCGTAACATTCTTTCCATGACTCTTATCCTGTGACTTGATTATTTTTTGTTCGTTCACAATATCTGTCTTATCTGATACATTATTTGCTTGTTTGTTACAGAGTCGGTGTCGGTAGCGAACACATACAACTGTAAATTCATAGAGACTTCAGTGGTGCTGAACATGAAAATCGACGAACTTCTTGTCGGTATTGTGAAGCAGATTAGAATACAAAATAAGAGTGACTCAGACACTGGATGTGCTTCCAAAGGAAAGAAAGTGCTCAACAAAATCTTCAAGAATGACAGTTTGACAAAATCTTGTGAGAATTTTTTTAAGTAAATGATACACTGATTATGGTGATTCATGCTCTATAAAGTCTGATTAATTACCTAAAGGCTGGCTCTGGAAGTGCAGATTTGGAGATATAGGGGCATTGACAAAAGTACAGGGATATAGGATATTTTTATTGTGTTTACAAAGTGAAAAGAACATTGGATTCTGAAAAGGTTCTGGAGAGTATTAAGTGATTGTGATATGAAATATCAGCAGCCAAATTCAGGAAATGGGTATGGACAGGGCCTCATTAATGGTTTGTAAATAAAACGATCTGATAAACAAACTGCAAATGTACAGTGCTCGCGCGTGTTATGCTCATCTTATTATCGAACTGGCAATGTCTTTTGTCGAAGACATCTCAGATCATTTTTGACCTGCATCCGGGTTTTTCCCATATGGAAGATGAAAAAGGCAACAAACTATATCTCTTTAAAAAGTACTTTTAGATGATGTTTTTTTACTATACAAGCCATCATTGGTCCTTATTGTTATTGATTCTAATCCCTTTTTGTGTGAAGAAAGCTTTTGCAAAGAAAAATCAAAATCTAAAAACTGTGGATTTCGAATGCATGCATGATCCATGCAGGCCATCGTAGATAAGATGCGTTCGGATTTTCTCCATTGAATATAGGCGTGTTCGAAACAACGGCTCTGCTCAACAGATTGAGCCGTTTCGGTCCTGCGACTCTAAAGGACTCTCGCCGTAAGAACATTTGAAAAGCGTTTCCTCTCAGTCATGTCTGGGGTTGGCTCTGCAAGAGTCATACGCCGTAAGGACATTTGAAAAGCATTTCCTCTCAGTCATGTCTGGAGTTGGCTCTGCAAGAGTCATACTTTCTATCTGTTTGTCTGTCTGTCTGTCTGTCTGTCTGTCTCTCTCTCTCTCTCTCTCTCTCTCTCTCTCTCTCTCTCTCTCTCCTGCTGATTTACGGATAACCTTGCCCAGATAAACCTGAACGCAAATCATATCTGCGGGATGTGAAGGGATTAAGTTTACATCTTTTCAGATTTTCTGTTATAAAGAGAACAAATTTAAGCAGTGCATTAAAGAGCTTAGATTAAAACGATCTTGTTCAATTCCAATGACAGGGTCAATATTACAAACATTTTAATCAGCACTAAAACATTAGTTCTGTTACTTGTTTCGGTTTTATGCCTCCACGTTTCAAGTGGCATTGGCATTTGTTTGTTTTAATGAAAACTGAAAACCCCATCCAACAATAATCCAATTAATAGGTTGGAACAGGACTAGTACTTCCTGAGTATAAAGTACGAAACCTAGGAATAATTTTTGTGGATTATGTGTATTTTTGTGGATTATGTGTTCTCTGTGACGGCATCGACGTTGATACTTGAAATGAAATTTTATTTGGAGACTGCTTGGATAGGTACCCTATTACAAAATAGATATTAATCTTCGACAATTATCTTCTTTAAAGATGTTTCTTGTTTATAATAAACTTGGAATGCTACTATCGAGTAGGAATCTAATCTGCCACAGACCGACCTTTTGTCATATGAACACTATTTCCGGAGAAGTAAAATATGTACAACACGTGATATAAAATGGTTCAAGCATTTCTCTCACGTATATGTAAAGTGTGATTGCTTTGACCGTGGCGCTTTAGCGGAGGGGTTTCTACTCTCGTTGAATATATTCAAATCTCACATGGAGTGCGTGGATATGTCTTATAAGCCTTTGGCCTGATTAGAATGCAGTTCCTTCAAATGTCTTTTTGAAGCAGTCTGACCAACGAATACACATTTGTTGTCAACGGTCAATCGGCACAGTCAAAGAAATCGCATTATTCATATAAACGAATGATTACTACATGTACATATATACATTGGAAATATGAAACCGCCATAATCGGACATCTTGAAACAGTGGCAATAGGCAAATAAATTGAAATAATAATATCCTAAGTTTATGTTAATTTAATGATGAACTAGCATGATTTTTCGTTTTTGCCTTGATAAAGCTGAAACACCGATAAACTACTTTGTAGACATTTGGTATTATATCTAGATAAAAGGAGTCTTAGCATTGAAAATGTTAACAATGAAAGTTCACATTCAATATACATGTATTGTATATTGGCAGTTAATACGAGAGAAGATTAGAAGGTTCAAACATGTCGACTCCAGGAAATGACGCTCAAAATAAGCATATTGATCAAGCTGAAACACCGATAAACTACTTTCTAGACATTTGGTGTTTTATCTAGACAAGTAAATTCTTAGCAATCAAAATGTCAACAATGAAAGTTCACATTCACAAGCACACAGATTGTATATTGGCAGTTAATACGAGAGAAGTGCTTAAATCATTAGAAGGTTCAAACATGTCTACTCCAAGAAATGACGCTCAAAATAAGCATATCACGATTTGGAATAAGAATCGAGTTTAATAACCCATGCTATATGAAGCACCCGTACGAAATTGTCCAACAGGAACACAGCAGTATTACCACAGGAAAATGAGACCAGATTCCTGGCAGGAATCACCTTTGACTCTTTGATTTTTCTTATAAAGATTACAACAGGAGTCAGTGTGGACTCCCTGTGGAATCTGGAGCAAAATATTTAAATTAGCAGGAATCCTGCCAGGAATCTGAACCAGAAATTGTTTGCAGGAATCCTGCCAGGAATCTGTTCTAATTTCCTGGCAGGATTCCTGCAAACAATTTCTGTTATGAATATGAAGCCAATTCCTGCTTTATGCCTGCATAGAAATGACTTCTTTGAAAACACATGCATATGAAAGGTTTTGAACAAAAGAAATGTAAGGGTCTAGTGTATCTTATATCCATAGATGCAGCCATTATATTTTGTTATAAAATTGCTTGTATCAATGAGTAGTAATGATAAATGTCATTTTCAATGACAGTTCTGAGAATCTTCCTTAAATAGACTGATTAAAAGTTGTACACGATCAGAGGTGGGTGGAGAAAACAAAAAAGCATAAAGAATTTAGTTTATTTGCTTACAAAGAACAATGCATGAATAAAATTGAAGAAAAACATACCTTACTTTTACTAAAAAGTGTTCCTCATTTGTTTTCACCAAAATGTGATAGCAAACAGTGCCAGTATCAAACAAATTGAAAAATGACAATTGTGTGTTGCAAAGTTTTACCATCTAATTGTTTACGTATTTATGAAAGACAGATTTAGGCCGGCAGTATTTTTGTCAAGCAGGAATCCTACCAGGAATTTTGATTATTTTTCAAGTGGAAAAGAGAAAAAAATTCACGTGGAAAATGCAAGCATCTCACTGTCCGGTAAGGAATCAGGCTTAAAATCAGATTCCACACTGACTCCTGTGTTTGTCCAACTGGACTACCAGTGTACTCCTGTTGAATTTTTCGTACGGGGAATAATGCTTCCTTCCCGTGTTTCATTCTTTTCGCTTATCGCTCAACTCCATGTACTAGACGTTTTTCTGAGCGTCACGTTCAGCTTAAAAATCAAATCATGAAACGCCTTTTAGTGTTGCATTTTTGGATAAGCATAACAGGCATTATTAAATTGTATTTTTTATTTGTCACGTTTTGACAATCATTCTTTAAACGTATTCACCAAGTTTCCTTATAAATACTATCAAAATATGCTCAAATCATATGGTTGCATTATTATTTCGGAGGCATTATTGAAATTTATTGTGGTTGTGCAAAATTAATTGTATGTGCCTTTGTAAAGTGTTTTCGTGACATACGTGATGAATGATATCATTCCTTGAATGATGATAAATAAAAATCATATTACAAATAGGTGTGTTCTAGTTTTTTGTGAGCCGAACAATATGAAAGCTATAGCATCAGGAAAATATTTTCCGTGTAATTTATACCTCCTTATACCCCACTTTTAATGTAGCAAAACTGGGGTATGCAGGGGTATCCCTATTTTTCTTATTTTTACGCCAAAACATAGATTGTGGGTACTCGTTAGAACCGCCTCGCCGAGGCAGTTCTAACGTGTTCCCACAATCTATGTTTTGAGTAAAAATAAGAAAAACATCGAAAATTGTCTACTGAAAATTTTCACTTTTTGCAACTTTAAAAATTTATGTATATTCCATGGGCGTGCTTTCGTAATGACATTTATGTACTAAAATGATGGAGAAATCACTGGGGGCAGACATCACAAACATTGTCGTATACTCATTATTATCAGATTCCAAATATATACTTGGTTTATTGCATATTTTATTGGATGGACTGTCTGGAAAAATAAACCATAGCTGTGTCTGCCATTCAACCACTCTAATATGACTTCTGCATCATAATATACATGTAGGGCCTACATAAATAATACATTTATTGATACCAGCGAAATTATTGTAGCTAAACTTTAGTTATCGAAATCCCAGATTTACCGGTTTAAAACAACGCTTATTAATAAGCTAAAATGAAGGCACCGCGAGATTGTCAAATTAAATTTAAATTCTAACCCAGACAAAAGGAGAGAAATAACGCACAAGATTGTAACAACACGCATAAAGAGCAAGATGACTACCTCTTTCTGTGAAAGCGTGTACTTTTTATCGTGTTTCTATGTTGTGATTAATCTTATCGATCCCTCAGTCTTTGAGCGCAATATATGCTCAAAGCCAAAAGTAACTTTGCACTGTTTTTGCAGATAGATTTTTCGGGTGTAGGTGTGTTATATTTATAAAGTGTTTGATATATCTTGAAGTCCTATCAATAATGCAATATGTAGGCGAAATGTTAAGGATTTCAATGACATGATGCTGCCGCACGTCACTATAATACATACAAGGGTTCAAAATAATGTTGTTGTTTTTTCTTAATCATATCACCTTTGATGTGCTCCTGTAGTTTTAAGAATTAACAGTTTTAAAGTTTGTAGACCAGTCTTTAAAAGATGTTTAGCTTATTTAAGTTTACATTAATTCGAATTTTCCTGCTCGAACAACATACTGCGGTGATGTGTTCATTTCTAAGGCTCTTTTTCAAACATTAACAATGGATTCAATAGAAAATCCCATAACACACTGTTTGCAATTTTTCTTTCAAACCGATTGATGTTTTTTGTTTTTTATTCACCAGCCAATGTTGCCACACATTTCTATTAAGACGCTAACTACTTGCAATGAAACGTTCAATACAATTTAAGAGAAGCTTTCAGAGATAGTTAAAGTTTACTATTCGTTTTTATTACAGGGGGTTAATTTCGATGCAAAGCAATCTTAACAGCCTGCAGAAACCTAACCAAATGTCGGAGCGAAAATGTCGGGCAGTATTTTTGTCCGACAATAAGTGATCCTTGGCACAGCGTGTTCAATTAAATCGTCTGTCTACCTTTGATTGGGTGCGAAAATGCCAATTTTGTGCTTTTAAGGCAAACATACAGCTGTAGATAACTCACAAGTCGATAAAGTTAGATCGAACGCTTTACATGCATTATGCTCGGACACATGTTTGACACACATTCCAATAGATACTTTACTAATTCAAAACGAATGAAGATATATTCAGGATTGAAAAGTGTAAAGTCACTTTTGGTATAAAGTATATGTTTGCGTTAAAGATATTCATATAACAGAGTTTCTAGACACACAGCTGAGAAACACGTGGTATGGAATGGATGACGAAAATTGAAATTATTCGAATTTGAGATGAGAAATTCGAGTTTTCTCCTAAAGTGTCTACTCTATTGACTGATATTTAGGTGCAGTCAATGCAAAAATTGAACATTTATTGAATGAAGGTAACATAAGGAATCCATGTTATTTCGTTTTCGCAAACACTTCCGCCTCATGCTCATATAGTACTTCCATCACAATGACATTGAAGTGTTTGCGAAAACGAAATAAATTTGATTTCTAATGTTACTTTCTTTCAATAAATAATCAATTTCTGCATTGTCTGCACCTATCTATCAGTCAGTTGAAGAAACGTTGTAGGGGAAAACTAGAAAATCTAACATTAACTTCGATCTCATTTGCAGCGTGCGTCGCCGATCATTTATCGGTTACCACTTGATTCTCAGTAGTGAGACAACATTCATATTGGCATGTTTTAGGTGATGTCAAGTACAATTTATCACGCTGAAATGTATACCTAATTATATACCACTTTTACATACTGGTAAAGACGGGCGGGAGTATACATGTTACGACAGGATTTAATGGAATAAAGATTTCCCGGAATCCCGTGCTAAAATATCATGGTATATGCAAATTTAGTTCAAACAATAGCACAGTCTGTCTCATAAGCCAGTTGGACATAAAACTTAAAACTGAGGTGCTTTAAGAGCTGCCAACATATAAAAGAGAAAGGGGATTGGCCATACTCCGGTTTCGGCTACTTAAGCCTCTTCAGTGATCCTATAGATATGGCAGCATGGAGCCAAAAGGAATAGCAGTAATTTTGCATCTTTCAACAGGGTAGTCGATCCAAAGACTAAAATAATCCAAAATGGGGCTAAATATATTCGCGTTAGAAACTGAATCTAAACCGATAACAACTGATAATAACTGATAATAATTTTCTGATTTCTCCGAATACCCTCAATGATCTCAAAAGACCAAAGGGAAAATATAATCTGCACCATGGATGTTGTACGTAGAGACCTTTTAGGGCCGCAACACGGCATAACAGCAGCTGTAGTTACAACAAATGAAAATAAAACTGAGATCCTTTAAGAGCGGTGAACATACAAATGAGAAAGGGGATGGGCCATGCCGCGGTTACGGCTATTTCAGTTTCTTCAGTGACCCTATAGATTTGGCAACATGAAGCCGAAGGGTATAACAGTAATTATGCATATTTCAACAGTGTAGTCGATACAAAGACTAGCACAATTCACAATGGGACCAAAATATTAAATGTAGATTAGAAAATGAATCTAAACTGACAAATGTTGTCTGATTTCTCAGAATACCCTCGCTGATCCCAAAGGACCAAACGGAAAATATCATCTGCACTATGGATGATGTACGGGGAGACTTTTAGGGCCGCCACACGGCATAACACCAGCTGCAGAAATATAGAAAATAAAATTAAAACCGAGACACTTTAAAAGCAGTGAACTTATAAATGAGAAAGGGGATGGGCCATACCGCGGTTTCGGTTAGTTAAGTATCTTCAGTGACCCTATAGATTTGGCAACATGGTGAGAATAACAGTAATTGTGCATCTTTCAACAGGGTGGTCGTCGATACAAAGATGATCATAATCCAAAATGGGGCCTAGTAAATTAAACGTAAGTAAGAAAATGAATCTAAGCCGATAATAATTGTCTGATTTCTCAGAATACCCTCGCTGATCTCTCAAAAGACCAAAAGGAAAATATAATCTGCACTATGGATGATGTACGGGGAGACTTTTATGGCCGCAACACGGCACATCATTAGCTGCAGTAATAGCAACATTATTAAGGATTGAAATTCAGATTTTAGCTTTCACTGGATGATGAAATACATTAGGCTGCTTTAATGTCTGTGAAGCCCGAAGGGCTTCTCGGAGACATTGAAACAACTAATGTTTTTCATCATCTAGTGAAAGCTAAAATCTGAATTTCAATACTTATATTTACATTTTATATTATCAATCAAGTATCAGATTTTTAATTGCGCCATTTAATCACCATTCATTTTCATGTTATTTGACAATAAACCCGACTTAACGTAATTTTGGAACAGCCAAAACGTCAAATTTTCGCGCCTAACGTCATGGCGATACGCGACCAACGTCACGACAAGAAGAGTAAACAAACAACGTTACTGGATGGATGGATTTTGACGTCGCCCCGCCCATAGGCGTGGCCTCTAGATCACGTGACATAATGTTTTTCATTGGGAAATGAAGAACATCAAGAAATATACATTCATCTAAGGCGATTACAATAAAAATGTAAATATATAAAAATGAAACAGAGATCCTTTAAGATCACTAGAAAGAATCTACAAGCATACATAGTCTTTTAGGGAATATCTGTTCAGACTCCCGCCTTATCATTTAACACTATATATTGTAAATCTTATCGACCGTCATATATATATAAATATAAATATATTAAGATTTATTGTTAAATGATGGCTAATATCCAAATCGAAATTATTATATGTGAAAAGGGTAAATAGTAATTGGTATATCTACAGATACAACGCCGCAGAAAGTTCATCAAAATTAAATACAATTTGAACAGCGATCCTGATGTTCCTAAATAATGGAAGAAGAATCAGCAAATCGCTAATGGTGGGCAAGTCGATTCATCAAAAATTGGCTAATGCAGTCATCCCACCCAAAGACTGGTACAAGTCCAAATTGTATCCGAAATTCAAATGAATGTGTTGTAAAGGTGTCTAATGTTGTAGTTAGTTTTCTGTAAGTGCGTTGCATTAACCTAATAAAAGAAGAGATTTAGCAGGTCTTCTCGCACGTATTCTCTTACAATGTAGTAAGCAAGTCCCTCTGGGGATATCTCAAATGACAAATGCTCTGAACTGGTTAAATGGCACTCGTGTTGCCCTGCATTATATCAGTTGGAATCCGATACTTTGTAAAAGATGCAATCATAGATTCTATGTCTGTTACCCAGCCAAATGTAGAGAAGCCCATTTCTACTAGAATTCTAGCTGCATTGGCATTGACATTTCTACTGCCAACTGATACTGATAGGTTTGCCTCACGAGTGAGTAAAATGCTGTTCCATCAATTAAATGTCAGTGTCTTCAACCAATATATGTTCTGGCGATTAGCCGATTTAGCCTTGTGTGGCCTCATATTACTATTTTTGTGTTCGGTCCTAACACCTTTCGTCCGTTCAAATCCAAACAAAGAGTATGATATAGCCATAAATGTGCATTTCGTAAGAAATTTAAGGTCGAGTCAGTAACACATGTACACTGTACAAGGTATGTGAAAAATTATAAATTGTCTCAATACAAATTGTTAATACGGAATTTTCATCGTCCTCTGTTAAATTGTATATCATTGATAGGAGGTTTTAAATATGTATGCTACTGAGTTTTAAAAGTGTCTCGCCGGGTATACCGAGGAAATATGCACAGTTTTTGACATGCTTGACACGGCACTACAAACAATTCTGACAATGGAGACATGGTTTTACCCTTTTTCTTTCTTTTTTGTCGTCATGGTGTTCCTGAGGCTAATAATCCGATTTATTCTTAATTTAAGATTCCTGCAAGCTCCACGTATTATAAGGATTAAATCTTTGTTGCATGCGATTTCTTCTTTGGGTTATTCGTAGGGGTGTCTTGATTGACAAATGATTAGAGTTTTAATCAATGACGAATAAAACACAACAGGCAAAACAAGACACAGGTTCTAGGAAATGTCATGTCATTATAACTGAATTTACTACAAAATGTTTGACATTATGCGATACTGAGAACGTACCGTCAGAAGGTTTAGAATGTTTATATCAAATTTAATTGTCAGGCAGTAGCTGTTAGAGAAACACTTCAAGACTTCGCCAAATGAATGTTAGCGTTGATATACTTAAAGGGCATGATTTGGTTGTGATGCTACAGTCTGTTACTGCTACAGCTTAGTTTTAAACCCATCACTCTTGGTTTTTAACGCAATAACGGATGCTTGCTATGCTTCCTACTTTAATTGCGCGCGGGTAGGTCGGACGTCACGAAGCCGAGGATAGAATCAAAAAACATATAAAACATGAACATACATCACCTGCGAGAAAATTGTAATATAAGGTACACATGCACATGAACTTATGATTTGTTTTTGACACCTTTTCTTGTCTACAATTATGTAAACGCATACATTCTAGCCCAAATTCATGATGCATTACATGCAACTTAACATTTTTTGTTCAATCAGAAGAGCCGACAGAACAAAACAAGTACTCTTATTAACGCAGCTGAGTCTTTCAATCTTTTATTGCTCGTAACAACTATATTCTTATCCCGTTTCATGTCTCTTAACTTTAATGACACATGGCGCTCCTTTGTGTTTACCTGTGCTTATGGAACGTCTCACGTTTCCTAAGTGTCTCTTTGTACAAAATGATGCTTATTCTTCTATCAAAGAGCCTTAATTAACATCCGTTTTAGCGCAACGATTCCGTGCGCCTAGCAATTATTCAAGGTCGACTTCCGAGAATCAAAGTTTCCATGCGCATAAGGCCACTGATACGGATTTGATACTCAAAACTGTAGTGAATTCGGATAGGCAGCAAAGTTGTCATTTATCCACTTTTATATCGTGCAATTTCGTTGACCTTGCCTTTTTATCTTTGACATAAATTTTGATATATTGATCGGACTCCTTCCAATGGGTATGTTTTCAACAAAGAGATTTCATTATGATGACCAAGACATGTCCACAAGCTTCATATGGCACTTGAAAATGTCAAAAGCAAGTGTTTGTTTACAAAATTTAATCACGTGAAGTTAACCAGCAAGGTCAAAGTGTTTTACCACAGTCGTATAAAATATATAATTACATTAATATTGTATTGTGCAATTTCTTTTACCATGCCGGTTTACCTTTGACATAGAATTGCATTTGTTGATCGAACTGCTTCAAATGTGTATGTTTTCAAAAATGCGATTCTTTTATGGTAAAAAGGTACAAGTAGGCAAAGACCAGGAAAAGGCGCAATCAGAAAAAGATTCCCACTCCAAAAACCGAGGTGGGAAAAAACCAAACTAACAATCAGGCACCCATACCATGAAACAATCGTAAGCCGAATGGGCAGCTATTTTCCCAATAGGTGGCCACTCAGTTACCCTAACTTAACTAAAAATATGAAAACATACATAAAGCGCCAACAGCACAAAAATTTTTAAACACCAAGACATAAAACAAAAAGAACCACCACAGAAGTATCGACTTGGAACGATCAGTAACACAAAGTTACTGGCGGGCTTAAACCGGTTTTACATGGCCATAACCTCACCCTCAGCTTCTGCAGTGGTTCATAACATTTAGTTAGTTATTCGGTCCTCGTGGTGAATCTCTAACTAGTCAATGAATCATCAAGAACAAACAAATAAATCATGATAAACATCCTGATGAATCAAAAACCAGGACTCACAGACTGAGTAAGCTGCCCGACGATGGAGATCCCTGGGCGCCGAATAACCTACTAACTCCGGAGCAAAAGAAAAACACCAGTTGGACCCCGGTGGGCCAAGCAACAGACAAGAAGCTCCGGCCCCAACCAACTAAAATGAATAGCTTTATGTCGGGGCCATCATAGAGTCTGACGCCCGACCCACCGGCGTGCAATTAAAGAAGGCAGCATAGTTATCAACCATGATTGGGTTAAAAACTAAGCATGCAGACTGTCGCATAACATTCAAGTTATAACCTATACGTTTGTAACGTGTTATGATTTTTCTGAACTGAAAAGAAAAATCATTAATTCCTTTAAGTTTCTTAAATTTGTAAACCAAGTCACCATAAAATTCAGGTTCCGAAAGGCCCTCACTTAAAAGCGTCTTTAACCCAACATTATATTTGGAAATCAATTCATAGTGTCTACGATAAAATTTAGAAAATGTTTTTCACATGTTTCACAAGACATTATCACATGTTTCACTGGAAATAATGTCTAAAGCAAGTATGTACCCCTTTTCTAATATTTATAAAACTTTTATCACGTGAGGTCATTATTTATTTGTCGTTATTTATGTCTTCCATAACTCATTTTCCCCACAATCTGCGTTTATCCGAGTTTGTTTAAAATTCAAAATAGTGTCTAATCTGTGTATAATTCTGAAGTTAAAGACAATGATGCTAATTTAACCGAAATCGTGCTCTTCTACAGTATTATATGAAAGGTTAGATTTTGCCATTAATTGTAATCTTTGCTTTATGCATGTTATCTAGAATATCATTATTTGACTTTTTTGTCTCAAACGATATGCTTACAATGTCTTCAATCGTGGCGTGCCATTTTGCTTGCGCTAGAGGTTACAATGATCAATGCCTAAAGCAGGAATCTTGGGATGAGCGCGTCGCTAAATCATCTGTGTTAAGCTCAGTCACAAACCAATATGCACTTCGTTTGGGTAATGCTTAAAATATAATACAACTGACCGAGTTAGCGCCATCGCTTCCATGAAAATGCGTGCACTGCTCAGCTGGTGTGCAAACATTGTTCCGACTCAAATGCAGACAAGGCTTTCTCATAGCATAGCGTAGATTTATCAAAGAAATAACATAAACTGACTGTTCCAGACCTCTCATATATTAATGGAATATGGCCATGACATCCACTAAAATGTCAGCAATAGTGTATTTTAAGCGATACTTATACAGATCGGCTGGCGGTTATCTTGACCTTGGCAGCTTTAGTGTCAAAAGTGAACTTTTTTGTTAGTTTGTTTTTCTTTCGTAGCGATATACGAAAACTACAATTCCAATGAAAATAAATAATTGATTACACTCTTCCCTTCAAACAGCATAATATCTCCTATTCTAGATTTATAAAGGACTAGGGCATTTAACGCCTGATTTTGGCCTCATATTTTGCTAAAAAAATAAATTTTGGTATTTAGGTGAGAAAACTATTCCTTAAAACAGCCATATGTCTCCTCTATTAAAAACAAGAACAAGTACTTCATTTATCCTACAAGCGTTGCCATGGCAACGCCCAGAAGAACCATAGATAGAGCTCATTCTGCACTTTTTGGTCTATTTTGGACCATTTCTGAACACATTTTAATGCCAGCCCACACTCCGAACAAAATTATACTCAGCATACTATATCTCTGGATGATACTTCACAATTATTTAACAATAAGAAATTCTTCGTCGCGTGGGCCGGTAGTAGAAAATGATGTTGAATGGTGAAAAATAGACCCAAAATTGCAAAAAGTAATATTTCTATGGTTTTCGGAGCGTTTTCATGGCAACATGTGTAAATTGAATGTGATAGTTGTGCTAGAGTTTATAAGCAGGGACCTATACCTGCTATTTGCAATACGTTTCTCCTCAAAATTCCAAAATTCAGTTTTTTATCAACACATGAGGCCGAAATCAGGCCTTAAATTCCCTAGGCCTTTGGCACCTTTCTCATGTTTCTTAGCAGGTCTACCAGGTTCAGGTACAATCGGTTTCATGGATCAAAGGAACCATACAAATGGCGACCCAAGAAATAAAAGTGGATGCATTCAAGTGATAACACGTGTTACAAATGGATTAATGTGACTATTGTTTTCTATTTTCAGATAGTGATAAAGAAAATGGCGGTGTCTGTGTTACTAGATGGGGACAAATCTATGTTTTCATTCCTTGAGCCTACATATGACCAAGTACGTATGGTGGCCTGTTTGTATTTGTGTCACAGGGGCGGTAAAAGAACGTGGCCCGACCGGGACTCGAATCCAGGGTCTCTCGCTTACCGTGCAAGCACTCTACCACTGAGCTACAGAGCCACTCGATCGACCGGTTACATTTCCCCCTGCTTCATTAGATTCGTCCCCAATTCTGCTCGGAACCATGTCGGAACCGACGAGACATTCTCTATCAGGTTGCTGCTCGCAGCCCGAGCACGGACCCACACTGAGCCCCCAAATGTCACAGGAGCGGAAAAAGAACATGGCCCGACCGGGACTCGAACCCAGGGTCTCTCGCTTATCGTGCGAGCACTCTACCTCTGAGCTACCGAGCCACTCGATCGACAGGTTACATTTGTGTAATTTCATGTTTGCCAGGTGAAGACGCAATGATATACATAATTAGACAGCCAAAAGAAATTTGAATTTGGCCCCCAGGTATCTCCGTCGTCGGGCAGCTTACTGAATCTCCGAGTCCTCAATTTTGTTTTCATCATGGTGGTTATCATGATTTATTTGTTTGCCCTTGATGATTCATTGACTGGTTAGAGATTCACCACGAGGAGCGAACAACTAACTAAATGTTGTGAACCACCACGGAAGATGATGGTGAGGTTTGGTTCCAAGGTGATACTTCTGTGGTGGTTCTTATTGTTTTATTTCTTGGTGTTGAATGTTTGTGCTGTTAGCTTCTTGCGTACGTTTTCATAATTTAAGTTCGGGTAACTGAGTGGCCGCCGATTGGGAAATAACTGCTCACTCGGATTTCAATACGTTTTCTTGTGACGTTGATGTCAATATTCTCCAAAGTTTTTTTTAAGTCCATTGACAAAGGTAATGCACTGAAACAAGTAGGGAAATAAAGAAAATCGAATAATTCAGTCTTAGAGTTTGATCTCTTTTACCATTAATAATATGTTTTCTTAGTATACGCGCTTAATTGTTAATTTAGTTTTTACCACCTCGGTTTTGGGAGTGGGAATTCGTTTCTGATTGCGCCTTTTCCTCATCATGGCCTACTTCAATCTTTCTAAGGAAAACGCCGTTCGAAAGAAAACAACGCCATGTGGAAAGACGGCAGTCATAATCAGTTTGTATTATTTACATTTCTAAGGTTATCGCTTTCACACATTTAAAGTAATACACTTTGGAAACTATTTTCAAAATGTAGGTAAGCTATATCAAGAACGATTTTACGGACCAATGCATCCCGGCAAATTTCATGGCCTCATACGTGAGATGTGTTAATAACACTAAGGTCTTATGATTTCAAACATTTGCAATCCATTTAAATGCAAATAACATTGATAAAAACCAATAATAGAAAAGGGCAAGTGCATTTTGTACAAAATGTGCACTACATAGGAGGAATTTCCAAAACTCAAGTAAAATGTCGCATCGATGATTGATTGCATTGTTATGTCAGCGGTAATTTGCTACGCCGTCAATGGAAGCGAGTGCTCCCGAGAGAGCTGATTATTCTACCGTCGTAAGCCTGACCTTGTTTCAAGGGGGATTCTTCTTCCTATGTATGCATGCTTCGGAGAGATTACGGTATTTTATTGTGGTAATCCATTGCCATTCCGTTTAGCTATTCTTTACAACAACAATAATAATAGTCATATTACAGGATGTGAAATCTTGGAAGAATTCCGATGCCTTTATTGTGGTGTATTCCTGTGACGACAGACACTCCTTTGACAGAGCCGTCACCATACTGTTTACACTGAGTTGCTATGGAGATTCACTTGAATCTTCTTCTTTTTATTTATATTTTATTATAATTTTTACTGTTTACTACGTCGATCAATTTCTGACCATTACCTCAGGAGCTGTGGAAATGTGACTTGCTCAAGGCCACAACGAAAGGCGCCCCGGCTGAGGATTGAACCTGGGACCGCTGGGACCGGAATCAACCCCTCTACCCCTGCGCCAGTCCGCTCCACCTTTCATAATGCTGGCGAAGTCGAATAGACTTAATCCATCATCATTGTCAGTTTTGAAGATAAAAAGGAAACGCGACTCGATATTATATATATGAGTGTTGTGATCGCGAGACTGTGCTGTTGTGTGTTTGTCGTATAACATACATGTACGTACAATGAAATTGCTCATTAGGTCTGATGTGAATTCAGTCAAATGTCAGCCACTGATTCCATGAGAACAATGCGTATTTGTATGTCCATCGCCATTACTGTTCGCTTCGTATAAATGTTTACGCCAAAATAAAAACAATGTTAAGCCAATCCTTTTATTTGCGCGAGGCATGCATTTTTCTGAAAAAAAAATGTGGTTAAAGCACTAACAAACAAAAACTCTTGTTGAACTCTAAAAACGCGATACCCACTATCATAATTGTTTGATAATGGCAACGGCCTGATGCGTTTTCAAACAATTATAATAGAGGGTATGGTGTTTTTAAAGTACAACAAGAGTTCTTGTTTGTTTATGCGTTAACCCTGTTCTTTCTTTTGCCAGTGTCAAACAATTATGAAAGAAGGAATGGCTCATTTACAGTTCAAAAATAGTTTTTGTTTGTTTGTGCTATAATCATATTTTTATACTGAAAACGACATGCCTTGCGAAAACGAAAGGGTTGGATAAACATTGTTTGTTTTTTTTTTTGTTTTTTTTTTATATTTTGGCGTTAACACTTTTATCTTGTTGTATCAGAACATGTCCGATCATTCAATAATATTTGGCACCAGAATGATTTAAGACTCAACATATGCAGATAACCAAGAAGCACTGTCGAAACAACTAGATTTTGTGGAACTATAACTGAACAAAGAACCATTTGCGAATGTGAACATTGCAATTATGCACTTTGGTGCGGATATCACGCGTACTTTCCACGAGCTCATAATGCTGTAAATAAAAATTAGATTATATTATTCCCAATCACGACACACACTACAGTAAACATTTTGCAGTTATCATGCTTCCATTAAAGAACAGAGCATCGTTAAAATGTCCTCTGAATGACAGTAATGGGTCACAAAAAGTCCATTAAGATAATAACTTGGTTCGGCTTGAAATTAATCTACGGCCAAAATTAACGGTGACGTGTTTTGTTGTCTTAGAATCTACTTGTGCGATTTCTTGTTGGTAAAGAAGTTAAAATGTCACTGACCGATAAATAATACGTAATCAATTATATTTTCGTATGTGTTTATGGCTTAAAAGCGTTTTCTGCCTACTTCCACAATTAGCTGTTTTCTGCAAGAATCTAGCGAAAGCTAAAAGTGTGTTTGTTTCTCAAATTTTACATTGACTGATTTTCATGTTATTATGTCTCAGCCATTTTAATTAAGTTTTCTTTTTTCTCTACAAAATGTGGTAAACATGAAGTATACATGCTGGGACAGATGAGGTAGTGTCGTAGCCTTTTGTTTCTTTATTTATCATTTAATGGCATCAAAAGGACTTTGGCTTGGATGGTTTTCTCTAGCATTTCCTTCTCCTGATACTTTACGAAAGTTTTGATATCATTACAAATTTCGACTTCATGGGATAGTGATAAGGATTTTTATACCCCGAAACACACATTAACTGAGGTCGTGACCTATTTTCCAGGAGTCGGACAGATTAATGAATCTGTGAGTCCTCGTTTTTTATTCATTACGATGGTTATCATGATTTATTTGTTTTTCCATGATAATTCATCGACTAGTTAGAGATTCACCACGAGAACCGAACAGCTTACTAAATGTTGTGAACCGCTGCAGAAGATGATGGTGAGGTTAGGGCCCTGTTATTATATTACTGATTATTCCAAGGCGATACTTCTGGACGGTTCTATTTGTTCTATGTTATGGAGTCGACTGTTTGAACCTGATGTACGTTTTCGTAGTTTTAGTTAAATTCGGGTAACTGAGTGACCACCTGTTGGGAAATAGCTGTTCACTCGGCTTACGATATGTTCTCTAAGTATAAGTACCTAATTGTCAATTGTTTTCCCACCTCGGATTTCGGAGTGGGATTTTCTTTTTGATTAAGCCTTTTCCTGATCATTTCCTACTTGTACCTTCCTGTGACTTATTTTTTCGTTCACCATATCTGTTTTTATCTGATGTGTTATTTGTTTGTTACAGAGTCGGTGGCGGTAGCGAACACATACAACTGTAAAGTCATAGAGACATCAGTGGTACTGAACATGAAATTCGTCGAACTTCTTGTCGGTATTGTGAAGCAGATTAGAATACAAAATAAGAGTGACTCAGACACTGGATGTGCTTTCAAGGGAAAGAAAGTGCTCAACAAAATCTTCAAGAAAGACAGTTTGACAAAATCTTGTGAGAATTTGTTTAAGTAATGGAGACACTCATAATGGTGATATAGGCTCTTTAAAGTCTGATTTAATACCTAAAGGTTGGCTCTTGATGTGCATATTTGGAGATATAGGGACATTGAAAACAATACAGGGATAAGCGATATTTTTGTACAAAGTGAAAAGAACATGGGATTCTTATTTAGTTCTAAAGAGTATTAAGTGATTGTGATATGAAATTTTAGCAGCCATATTCAGGAAAGGGGTATGGACAGGGCCTCATTAATGGTTTGTAAATAAAAAGATCTGATAAAACAAACTGCAAATGTAGTGCTCGCGTGCGTTATGCTCATCTTATTATCGGACTGGCCATGTCTTCAAGAATAACTTCGAATGCTACTATCGAGTAGGAATAGTATTTGCCACAGACGAACTTTTGTCATGTGGACACTATTTCAGATACAACATGTGGTATAAAATGATTCAAGCACTTCTCTAGCGATTAAGTAAAGTGCTATTGCTTTGACCGTGACGCTTTAGCGGAGGGGTTTCTACTCATTTTTAATATTTTAAAAAGCTCACTTGGAGTGCGTAGATAGAATGCAGTTCCTTTAAATGTCTATTTGAAGCATTCTGATCAACGAATACACATCTTTTGTCAAAGGTCAATCGACACGGTCATAGAAATCGCACTATTCATATAAATGAATGATTACTTATGTGTACTTATATACTTTGAATATATGAAACCGCCACAAGCAGGCGTCTTGAAACAATGGCAATAGGCAAAAAAATGAAATAATAATATACCACGTATATGTTAATTTAATTATGAATTAGCATGGTTTTTCGTTTTTTCATTGATAAAGCTGAAATACCGATAAACTACTTTGCAGACATTTGGTCTTATATCTAGACAAGTGAAGTCTAAGCAATGAAAATGTCAACGATGAAAGTTAACATTTAATATACACATATTGTATATTGGCATTAAATACAAGAGAAGTGCTAAAATCATTAGAAGGTTCAAACATGTCGACTCCAGGAAATGACGCTTAAAATAAGCATAAAAAGATTTGCAATAAAAATCGTTGTTCAATAATCCATGCTATATGAAGGAAACATGCTTCCTTTCCCTGCTTCATTCGTTTTGTTAATCGCTCCACACCATGCGGACGTTCTTCTGAGCGTCACGTTCAGCTTAAAAATCAAATCATAAAACGCTTTTTAATGTTGGACCGGGGTCCAACAGGTGTTTTTCGTTTGCTCCGGAGTTAGTAGGTTATTCGGAGCCCAGGGATCTCCATCGTCGGGCAGCTTACTCAATCTGTGAATCCTGGTTTTTGAATCATCAGGATGTTTATCATTATTTATTTCTTTGTTCTTGATGATACATTGACTAGTTAGAGATTCACCACGAGGACGGAAGAACTAACTAAATGTTATGAACCACTGCAGAAGCTGAGGGTGAGGTTATGGCCATGTAAACCCGGTTTAAGCCCGCCAGTAACTTTGTGTTACTGATCGTTCCAAGGCGATACTTCTGTGGTGGTTCTTTTTGTTTTATGTTTTGGTGTTTAAATTTTTTCGTGCTGTTGGCGCCTTATGTATGTTTTCATATTTTTAGTTAAGTTAAGGTAATTGAGTGGCCACCTATTGGGAAAATAGCTGCTCATTCGGCTTACGATATGTTTTATGGTATAAGTACCTGATTGTTAGTTTGGTTTTTTCCCATCTCGGTTTTTGGAGTGGGAATCTTTTTCTGATTGCGCCTTTTCCTGATCTTTGGCTACTTGTACCTTATTATTAAATTGTTTTGTTTTTGTCACGTTTTGACAATCATTCTTTAAACATATTCACCAAATTTCCTTATAAATACTATCAAAATATGCTCAAATTATATGGTTGCATTTTTATTTCGGAGGCATTTATAATTGAAATTTATTGTGGTTGTACAAAATTTATTGTATGTGCCTTTGTGGTTTCGTGACATACGTGACAAATGATATCATTCCTTGAATGGTGATAAATAAAATATTATATTACAAAAAGCTGTGTCCACGTTTTTCTGTTAGCCGAACAATATGAAAGCTACATCACAATTATGTACTGCGATGTTGAAGAAAACATCGCTAAGATTTTCGTTTATTCATAGTTATCAGAATCTAAATAAACCCATCAATATAAGTTTTGCATCACTTAATATTTTTTCTCATTTTAAACTGTCTAACATTTTTTTTCTTCAAATAAACTGTTACAAAATGAGACTATCCTTAGTTGATTTATCTCATTTTCTTACAAAAAAATTGAAAAATTTCAAACGAATGAAAATTTGTCTCAAATTCATTTTAACAAAATTTTGAGATTTTCTCATTTTTATTATTATTTTGCTTTATTAGTTTCTTGAGTGTTATTGTTTTTAGACTTGGTAAAAAAATATCATTTTTGTGAAATTTTAAGGTTTTCAAATTTGCAGTATTTACTGAAAAACAGATTTGAATTTTTTGTAAATAGTTTAAAAAAGTAATTGTTTTATCCCACACTATATCTTTTTTTTTTCGAACTGTCTAAATTCAAAAAGATAAATTTGGAACTTATTCGTCAAAACGTCACTTGAAAAATACAAACTGTTCTAAGTGGTGCAAAACGTTTATGAGTAGTATATATATTTGGTTTATTTCATATTCAATAGTATGAAATGTCTGGAACCATACTTGTCTGTTTCACTACATACAATATCAAATACAAGAAAATAAGATACAGTAGAAAGATACAGGTAGGCAATGATAAGGAAAAGTCGCATTCAGAAAGAAGTTCCCAATCCAAAAACCGAAATGGGAAAAACTACATTGACAATTAGTTATTTGTTCTAAGAGATTATACGAGGGTTGTCCCAAAAGTTCCATTACACTCACTGTTTTGCCATTGTAACAGCACATCAGATCTACAACATTTATGGTCACCAAGTACTATATCTTAGGGCTTTGGGGTAAATTTTTCTACGACTGCTTGTATCTGTTAAAATGCAGTGGGGTTTTAAACACTTGTGCCCCTACTGCAGCGGAGCAGGTCTAATGACGTTGCCGTTAATTGTGATTTTTTTCTTCATATTTTGCAGTTTGGATAAATATGCTACATAAAAGAAATCTATTTGAAAATTATATTTATATTTAGCATAATGATGCTGTAGCATATATTTGGAAATTTAAGTAAATTAAATTATAAGCAAATCATCAAAATAATACTAAAATATCGGTCATGCAAAATAAGAATCATAAACCAATGTTATCCACTGTTAATCACTTCCCATATTTCAGTAGGTCAAGTGTTTTGAAAATATGTGTTGTGTTATAGTATTGAAGTCCACAAATAATATGAATCTAAACAATTGCTAGGTTTCCATTAAAGAACATATTGTAGATGTTTAAACATAATGACCCTGTAATTTTGCTCCGCATGTTTTTGCTGACGTCATGATTTTGTCGTTGAAATGTTATAGGTAGGCTTCTTTATTTTTCTCCCAAACTATCAAAATACTATTGTAATCAATTTCATAAAATCATCACTAAATGATGTTAATAGAATGAAAGTAAGGCTGGTATATCTTCAAAATGATTACGTTATATCTATTTTGATTTAACAGTTTGCGAAAAATGGAAGCTCCAAACACATTTTGCATAATTTGACTTGCTCCGGTCATGGCTGCTCATGGTTACCAAGGTAACTGTAGCAGTAAGGTCATTGATGTGAGTGACTGTTGTACAGTAAAATATGTTCCACTATGGCCAATAACTCTGCATGAGAAACTTTGATTGGTTCCAGCTATGTGTTCAGAATAAAATGCATTTGTAACGGGACTTTTGAGACAAGCCACGTATTATAAGCCGAATGAGTGGCTATTTCCCAGTAGCTATATAGGCGACCACTTAATTACCTAGAACTAACTAAAAAGATGTAAATGCAAACAAAAAATCAACACCAAGACATAAAAAAGAACCGCAACAAAAGTATCTCCTTGGAACTATACCTAGTTGGACAAAATTTTTAAAGACTAACCTCCATGATACACCACTAAACTCCTATAAATGGTTTACTTTAGTCACAATTTTTTGTTGTACTCGCAATATTTATTTGAGTTGAAGCTATTTATATGGCAGCCCTTTTTGGAAGACGCTAGTCAGCTTGCTCTTCATTCGTATTATTATATTCTATGTGATGTCTGATGAACCATTTTCTTTTCTGACCAAATACTTGCAAACAAATTGTATAAACCAAGTCTGGTCGTTCATCTCTCACTGATGAGAAAGACCATCATTGAAAACCAAGTCCACAGTTGATACAAAGACCTATAGTAATAAAGCTAGACCATTTTTCGCACGAATACCGTTAATCAACCATTATCAGAACCGATGTACTCTAGCACCTGGGATAGCGTTACCCATTGAAAGTAAGCAGTAATATTCTAAAGTTTATAGCAAATAGGTCACACCAGTAAGTCCTGAAACGCGGATGATTCGATTTTCTTTGTAACAGTTTACTTGTAAAGTATAAACGATTTTTACTTTCGTCTCAATGTTGTGTTTTTTCAGAGCTAATAATCGCACATTGCTTTACGAAATTCCTGTGCATGTAAGCATGCAGTACAATCGAACTGTACTTTAAGCGAGAGTGACTTACTTTTTATAATATAATGTGATATGGTACGAATACGAGCTATACGAGTAGATCTAATAACAATATACACTTACAAAGTAGGAAAAAGTTATTTCTAGTCGTAATATGATAATATTCTGTAGTAAAAGGCGTGTAAAAAGCACTCGTGTTCGACATTTCTCCTGTGGCTCACAGAACCTTGATTATTATAAAATCGTGTATGATTAATTCCTTGTAAATGGCAATATGCTTCAAATAGACATAGTTATGCTTTTGATTATTATATACTTTGACATATTGCTTTTATTACGCATAAAAAGAGAGAAAAACAAAACAAAACACAAATCAATAATAATAATAATAATAATAATAATAATAATAATGGTAAAGTAGCTAGTTGAGCACCATGATATATGAGACAGACAGTCTTTACTTTCATATCGATCGTTTGGGTTATTTTCTACATCTATTTAGTTAGTAGTTCGTCGTTGCTCCTTTAGTTTGCTTATTTTTCTCTCTGCACATAACAAATTTAATAATTAATTTATCTTTAAATGTTTATTTCTATGACAGGTATTGGTTCTGGACAGGACAATAATGTGGCAAGAGAAACATCATTTGTACTGAAGTTTGGTAATCTACTGTATCTCTGAAGCATCATATATATAAGAAAATTTCAAAGTTGTTCCTTAGATCTCAAGACACGACAATCTGTCCGGACTACTTAAAACCTTATGAACCTTTCATGATCCACAGCCATTGTATTCACTTTTTGTCGTGAGACAATTAGTCTGTTTTATTGCAGTTTTCTGTAAAATAATGTTCGTCGCTTCTGGAATAGTAATTGAACTACACAAGGACATTAATACATTTACATATGATCCGCTTGAAAAGAAAATCTGCTTTAACGTGGTGCACTTATACGGCTTGTCGATTACCTTATGAACTCACCATTATATCCACTGTCTGTTCTGTGTTATAACAGTTTTCTGTCAAATAAAGTTTGTCGCTCGGCTATGTATCGCCAGTTTTGGATTTTGAAAATGGTAGATTGATGCAAAACAAACTTACTAAATAGTTGTCCGTACATATTGCTGAAGTTTTTGAATAGGAATGATGCCAATGACGGCATGAAAAATATATGGTATTTGGATAGTACTGTTTGTACTTTTCGAAATTTTCATTGCCAAACTGTAGTACCAACTAGCGAAAAAAAATCCCTTTTTGGCACCCGCAATGGGTGTTCTTTCAACCGGTATAAATCAAAATTATGCCTGGTGGCCCCCGTTTTTTTTTGCTCAGTGCAAAGAAAACATGTAAAAGTATCTGCTGCCCATTCGGCTTAGAATATATTTTCTTAATATAAGTACCTGATTGTCAATTTAGTTTTTTCCCATCTCGGATTTCGGAGTGGAAATTTCTTTTTGATTGCGCCGTTTACTGATCGTTGCCTACCTTTACGTTTCCAAATAAAAATAAGAAAATTTTATCAAGCCGTTTAAAATCATCCTTAAAATAATTTATATTTACATACCCGCTACAGTCAAATTATTTCAATACATGTAGATCTATTTACAGGCGCATGATTTTAGTGTTTATGAGCTGTCTTAATTTAAAAGTCACTTTAATTATTTTTGGTAAGTATATATATATAATCTCATCGCATGTTTGAGTATGTCAATCAAAGGTGCCTGTTTGTATGAAAGTTCGTTACAAAAGTACAGCCTTTCTCAAAACCTGCTGTTAAGTAATCGAATTATTATCAGCAAATAGCATCAAGTTCTACATTTACAATTGTGAATGTTTTTAATATCATCAAGTCCTACATGTTTCATGGAAATTGTACTTCTATAGTCTATTTATTATAGAGTATTTAAGTAAGAATTCTAGGAGATTGCTCAGATATTTACTTTAGCTTATTCCCCAATGGATGAATTATTGACCTTTCCATTTATTAGGTTTGTTAAGACTTTCCGTGAATTGCTTGATAATCAATTTGGCTAACTCGATTTCTGGCTTCTGAACCGGGGACAGCTTTATCTAATACAATAGGAATTCTATATCTCAGATTTCTATACTCTATTCTCAGTGCAATACGAAAAAATCGTAAAAACAACTAGTGTGTCAATCATTTTCTTTTACCCGTCCATCCTTTTCAGACAGATCTACTATATAATACTGATTTTTTTTTTCAGTCAAACAAGTAGCTCACTAATGTTGTACTTACATTAATTTGTACTAGGCTTGCGATTTTAAATTAGTTCATAATCAGACAAGTATTATTGCTTACTCACCGTGATCGTATTTATGCTGTGGTTATTCGTATATGTAATTTACGATTCTTAATGAACTGGCTTATTTTGTTCAACTTGTTAGGGATATAAGAAACAATGTCAGGGATCAAGCAAACATTGTACATGTACATGAACTTTAACCAAATACACTATAGCTCGAGTTTGACCTCAGGCGCGTCATAAGATCGACGAGTCCATGAAATAGCACGTGGAAGGTAAATCAGTACGAAATGTCGCGGGTTTTTCCATTACACTTCGGTTGCACGCACGGTAAGTATTTGTATTGTCACAATCTGAATATTTTTTCACGTGCTACAAACTAGACTCGTCGATCTATTGACGCGTCTGAGGTCAAATCAAGCTATAGATCAAATATCTAATCGTTGCATGAGTGCAATAAACAAATGTAATTTTGCCACATGGCCTACACTGTAGATGAACATCTGAATACCATGCAAAAATATACCATCAACGTACCCGGAAACGTACACCCTGTATGCTACAGAATGCTCAGTGATTTTCTTTTCGGTTCGGAGAGGTCGTTGCACGTTACGGGCGTGTGGGATATGGCTTGGGTGTTGTGCGGCGGTCTGCGTGCTTAGTTTGTGACCCAGTCGTGGTTGATGACTGTGCTGCCTTCTTTGGGTGCACGTCGGTGGATCGGGCATCGGACTCTGTGGTGGTCCCCACATGAGGCTGTTCGTTTTGGTTGGTTTGGACCGGAGCTTTTTGCCGGGGCTCAGCTGGTGTTCTTTTTGCTCTGGAGTAAGTAAGTTATTTGGTGCCCAGGGATCTACACCGTTGGGCAGCTTACTGAATCTGTGAGTCCTCGTTTTTCATTCATAATGTTGGTTGTCATGATGTATTTGTTTGTGCTTGATGATCCAATAACTACTTAAAGATTCACCACAAGGACCGAACAACTAACTAAATATTGTAAACCTCTGCAGAAGCTGAGGGTGAGGTTAGGTACCTGTAAAATCGATTTAATCCCGCCAGTAAACTTGTATTGCTGATCGTTCCAAGGGGGCGATACTTCAGTTGTGGCTCTTTTTGTTTTATGTCTTGGTGTTAAATATTTTGTGTTGTTTGCACCTTGTGTATGTTTTCATAGTTTTAGTTACGTTTAGGTAACTGAGTAGCCACCTAGTGGGAAAATAGCTGCTCATTTTTTGCGATGTGTTTACAAGGTGTAAGTACTATTTGTCTGGACTAATTAAAATCTTAGGTTAAGGTAGCTATCGAGTAACCTTAAATTTTTAAATATTTTCTCAAGTTAAGATCTACCCTAAAGTAAAGAAAATCGATTGCACATAATGCACTTTTGTTGAATTTAAGGAAAATCTTAAGTAATGTCAACCTTAAGAGTTAAGGTAGCATTGTAATTCTGGGCCCTCATTGTCAATTTCGTTTTTCCCACCTCCGTTTTTGGAGTGGGAATCTCTTTCTGATTGCGCCTTTTCCTGATCGTTGATTGCTTGTACCTTCTCAACGACTTCAGTTCTCGTGTATACCTATATTTCTTACTTTTTTCTCCAAAACATAGATTGTGGGTACTCATTAGAATCGCTTCTCCGAGGCGGTTCTAACGTGTACCCAAAATCTATGTTTTCCCGAAACAATAATTAACATATGAATATTTTCACCGGAAAATTTGTCATTTTTCACAGATGAAAAAAAAATCACTGTATATTGCATGGGTGTGTGTTTCGTATTGTCACGGTATATGCAAATTATTTTATCATTTAGTTCAATAATAGTACATTCTGTCTCATAAGCTACTTGGAATAATCTATTAGCATATAAAGGTTTTTAGGAAATATCTGTTCAGACTCCTGGCTTATCATGTAACAATATAGATTGTAAATTTTATCGACCTGCCATATGTTATATTAAGATTTATTGTTATATGATGGCTAATATCCTTATTTAACAACGTATTATCTCTCCACAGTCGGAGTTTATTACTCCAGCACTTTGAAATGATCTTAAATAAAACAACTCGCAGACTATGTTTAAATTAACAAACTCGCTTGTCAACTCTGCAGTCCGCGATTAAATGTAGGTCAAGACATGAGACTGGGCAAATGTCCATGTTCGGTGGTTTTATGTGTTTCTCCACCACGTATGATCACAATTGCCTACTATCACGAAAACATGTCCGTGTAATGTATACCCCCCATGAACCCCACTTTTATATAGCAAAACTGGGGTATGCACGGGTATACATATTTTTCTTATTTTTGCTCCAAAACATAGATTGTGGGTACTCGTTAGAACCGCCTCTCCGAGGCGGTTCTAACGTGTACCCACAATCTATGTTTTGAGCAAAAATAAGAAAAATAGCAAAATTTTTCTACCGAAAATTTTCATTATTTACATCTTTAAAAGTCTTTGTTTATTGCATGGGCATGATTTCGTAATGATCCGCGGCTTTAAGACCGTGTAGCTGAAAATAAGTTCATTTACTATTCTGTGCATCTGAAATAAGTAATGTCAAAAGCCTATGAAGGCGAAAGCCTGCATCGGCAATAGGTTGAGGAAACACGTGTGACTAATTTCCCTGGCTTCCCGAGCAGAAATTTGTTCTATAATTAGACGAGTCATTGCGAAGAGAACATGTCGAGATAGCAGCAGGAGTTAATCAACGATTACACTCCCGCCCGCGTAATTGTACTCATTGAATGCGCGTAACATACGCGAGTAATACTCGCGTAATACGCACCTATTTTATACGCGTATGTGTCAATAGCCAGTCAAAATTCAATTTTTCTTACGCGTATGATACGCGTAATGCGCATACATTACGCGTAATGACTTTAACCAATGAGCGGTGAATTAGTAAAGCATGTCATTACGCGTATTTGAAGTATATATGTATACGTATTGTTCTAACCAATCGAGATTAAAACAGTCTTACGTAAAAAAATACGCGTAATATACGCGTAATGAATGAGCCAACAATCTTGGAATTTTATGGTTAAACCAAAATTCTGGACTTTGCTTTAGACCAAAACAATATCTTATCTTTTTCAAACTAAGACCTGCAGTATTAAGGGCTCGAACACTTCATGAGTACGAAATAACATCCGTGAGAAATATTTTTAAAGCTTCATCCCAAGATCGGTAGCTGAACGAACACCAAGTTTCTGTTATATTTGCTTGTGGTTTTTATTTTGAAGAAGAAAACATTCGAGTTCTGTTAAATAATAATTGAATATCAATAAATAAGAAAGAGACGTGGGAGGAAAACAAGCGACAATCTAACATGCCGTATACCGTACGGTGGTGCCTCTAAAAATGGAGGGGGAACTAAACGACAATGAAAACAATTGAACAGAACTGAACATGGTTACCTACAGGTGAAAGTCACTTAGTCACGCATGAATTTTCACTCTAGTTGAAGGCTGAATGTTGACATGATGACGATTATTGGGTAACTTTTATGCTTCTTGAATATATTAACTTTAAACCCCATGTAAACATAAAACAATTTGACAATAACTAGAATAAAGTAACGCAATTTTCACGATCACGATATATCAATAAAATCCATAAAACTTGCACATTCTTTATTTTCGATTGAATAATAAAATCAACCGTTAGGTAATTTAGCTTTTATACTCCTTGTCATTACGCGTATGATACGTGTAAATACGCGTAAACGTATTGCCAGTCTAATTGGGCGACACTTCATACGCGTAATGACTGAGCCTTACGCGCATCGACGCATTTATCTCTGCTTATGAATATTAATGAGATATGTTACGCGTAAATATGCGCATGTTACGCGTAAATGCGCGTAATTGGCCTTACGCACGTAATACTCACGTAATACTCGCGTAATACGCGTAAATGGAGTACAATTACGCGGGCGGGAGTGTACATGGACTCTTATAAATGATAATTAACATGTACCTGATAATCAGCGATAACCAAAAGCAATTGTGGTGGTACAAATGAATGTTAATAAAATATTTAAACATCAACCAACATATCCATAAAGAGCATATACATGTTACGACAAATCTTTAAAATTGAATTTGAATAATTGCATCACAAAGGGGTGTATATCAGCGAGCATCTGTCTAAACTTTGAGACTGAGAAGCATATGGACCGCCTCATGAGAAAACAAACAAACTGCATATGCGAAAACAAAGGCGCAGATCAGCTTCGCAGTAACTGTGAAGCTGATCAGCGCCTTTGTTTTCGCTACACGGATAGTACAATTCCTCTAATTTTTAAATCCAAAATTTCCAGCCTCGAGCCATCTTCTGTGACTGTACAGGCCGGTTTGTGTCGGGCATGTTCGGAAACCACATTGTTGGTTTTCCCACGAGGCGGCTCATATAATTAATGAAAGAAAATAACGTTATGACAAAGTTGTGAACTCAAAATGTGTGATTTGCTCGCGATTTTCAACTTTCATGCATTAGCGAATATCATGGCTGATGTCGCACATGTGTTTTGCATGTATTCGAAACATTTGCTGATTCAGTCAATATTTTTTTTCAGTCATGTCGGCATAGAACATACTTCTGTTGAATTTCGTATTTTAAATGCATGCGTTTTATGTATATAGTCAGCTTAATTAAATTGTCTTCACGTGAAGGAAACATTGCAATTCTGGGCTCGATTAACATAGCCGTTGCCAGTAACATGTTTTCAGTTTTCTCTATAGGAATCAAATTGCACTGCGTCATTGGAACTCATGATAACGGCCTTGACAGAACATACATATTACTAGTAACAAATAATTGGTTTAACAACAGGTTCAATTATGGCCAATTTTATGCCTGCTGTGCGATACAGATGGCGCTGCAGAGGTGCGATTTACCTATCCCATGAGCCGTTTCTATTTATAGTAACACCGTTCCAGGTCTGCTACGTCATCACATGTTATCGGTATGGGGGAAATTAGTACTGTGCCTTTCCAATACCTATTATCAGCAGATGCAGACTTTCCCCTATTCATTTACTTTTGGTAATGTTTAAACTTTTACGAACAGATTTCTGAGATCTTCAAGATATAACCTTCGATGACAAAAAATGCTTTATATACAGTAGGTGATATTATTCGAATGATCACTAAGAAAGATGAATTGAGGCCGTTGTTATTTCGTGTTTAATAAGCAGAGGACTGCCCTCTCTAAAATCAAGTTACGCCATGTTGCGACCTGGTAGAAAACGCATGTACATGTACTTTCCAGGGTACTAGTTAGGAACTCATACCTCATTTAGCAAACCAACATTTCATTATCACGCTGGTCATTAGTTTAATGTATTGCATATCAGTGCTTTGAAGCCAGTAGGTATTATCGTTAATGAGACAAATCCTTTAGAAAATATGCATACAGAACGAATATTAATGATTGATAATGAGTATAAAAAGAGCTGAAGAAGGAGTTTCAGTTTTAAGGTAAAATATCTAAGAAATCTGCAATAGCAAAGGATATTGGTTTGAGATAGTATGCGTCTCACTTAAATGTTTGTATAAGACCAGATCTATACCCGGTCCCTGATATGTACCTACTCTCTGATCTGTACCCACGATGCCCATGATCTGTATCTAATGTACACTTTAATCTGTACCCAAGCATAAAATCATCTTAAAATCATCGTAGCTACCGCGAAATCCATTCAAGAAGTATCTCGGTATGTGTAAGGGCATAAACTTGATAGATACAGATCAGAAAAATCGTAGGCCAGATCACAGAGCATTAAGTCTCGTGGGTACCGATCAGAGAAAGCGTAGGTACAGATCAGAGATAGATTGGGTATAGATCGGAGAACTTAGGTTATTGTTGTTACACATTAGAGAACTCGTGAGTACAGATCGGCGGGTGGGTACACTACACATGTACTATTCACCATTTGTGCATTATATACTGGTTCCCAGCCTACACATTATTAATATTGGAAATAAAAGTAACCAAATCCCACCCAAATCAATAATCCAAGGAGGGTTTTGGTAACCTGAATTTCCGATATTGATTTCAGTAAGCTTGGAACCAGTAGATAATGCAAAAAATGGTGAATCAAGCAATTTTTAAAGCGCTCTGATCAGCTGCATGGGATAAAACACATTTTTTTCATGTCATTTTCCCGACGCTGGCACAGTTCGTTTTAACAAATCCATAAGAAAATTTGAATACACATGTGCATTGAGATGCTACTTCTTCTAGAGGAGTTAAAGGTTATGTGGGAGGGCTTGTTTCTCTTTTTTCTTATAGGTTATTTGTTTTTTCACGTAACCATCCGAAGAAACGATGCATTATTTAAACGAACTATTGTATTTTTTTTTACATAAAATTATACTCTTAATCTTAGCATTCTCGTATCTTATGAACGTATATTGAGAGTCCTTCATAGACACAGTTAGGTCATTGGCTGTAGCAACAGGGCAGTGAACAAATTAAGTATTGTTGGCCGTTCATTTGTCTTCATACCATTTAAAATAATTATCTACTAAAATATTGACTTAAAATACTCATTATAATTGTATTGAATATATTGTTACGTATAGAGGGCAACATAAGAGCAACAACGTAGAAGACAAAACGTTTTTGCCTTCCAAAGGACCAAATCATAGTGTCCATAATAATGCGCTTAAATGGCTTCAAAAATGTCCACTAGTGCAAATCTCGAGAAAACTTACAGATTCAATCAGTTTTGTGGAAAGTCAAAGAAATAACCAATGGATATAACACAAATTGCGACTATGCCGTTGATGAAGTTATGCTTTGACAAAAAGGTACAAGTAGGCAAAGATCAGGAAAAGGGGCAATCAGAAAAAAGATTCCCACTCCAAAAACCAGGGTGGGAAAAAACCAAACTAACAATCAGGTACTTATACCATGAAAACATTTCGTAAGCCGAATTGGCAGCTATTCTCCCAATAGGTGGCCACTCAGTTACCTTAACGTAACTAAAAATATGAAAACATACATAAGGCGCCAACAGCACAAAAATATTTTAAACACCAAGACACAAAACAAAAAGAACCACCACAGAAGTATCGACTTGGAACGATCAGTAATACAAAGTTACTGGCGGGTTTAAATCGATTTTACATGGCCATAGCCTCACCCTCAGCTTCTGCAGTGGTTCATAACATTTAGTTAGTTCTTCGGTCCTCGTGGTGAATCTCTAACTAGTCAATGAATCATCAAGAACAAACAAATAAATCATGATAAACATCCTGATGAATCAAAAACCAGGACTCACAGATTCAGTAAGCTGCCCGACGATGGAGATCCCTGGGCGCCGAATAACTTACTAACTCCGGAGCAAAAGAAAAACATCAGTTGGACCCCGGTGGGCCAAGCAACAGACAAGAAGCTCCAGTCCCAACCAACTAAAATGAATAGCTTTAAGTCGGGGCCATCATAAAATTTGACGCCCGACCCACCGGCGTGCAATTAAAGAAGGCAGCATAGTTATCAACCGTGATTGGGTTAAAAACTAAGCATGCAGACTGTCGCATAACATTCAAGTTATAACCTATACGTCTGTAACGTGTTATGATTTTTCTAAACTGAAAAGAAAAACTAGAAATGCGTGTTTGTAAAACACTATGCCCCCAACTGTATGCTTGTCCCTAAACTGGCAGCTTGTATGATTCATTATTTCATTCGAATTAAGTGAAATTTAATTTCCTAAAAAAGCTGTTCGGTTGCCTTTTTTGCCTCCATCCAGAAACAGAATGTAAGCCTTTGCATACAAGTTAGAAATGGAGTAAAAATTTCAAAATTGAGTTATTTTGTCAAAATTTGATGGAAAGTCCTCAAAAAGTAATCAGGTGATCTTCTTCTCAGCCCCAACCAGTATACCAAATATGAAGGCTCTAACTTAAATACTTTTTCAGATATCTTGCACACAAGATTTTCAAATTTTATTTTAAAAGGGCCATAACTCCAAAAAATGCATACCTTGAACATGAAAAAAAAAATGCCTGTCAACTATTTTTTCATGAGGAATTTGTATATGAAATTTCAAAACCCTAACATTCACTGTTCAAAAGTTTCAAATTTCACCGATAAGTGGAAAAATCAATCAAAATTTCAAAATTCTGTATTTTTGTAAAAATTTGACGGAAAATTCTCAAAAGTTAATCAGGTCATCTACTCCTCAGCCCCAACAAGTGTACCAAATATGAAGGCTCTAGCTTAAATACTTTTTGAGATATCTTGCACACAAGATTTTCAAATTTTGTTTTCAAAGGGACATAACTCAAAAAAGGGGCATAACTTGGCCATACAAAAAATACGGGTCAACTATTTTATCATGAGGAATGTGTATATGAAATTTCAAAACCCTAGCATTCACCATTCAAACGTTTCAAATTTTACCAAAAAGTGGAAAAATCAATCAAAATTTCAAAATTCCGTATTTTTGTAAAAATTTGACAAAAAGTTCTCAAAAAATAATCAGGTCATCTACTTCTCAGCCCCAACAAGTGTGCCAAATATGAAGGCTCTAGCTCAAATACTTTTTGAGATATCTTGCACACAATATTTTCAAATTTTGTTTTCAAAGGGACATTACTCAGAAAAGGGGCATAACTTGGCCATACAAAAAAATACGGGTCAACTATTTTATCATGAGGAATGTGTATATGAAATTTCAAAACCCTAACATTCACCTTTCAAAAGTTTCAAATTTCACCGAAAAGTGGAAAAATCAATCAAAATTTCAAAATTCCGTATTTTTGTCAAAATTTGACGGAAAGTTCACAAAAGTTGATCAGGTCATCTACTTCTCAGCCCCAACAAGTGTACTAAACATGAAGGCTCTAGCTCAAATACTTTTTGAGATATCTTGCACACAATATTTTCAAATTTTGTTTTCAAAGGGACATAACTCAGAAAAGGGGCATAACTTGGCCATACAAAAAAATACGGGTCAACTATTTTATCATGAGGAATGTGTATATGAAATTTCAAAACCCTAGCATTCACCTTTCAAAAGTTTCAAATTTCACCGAAAAGTGGAAAAATCAATCAAAATTTCAAAATTCCGTATTTTTGTCAAAATTTGACGGAAAGTTCTCAAAAGTTGATCAGGTAATCTACTCATCATCCCCAACCAGTATACCAAATATGAAGGCTCTAGCTCAAATACTTTTGGAGATATCTTGCACACAAGATTTTCAAATTTTGTTTTCAAAGGGAAATAACTCAGAAAAGGGGCATAACTCGGACAAGAAAAAAAATACGGGTCAACTATTTTTTCATGAGGAATACACACATGAAATTTCAAATCCCTAACATTCACCATTCAAAAACAAGGCGTTACACACGCACACACAGACAGACAGACAAGCCCAAACCAATATGCCCTTCCAACTTTTTCAAAGTTGGGGGCATAATCACTACTTCCTATAAGTTTCTTAAATTTGTAAACCAAGTCACCATAAAAGTCTGGTTCCGAAAGGCCCTCATTTAAAAGCGTCTTTAACCCAACATTGTATTTGGAAATCAATTCATAGTGTCTACGATAAAATTTAGAAAAGGTTTTTCGAAGTTTATGATACCGATAGCCCTGTTGGAGAAGTTTGGCCTTTAAACATTTATTTCGAGCGTTGAAGTCTGTAACATGATTGCAGACTCTAGCAAACCTAATAAGTTGCGAAATGTACACACCTTAAGAAGCACGACGAGGAACGTCACCATCCAAAAACGGAATTACTATATCAAAATCAAAGTCATCGCGCTTATCATAAATTTTAGAAGAAACAAATCCATTTGCAACAGAAAGATGTAGATCTAAAAAGGGGGCTTCAGTATCCGCGATATTGGCTTTGTTCAACTGTAGTTCAGATGGATAAATTTGATTGACCATACCTTCAAAATAAGGGTTGTCAATGTTCAAAAGGTCATCGAGGTACCTAGAAGTGGAATTAAAAGCCTCAATAACATCAGCTTGATTATCATGGTTAATAGAGAAAGATTTTTTTTTTCTGATATAATTAGTCATGACCATTCAAATTAGAGAACTCGGTCTAACTTATATCCTTTTTGTGAAAGAATATCGCGTTAAATATCGTACTGCTTACTTGTAATAGCTTGTTTTGACGTATCATCTATTTTTTATCATGCCAATTTGATGTGCTAAAACATTCCTCCCAAAGACTGATACAAAACCAGTTGTGTCTGAAATTCAAACTAATGTGTTGCAAAGGTGTCTTAAGCTGTGATGAATTATCTCTGTTTGTTGCATTAACCCAATTAAAGAAGTGATTTAGGACGTCCTCTCGCGTGTATTCTCTGACAGTCTAGTAAGAAACTCCCTCTGGGAATGTCTTAAATGACAAATGCTCTGAATTGACTAAATGCCACTCGCCTTTCTCTGCATTATATCAGCTGAAATCCGATACTTTGTGTGAGATGCAATCATAGATTCTGTGTTTGCTTTCCAGTCCTGTATGTTGATGTTAGAAAAGTACATTCCTTCTAGGATACCAGCTTAATTGACATTTCTACTGCCAAGTGAAACTGATACATTTGCCTAAGGGTTGAATAAAATATTGTTGCATCAGTTAAATGCCAGTGTCTTCAACCAATATGTGTTCTTGCGATCAGTCGTTTTGAACTTGTGAGATCTTAATATTTTCCCATCTGCTAGATCATGATATTGTGTTTTAAACAATTGATCCGTTCAAATTCAAACAAAGATATGATATAGCTGTTAATGTGCATTTCATAACAAATTTAAGGTCGAGTCAGTTACACATTGTATAAGGTATGGGATAATTAAACAACATGTTTGTTGAGAGATGCTAACTGCTATCTCAATTCAGATTGTAAATAGGGAAATTCCATCGTTCTCTGTTTAATATTATATCATTGATAGGAGGTTTACTGAGTTTAAACGTGTATCACTGGGTTATTCAAGGAAATACATACACCTTCACATACTTCACGCGACACTGTATACATTTCTGACAATGGTTACATAGTTTTTGTTGTTTTTTCTGTCTTTTTGTTTTGTTGTCTGTTTGGGTAATCCGTAGGGGCGCCTCAAATGACAAATGATTCGAGGACAAATAAAATCTACAGGCAAAACAAGACGCAGGTTCGAAGAAATGTCATTGTAATTGAATTTTACTACAAAAAGAATGTACAGCGTTATGTAATGTAAAGCAAATTGAGAAACCGAGAACATATCGTCAGAAGTTTATGAATGTTTATATCAAATTTAATAGTCAGGCTGTAGGTGTTAGACAGACAAATAGCTTAAAAGCGTCGCCAAAACAATTAAACGTGAATATAACTGGAGGGTAAACTTTAATGTGATGCGACAGTCTAAATGCTGAGTTTGTAACTTAGTAACGGTTGGTTTTAACCCAATCTGGGTTGATTACTATGCTCCTTACATTAATTGCTCGCGGGTGGGTTGGGTGGAAGCTGAAGGTAAGGGATCCTGTTAAAAGGTGCAATTAGGATTTGAGGTGGGAAAAACTAAATTGACACAGGTACTTATACTAAGAAAAGATATCGTAAGTCGAGTGAGCAGCTTTTTTCCCAGTAGGCGGCCACGCAGATACCCGAACTTCAACTAAAACTATGATAACGTACTTAACGTGCGAACAGCAAAACCATTCAACTCCAAAACATAAAACAAATAAACCGGTTAAAGCTCCCCGATAATTTTATATTATATCCAAGGCGATACTTCTATTGTGGTACCAATTGTGTTGTGTTTTGATGTTGGATTATATTTATACCTATATAATAAAGAACGTTTCCAAAATATCTAGTCCGGGTACATGTAACTGAGTGGCCACTTATGAGAAACAGCTGCTTACTCGCCTTACGATATGTTCTCTTTCGTATATGTCATCAGGAAAACATGTCAGTGCAATGTATACCCCCTTAAACCCCACTTTTATATAGCAAAACTGGGGTATGCAGGGGTATACCTATTTTTCTTATTTTTGCTCCAAAACATAGATTGTGGGTACTCGTTAGAACCGCCTCGCCTCCATTGTCTGTCTGGTGATAATTGGTCCGTGTTATTGCAGTTTTCTGTCAAATACAGTTCGCCGCTCCTGGAATAATAATTGAACGACATCACAAGAACAATACATTTACATATGATTCACGAGAAACGAAAAATCTCATTAACGTCCAATTGACTCCTCCGCCAGCAAGGTATAGCCACGCCCACCCATATTTCCTTAGACAAACATTGTGTTTTTGCACCTGTATTTACCTGTAAAAAGCACGTGTTGGTTTGTTTGTCTAACCCACGTGTTGTCTACCGTCATTGACCGTTAGTTAATGTGCAGATTTGAATGGTCAATATAAAAATGAATATTAATGATGGGTGGTTTTACGGAGGACTCAATTTACAAACGAACTGGTTTAGCCTTGATTGTAGTTGTTTTGGCAAAATACCTGTTTGAATCGTCATTCCAATATTTCGAATGCTTAGCCTTGTCTACAACTTTAACAGATGTCTTACCCCTAATATAGGTTTTGGTAGGGATGATAAAGACCAATATAAGCCTAGTAACTCACTTACATAACATTTTCGAATCGTTCTAAATTGCAATGCAAATGACGTTTAACATTTTCTTGTTCTACTTCGGTGATCTCCATGCGTTTCTTTCTACTTGAAATAAAGAGGTAACAGAAAGCAATAATCACTGCAAAAAGAAACATACGGCATCGCGTGATCAAAGTACTCCAATATCTGGCAATAAACGTTCAGCATAATAAGATTACGGTGCTTCCTGAGGCTGAATGGCCGAAGTATTATTGCCACACTAGACGGGTTATCACGCCGCTTCTGTCATTTCCTGATTAAACTAATCAAATACACCGCTTTAGTGGCAGCTTGATGTTGACAGACATGCCACGAGGACGCTCCATATAGCATCAAGAGATTGTAACCCTGGGTACCATATAAAGCCAGATAAGAAGCCATAAAACTTACATTTTATGTGCTTACAATATGACGTGGATACGAATACTGCAGAAAAGCCAAACTATTACTGAAACAACAAATGTATGCTTAAAGGCACAGCCACAGGACGTAAAAGTTACACAGGAGTGCATAAAGACTAGATTTAAAACGAGCATCCCGAAATGAAAGATTTTGAACAAACGCTCCTTAGTGTTATGGAGACATATACCAACAACAGTGTTGGTCGTTTTTCATTTGTGTTTCTTTTTCTGTGCGTTTCTTTTATTAGGCATTTTATTTAATCCTCTGAAACAACTTTCCCGATCGAAAAATTTTGAGTTGTGGTTTAGCGTTCCAGTAAACGGCTATGGTCATGTCGGGACTTGTCTTCATTTTATGGGATTTGTAACCAAAATTAGGACATCATAACATCCAAAAAGAGCTTCAAATTTAGTCAAAAGTTCTAACCGGCCACTTTTTAAATTTATTTTTCTTACTAACCACAATTCAGAATGACATGCTTTTTGAAAGAATATGTGTCTTGCAATGGCCTCAAGTTGCATAAGGTTCAAAAAACAATTTTGACTCTTAGTTGGATTTTGGGGTTAGAAATAAAAAAAAACAATGTTTTTGAATAAACATGTGTTAAAGCACAATATTTGTTCAAATTATGAAAAAATAGGTCAACAAAGGGAAAACATTCAGTAACTACACAGCTGATCAGCGCTTTTGTTTTCGTTATTCGGATAGTACAATACCTTCTCCACTATAAATCCCAAGATTTCAAGCATCTAGCCCTCTTCAATGACTGCAGGGCCGGTTTGTTATCAGACCTGGTCAGAAAGACCGCGTTGCGTGTCTTATAAAAGTGATTTCATTATTACCCTAGTTACGACTATCAACACCTTATCAGTGGCCCCTTAAGAGGGCAACTTTGCAGCCGCTTAAATTTACTACAGATTTGAGTATCAAAGTCTTATCTGGCCTTATGAACGTGAAACCTTTGATTCTCGGAAGTCGACCTTGAGTAATACTTAGGCACGGAATCGTTGCGCTGAAACGGATGTTTAAATTAAGGCTCTTTGATAGAACCAGAAGCATTTTTAGTATAAGGTAAACACGAAGGAGCGTCATGTGTCATTTAAGTTAAGAGACATGTAACGGGATAAGAAAATAGATGTTACAGCGAATAAAGATCTGCGTTAATAAGAATATTTGTTTCATTCTTTCGGCTCTTCTGAGCGAAAACTGTTATGTTGCATGTACTTCATGAATTTAGGCTACAAAGTATGCTTTTTAACATACATTAAGACCAAAAAGGTGACAAAATAGAGGTGCATTAACATATTTACCTTATATATCACCAGCTTCACGTGAGTGATGTCTGTTAATGTCTTTTTATCACGTTCTAAGATTATAAAATTTACTTCGTAAAACTTTATACTTTTTCTACATAGCGGTCCCAAACAGCGCCCTCTTCCGGAGAGGAAGGTAGAGGGTTCGGGCCATTCCAAAAGGCGTAAAATAGTAATGCACCAGTGGATATCTTGGTAAAAGCCTATTGACACATCTTATCATGCTGGTGACTAATATTTATCCTGACTTAATACAGGCCGTATCCTGCAAAACCCCATAGAGCATATTTTGCATTTTTCGAAAATCCTGCTAGTATAACATTTTTATGAAAATCCGAAGATTCCTGGAAATTCAAATTAAATTTGATCTTCCCTTGAAAGTCAAACTAAAGGGCAGTCTAGCAATTATAGACAAAGTTCTGTAGACATTGCATGATTCAAACTTATTCGAAATGTTTTTCTTTCAGTTTATTTTGAACCTAATGTGAATTTTTTATTCATCGTCTCGACATGACATTCGCTGTATAAGAAAATCTAAAGCAGAATGACCTCAATGCATCTTAGCGACGATAACTGTCCATTAACGACTTCTGTTCACCAAGGACAATTGTCGTTGCGACCGCAACGGCTTCTGTCCAATAGACAGTTATCATTGAAATACCAACCGTATCTGTCCATTGTGGACAATTATGGTTGCTGTAGTTGATATGACCTGTAAATATTGGTAAAATTGCATGTTTGTTTTTGTAGCATTCATACTTGGATCTTATGTACTCTATTGTACCCAGGGATCAGTCTTCGTCCCCCGAGCATCGACCCAGGGGCTCCGACCATGGATGGAAAGCCAATCATACAAGGTGCTTATGGTTCAAGAGTGAATGTTTTCTGATAAATGGGTGTCAATGTACAGCTGTATGTACTTACAGAAAAGTTGTAACAGTAATAAAGGTAAAAGTAGGCAATGATCAGAAAATGGCGCAATACGTAGAAATTCCCACTCCAAAAACCGAGGTGGGGAAAATTAAATTAACAATCAGGTACTTATACTAAGAGCCGCGTGAGCAGCTATTTTCAACAGGCGGCCACTCAGTTACCCGAGCTTATCTAAAATTATGAAAACGTACATAAAGTGCAAACAGCACAAAAAATCAACAACCAAACATAAAACAACAAGAACCGCCACATAAAAAGGTACAAGTAGGCAACGATCAGGAAAAGACACAATCAGAAAAAGATTCCCACTCCAAAAACCAAGCGAGGAAAAAAACAAACTATCAATAAGGTACTTATACCATGAAAACATCACGTAAGCCGAATGAGCAGCTATTTTCCCAAGTGGTGGCCACTCAGTTACCTAAACTTAACTAAAAATATGAAAACATACATAAGGCGGTAACAGCACAAGCATTTTAAACACCAAGACATAAAACAATAAGAACCACCACAGAAGTATCGCCTTGGCACGATCAGTAATATAAAATTACTGGCGGGCTTAAACCGGTTTTACGGTATACTAACCTCACCCTCAGCTTCTGCAGTGGCTCATAACATTTAGTCAGTTGTTCGGTCCTCGTCGTGAATCTCTAACTAGTCAATGAATCATCATGGACAAACAAATAAATCATGATAAATTCCATGATGAATCAACCAGAGGCCCAATGGTCCTGTAAACGCTCACCTGAAACCCGAGATATACCAATAAACTTGTTTGACTAGAATGGTAATATACATGTATATAACCCCAGGGCCAGGTCAGAGCAACCCCTGGAGTCAATTTCTTTTTGAAAACATGAAACTACAGTCCATTTGCCAATTAACTGCAAGTTTTGCCCTTCAAATGACATTTTAACAATTTTCCCCATTCAAATGCATGGGCGAACTAAGTTGACCTTGCCGTAAAAGAGGTCAAGGTCATCCAAGGGTCATGATTTATATAAATTTTGTAGAGCTCCATTGCCCAATGCTTCATGCCAAGTTTCAAAATCATAGGCCCTCTGGTTCTGGAGAAAAATATTTTGAAAGGTTTTTGCTATTTATAGCCATGGCAGCCATCTTGGTCATGTGACCTTGACCATTTATATACACTTTCATTCCCACTTCCTACCAATGCTCTTCATAAAGTTTGGCTTTGATTGGCCGAGCAGTTTCAGAGAAGAAGATCTTTGAATATCACTGTAATATCCATGTATATTGCCCCGGGGTGGGGGCAGACAGACCCCTGGGGTCCAAATGTTTTCAGAATCATCAATCTTAAGTCCATTTGCCCATTTCCTGCAAGTTTTCCCCTACAAATGACATTTTAACACTTTTCCCCCATTCAAATGCATGAGCGACCTATGTTGACCTTGTCGTAAAATAAGTCAAGGTCATCCCAGGGTTATGATTTATATAAACTTTGTAGATCTCCAGTCACTGATGCTTCACACAAAGTTTCAAAATCATTGGCCTTCTGGTTCTGGAGAAGAAGATTTTAAAGTTTTTTTTCTATTTATAGCCATGGCGGCCATCTTGGTCATGTGACCTTGACCATTTATATAAACCTACTTTCCCCCTTCCCAAGGATGCTCCATATGAAGTTTGGCTTTGATTGGCCGAGCGGTTTCAGGGGAGAAGATGTTTCATTATTATGGAAATATACATGTATGTAGCCCCGGGGGAGGGGCAGACAACCCCCCAGGCGCTAAAATTTTCCATTTACATTAATCTTCTGTCCATTTGCCTATTCTCAGTAAGTTTTACCCATTAAATAGAATTTTACCATTTTTTCCCATTCAAATGCATTTGCGACCTAAGTTGACCTTGCCATAAAATAGGTCAAGGTCATCCTAGGGTCATGATTTATAAAAACCATGATGGGCCTGCGTCCTCGATGCTACATACCAAGTTTCGTGGAAATCGGCCCACTGGTTCTGGAGAAGAAGATTTTTAAATGTTTTTGCTATTTATAGCCATGGCGGCCATCTTGGTCATGTGACCTGGACCATTTATACAAACTTTCGTTCCCCCTTCGTAAGGATGCTCCACATGAATTTTAGCTTTGATCGGCCAAGCGGTTTCAGAGAGAGAAGATCTTTGAAATTGTGGACGGACGACGGACGGACGACGGAGCATGGCCATCCTATAAGCTCACCTTGTGAGCCTTCGACACAGGTGAGCTAAAAACGAGGACTCACAGATTGAGTAAGCTGTCCGACGATGGAGATCCCTGGGCGGTCAATAACTTACTAACTCCGGAGCAAAAGAAAAACACCAGTTGAACCCCGGCGGGCCAAGCAACAGACAAAAAAACTCCAACTAAAATGAATAGGTTTATGTCGGGGCCATCATAGAGTCTGACGCCCGACCCACCGCTTTTTTTTTCGCAGTGCTCTAAAAAATGAACAGTAATCGTTGAAAGTAAATTTTATATACACATGGGAGTTCATAAGGTAACCAACAAACCGTATAAGTGCTCGACGTTAAAGCAGATTTTCTTTTCAAGCAGATCATATGCAAATGTATTGTCAGTGTCCTTGTGATGTTCAATTACTTATCCATGAGCGACGAACTTTATTTGGCAGAAAACTGATATAACGCTTTCAATTGTCTCTAGACTGACATCAAATACACTGCAATAGATCCAGAAAGGTTCATGAGATCAGGAATCCAGATAGATTGATGTGTATTGAAATCTAAGGGGCAACTTTGATTTTTTCATGTTGGAAACCATTGATGCTTCGGACATAAACTTTTAAAATGCCAAACTTCAGTATCAATTTTAACGATTTTCTTCGGAATTTTCTTAAAACATTTTATTCTTCGATTACAAAGTAAAAACGCCTAACCTCAGTATTAACTTTAACGATGTTTCGCTTTTTACATTGTAGGCTTGCCAAGAACCCAAATGCACCCTGTTCTCGACATAAACTTCTAAAATTAATAATTCATGCAGAAAGGCAGAAAGAAAAACTAAAACCAGAGGAGCATCATTTGACATTTACATACATGTAATATAATGTGAGATGGCACAAATAAGAGCTATAAAACTTATAACAATATACTCTTTCTTAGTTTGAAAAAGCGATTTCTGTCTTAAAATAAAATATTCTATAGTAAAAGGCGAGTAAAAGGCATTCGGTTTTGATATTTCTCCTGGGGGCTCACAGAACATTAATTGCTAGAAAATCGTGTAGTATTCATTCCTTCTAAATGATAAAATGCTTTAAATAGTCATAGGTTTTATGTTTTTGTTTATTGTATTCTTCAGTATACTGTATTTATTGCAAAATAAAAAAGAACAATATGGAAGCACGTTGAGCACCATATGATGAGCATAATGATAAATGAGGGAACAAGTCATGAAATTCGTATCGGTGGTTTAGTTTATACTTTAACATGTATTTAGGCATCTATTCTTGCTACATTTAATCAGAAGGCTAGAGGATAATTATAATATCCGACTAATACCTGAGACGGCCGACAATTCGTAACAACCGAAGCTGTGCTTTCAAAACTCAATAAGTCCAACTTTACTAATATTTTACATTCTGATTGGTTGTTTGGAATACTTTATACTTCGACCAAAGCAATGCGTAAGAATACAATATTTTTATCTTAAACATGGCGCGACGTTACTTGATAACGTGACGGAAACGTTGATGTCACTGAATCTAAACGTCATACAAACAATGATGAACGCATTTTGAAGGCGTCGAACTGAATATTTGGTATATTCATTAACATGGACGTTTTTTCTTTTAACAGAACATCGTACGGTAAGTGTTTTAATCTTCTTATTGTGTGTTGAAATTTGATTTTAGAATTTCTAATGTTCCGAGCCTCGACATGTCTTTTTATCAGTCCAGACGACGAGTTTTTCTCCCAAAGAACAATTTTGAAGTGAATGGGAGGTGTTTTAAAGCTCCCGCTTTTACAGCCCGCCTATAGCAAGCCTGTTAATCTTCTATTTATTACGAGAAGTGGGTTCTATGCTTTGGAAATAATTATCTTTAAGATGACTGCCTTATGAAGATCCGTTTTGTTCCTATATGATGGCTATACAAATTAAAACAATGTCCACAAATGCAGAGTAATGAGACAAAGTTAGAATTATAAGGAATAAATTATTATTTTTGCTGATTTTGTCGATGTGTAAACTCGAATCATTCATAAACGTTTTTTCCATAAAGCCCTTCGGGTTTTATTCAGTTTGTGAGTGATTCGCCTGTTACATGTAACACATCGATAAAATAAAAAAAAAAAATAAAATCTTTTGTAAAAAAATAAATAAATGCCATTCGAATCTTTGATCAATTTGAAACTGAAACGATTAATGTTTCCATAATGCGCACAACAATATCTTGTATAAATATTAATAGGACATTAATTGGATAAATATTGATTAGGTTTCATTTTCCAATCGTATAAGGAAAGTGTACCATAAGTGACTAGGTATGTTTAAACTTGAAGAAAATTATGTTGGAACTTTTGAATACCATACTGTAACAAGAAAGAGTATAAAATGCAGGACAATTAAAATCCCATCCCTAACACCTTGCAGGGAATGCAATGTATTATACTAAACACCATTATGATATCAAATACTAAACACCATTATGATATCAAATACTAAACACCATTATGATATCAAATACTAAACACCATTATGATATCAAATACTAAACACCATTATGATATCAAATAAACATAACAAGATGGTTGTAGATTAATCTGGTCAGTATGGCAGTCATATGTATACGGCGAGGCGGTTCTAACGTGTACCCACAATCTATGTTTTGAGCAAAAATAAGAAAAAATATCAAATATTTTCTACTTAAAATTGTAACTTTTCACAACGTCTTTAAAAAAATCTGCATATAACATGGGCGTGTTTTCGTGATGCTATCGACAGTTTGATGTGACTCCATAAGTCATGAACTATGAACACACTCATTTTTTGGCCAGAAACTTCTTTTTGGGGAACGCTAACTAAACTACATGTACATTTAATTCCATTCTTGTCATGTTTTGATTACCCTGTCGCTGGATGGTGCCCACAGTTCTAGATGGAGTGTCAAGAATAAGGCAAGCGTGAAAATTCAAAACAAATAAAAACTTTATGCCAGAAAATAAAGTTTGAATAGGGCTTTTTAAAAATTTCAGCAAGGGCAGCAGGTATTTTCCCGAAAAAAAAAATCTGAATTGGTTGTTTATCATTTAAAATGCATCGAACCAAAATAAAATTTATTGTATGCATAGCTGAACAGTAAACTCTTAAAATTAATCCACAGATTTGCTTCATTTTCAATGTAAAGTTGTTTGGATTACCTCCCTTGCACCTGCAAAAGGCCTATTCAAAATAATTTTTGGGCATAATTATTTTATTAGTGCACCGATTTCTATATATTGTTGTTTCTGCAGCACTTGTTATTACATGATCATATTTCTTGTGATGTTTCAGAAGAGTGGAATTTTGAAAAATGTAGGTTCTAAAAGATGAAAGATGGTGTACAGACAGTAAGAGCTTCAGGTCAAAACAGTTCCTGGGAGGTTGATGTGACTTATATTTGACTTAAAGCTTCATTTTCAGTAGACCTTCTTTACTTTCAAAAGTGATATTCAACTCGGCCTGCGGTCCTAGTGAATATGTTTTTAATAACTGTAGGATATTAAATTAATCGTTTATACGACCATTGAAGAAGGAAATGCACGCACCAATGTCCTTTCGATGTATTGAAATGAACTGCGTAAATACATGGCCTTCACCAGCATGTAAACTTCATGTTTACCACATTTTGTAGAGCAAAGAAAATTTTATTAAATGACTTATACATAATTCTATGAAAATCAGTCAATGTAAAATTAGGGAAACAAACATACTTTTAGCTTTCGTTATATTCTTGCAGAAAACAGCTAATTGTGTAAGTAGGCAGAAAAAGCTTTTAAGCCGTAAACACATAAGAAAATATATTTGAGTACATAGTGACGTTTTAACTCCTTTAACAACAAGAAATTGCACACATCAGGAAAACAAGTCTGTGAAATTAATAACCCCTTACATCCCACTTTTATAAAGTAAACTTGCTTGCATGCCATCATGAAATTGCCGCACCAAAGATTTGCTTCATTTTCAATTTTAAGTCGTTTGAATAACCTCCCTTATGCAAAAGTCCTATTTTCGGGCATAATTATTTCACCGATTTTGTTTTATTTTTTGCAGCAATTTTACGACATTTGGGTTGCAAAAAGATTACATAATCGCATTTTCTTGTGATGTTTCAGAAGAGTGACATTTTGAAAAATGTAGTTTCTAAAAGATGGTGTACAGACAGTAAGAATTTCGGGTCAAACCGGTTCCTGGGAGGTTGATGTGACTTATATTTGACTTAAAGCTTCATTTTCAGTAGACCTTTTTTACTCTCAAAAGTGATATTCACCTCGGCCTGCGGTCCTAGTTAATATGTTTTTAAATAACTGTAGGATATCAAATTAATCGTTTATACAACCATTGAAAAAGGAAAGGCACGCACCATCGTTTATACAACCATTGAAAAAGGAAAGGCACGCACCAATGTCCTTTCGATGCCTTGAAATGAACTGCGTAAATACATGGCCTATATTGCCTTATCTACACCAGCATGTAAACTTCATGTTTACCACATTTTGTAGAGCAAAGAAAACTTAATTAAATGGCTTATACATAATTCTATGAAAATCAGGCAATGCAAAATTAGGGAAACAAACATACTTTTAGCTTTCGTAAGATTCTTGCAGAAAACAGTCAATTGTGGAAGTAGGCGGAAAAAGCTTTTAAGCCATAAACACATACAAAAATATACTTTATCGGTCATTGACGTTTTAGCTCCTTTAACAACAAGAAATTGCATACATCAGGAAAACAATTCTGTGAAATTAATACCCCCTTACATCCCCTTTTTATAAAGTAAACGTGGGGTTTAAAATTATATACTTATTTCTAATCCTAGTTTCATGTGGGTACCAGTTAGGCGGTTCCAACGTGTAACGTGAAACCACAATCAATGTTTTGAGCAAACAAAAATATCAAAATTTGTACAATGATTTTTTTTTTAATTTTAGCTACTGCTGAACAAATGCTCTGTATTTTGCATGGGCAAGTTTTCGTAATGCAAGTGAGTAGCTTCTAAGACAACAAAACACATCACCGTTAATCCTGGCCGTAGATTAATTTCAAGCCGGACCATCTTATTATCTTAATGGACTTTTTGTGACCCATTACTGTCATTCAGAGGTCATTTTAATGATACTCTATTCTTTAATGGAACCTTGATATCTGCAAAATGTTTACTTTAGTGGGTGTCATAAGGAAGAATAATACAATCTAATTTCTTTTAAGTGCAAATATGAGCCTGTGGAAAGTACGCATGATGTTGTATCAAAAGTGCATAATTGTTCACATTCCCACAAAGTTCTTCGTTCAGTTAGTGTTTCCAGAAAATACACTGAAGAGCTTTAAAAACGCCAAAAACAACAACAACAAAAAATATAATAATAATAATAATAATAATAATAATATCTTTGCACCAATAACATTATTAGTCTTCCTTAACAGGTGAAAGGGGTCAGTAGCTGTGCTCTACATCAATTTTACATGAAACCGACATTTTAAAATGTGGCGTCTCTTTGAATTACTGGAGAAAAATATTTTACCATTTTACAAGGAGCTAACACATTTTAGTTCTAGTTTTGTCTCTTTTTTATCTTTCTACGGGTCTTCGAAAATGAATTGTCCGGTACAACCTTGATGAGGTATGTATGACGTCACGTGACTTCATATTTGTCAGCGTTCAATTATTCGGCACTTCAACGATCCCTCCCAGACTATTGGGACAAAGAAAGGGGTATTGTTATATCAAAGAATGTTGCACTCACATTACTTATTATCTTGGTACGAAAACATAATTTGCATACAGATCAATGTTTATGTTTGTGAAATTTCATTCAAATCGAACTACTACAAATATGCAATACATTTGTATAAAACCATTTGCGTTTTTAAAGCTGTTCAGTATATTAGCTGGGTCTATCAACAGTGCCTTTTGGTTATCCATTTAAATCGTGTATTTACTAATAGTTATTCTGGTGTCAAAAAGTATTGAATGGTAGAACCTATTCATAGTATGATAGAGGCCATGACTTTCGTTTAGAGTTCAACATTTTTGTTCTGAAAAAGACATGCCTTGCGAAAACAGAAGGATTGGCTAAATGTATTTTGGCGTAAACATTAACACAAAAGCGAACAGTAATGGCGATTGTCAGATATGAATACGCATTGTTCTCATGGAATATGTGCCTGGCATTTGACAGAATTTACTTCAGACCACGCAGTTGCATAGTATTCTATTTGCATCCTTAGATCACAACCATCAGGAAAACATGTCCGTGTAATATATATACCCCCTTAAAGCCCACTTTTATATAGCAAAAATGGGGTATGCCGGGGTATTTTCTACTAAAATGTTTTAAGTTCTACAACTTAAAAAAATCTCTGTATATTTCATGGACATGTTTTCGTTATGAATAATGCAATATTGCGTCATGTTTCATTTGTTACCTTCCAATTGTCAAGATTGCTGGGGCAAGTATGGTCATGACATCCTATGTTGGGTAAAAGTCCCTTTGAATGGAGGCAATATCTCGACATGATCATTGCTGTTGAGTTAGGGTAACTGAGTGGTCACCTGTTGGGCAATTGCTACTCACTCGGCTTACGATGTGTTCTCTTTGCATTAGTACCTGATCAGATTTTTAAGTAAATAAAAATTAAAACTGAGATCCTTTAAGAGCAGTAGACATATTAATGAGAAAGTGGTGAGTCATACCGCGGTTTCGGCTACTTAAGCCTCATCAGTTTTTCCTACCCCGGCTTTTGGAGTGGGAATTTCTTTTTGATTGCATCATTTTCTATCAGTGCTTATTTTTTTTCCTTTTTCTCTCTGTAAGTACGTTAGCGGTCAAACGAGCCGCGATTTAAGTGAACTCGCATTCATGTTTGACGAAATTCTTGCAAACAAGTTGAATTAACCACGTCTACAGTGGACTCAAAGACCTATAGTAATACAGCTATTCCATTTTTCACACGAACAGGTAAATAACGTTAACCAACCGTTATCAGTATCGATGTACTTGAACATGAAATGGCGTTACCTTTTGCAGAAAATACGTAAACCTATAGGTGGCACCACTATAAACATTTACTCATTATGCAAGCGCCGCCTCTTTTGGGGAGAGTATTCTGTCAAACAATGAAACTTTTCTGCTGCTGATTATTGTTATTGTTAAAAGTGAAATATTTTTGGAAAGCTATCTAAAATACTTAATAAAATAAATAAAATCATTTTAGAAACATTTTCTACCTCTCCAGTGAGAAAACCTAATTGCAAATGGGCCACTAAAATTCTCGGCTCGGAATTTACTTTGATCCAGCCATGTTTACATTGGACGACAGTTTGCTCAAAAAACACCACACAACCCCATATTGTTACTGCTTCTGGTAAAAGTAAATGTTACATTCAGCCCAGACAAAATTTGATAGGTTGGTGAAATGACCTGATTTTGCATTAGGAGCAATGGGAATTGTTTTTAAATTATTGCCGCTTAAAACGCGGATGATTCGATTTTCTTCGTAACGGTTTTCATAAAAGTATAAACGATGTATACTTTCGTCTTTCGTTTGTGTTTTTGTTTTTAGATTTAACAATCGCAGATTGCTTTACGAAATTCCTGGGAATGTAAGCAAACATAGCAATCGAATTGTACTTTAAGCGGGAGTGACTGACATTTGCATACACGTAAGATAATATGATATGGCACATATAAGAGGTTGGTTAAAAACTTGTAAAAGTGTACTCTTACATAGTTAGAAAAGCTATTTATGTCTTAAAATGATAACATTCTATAGTAAAAGGCATTCGGTTTCGATGTTTCTCCTGGGGGCTCACAGAACATTAATTTCTAGAAAATCGTGTGTTATTTATTCCTTCTAAATGATAATATGTTGTAGATAGTCATAAGTTTTATGTTTTGTTTATTATAAACATGTACTTTAATATACTGCGAAAAAAAAACCACCAATTAGGAAGCACGTTGAGTACCATATGATGTTCATAATGATAAATAAGACAGCAAGTAATGACGTTCGTATCGGTGGTTGAGTTTATATCTTAACATGTAGTTAGGAGTTCGTCGCTTTTGGAAAGGGATGCTCCTCTGGTTGTATATTTTTTCTCTCTGCACTTCAAATATTTGATAATTTATTATTTTTAGAAGTTTGTGTCGAGGACAGGGTACAGATTGGTTCTTGGCAGGCCTACGATATGAAAAGCGAAACATCGTTAAAGTTAATACTTTATTTTGGAAGCATAAAATGTTTTAAGAAAATTCCAAAGAAAATCGCTAAAACTGATACTGAAATTTGGCATTTTACTTTATCTCCAAAGCATCAAATCTTAAAGAAAAAATCAAAGTTGGACCTTTTATTCTCAGACACAGCAATCCATCGGGATTACTGATCACATGAACAATTCTTGATCTATAGCAGTGTATTCGATGTTAGTCGGATGACAATTGGCAGTGTTATATCAGTTTTCTGCCAAATAATGTTCGTCCTCATGGAAAAGTAATTGAACATCAAGGACATTGACAATACATTTGCATATGATCTGCTTGAAAAGAAAATCTGCTTTAACGTCGAGCACTTATACGGCTTGTTGATTACCTTATGAACTCGCCATTATATCCATTGTCTCTCTGGTGACAATTGGCCTGTGTTATTGCAGGTTTCTGTGAAATAAAGTTCGTCGCTCCTGGAAAAGTAATAATGTACATCACAAGGGCATTGGCAACACATTTACATATGATCCGCTTGAAAAGAAAATCTGCTTGAAAAGAAAATCTCTGCCTACTTGTTCCTCTTTACGCCGTGTGTTGGTAACCTTATAAACTCTCCTTTATATCCACTGTCTGTCTGGCCTTTGTTATTACAATTTTCTGTCAAATATACCTCTCGCTTCTGGAATAGTAATTAAACGACATCACATGGCCATTGACAATACATTTGCATATGATTAGTGAGAAACAGAAATTCTGCATTGACTTGAAATTTACAAACGGAATAGTTTAGCCTTGCGCGTAGTTGTTTTGGCAAAATACTTTTTGAATCGTAATTGCACTATCTCGAATGCTTTGCTTGGTCTACAACTTCAGGATTAAACTAGTTTCTAATCCCTAATATAGGTTTTGGTAGGCATGATAAAGACTAATATAAGCCTAGGAACTTACTTATATAACATGATACACATGTATTCGAATCGTTCTAAATTGCGATGCAAAAAACGTTTGACATTTTCTTGTCCTATACTGGTTAACTCTATGAGTTTCATTTTATCTTAAATAAAGCGGGAAAAGAAAGCATTAATCACTGCAAAACATACGCGTGATCCAAATACAATAACTGCTACATCTAGAAATAAACGTTTGGTATAATAAGATTACATCGCTTCCTAAGGCTGAATGACCAAAGTATTATTGCCACACTAGACGGGTTATCACGCCGCTTCTGTCATTTCCTGATTAAACTAATCACATATTCCGCTATATTGGCAGCTTGCTGGAAAACGTTGGCTTTTACTGACATGCCACGAGGACGCTCCATATAGCGTCAAGAGATTGTAACTCGAAGTGCCATATAAAGCCAGATTAGAAGCCATAAAACTTGCATTTTATGCGCTTACAATATGAGGCAGATGCGAATACTACAGAGAAACCAAACTATAACTGCAACAACAAAAATATGCTCAAAGGCACAGTCACAGGACGTCCTCAGTAAAGTATAGTTACACAGGAGAGCGTAAACAACAGATTTAAGACGAGCATCAGGAAATGGAAGATTTTGAACATAATTAAAATGATAATAATTATAAAATAACCCCAATGACCGTTTATCTGATTAACAGAGGAAATATTGTTCCTTTCGTTTGTTTGTATGAATTGATGCCAGTCAACAGCAATGGTAATGTCGGTACTTTTACACAACATTAAGATGTCATGACACTCAAATGTGCTTCGTAAATACGTTCCGTTCGTGTCCGTGCCTGTCTTCGTGTAATAGGATCAATTATTTTTGACACGAAGTCCTGGAATATTTCTGTAGGGAAAATATATTTAATAATACATGAATAATTAATTAACATGTTAATCTGATACTATTCCATGTTTTATCAATAATTCAAACAAAGGGACAGGAAACAGTAAACGAAATGTAAACAAACACTAGCTATATTCGACAAGGGTATACGATATTTGTTATAATTTATAATATTTCTGGCATTGATCGCGTCCGTTTAACCCCTGTCTTACTGTTTTACTTGCATGCCAATATGTCCATTATATTTTCTCCAAATTTAGTTAAATTTTCTGGAAAATCTTAGTCGCCTCATATTATTACATTATATAAGTCTGCTTATTTTTTTTCTTTCTTGTTTTATGGCAGAGACTTCGGATCATCTTAACCATCATTTTGCAGACGTTGCCCACAAAAGCTCATAAAAGCAAATATTAATTAAACTGATATTTGAAACCTGTACACAATTTGCAAACAATTAAAATAATATCGGTTGACCAACCTAAATAAATTTATGAAAATAGAAACTCCAGAAAGGTAGTAGGGCCCAAGCAGAATCCACGCTACTTATACACCATAGCTATTTGTTCCATTTGTTTGGTATCATTTGTAGGCAATAGGAAAGATTAGGTAAACATAAAAAAGTCAAAATAGTTCTGTTTATCAATTTTTTTTTGAGTCTGAAATATTCATTTTCAAATCAGATGTTTATTATTTAGTATAGGTACGTCAGCTATATATATTTTGTTGAGGTGTTTTACGGTGAGGTGTTTTCGTAAAAACACTTTTGTTTAGATACATGTATTTTAACTATGCATCATTCGCTGACTATCTAAATACATATAATGTTGGCATTGAGTTAAGCAACTTCAGTTTGTTGTTTCTTGAAATAAACTGTATATAACTTAATATTCTGAGTAAAATGAAAATAGTTTCTTTTACTGATATTCCGATTAAAGCGTGTCACTGCAACAATGGCACGAGACTTGAAGGTTTAGTAAACGACAACATTCATCAAAGCGTCGTCATCTGTGATTGTTTAAGATGAAATTTGGCAAAGATTTGCATTTGTAGTATAGTTAGACTTGGCTTTATTGGCGTGTTAATACTTTTAGTTTTCAATAATATGCTCCAATAAATATAACTTTTTTTTGAAAAAAAATATAGGTACGTTAGTAATGGGAAACTTTTATTTCTATTGGAAAATGTATTCCATGCATCCATAGAATTGTGGTTACGAAGATGTGCTATGATTTCTTATGCTGCGTATCAAAGACCCAGTTCCTTGCAGAAAAAAATTACATGCGGAAGAAAGGTCTGACAGATCTATGCGTTATCCGGTAAACAATAAACGCTACGATCTGTGTTTCAATAATTCATGCTTTTACTTTAAGGACCTGTCCTTTAGCTACATTTGTATTGTTTGGTGAATTTATATAAAATAAAAAAAAAATATTATCGAGCAAGCAAACATTAACACATAAAGCTAGAACATTAGACAGCACCAGGATTCGATCGCACAGCCTCATTACCAAAACGTGCCCATGCAATATACAGAGATTTTTTTCAGAAAAAAAAATTATGAAAATTCCATTGTAAAACATTAGATTTTTTATAGTTTCGCTCAAAACATACATTGTGAGTTCACGTTAGAACCGCCTCGCCGATGCGGTTCTAACGAGTACCAAAAATGTATGTTTTGGATCAGAAATAAGAAAAATAGGTATACCCTTGCAAACCCTAGATTTTCTGTATAAAAGTGGGGTTCAAGGGAGTATACATTACACGGACATGTTTTCCTGATGTATGGAACGAGAGTCAACGTGCTAGACTAGACCACATAGTTATCCAGCAGACACTACTGAATATTCAATATTATACTCATTCTTTATTGCATCTGATAATAGTGGTTATATTTATCATTCTCTGTTTACAAACCTTATAAATGATAATAATGTCACTAGAAATTGTCAGATCTGTACGCTGTCTATTGTGATTTAGAATTAAAAGTCAAACTGATCTGAGTCAAGATGAATTTCCGGTTTGTATACGTACAATAGCTCGTTAGGTATGAAAAGCTTGTACGTACTATCACATTTTTAAGCAGCGAACATGACGACGTTCGTTTCCGAATATACATCAAAATACATGTATATATCAAAATTTTAGCCAATGGTATATATGATTTCTACGAGAGAGAGAGAGAGAGAGAGAGAGAGAGAGAGAGAGAGAGAGAGAGAGAGAGAGAGGGTATGAGGCACACTGTACATATATCTTGGGGAGTAAAAATAGACTGTGTTTTCTATGGCAGAAATGTATTCTACGTTAGAGGGTCTATACAGTAGAGACTCCATGGGACATCGTCAACGTCAACAAAGTCGGGTACTGGGGAAACTATTACTTTGTCTACTTACGAATCGAAATTCAGACTTTAAGTTTTAATTGGATGATGAAAAACATAAGGCTGTTTTAATGCCGTTGAATCCCTACTCGGTAAAAATGCTAATGTTGTTCATCATCCAGAGGAAGCTGAAAATCCCAATTTTAATACTTATATTTACAATTGAAAATTAGCATAAGTATCAGTCTTTTATTTCCCAATAGGCGAACGAAAAAGCGTGACTTATTTGACATTTATTTAGATATAACAGCCACAACGTCAAAATTTCGCGTGTCTTTAAGTCACGTGACTTCTCTATGCGTTCATCGTGGAATAAAAAACACCAAGAATGCCACCACTTTCATCTGAGGCGATTACAATGAAAATGTAAATACAACTGTTTAATTTTTCTCCAAATTGTTTGAACGCTATCGGTACAGTATTTGTATAAGAGTATCAGGACATATGAAATGATACTTAATGAGTGCAAAAATATTTGTTACCATCAATTAGGCCGTTTATCAGTTGACACAGATGTATCAAATCATCATTGAACCCGAAGTACAAATATATCCTTTCAAGAAAAACCCTCGTTCAGCTAACAAAATGCTTTTCAAGGGTAGCTTGATTGCAGACAGGCTTTTAAGGTTTTATCTTTAATTACTTTGAGACTTGGTCATCAAATTTATGGCAGGAAACAATATTCTCATCTACGTCATACAACAAAAGTGTAATGATACTTAAACTAAATAGATAGTAAACTCGTCATTGCGGTAGCTTGCAGTTATGAGTTTGCCTTACCCTCATATAACATTTTAAGCATTGAACAAAGAAATATATGTTTGCTATTTAGTAAAAGCACTCTATACATGCTTGTGAACATTGAATGTTATTTTCTTATCCCATGCAACATTGGCACAAATGGTAAGAAACGCTTGGAATCTGAAATAGCTTTGCGTCCTCAGATTTGTACATTTCCAACGAATCGCATTGATCACATTGCAAGAGGCCACTTATAAGCGACAAGCAGAAAAAGTCAGGAAATATTCAATAGCTTTAATTTTTGATGTCTTAATTCAATTTGGCAAATAGAAAACATTTTATGAAACATGTGCCTAGCTTGTGTGCTAACTTTTTTTCTGCTCTATTTTTACATAAAAGTGTGTTTCTTTTACGGGTAAGAGATTGGGAAATACAGAGATAATGAAAGTGGCATGTAAAATCTCAAGAACATTTTTCGCCTCCTTGAAACTACAAACAAGTCATCGCTGAATAAAACCTGCAAACGTGCTCAAAATTATTCATGTGAGAAACGAATCAAGGGATAACCAAGATTAGATTGTTCATTACCTAAAAGGCAGTGCATATTCGTTTAATCAGTTGACATCAAAAACACCGACTTCACCTTTGACCGGACGTTAGTCTCTATCTGGAATAGGCAAACAAGTTTTTTTCTGTGGGTTACATCATCTAGTGTCTCAATTTTCGTTTCATTTACAGGCAGATTTACTGATATATATGGATACCATTAACTTAATTACTACTATCTAATTCTGATCATTTCAAAGAGGTGCTAATGCATCGGCTAAGTGAGTTTAAAATAGCATAAATATAACTGACAATTCACGTTTTCGCAAGAGTGGAAACACATATGTTATAGATAAAATACCATGACCGTACTGCTTGAACTCACGTGATGAAGTTTTGTAAACACGGTAAGAGGAGCTCCTATTTGTTTTTTTTTTTTACATTTTCCAGTGCCATATGAAGCACGTGGTCATATATTGTCGCGTTATTGTGTCGCGTTATTGAGAACATGGTTATTTAAGCAGTCCGATCAACAAATGTATATCTACATGCATATCCGAGGTTAAGCGGCACGGTCGAAGTATTTTACCTATACCAACAGTGGATAATAAGAAACAAAAACAATAAATATCTATTTATAGCAGTATCAACATACGTCGTACTCCCTTGTAAAAACACAATAAAATCACATATACTTATTCGCAAAAGAAACGCGAAAAAATAATTCACTTGTTTATTTATTTTTTTTTTTTTTTTTTTTTTGTTGTTGTTGTTTTTTTCTATAAGATAAAAATTTATTTTGGTGATATAAATATTGTTAGTCTCATTAATTTTCTATCACAATTTGATAATAATGACGTGAAGACTTTATTTTGTCGCGTAACCGCGAAAAAATAATTACCGCGAAAAAATAATTACCCCCTTTTCCATACCCCCTTTTCCATAGCCAAAGGGTTATGATACCTTTAATTATCTTGCAAAAAGTTTCCAAACTGACACCGGTATTCCAAAGTGATGGGGGAGACAAAATCAAATCAGAAAAATGTATGCCTCTTTCGACGTTTATTTCTTGTGCGTGGCGTCTTTTGCTATTTTTGACGTAAATTACCGTTTTCGATCAGGTGAATAGGCGTACCTGAAATCTTTTCTGTCGTACGATAGCTGTGCACCCACTGAACTGACATCTTAAGAATCGCGATATGAAAAACCATAATGTCTGTAGTGAACAATAAAGACGATTAGAAAACAACAGGCTGACGTCAACACATAAACGCGACCACTGTGAGCGTTGACAAGCGGTATTTTTCAAATCGATTTTTACGATTTCTTTAGTTTAGACATCCGGCCACTACTTCATGACATCTGTTAATTTCAAATCGCATTAATCATGAATGTTTTATATTATATGCAATTTTGTAATACACGAGCTCGTAAACAAACGTCATTGCAACGTCAAAACTACAAAACTCTGATTTTAGTCGATTGTTACTTACTGCAATGAATCATTAGCTATATCACTTAAAACTCCATCAATATGATCCTTTTCTAGAAAATGGGTTTCAATTTCTTTCGCGTTTCTTTTGCGGATAAGTATATGATGATTAGAGTTAATATAAGGATACACCTCATTTCGGTAGAATGACTGATATGATGATTTAGTTATAATTATCACCAAGAGTCTAGCTCATGAAACCTACAAGATGAAATTAACAATAAACTAATTATGCTATTTTACACTTTTATATTAATCTATATTGAGAACAGAGGCATATGCACAGAAGCAAAAAAAATATTGCTTTGTAAAAAAAAAAGAAAAAAAAAAAAAACGTTTTTCTTTTTTTTTTTTTCTTAATCCAGAAATTGGTGGTGGCTTCTTTCTCGAATTTGACATAAACACTATTCAATGTACTCGTTATTTATATGTATGCCATTACTCATGCCATTTTCTGACGTGTACTAGTAGGCTAACGTAGAGCTTGTCAAAATACTCCTCATTCATGGATAAGAGACAAAGCAGTCTCGTTGTACGGAGCAAAACAATCGAACGATATGGAAAAGGTCAGGCCGTTGCAAACAGTCCTATTCATTTTTGGGTTTGCACTAAGGTTAATTCAAATGGGCTGCAATTACCATTTTCCGGTCTTAACCTTTTCTCTAGAGCTAAGCGACAACACAATACAAGTTGATCACACAGACAAATTGTCAAGTTTATTATGTTAGTACGGATAAATACCAGACAAATTAGGATTTTTTCCCCATTTGCTTCCTGGCTTTAGGAATTTGACAGCTTAAGATCAATGACTGGAGAAACATATTCTTTCAAGCCGAATGGTGTCTATATGTCGAATAAATAAAAATTAAATACTAAACTCAGTTCATTAACCAACGCATACTAAATATTTTATTGTGGTCCATCCAATATTCGGCATAGAGGTAGCAAAGCCATTTTCAAAGACGACCTGTAAAATCAATCGTCAAGCATTTTTTCGTTCGCCTAGTCTCGAAGGGTTCAGCTTGAAAAATGAAAGAAATCTGCGTTTAAAACCACCTTATTTATTGAGCAGCAAATCACACCAAAACGACTTTCCCATCGTTCAACAAGGCTACATGCAGGTCCTTAGCGCAAAATAAAGCATATGGTTGCCATCTGCAGTGACGTCGATGACGTGAGCATGTGACGTTGAACGCCTAAAACATGCAGGTACAGTGTACATAGAATCAATGGCAATAACTGGTGTCGAGTCGAAGATTTAAAAATTGCAATTGGGCGATCTTCCAAGCTTGAACACTCGTCACTTGCAAGAACTGAACAACTGGATGAATTTGTTTATATAATGTGTTAAGTATAAGTATAAATATTTACTTTGTTCCTTGTGGAATATTTGAAACTCGAATATCAGCGATTTTTTTTTTAAATTTGGCTCAATATATGTTAATGTAATCAATTTAGGCATACAACATCACAGAATCTGGAAATTTTATAAGCAGGGTAAATATTTTTATTTCATACTTTACAGTGAAAACCAATGTATAAAACTTGATAAAAATGGTATTTTCATTGATATGAAATTTCACTGATATCAGATCTCATTGATATCAAAAGTCACTAGTGACTGATATCAGCCTATATCTTCACTGTAGATTTTGGATTAGTTCTGACGTTTCCATTTACTTGACGTCATTAAATGTGTCTCACTTCAGAAATTCAAATTATAACTCCGTTATTTATGAAAGAAAACATAAAGTGTGGGTATTCATGGCGTCCCACATTGAACACTAGAGACCGCGATTCTTTTCTTTAGTCAATCCCACACGTGCTCAATGAGGACGTGCTAGCCAGTCCATACCCTGAACTTACTCGCGTCCAAGGACTTCTAACCCCTCCAGCCCTTCGTAACCATTAAAATAAACTCAGGACCCAATGCGCCAGCAAATGGATGAACAATAATGCCCAAAGTTCCATATCCACATTGCATACCTGTCAGCGACCCGTTCTGAACATTGTGCGGCTCTAAAGAACCACCATTACATACCAACCTCACATAAGCAAATAATGTCTGCCAAACAAATCGTGTTCCATTTAAAACACAAAGTCCATTAACTCTCAATTAGCTGACATCACTCACATTGCGTTCCGCATTGACGTCTTATCCGATTTTCGACACCTCCGACCAACAAGCGGTCTGAAATGAACCGGTAGAATGTTTTGATGTCAGTATGCGAATTCCAGTCGAAGTCATCTGGATTGTTGTGTCACTGTGAGTGTACAGAACAAGAGGCCTTCTTGCATTAATTTTAAGATTTTGAAGACATTTTTTATCGTCTGATCACAAAAAAATGAATCCCGAAAGCATCAGGGACTCGAGTTTTAGCGTTTTTGCGGTGTCAAACATGGGTCGGGTGGCTAAGTTTACAACAAAATGGTCATTTAGAGACGTATTATGGACTGACGAACACTCTCTCTTTGCCTCAAATCGGTTGACTTCCTGTGGGACCGTCTTCACAGAATCACACCTGCCCATAATGTTCGATCTGGAACGCAAAAAAGTCTGGAAATTGGAATGATAAGAGGATGTTGTTGAATTCGTCTTGTGGGCATCCGGACGTTAATTTGAAACTTCCTGTCACACTGCATGGAGGTTAAACAGCTTCATGCTTTATATTCTTGTAGAAACAAGTTTTTTGTAGAATTAACTACCCCACCCACCATGTATAAATATCGAATTTTCGAGGGTAGTGTTGTGCCAAAATCACTTACAAGCTTAGTGTCGATTTATTTTTAAGCGTTGTGTGATTTATTGGTTAGGGTACCCATTGAACATTTATTAAATATCATAAAATAAGATAAATTATTTGACAGTCACAAAATCTGCAAAATTAAATTTCTGGCCCTTAGATTATTTTGAGGAGTACATATATTTATTAAGTCTGGTGATCAGATTGTCATGAAGGCCACTATTTTCATTCATCAACAAAAGCAAATGTAGAATCTACTAATGCATTTTGTCCCGGCTTTAATGAATTCATTAAGCAAATGATCATAATGTTTAGTCACGTACATACTCTGTAATCAACATGTGATAAAACGTAATTCATTATCTGTAAGCCTGCTAGAACCAATAAATGAACCCCCACATGGGAAAACCAACAATCTGTACAGGCGAAAACAAAGGCGCAGATAAGCTTCACAGTAACTGCGAAGCTGATCAGCGCATTTGTTTTCACTACACGGATAGTACAATTCCTCTACTTTATAAATCCAAAATTTCAAGCTTCTAGCCTGCTTTTGTGCTTGTACAGGTCGGTTTGTGTCCGACCTGTTCGGAAACCACATTGTTGGTTTTCCCACGAAGAGGCTCAAATACTGATGGGTTTTCTTTTCAGACAGTAAGCTGTGCCAATGGCAATAGACGAAATAATCTACAACGACAACAAAAACAACAACAACAAAAACAACTACAACAAAAACAACAACAACAAAATGTATGTTTATACAAATAGTGCTTTATACATGGAATGCCACAATATAACATTGCCTACCCTGAGCACATAGAATAAATAAAGCCCGTTCAGCGAAGCTGTTTTCTCGGCTTACGATAGCATAATGTTCTCTATGTATTAGTACCCGACTATCAAGTCTGGTTTTCCGATCATGGTTTTTGGAGTGGGACTTTTGTTATATATTTACTATTTCCTGATAATTGCTGACTGGTACCTTTTCTTGAAAGAGCTTATTTTATGCCATTCTAGGGAGTAATGTACTCGCAAATTACACTGAACAACAGGATTTTATAATATGTTCTTCAGTGAATAACAACACATGCTCTATGCAAAGGCTTGTTTTATTCCAACTTTTGAAATAGATATATGGCCATATTTCATGTCCACTGCATATGTTATTGATTGGATATGACTTGAACAATCTATAAATGCCAGCAATTTTCTTTCCTCGGCCTCAGTCTAAAATGTTCGATCCCATAACCTCGTGTCTGATAATATCTTAAAGACAGCAAAACATATGCGTCGACAGACATAACGATGACTGTGAAAATATGAGCCACCTCGTGGGAAAACCAACAATGTGGTTTCCGAAAAGGTCTGACACAAACCAGGCTGCACAGTCACAGAAGCAGGCTAGAAGCTTGAAATTTTGGATTTAAGAAGAAGAGGAAGTGTACTATCCGTGTAGCGAAAACAAAGGCGCTGATCAGCTTCGCGGTTACCGCGAAGCTGATCTGCGCTTTTGTTTTCGCCTATGCAGATTGTTGGTTTTCCCATGAGGTGGCTCATATCTTGATAACACTATCTATCCTTTTTGAGGAAATGACCTAGACAGACAGGACAACATTAATTCCAATGATTGAAAATACGAAAATGAAACTGGTGCTTTATTTGGTACAAGGCCCACAGTGCGAAACGGTGTCAACATTAATTTTCGACTATATTGTCTGTTCATGTGAATTGCCAAGGGCGGATACATTGGTCTAGTCGTATCGTGTCGTTGTTTTTGTGGATTTCTCAATCCGTTGTACACATGTCAGGTGACATTTCTTTGTAAATGAAATTAAATGATGTTCTTTAATTATTTTGAATTCCTATTATTGCATTTTGAATTAGACCTATTTCTACGAAGAGACAACTGTTCTAACTCTGTAAGTCTCGAAAAAATGTCAGCATTGTCCTTTAGACTCCAACACATAGTAAATTGTCCGGTTTTCTGATAACATTATGAATTAAGATACAACTCTTTTTTGTAGCCGATGTCTGTCTGTAGAAAATTGGCCTGGTATATTGCAGTTTTCTTAAATATACTGTACCGTATCTTCGAAAAGCCAAATGTTGATGCCTCATAAAGAAAATTGTAAAACTGACCCTTAGATTTCAAGGCACGACAACGTATCCGGCCTGTTTATTACCTTATGAACTCTCCATTTAATCGCTCTCTGTCTAGTGACAATGGCCTGATTTATTGCAGTTTTATGTCAAATAGAATGCGTTGCTCCTGGAACAATAATTGAACATCACAAGCTGAAGGACATTGACAATACATTTGCATATGATCCGCATCAAATGAAAATCTGCTTTAACGCTTGCAAATTTGAAACGGCAACATTTAGCCTTGGCTGTGAATGCTTGGACAATAGACCTGTATGGCTTGCCATTCCAATATTTCGAAGATTTAGCTTTGTTGCCTTCTTAGATTATTGTATCTGTAGAGATTCACCAAGAGGGGCGGAACAACAAGCTAAATTTTGTAAAAGTTGAGGGTGGTGGTAGACGCCTGTAAACTCCATTTAAACGCCAGTGATTTAATATTACTGATATCGTTCCACGCTCGATACTTCTGTTGTGGGTCTATTTGAGCCGCGACGTGAGAAAACCGGTCTTCGGGGTTTCCGAACAGGTCCGACACAAACCGGCCTGTACAAACTTAGAAAAGAGCTAGAAGCTTGAAATTTCGGATTTAAGTAGAAGAGGAATTGTACTATCCGTGTAGCGAAAACAAAGGCGCTGATCAGCTTCGCGGTTACCGCGAAGCTGATCTGCGCCTTTGTTTTCGCCTAGGCAAAAATCCGGTTTTCTCACGATGCGGCTCATTCAATGTTACTGATATCGTTCCACGCTCGATACTTCTGTTTTGGGTCTATTTGTTTTATGTTTTGTGCCGTGTGTACCTTATGTACGTTTTCATGTATTCAGTCCTTTAGGTGAATAGCTGCTTACTCGGCTTACGATATGATATCTTACTTTCTTTTATTTCCACCTGTCTTTTTTGAGTTACAATTACTTTCTGCTTGCGCCATTTCCTGATAATTGCCTCTTTTTACCCTTTCAGGATTAAACAGGTTTCTAGCCCATAACATAGGCTTTACTCGGGACGATACAAACCAATATTAGCCATGTAACACACTGTTCAAACATATTCGAAACATACCAAAATACAGTACGATTCAAATGCTGTCTGAATAATCTAACTGTAGATTGTCTATCTCTGTGCGTTTCATTCTATTTAGAAAAGAAGTATGTAAAAACTAAAACAAAAACAATGATCAAAAATTTATACGCGTGATTCAAATATTCTAATATCTGGAAATAAATATTTTGCATAATAAGCATAATAAGATTGCATCGCTTTCTAAAGCTGGATGGCCAAAGTATTATCGCAACACTACACGGGTTATCAATCCGCTTCTGTCATTTCCTGATTCAACTTATCAAATACGCCTCTATATTGACAGCCTTCTGGAAGTCCTTTGCGTTGACAGACATGCCGGGAGGACACTCTATATAACAATCGGGATATTGCAACCCGAAGTGTCATGTAAAACCAGGTTAGACGCCTTAAACTTGTTTTTTATGCATCAGCAATATTAGGTGGATGCGAACCGGGAAAATGTATGCACACGATGGATCAAACTGGCATTCTCTGTTGCGATGCGGCTCAGAATAAGTCATAGAAAATCAAAACATTGTCTAAAGTTAGAGCATCAGGAAGTCAGAACATCGGGATGATTTCAAATGCGCTTTTAGCGTTGGTGTATCAACCAGTGCATATGTAGTACATAGATTCACATATTAAACGGTCATCAAAACCGCACATAGAGACTGTTACACAAAAGCGTACACGCAATATGTTTAGACTAGCAATCTATTTCCTGAAATAAAACGGTACAAGTAGGCAACGATCAGGAAATGGCGCAATCAGAAAGAAATTCCCACTCCAAAAACCGAGGTGGAAAACAACTAAATTGACAATTAGGTACTTATACTTTGAAAACATATCATGGACCGAGTAAGCAGCTATTTCCCACTAGGCGGCCACTAAGTTACCCGAAAGACTAAACAAACGACAATTGTATCAATGTCATTTAGACAATTACAAACTGCTTATCATTTGTTTTTCATTGTTACTTCTTCTTTATTTGTTTCGTGAACTTTTTTTTATTTTTGTTAGGATGGACATCGATACAATATCCACCTGTAGTTACAGAGTACATACTAACCTATCTACCAAACGGATATGCTGTGAAACATCGCATGTGACTCACGCTATGGTCACACAATCGACATTGTTCGCCCACACAACAGATATCGGTTAAGTTATGTGAGTCCAGAATGGTTATAGTCTGTACATGACAAGTTGCTAGGAAGTAAAAGAGAATGCGGGATAAAAGATCTAAGCCTATAACATTCAGAATGCTCGGGGATATAGATTTTTTAAAACAAATGTTTTAGCTATCAGCTATATGACGACTCAAAATATACCTTCCGTTCATGTTCGTGCCTGTTTGTCTGTAATTGGATAACGGTATTTCTGACGCAAAGTGTAGAAATATTCCTAGTTTTGAAAAATGTTTATTCAGAAATGAATAATTAATTAAATATAGTCTGATAATTTTAAAAGTTCATCAACTGTTCAAACAAAAGGATAGGAAACAGTAAACCAAATGCAAACAAACCCTAGTTCTAATCGGCATTAGTATAATTATGATATTTGTTATAATAAAAAATATTTCTCAATATTGATTGCGGTTGTATGATCCTCTATCAAGCAGTTAGCACGACACTTGTGTCCTCTTTACTCTGGTCCACCTGTGTGGAACTTTGCAGTCAGTCGTAACTTTGCCCCAAATTGACGCCTCACAGTACTCTCTACTTAAGTCTTCCTGTTTTCATTTTGGTTTTGATGAGAAGATATATCTGACCTGTTTATATCGGTTCATTTTAATCATTGCTTGGCAACTTAGTAGACACATGCGTATCATAACCTATGTTGAAAGTTGAATATGGACATAATTTATAAATAAGATCATTTAAACAATATAAATAATGTACTGTTGTTTCAACTGGAAAAAATATTATATGTGTCATTCCAGAGAGGTTGCTGAGTCCCTGTAGAATCTAATTTACTTTAATTGTTATGTGTTTGATTATACTTATCATGTTGAAAGCAATAACAAAGATTAAGTAAGCATAAACGCCAAAATCGTTTTGTTAATCGATTGGTTATGGAAGTTATCACTTTAAGTTTATTTTCAAATTGGAATTTTATCAGTTACCAAAAGTTCGTCGGTTAGATATGAGCCTGTGCATGAGAAAACCAACAATTTGCATATGCGAAAACAAAGGCGCAGACCAGCTTCGCGGTAACCGCGAAGCTGATCAGCGCCTTTGTTTTCGCTACACGGATAGTACAATTCCTCTTCTTCTTAAATCCGAAAGTGCAAGTCTCTAGCCTGCTTCTGTGACTATACAGGCTGGTTTGTGTCAGACCTGGTCGGAACCCAAATTGTTGGTTTTCTCACGCACAGGCTCATATAGTTATTTGCATTTCCTCGTGTACCTACCTTCATTTTTAAATGTTACATGTAAATCACAGCAGACTAAGATTGAAGATTAAGAGTCCCGTAGAATAGAGTCAAGCCTACCAGTAACTATACTACTAATAGGGATCAAATAGGGATCAACTTGGTTTTTGTTAACAGGACAAACGGATTATCTTACACCCAAAGTTTTGCTATAGATATGTAGCAAAACCATCACTGTGCAAACATTCTATCTTTTTTTCTGCGAGAAGCACTAGCAGACTTGCGGAAACGACGGAAAACCCTCAAATGGAAGTTCTCACTGCTGCCTACCCTATCAAATTTTGTCATTCACCCCGTCATACCGATTCGTTCAACTGCAATACTGTTTTGATAATCGAAATATCGATAGTTATATGTCTATAATGCACTTTAGGAAAACTGTGTTGTTGTTTTTTTTAAACATGATTTTTTCGCTTAAAATATTGTCCTTTAGGTTGCGAATTGGAAATAGAAAACCAATATGACCTACGGGAATAGATTTAGACTTTAAAGTGTTTTAGTTTTAAATGATTTGTTTTTGGACTGAACATTTTCTTAAAGGGATTTTGCATTATGTGATTAACACATTAGATATTGCATTTTGAAACGCTGTTTTGAGGCAAACCAAAATGCATTTCACTTAAATATGAGAACATCTTAGCGTTTTCTTTTTTTTCCAGTGTTGTCAACCGAAAATCGCGAATTACTGGAACTTTCCAAATGTCTGTTTAAAACTTCAAAGCAACAATATTACGATTATCAAAACGATTTAGCAGTTGGATCAACCAGTAAGTTTTCGAAAAGTGCTGGTTCTGCTACATATCTATAGCAAAATTTGGGTTGTGAGATAACCAGTATGTACTATGAACAAAAATAAAATTTTGATCCCTATCAAATTTTGAGAAGAATATTTTCTGACCGTTCCTAGTACGTTCTCCTGTGGTTAATGTATGAGCCGTCCCGTGAGAAAACCAACAATTTGCATAGGCGAAAACAAAGACGCAGATCAGCTTCGCGGTAACCGCAGCTGATCAGCGCCTTTGTTTTCGCTACTCGGATAGTACTGTTCCTCTTCTACGTAAATCCGAAATTTCAAGCTTCTAGCCATCTTCTGTGACTGTACAGCCCTGTTTGTGTCGGACCTGTTTGGAAACCACATTGTTGGTTTTCCCACGAGGCGGCTCGTCTGTTCAGTCTGTCTGCCTCTATGTTGTGCTCGTCACCTTGGATGTTAGACTATGCTAGACAGATGGCTGGTCAAGAGCTACTCATCTTACCATTCATGATAGATGACAATTTTAACATGATTAATCTTTTGTTGCCTATTCTTTCTTGCCCGGTGTCTTGATTTAAACTCTTCCATTTATGTCATGTTCTGTCTACGTGGGGGAGGCTTTAGTCTGACAAAAGTTGTTGAAAGTTTCTTCAAAGTATCCATGGAAAGGTACAAGTAGGCAAAGATCAGGAAAAGACGCAATCAGAAAAAGATTCCCACTCCAAAAACCGAGGTGGGAAAAAACCAAAGTAACAATCAGGTACATTATACGATAAAACATATCGTAAGCCGAATGAGCAGCTATTTTCCCAATAGGTGGCCACTCAGTGACCTTAACTTAACTAAAATATTAAAACATACATAAGGCGCCAACAGCACAAAAAAATTAAACACCAAGACATAAAACAAAAAGAACCACCACAGAAGTATCGACTTGGAACGATCAGTAACACAAAGTTACTGGCGGGCTTAAACCGGTTTTACAGGTACCTAACCTCACCCTCAGCTTCTGCAGTGGTTCATAACATTTAGTTAGTTATTTGGTCCTTGTGGTGAATCTCTAACTAGTCAATGAATCATCAAGAACAAACAAATAAATCATGATAAACATCCTGATGAATCAAAACCCAGGACTCAGAAAACCGTTTAATCAAATAGACTGGTGAAATTTTATTGAGTCTTTGACTGCTTATTATCCTTAAATTGGTTCGATGCTAGCGGTATAGAATAAAATTTGAATAAGTGTATTTGAAATCAGGTGATATGAGTAATGAAATCACATATACATTGTATGAGTAAAAATATCCTGTTTCAAATAATCAGTCCGTTTCTGAGAGGTCACAAATCAAATCATCATTGAACCCGAAGTACAAATTCAAGAAAACCTCAGTCTCCATTAGCTTACAAATGAATCGACCGAAAGCTTTTGAACAGAAGCTTGATTGCAGACAGGCTTTTTAGCTTTTATCTGTGATGATTGTGAGACTTCGTCATCAAATTTATGACAGGAAACAATATTCCCATCTACGCCAGACAGCTTAAGTGTAAAGCTACGTAAACTGAAGAGCTAGTATCATTTCGAATTTATTTTTTGCATTTAGTATAAAAAGGTACAATTAGGCAAAGATCAGGAAAAGGCGCAATCAGAAAAAGATTCCCACTCCAATAACCAGTCCAAACATATTTGTGAACTTTGATTTTTTTTCTTTGTTTTATGTGTAGAGCAGACATGTTTGTAATTGTGTGGTATCTCACAAAGACTTGCGTCATTAAATCATTTCAATTTTAATGTATTACAGTGGTTACGTTGCAGGGCAGTTACCTGTAATTATCGCTCTCATAGACTTTCATTGTAATTTGCCCCAAAACAAGACTCATTCATATGTTTCACAACTCGTTCAGCAGACGCAAGAACGCCTAGGGCCGTAGCAAGTGCAGCAAAACTTGAATGTTAGCCAGCATCTAAGGACGGTATTTTCTGCTGCTTAGAGACACCGTAAATTAAAAAAAATTGCTGATTATTCAAAAATCACATACTCCGAAATTTGGTCATTGTATGGTAAAACAACAGCTGATTGAATAAAGTAAACTATTCTAGAATGGTTTCACCATCATATGACAAAGACGGTTGATAGATACTCAATTATGACCAATCGGAGGTAGCCCTATGATTGTAGATCAAAAAATACCAAATAGCAACATATTAGGCCTTCTTGAAACTACAAACAAAACATCGCCGAAAAAAGACAATTCATTAATCATCTAAAATTTACTAGAATTGACAGCCAAACAAATCAGGAAAGTGCATGTTCGCAACATCAGCTGACATCATAGGAACCACACGTTGTCTTTTAACGAGAGCTTGTCTCTTTCTGCAATGGACAAATAATGTTCCGTGTGTAACCTTGTTTGAATGTTACTGATATATACTCAGTACAAAAAGAAACGCAAAGTTTTGATTTTTATTTTTTCGCGTAAGTATAATATTTTCAAAGTCTTAGTGATTCTTAGGATTTGCCATTTATATGAGAGTTTCACAACATATTTCGTTACGATTTGAAAGCAGGTGTACTTTTTAGGTGAAAACTTGTGAAATCAACATTTTTCTCCAAAACCACAATTGAGAGAATAATTTAACAAAATTTTGCTTCGAGCAGAATCATTGGGGTCCAGCTAATCATAAAAAACACAAAATAATAGAATTTTATTCAAAGACAAGTTTTGCTGGGATTTTTAAAGATTTTTAAAGATTTTTTTTTTTTTTTTTTTTTTTTTTTTTTTTTTTTTTTAATTAAATAACATGCTCTTTCGAAATTCGGCATATTGGTCTCTTTTTCGGTAAATGGTGTCCCTATTTCGATTAAATAATATAAGTTAACATAAAATGTGACACTCTTAAAGCTTACCTTTTATTAAATTTCTGGTCGTTTTTCAGAACTTCCGGTTCATTGAAAACAGTTTCTCTTGGTGATAAAATCAAGGTTAAGACAAGGATTTAGACTTTGATAGCATGAAACTTTACTACAGTATTCGACGCCAATTTCACATAATTTGCAATTTGCAAGTCCACCGAATTAATAATGTTTTAGACTTTCTTAAAATTTTGCCAATTTTGGTCAAAATGTAAGGTGCGTTACATTTTATGAACAGTATACAGCTGTGTTGTAGACAGTATTATTCTTCTGAAAGAAGTGTTTACTCATATCATTTGCAGCCAAGCCCAATTTTTACTTATTACACAAATTTTTAAAGTGTGCCAGATTGACCATCGTTTTGAACATTTTGACCACTTATTCATGTTGTCGACTATAGCAGCCAAAGATAGACATAGTGACTCACAAACTCAATTCTGATTTATGTAAGGCAATCAAAAACTGATGAATTATAATTTTAAGGCTAAAAAGTGAACAGAAGAGGTTTTTAAAGTATTAAGAAAGAGTATTCATCACCACAGATTATTGCGACTTTTTGTTTATGGGTACTCTTTATTGACGCCAAAAACATAATGCTTCCGTGTTCGAAAAACTATGGAATTCAGTCTGCGGGTAGGATACATGTCATTCTTTGTTTTTTGTAAATTTAAAATAGATATCTTCAAAATTGTACAAGTTATGACAGAAAATATACATTTTGCGTTTCTTTATGCACTGAGTTTATATATATATGGCTCTATTGGCTTGAGTACTACTATCTTATGTGGCATTTTGTAATTTATTAAACAAGCCCGGCGCGCGTTTCACTTAATATACGCGAATGTGTGACTGCTATTTAAACATATCCCTATGTAGGTAGATCAAGAAATATCAAATATCAAGTACATATTAGGCCTTCTTGAAACTACAAACAAAACATCTCCGAACAAAGTACTCATATGGGAGTCGAATTCATTAATCATCAAGAAATAACTAGAATTGACAGCCAAACAAATCAGGAAAGTGAATGTTCGCAACATTAGAAACCAGACCTTGTCTTTTAACGAGAGCTTGTCTCTATCTGCAATGGGCAAATAATTTTCCGTGTGTTTCTTCGTTTGGATCACTTACAGGTAGATTTACTGATATATGTGGCTCTATTGACTCAAGTGCTACTATCTAATGTGGATTTTTACAATGTTTTCAACAAGCCCGGCGCGCGTTTCACTTATACGCTAATGTGTGACTGCTATTTAAACATTTTCCTCTGAGAATACTCCAGTTTCTTTCACTCGTGAACACTTCTTCAGAAAGAGGTGCACAAGCACCACTTTTAAATGATAAATTTGATAACAAGGTCGTTATAAAGTCTGTCTTGGAGTAGTAGGAAAATAATAACTAATTCAATATATGAGGAGGAAATATTTCATAGATGGCAGATATGATATAACATTTCCAATTTGTATTTGTAATTTTGCATTTTTTTTTTAATTTTTTTTTTATCATTATTCTCCAAAGATACCCGGATTGACGCGCCTAAAACTATTGGTCTTGTTTCGTACAAAGCAGCAGTACCCCATCTGTGCATTTATAGCTCTATTCTAAAAAGTTATGAATATGCATTCAAATGAAAATTTAAATATATTAGATTGTCGCTGAATTATATGTTGTAGGTTTCTTGTATTAGGTAATGACCAAAACAACATATCAGCCAGATAACCAAAGAGGACCAAAAGGGCGTATTCTCTGATAATTTGTTTTCTTATTTTTGTATTATTGAAGGGGTACGTGTATGTTTGTTTGAAGACTGTTCTAAATGAACACGTTTTGTTTTTAATAGTAAAGTGGTGTTTTCCGATCTTATAACCTACTAGACAGAAGTTAAATTAATTATTTATAATTGACGTTACGTCTGAGTAACGTTGCTTTAACGTTACATGTAACTTACGAGAGTTACTATGGAAACATATTGTAGTTAGCACAGCGCCATTTACATCGTAGGGCCCAGATTTTGTTTAAAGAAAAGTTAATATTATCGTAGAACTCATCATCGGAGTTGGTTCTTGTCTTGCCCATCATCAGAGATTCGTTGATAACATCTGGTAGCAGAGCGAGGTTTTATATATAGATCGATCGTAGATTTGGCAATTGAAATGGCGACGCAGGAAAACAGGATTGTACAGGGACATAGCGGCAACATCATCGACGTCGCGGGGCTCGAAATACAACATAAAAAGGACAAAGCTATGACAAAAGCCAACTTTACACGAGCGCGCAACAGCCTACTTGTGCTACTAGAACAACAGGATTGACCAAGTCGTCGGGAAGTCAAGGTGGCCTGTGACAAGATGGACGGTTGTATGGACTTGGTAATGAAGGTTTTAGCAAACTTTTCAGACTATAACATTCAAAATAGTAATCTTCAAAAAGGTCAAAGGATTGTTAATGAAATGGAGAAAATTGAAGAAGAGTTTTATTTAGCATATGAAGCAGCCCGAGAATACCTGGATTCGCGCCGTGACGATGCATCGAGTGTTACATCGGACATTCTGTCTATAGATCTATTACAGCGAATGCAAATTACGGACGATGATTCGGAAACAAGTCGAAAGGAGACAATCCCAACACCGCTTCACCACACCGAGCCTATGGTAACTTACTCAAAACTTTGTAAAAACAGCAGTGATTCCATACCAGTAACCATGAACAATTTACATTCCAGGCAAAGCAGCCCTGTAGACATTTTACGTTCAAGACAGAACAGTCCTATGCATGTGCCTAGGATTTCAGACAATACTGAATACAGCGGTAAGCCCAGCATGGTACAGAACAGAACGGAGCAGCTACTTACGCCGTTTTCGATTAGTCACATACCTCCTGAAACAAGCGCGACCTCCACAAATGTGCATACCGCACCGAAATCGCAACGATACGACCCTGTGTCCACTGAGCCAGTGATAGCCAGCAATGAGGCCCAATCTCTTGGTCAAGATCTTTGGCGACAGCTTAAGCGAGTTGAAATACCTATCTTTGCCGGGGACAAACGTATGTATCGTAGCTGGAAGTCAGCGTTTTCGGCTTGCATTGACAGTGCTCCAGTGACTGGGGAGTATAACCCAGATAGCAAGGATATGTTGGGCCCACGTGGGTAGTTGGTGGAAATGTGGGCGTGGATTTGTCAACATTTGGCCCACATCGGTCCAACGTAATATAGCCATTTAATCGGCTTATGAAATTTATAAATAACGTTGATATATAACAAATATCTTGCGTTTCTCCACTCAAGCTAACATATTAAGTTAGTTATTACATTTTTATAGACTTTTACTTTTCCAGAGTACATTACATCGAACCAACGTCGCATTTATGTGGGAAGCAGAACATAATTGTATAAAAACTTACGCAATAATTAAATTAGGGGTTTAATTCTGAAACACTTGAAAAACGTTAAACATTAATTGAAATGATCCAATGACAAAAATGGGACCATTCTAAATTGATGCGTTGGTAAGGTCGGTTAAACGTGGGTTTTCCCACGCTTTGCCCACATTACATTTCGAGATTACATGATAAGTGCAAATATTAATGAAAATAAGCAATAATGACAGAAACTAAAAATAGACAACAGTTTATTTTATATTTCTTTTAAAATGTTTGTCTTGTTTGGTTGTCATTAACTGTTCATTTTCTTAAAATATGCAATTACACCATTAACTACATTCACACCTAAATGTAATGGAAAAATCTTGAAATAAGTATGCAAGGCAACTCAGACATGTATGTATTCTTAAATTGCTCCCTTTAAGCTGCATCTCTTGTGCACTGGGAGTAACAGTCGTGCTTTCAAGCACACTGGGCATATGCTTCATAAGAGGATGCAGAATATGGAAACTACATAAGTTGAAGAAATAAATTAAGTAATAAAATATAAACTAAATTTAATATACAAAATTAATTGTACAAGCGTTGGCTCGACGCGGAACCGACATTCATGCATATGTGGATCCGATGTGGAGCCATCATGAGGGTTCCATGTCGCACCCACGAGCAAAGTTACGTTGGGCCCACGTGGATTGCCGACGTCGGACCCACGAAGTGAATGTGGGCGGTCAACATCGTGCCCACGTGGGTCCAACATATCATTGCTATCTGGGAAGTTACTCCAATTGAGACAATATTTGACTGGAGAAGCTCTTAAAACAATTGAAAATCTTGGACATTCAGCTTTTTCATGCGAGGCAGCAAAAGAACGACTTGAAAGGAAATACGGTGGAAAACGGCGACAAATTGCGCTATACCTCGAGGATCTAGAGAACTTCCGTCAAATACGACCAGGCAACGCTAAGGATTTAGAGAATTTTGCAGACCTTTTGGACATAGCCATTATCAATCTGCAGGAGGCGGGTATGCACCACGAGCTTCAAGATGGTTCACTTTATACTAAGCTACAAAAGAAATTACCAGAATTACTTCTAGCACGCTATCATCGCTGGGTGTTCGAGAATAGCCACACAGAATCAGTTCTCGTTCTTAGGACATGGATAATACAGGAATCCGAGTTTCAAACGGTTGCCACAGAGACAGTGCACGGATTTACAGGACAAGCACAGGACCACGCATCGCAGTCGCTCCCAAGAAAATACAACAATCGGGCTTTCTTTGGGGAAACAAACGTCGATTATCGACGATCGAAATCTGCCACGTGCAAATTATGCAACCAGTCACACAGAATTTGGAACTGTGAAGAATTCGCACGAAAGTCGGTGACAGAAAGATGGAATTTGGCTAAACAGTTTCAACTATGCTACCGTTGTCTAGCCGACTGGCATGTTGGGAAGAACTGTCCAAGAAGCAGGCAATGTAACCAGGACGGTTGCCAGGAGCTGCATCATAAATTACTACATCGACAGCGGTATCAGTCAACGGACATAAACGGGCAGCATACCGAACCGGAGCGCGTCAGGGATAAAACCGAACCGAAATCCAGCCGTCCGGAACTTGACACACTTCATATCAGTGCGATTACGTTTGAGACGGAGGGTATTGAGCAAAGCCAACACACTACTATGGTGACTACTGATGATCAGAGACCGGACTATATTGCTCTTCGAACTGTTCCCGTGATTCTTAGAAATGGTGATCGGTCAATAAAAGTCAACGCATTGCTTGACGACGGCAGCACAAAAAGCTATATAAATGCGGACGTCGCGGCCGAGTTAGGACTTCAAGGGAAAACAGAAAAGGTAGTTGTTAATGTATTGAATGGCCAGGTCGAGACCTTCGAAAGCAAACCAGTTGACTTCGAATTGTACAGTACAAATGGCAGTGTAAACATGAAAGTCAATGCTTATACCGCAAATAAGGTAACAGGAGACATGGGTGTTTTCGACTGGAATAAATGCAAAAACCGCTGGCCATACTTGAAGAATATTGCCTTTCCGCACAGCACAAAACGAAACATGGTTGATTTACTTATTGGCCTTGATTGTGCTTATCTTCACTGCGCAATCGAAGAGGTAAAAGGGAAGCCAAATGAACCTATAGCAAGGCTAACGCCTCTTGGGTGGACCTGCATTGGAAACCCGGGACGGAAGAATGAAGGTGCAATGCTGCAGACAAACTGCTAGCACGTTCTTTGCTAAAGACCAGTCATCTCTAAACCAATTAAATGCGACTTTGAAGTGGTTCTGGGAGGTTGAAGAGGAGCCGTCGATGCACAAAGCACCTGTTATTCGACTAGAAGAAAAACTAGCATTACAAACAGCAGAAAACACCATTAAATTCGAAAATCAAATGTATCGTGTTGGTGTACCTTGGAAAGAGCGCCACCAAACATTACCGGGCAACTATGGAATGGCTTTACAAAGACTTGAAAACACTGAAAAGAGGCTAAAACGATCACCTGATATTGCGGACTCGTACAACAAATGCATTGAACAGTATGTTGAAAAAGGATATGTACGCAAAATTCAAGAACACGAGATATGCAAATCAAGGTGGTACCTGCCACATTTTCCTGTCATAAAACCCGACAAAGAAACGACCAAAACTAGGATCGTGTTTGATGCGTCCGCCAAACATGAAGGGGTTTCTTTAAACGACGTTATACACCAAGGGCCCAAGCTACAAAGGGATCTATTTGATGTATTACTACGCTTCAGAAAGTTACCAGTAGCACTAGTGTGCGATATCGCAGAAATGTATCTCCGCATCGGGATCACCGACGAAGACAAGCCATATCATAGATTCTTATGGAGGGGAACTGACCAGAATCGTTACCCGGATGTTTATGAGTTTGACCGGGTGGTGTTTGGAGTGAACTCTTCGCCATTCCTGGCACAATTTGTACTGCAACAGCACGCCAAAACATATCAAACAGATTTTCCTGTGGCAGCAGAAACAATCCAAAAATCGACATACCTGGACGATTCGATGGATTCGACACTATCAGAGGAAAAGGCTTTTGAACTGTACACGCAGCTTTCACTTCTATTGACAAAAGCTGGCATGCATGCCCGAAAATGGATGTCTAATTCGTCAACTGTGCTCTCAGAGATTCCTGTGGAAGATCGTAAGGCCGAGGTCGATTTGGATCGTGACCAGCTGCCCTGTGCCAAAACACTCGGCGTATGGTGGATGGCAGATAGAGATGTTTTCACATTTAAGGAAAATGCACCTGATGATACAATGGTTTATACAAAACGCAACTTCCTCAGAAAGATTGCAACATTATTCGACCCGATCGGATTTCTTGCGCCATTTACTATCAGGGCAAAAATGATACTGCAAGATTTATGGACTACGGGATTGGAATGGGACGAAGAGTTGACCGAACCGCTGACAATACCTGCACGTGCTTGGTTCAATGAGCTTACCGAACTGAAACAGCTGCAGATTTCGAGATATCTATGCGAGGACGAAAGAGCGTCTGAAACCATATCGCTGCATACGTTCGTGGACGCATCAGAGACTGCATACGGAGCTGTAGTCTATGCGAGATGTTTGAAAATGGATGGATGTGTTACTCGGAACATCGTAGCCGCAAAAGCACGAGTAGCACCTACTTTATCAACGAGCATCCCACGCCTAGAGCTAATGGCTGCCGTCGTCGGGGTACGTTTGGCCATGCGAATTGCTAAAGTGCTAGATGTAAGCTCAGCCACATTCTGGTCAGACAGCGCAAATGCCTTGTGGTGGATACGAGGTCGAAGCCTCCAGTTCAAGCCTTTTGTCGCAAATAGAGTTGGAGAAATCCAGTCTGGTACAAACCCAGATCAATGGCGGTACGTGCCAACATCGTTAAATCCGGCAGATTTTCTAAGCAGGGGAATGAAAGCAACAGAACTGATTGAAAACAAGGCATGGTGGAAAGGTCCAGATTTCCTGGGGCACTCGGAAGACACATGGCCAAGCAACAAAGACTTTGGACAGCCTGTTTGGGGTGCCGAGCTGAAGAGATCGACATCAACACCAAGAATTCAGAATTCTCAAGTTGAAGATAGAAAGCTTCTTGATCCGGTATCTTCAGTTTTTTTTGGCAGTTACCACCAGAGAGTCGCAAGTTTTGGTAGATCCCAGTCGCTATTCCAGCTGGCTTAGATTGAGGAGAATCCAGGCCTGGGTAGATCGGTTCATTGATAACTGTCATAAACCAAAAGCAGACCAAACAACAGGAGGCCTATCGGTGGAGGAGCTCAACCAGGCGGAAATTAAAATTGTCAAAGAGACACAACGCAGAAATTTTCCAGAGGAGTGGCAATCTTTATTACATGATAAGAAATTATCACCAAGTAGCAAACTGCTGGGGTTACACCCGAAAATAGACAGTGATGGATTAATGCGTTCAGACAGTCGTTTAAAACACGCAAAGTTTCTGTCATATGACGTGAGATATCCTGTAATTCTACCCAGGAAGAGTTGGGTAACGAAGCTGATTGTGAAGGAGTTCCATGAAACGGGACATCACTCATCAGGGACAAACCAGACATTGTCAGCCTTATCAGCCAGATATTGGATCGTTTCTGCACGTGAGGCAATTCGGGAATGGGAACAGGAATGTTCAGAATGTCGACGTCGGAAGGCCAGGACCTGTGAACAAATCATGGCCCCTCTGCCAACATCAAGATTGAAGAAGACTTTGCGGGCATTCACAAGAACAGCTGTTGATTTTGCGGGACCATTCATAACCGTGCAAGGTCGAGGGATACGTCGAGCAAAAAGGTACCTTTGTTTATTTACCTGTCTTACCACTCGGGCTGTCCATCTAGAAATCGCTTTCGGCCTTGACACTGACTCATTTTTAAACTCATTCTACAGAATGGTGAGTCGAAGAGGCCTTCCAGAGGAGCTTTATTCGGATAATGGGACTAATTTCAAGGGAGCCGACAACGAGCTTAAGCTCTTGGTTTCACAAATCGACAAGAGCAAAATCGCAGAGTCAGTGGCAAACAAAGGAGTTAAATGGCACTTTAATCCACCGCTCGCTCCACATTTCGGTGGTGTGCATGAATCTCTGATAAAATCTGCGAAACGATCGATCAATGCTATCCTGGGAAACGCAGATATTAATGACGAGGAGCTTATGACCGCAATCATTGGAGCCGAGGGACTGATCAACTCACGACCATTGACTTATCAGTCAGCTAATCCAGTACCCCTAACGCCCAATCACTTCCTTCACGGACAAATTGGGGGTCAGTTTGCGCCGTTGTCAGTAGATTCAACACAGTTTAATCTTCGAAAACGATGGCGCCGGGTCCAAGAGCTGGTCCGACACTTCTGGCAGCGTTGGCTCCGGGAATGGCTCCCGGCACTGGCAGCCCGGAAGAAGTGGAAACAAGATCGACGGGACGTTGCGGTAGGAGAGGTCGTTCTCGTGGTCTCACCAGATACGTCACGGGGGAACTGGCCGCTTGGGAGAGTTCTGGAGGTGTATCCGGGGACTGACGGACGAGTTCGGGTCGCTAAACTACAGGTCGGGCAGGGAACAGTCGTGAGACCAGTCACGAAGTTGTGTCCATTAGAAGGTGGACAGTAAAAGACAGGATCAGCAAATATTCAGATACGGACGTTTTCAATTCACACCAGTGTGGAACATAACTTAGTAATATAAAGATGCTTTAATACATACTGTAGAAATTAATTTTAATTTCGTGTCGCATAAGAATTCATACAAGAGATAATCGATAGTATGTTAAATATGTCAAAATGCAAATGATTGTGATTTTGAGGAGGGGAAAAATGGACAGAAGTTAAATTAATTATTTATAATTGACGTTACGTCTGAGTAACGTTGCTTTAACGTTAACTTACGAGAGTTACTATGGAAACATATTATAGTTAGCACAGCGCCATTTACATCGTAGGGCCCAGATTTTGTTTAAAGAAAAGTTAATATTATCGTAGAACTCATCATCGGAGTTGGTTCTTGTCTTGCCCATCATCGGGGATTCGTTGATAACACCTACTGCTGTTAACAAATTAAGTGTTTCCCCTTGTGTGAGAGCATCAATTGTCTGATATATTTTGTTATGTGAAGCTCAGTTACTGCATTAGCACCTTTATGAAACGATCAGAATTAGATAGTAGTACTTAAGCCAATAGAGCCATAATCAGTAAATCTACCTGTAAGTGATTCAGAGGAAGAAACTCACGGAAAAACATTTGCCCATGGCAGATAGAGACAAGCTCCCGTTCAAACACAACGACTGGGTTATATGATGTCAGCTGATATTGCGAACATGCTTTTCCTGATTTGTTTGGCTGTCATTCTAGTTAACTCTAGATGAATAATGAATTTGTCTCCCATATGAGTAGGGGTTGTTTTCGTCGATGTTTTGTTTGTAGTTTCAAGAAGGCGTAATATCTACTTGATATTTGGTATTTCTTGATCTCTTGTCGATAAGGAAACATGTCTTAATGATCGCATAGAATAAAAAGTTTATAAAAATATAATACTTTTCTTTAAATATGTTTCATAAAATGTGATCTATTTGCAAAATTGAATAAAAACAACACAATGTTCTGTGGCCTCTTGCAGTGCAGAGACCTATAATTGTAAGGTTGCAAGCGATTGGCCCAACGTATGGGCAGAGCTTTCGCAGTAAATTTAAGACGTAAGACTACCTACGATTGGTCTATCAACCGTCTTAATCACATGATAACCATTCTCGAATAGTTTACAATGGTCTGTGGCGTTCTTTCGTTGGGGTCCACTAAGACTTGTGAAACATATGAATGAGTCTTGTCTTATGACAAATTACAATGGGAGTCTTTGAGAGCAATAATTACAGGTGTCTGCCCTGTAATTAGACCATTATAATGATAAATTAAAATTGAAATGATCTAACACGCAATTCCAAACATGTCTTCCAATATTGTAAAAACAAAGTTCACGAATATGTTTGGACTGGTTATACTGAATAGTAAATCCGCTGTTTACGGTCATGACTGTAGGAGGGCATGCCTAAGAAAAAAAGATACACACTTCTTTAAGCTTCCGAAATGATGAGTTTACTAGCTCTTAAGTTTAAGTAGCATCACACTTAAGCTGTCTGGCGTAGATGGGAATATTGTTACTTGTCATAACTTTGATGACAATGTCAAGATAAAAGCTAAAATCCCTGTCTGCAATTAAGCCATTGTTCAAAAGCTTTCGGTCATTAATTTTGTTAACTGATGGAGAGGTTGTTATTTTTGAATTTGTACTCCGGGTTCCAGCAGGCTGCCAATTGTTGTTGTTGTTGTCTTGTAGAGTCCCGTCGGTTGCTTTACTGCGAACCGTCGAGATGACAACAGAATTTCACCTGGCGTAACCGATTGATAAATCCACAAATATGACGGCACGATACGAACATTCGATCCTGCCGATTCACATATTTCCTTAACTCATATAAGTCTGGCGTCCTTTTTATGGGACATAGGCAAACAGAATAGCCCCAGGTGTGACGCCGCATCTGGGGCTATTCTGTTTGCTAAAAGTAATTTCATCGAAAAATGAGATAAAAATTAAAAATCACTTCTAACACCCCTAAAAATGAAAGTGGACTCATACAATTGATAATAATGGACGAATCCATTCGTCAGATATGGGTTAAAGTACACCAGAATAACATGTCTGTGAAATGTATACCACCTTAAACGCCAATTTTATAAAATACATGTAAAACCGGGGTTAACATATTTTTCTTATTTTTTATCCAAAACATATAGATTGTGGGTACTTGTTAGAACCGCATCGCCGAGGCGGTTCTAACGTGTACCACAAAGAATGTTTTGAGTATAAATAATTTAATATCATTTCTTTTCCAGTAAAACATTCAATTCTTGAACCTGAAAAAAAATTTGTACATTCCATGGGCGTGTTTTCGTAATGGTCTTTGCTGTCACAATATAGAGACAATATAGTCGCAAATTAAATTGCATCAACCTATTCGACTTCAAGATGATGGATATTTTGTCAACGTTTCGCATTGTGGGACATGTACGCAATAGAGCACCAGTTTCATTTTCGTATTTGCGATCATTGGAATTAATGTTTTCTTGTCTGTCTAGGTCATTTCCTCAACAAGGAAAGATAGTGTTATCAAGATATTATCACAGGCATCGTCATGTCTGTTGACGCATATATATTGCTTTCTTTAAGATAGTATCAGACACGAGGTTATGGAACCGAACATTTTAGATAGAGGCCGAGGAAAGGGAATTACTGGCATTTATATGTTGTTTAAGGCATATCCAATTAACATACGTGAAATACTAAACAGCGCCTAACAAAACGGTACAATGAAGTGGGCATGAAACATTTCAAAAGTTGGAATGAAACAGACGTTTGCATAGATCATGTGTTATGTATTCATCACTGAAGAATTTATTATAAAACACTGTTGTTCAGTGTAAATTACGAGTAAAGTATTCCCTAGAATGGCAGAAATTATGCCCTTTCAAGAAAAGGTACCAGTTAGCAATTATCACAAATTGGTCGAACCAGAACGAAAGTCCCACTCCAAAAACCGTGGTGGGAAAAACTGAATTGACAGTCAGGTACTTATACATAGAGAACCTATCGTAAGCCGAGTGAGCAGCATCTCTGAGGGAGATTTATTAATCTTATATGCTCAGGGTAGGCAGCGTTATATTGTGGCCCTCCATGGATATACCTTGTAAAGCATTCTTGGTATAAACATACATTTTTGCTTTCTTTGAATGAAGATTTTCACGTGATCACGGTATGGAGCTATTGTTATTTTTTTTCTATTGTTATAGACATAGCTTACTGTCCGGTGCAGTTAATTGGTACTTGGCGGCTTACAGATTATCACATGTTGATGACACAGTGTGTACGTGCAAATACATGTATGGTCACTCGCTTAATGAACTCGTTAATGCTGGGATAAAATTCATTAATTTACTAGATTCTATATTTATTCCTTGCTGATGAATGAAAATAAGGACTCCACAAATATATATTTTTGGGTCAAGCACGTCATTTCATATTTTATATCGATTTATTCAACACTGCCTAAGAATCACTACGAATGAGGGTAAGTCTCCTGTGTCATAATCATGCATGTTTAATATACTTGGAATTTTCAGTTGTTATTTCATTACACGGGTATACAGCTGCTGACAAGAAAGGAAAGGCAATATACACATGGTAATTTTGGTACGTTTTTGTATTTTTAGTTAAGTTCGGGTGGCCACCTACCGGGAAATACTCGCTTCTCCTAATACAAGTGATCGTCAATTTAGTCGGTTTCTGATTGTGCAATTTCCTAATCCTTGCTTACTTTTACCATCTTATGAAAGTTGTTTATTTTCTTTGAGTCATATTGAGCTGCCTTCCAACAGAGACAATGCCAATTTGATACATCTTGTGCATACATTTTACCGGGCCTGAGTGTATGTTATATGGTTTGAATAATAGTCTGTTTTATCTTATTCGCATCCGCCTAATATTGTTAGAACATATGGCTTCTTAATATCTGGTTTAACATGGCACTCCCGGTTACAATATCCCGATTGTAATACAGAGTGTCCTCGTGGTATGTCAGTAAGTCTTCCAGCAGGCTGCCAATATAGCGGTGTCTTTGATTAGTTTAATCAGGAAATGACAGAAGCGGCATGATAACCCGTCTATTGTGGCAATTATACCTTGGTCATTCAGCCTTCGGACGCGATGTAATCTTATTATGCCAAACGTTTATTTTCAGATATAAGAATATTTGGATCACGTGTATCACTTTATTGCTAACAGAGTGAAACGCATAGAGATAAACAAGGAAGAGCTAGATTATGCCAGACATCATTTGCATCGTAGTTTTGTCTGCGGCGAATATGTTATAACAATGAGTAACAAGGTTTATGTTGATCTGTATCGTCCCGAGCAAAACCTATCTTAGAGTTAAGGAACGTGTCCAATCCTGGTTGACAAAGCTAAATATTCAAAAAATTGGAATGAGGATTCAGACAGGTATATCGCCAAAATAACTACAAACCAGTCTAAACAAGAGCTTATTAGACATCTTATAGGCTACTTGGGCTGAACCACAGTTCCGTCTCCGAACAGCTCAAACATAAAGCAGATTTTTTTTTCATTTCACGCGGATCATATGCAAATGTATCGCCAATGTCCATGTGATGTTCAATTACGTTTCCAGGCGCGTCTAGGTATATTTGACAGAAAAATTGGAATAACACAGGTCATTAGTCTCAACACAGACACTGGGTATAATGGAGAGTTCTTAAGTTTGATACATGTAAGTTGTCGTGTCTTGAAATCTAAGGGACAGCTTTGTTTTTCTTCTTCTTGACACATCAGCAGTCGAGGCTTTGGGGATACCGTTAAATGTATGACAGAAAACTGCAACGAAACAGGCCGTTGTCTGAAGTGCTATCAATAGGAGTGCATAATGCATTGCGAAAACTTGCAGAGATTTTTTTTTAAGCTGAAAAAATAAAAAAAAAAGAATTTTTTTGATATTTCTATTATTTCTATAACATTATTCAAAACATTGATTGTGGGTAAACGTTAGAACCACCCCGCAATGTAACTGAGGTCACATTTCCGTATAACCTTAGCCGTTGAGTGAGGCCTAAAACCCTGTACATTCTTTTTTTTAAAGCAAAAAGCAAATACATTTACCTTAGAATAATGAGTAGCATAACAAAATGATTTTTTAAATTTTAAGCCCATAATTAAACAGTTTGGAAAGCTTGTCAGTCTGCTTAGTGTCTTAAATGTTTACATCAAAACAGTCAAGTCTCTTACATGTACCGTTGGATTTAACATGTTGGGAATTGACAAATATACTGAACTTCCTGAAAAACACTACATGGGAGATACAGTTGTGCATCTCAAACAACCATTAGATCATAAAAATGTGGCTGTAATATCCATATCCATTCAGGAAAACAAAAATGTTTTTATAACAATGTGATTTTATTATTATCATACATGTATATTACAGAGATAATGACTTTTGGTGACCAAAGTATGATGTGCGTTGAAGCGTTTTATCATGGACAATGGGTTTGTAAGGTGAGGTTACTATAGGGTAATGGAGTTGTAAAAATGACTAGGTTCTTTAACTTGAATTTAACAAGAGATTGCAGCAGTACCCATCCACAAATGAGCCGCCTCATGGGAAAACCAACAATGTGGTTTCCGAACGGGTCTGACACAAATCAGGCTGTACAGTCACAGAAGCAGGCTAGAAGCTTAAAATTTTGGAGTTAAGTAGAGGAGGAATTTTACTATCCGTGTAGCGAAAAGAAAGGCGCTGATCAGCTTCGCGGTGCGTCTTTGTTTTCGCATATGCAGATTGTTGATTTTCTCATGAGGCGACTCAAATTATCTCAATTAGGGTGATGGTAAATATATGTCTACAGAAAAAATTGTCCAAAGGTACCGCTTATTTAAAAAAGTTATAACCGAAAAATTGCGTGTCACAAAGATTCCCACATAAAATTACAATTACACTTTTCGGAATCGCATTCCCCATCTCTGCAATCTGGTTGACCAATTGTATCGCAGCTGAAAAAAAAAACACGAGAAATTTCATAAACATTATTTAAAAAACATAATGAACAAACTATAAATATTAGGTGACTTATTTTCTCTGTTATTTAGCAAAACGAATTCACTCGAGGTTCTAAAACGTTCAACTGAACACAAGTACACAGTGCATGCCAACAATTCGAGGAGAGGTTCAAAAACGCATAATTGTCAGAAAATACAGCCAATTTTGTCTTTCTGAGAAATCTGATATTTTGAGAAATCAGATAATTATTATCGGTTTAGATTCCTTTTCTAACCACTAGGGCAGACAATCCAAACATACACTACAAAGGGGCTGTATTCATATAATTTATCCCCTACCATTTTATGAGGACTTCGCCATTTCTCTTAAATTGGGCCATGAAATCATCTCATAATGCCGAGGCCATGGCGTTTTACCTTTTCGTCTATAGTTGCCTAGTAACCGATATAATGGCTGCATGGTCGATATATTTTCTAGATGAAGTAGTTCCATACTTATGCCAATACATATGAATATTACTGAACCCCACCTTCGGGTAATATGAGGCCATTGTCTGAACTTACTGGATGACCCTCGTATCTACGCACTCGCTGAAGAACTCGTACTGAATATTTTAACCGTTCAACAATAATGGAACTTTAACTTACAATTCCTTACACTTGTTTTTGCATTCCTTACGGTCGTAGTATACTTTCTTCGGACATCCGTCAACACGCTTTGCCACCTCTGAGTTCATAAGAATCACAAACAGAAGAAACGTCACTAACTTCATGTCTCAACCTTAAACAGAACAAGCTTAATGCTACTTAATATCAAATATACTACAGGTAGTCAGATAGTGGAGTTTATCGTTTAAAACTTGCCTCGTTTTTATTTTTTGTTTTAACATACATCATATTCTATTAGGCACCTTACACACCATCGTTGATGCAAAGGTCAAGAAAAGATAAACTCAACTAAAATAGTACTGATGCCCAAATATTTATAATAAGTTAAACAATCTGGAATTTATACACTTTTTGTTGTCAAAATCACTGACAATCCATTTTTAAATGTTTTGACAGTCAACTTAGATGTCATCTTTATTATTCAAGTGAAGACAGGATAATTTTGATTCAGTCAGATACGTTGATTATAACAATACTTGAAGGAACACAATGCATATTTCATTTATCTAGGAGTTATATGACAACCTGAACACTTTAATTATAATATTGTCATTGTTGCAATTATTAATATTATTGTAGTACTCTCGGTTACCATCTTGATTATCTAAATTGATGACCAGACCACACCGGTTATCCTGCCACAACCGCCGCGACAGAGCACAACTTACGCTAAACGCGTAAACGACAAAGACTTGTTTTGTAAGTATATATTTATGTTTATCTAGACGAAACAAGCCATGCAACATGCCAGTAATCTGTACCGAGGGGAAGATGCATAAGAATCCTATTCTGTCTCAAAATCCTGGAGAATAACACTTTCGTATAGATAAATGACAGCCTGCGAAAGACATAAAACAAGTCGAGACACTTGAATTCCTGGCTTCTAGTGGCTGTAAATAAAAAATTAAAGGCACATATCTGCCAGTGTATGCGTCTTTGAGGCCACAAAGGACAAACACTGTGGTATATATGGTGTTAGCAAGAAATTAAAAATCCTAGGGCCAGTTGTTCAAAATTAACGATGTCGTTAGTTAACGATTCGTTAAACTTTCAAAAAGCAATATTGCAAATATACTTTTATTTTTGTTGAAAAAATGTGAAATTTGCACATTTTTTCAACAAAAAATAATAGTGTATTTGCTTTTGAAGTCGATATATAGTTAACAAATTGGGGGCTTAACAACAGCGTTAAGCTAATGAAATTTTGAACAACTGGGCCATTATATTAGTCGAATGAAATGCATTTAATCAAAGGCACTCGTCTGCAAGATGGGCACAACATACCATGGACCGAGATTTTTCAAAGGTAAGCAGAACACGGAGCTAGAGCACAACCACCACGGAATGCATAATTATATATCAAACGAGTTCTTCCATTGTAAACATGCTTTTCAACATTTTTACTCGTGACATTCACATATAACGTATTGAATGCACTTTGTACTAAAAACAAGTAGGGTTACTGATGAAGGTTAAGCATCCGAAATTGCGCAATAGACCCCACACAATACTTGTATACTGAGCTCCACAGCCAACACAACTTATACCCCGGGAGCTAATTTGACCTACCTTGCACCCCCCAGGACAATTTTTCATGGGTGCCAAATCGTTCATTGGGACCCCAGAAATGCAAAGAATTTTTTGTCCTCAAAGATAAACTCAATTGCACTATGAAAAAATGCATGGTTTCCATGGCAACCGTTAACGCGATTCTTGAGCATGGGGGTGTACATAGAAAATTGACCATATCTCCATTGTTGCTTATCCTAGACCACTGAAATTGGTCTCATTTTAAAGCTGAGATATAGCCCATTCATCCAATAGTGAGTAATGCAAAGTTTTGAATTTGCATATTCATGAATTTTAATGAAAACCTTAAAAATGACAGAAAAAAGCCTTAAAAATCCATAAATAAACTAATTTCAGGTCCAAACTGCCATCCAGACACTTTATTATTGAACCAGTAATATTATATGACAAATTTATTGATGATCTGGGCCTATATGAAAATTATCTCATTTGCATATTCATGAATATTAAATATCTCCATTGTTGCTTATCCTAGACCACTGAAATTGGTCTCATTTTAAAGCTGAGATATAGCCCATTCATCCTATAGTGAGTAATGCAAATATTTGAATTTGCATATTCATGAATTTTAATGAAAACCTTAAAAATGACAGAAAAAAGCCTTAAAAATCCATAAATAAACTAATTTCAGGTCCAAACTGCCATCCAGACACTTTATTATTGAACCAGTAATATTATATGACAAATTTATTGATGATCTGGGCCTATATGAAAATTATCTCATTTGCATATTCATGAATATTAATAAAAATGTCAAAAAAATGAGGAAAAACAAGGGAAAAACTATATCCATTGCAAGGATTTGGATAGGTTATGAAGTCTATCTTGCATCCATTTAACCAAGTCCCATGGCTGCCAGTGTGGTCAGAGGGACCACCTAAATGACATAAAATATTGTCCTCAATGATGAACACATTTGCATGATGTAAAATGACATAGTCTTCACCCACCCCTCATGCAATTCTAAAGAATAGGAGGTACTTACAAAAATACTCACATCCCACCAATAACATGCTCTAGGATACTATAATTGGTCTGATAGTGATGCATGAACCTAACAATTTAACCTTGATACCTTATATTTATATCATAGAATTTGCTTATTCATGAAAACTAATAAAAAACATTCTAACTTGGAGAAAAATCGTGGAAAAAATAGGGGTATACATGCAAAATCGCTTGTATAAGAGCTATTAATAAACCCAGAATACTGAAAGAGGTTTCAAATGAAGGCTATTGCAATGTACTATGACCCTGAAGTATGATATAAGAATAACCTGATTTCAATTTCATGAATTTTAATGAAAACTTAAGAAATTTCAGGGAAAAAGTTGAAAACTTAAATGGGTAAACCTACAAAATGACTTGCATCTCAGCAATAAAAAGCCCTATAGTGCTGAAAATAGTATCAAATGGTGGCTATGGCAATAACATACCATCCTGTACTACAGTATTTAAGTCATTTGATTTTTTGTTTGAAGAATATTAACAAAACCTTTTGAATTTAGTGAAAAAATACGGAAAAATAATGGGGGTATACGTAGAAAAAGGGACATATCTTGACTACTGAAAGACCTAGAGAGCTCTATTTGGTATCAAATTATTGCTAAAACAATGTTCTATAACCATGTAATCAGCAATATAAAACATCAACTATTGTTGGTGTATGTATATTAAAGAGATTGTCATAAATAAGAGAAAAATCGACGAAAAATGAAGGGGTATACCAACAAAATTGCTTATATCTCAACTGCCAATATCCCTAGAGTGCTGAAAATGGTACCAATAGATAGCTAGGAAAAACACTACTGCCATGTGGTCTGATAGTTTAACAAAATGTTACAAAATTTTCTGAATGTTACATAAAGTTTTGAAAAATTGTGAAAATAATAGAAAATTGAAGGCTGTGCTTAAACAAAATTTAATAAATCTTGCTTGCCAGCGAAGATGATTCACATATCTGAGTACCTGGCAATAATACATTGTCCTAGCAATAAATTGATGCCATTTTGAGTTCTCTATGGCTATTGGTAAATGAGATATTAACGATTTGGTTGGTGTACCCCGTCATTTTTCATTGATTTTTCTCTTATTTATGACGATATCATTAATATCCATACAACAACAATAGTTAATGTTATATATTGCTGATTACATGGTCATAGAACATTGTCCTAGCAATTATTTGATACCAATTAGAGCTCTCTAGGTCTTTCAGTAGCCAAGATATGTGCATTTTTCTACGTATACCCCCTTTATTTTTCTGTATTTTTTCACATAATTCAAAATTTTTTGTTAATATTCTTCAAACAAAATATCAAATAACTTTTAGTGTAGTACAGGATGGTATAATATTACCATAGCAGCCATTTGATACCATTTTTAGCACTATAGGGCTTTTTATTGCTGAGATGCAAGTCATTTTGTAGGTTTACCTATTTAAGTTTTCAACTTTTTCCCTCAAATTTCTTAAGTTTTCATGAAAATTCATGAAACTGAAAATCAGATTATTCTTAAATCATACTTCAGGGCCATAGTACATTGCAATAGCATTCGTTTGAAACCTCTTTCAGCATCTTGGGTTTATTAATAGCTCTGGTACAAGCGATTTTGTATGTATACCCCCTATTTTTCCACAATATTTCTCCATTTTTTATTTTTTTTTATTTATTTTCATGAATAAGCAAATTCTATGATATAAATATATGGTATCAAGGTTAAATTGTTAGGTTCATGCATCACTATCAGACCAATTATAGTATCCTAGAGCATGCTATTGGTGGGATGTGAGTATTTTTGTAAGTACCTCCTATTTTTTAGAATCGCAATAGGGGTGGGTGAAGACTATGTCATTTTACATCATGCAAATGTGTTCATCATTGAGGACAATATTTTATGTCATTTAGGTGGTCCCTCTGACCACACTGGCAGCCATGGGACTTGGTTAAATGGATGCAAGATAGACCTCATAACCTATCCAAATCCTTGCAATGGATATAGTTTTCCCCTTGTTTTTCCTCATTTTTTGACATTTTTATTAATATTCATGAATATGCAAATGAGATAATTTTCATATAGGCCCAGATCATCAATAAATTTGTCATATAATATTACTGGTTCAATAACAAAGTGTCTGAATGACGTTAGTTTATTTATGGATTTTTAAGGCTTTTTCTGTCATTTTTAATGTTTTCATTAAATTTCATGAATATGCAAATTCAAATATTTGCATTACTCACTATAGGATGAATGGGCTATATCTCAGCTTTAAAATGAGACCAATTTCAGTGGTCTAGGATAAGCAACAATGGAGATATGGTCAATTTTCTATGTACACCCCCATGCTCAAGAATCGCGTTAACGGTTGCCATGTAAACCATGCATTTTTTCATAGTGCAATTGAGTTTATCTTTGAGGACAAAAATTCTTTGCATTTCTGGGGTCCCAATGAACGATTTGGCACCCATGAAAAATTGTCCTGGGGGGTGCAAGGTAGGTCAAATTAGCTCCCGGGGTACTCCCATCACTTCTAAAAAGTCTATGTGTTTCTATTAACCAGTGTGCTTATCTTTAAAATTGGCCAATCATGTGAAAACCTTTTTGCTCAATCAGCATCAAAATGACCCGAAAATGTTTCTGTCTTATCAACATCCAAGATTTTAGTGCGCATGCTCGTATCTTTTTTTTTTTTTTTTTTTTTTTTTTTTCATCAGGATAACATGTCCGTGTAATGTATACCCCCTTGAACCCCACTTTTATATAGCAAAAATGGGGAATGCAGGGGTATACCTATTTTTCTTATTTTTGCTCTAAAACATAGATTGTGGGTACTCGTTAGAACCGCCTCAGCGAGGCGGTTCTAACGTGTACCCACAATCTATGTTTTGAGCAAAAATAAGAAAAATATCAAAACTTTTCAGCTGGAAATTTTCATTTTTTAAGCTGAAAAAAATCTCTGTATATTGCACGGGCATGTTTTCGTAATGTTTTTTCAAAAAAGATGCATACATAAAATCTTAGAAAATCGCCCGATGAGTATGCTTATTGCAATGTGGAAACCTACGGCTTAATGCCAAAGATCGCTATTGACTTTGGCAGCCATAAATTGCATGTTGAAAGCGTTCAACGTCACATGGTTACGTCTCGACGTCATTGCAGATGCCAATCATATGCTTTATTTTATGTCACACATCTAGCCATATTGAATAAAATGTGTCGCGACAAAGGAAAAGTTTCAGATGAATCAAATAAAACAACAAAAGAAATTTAAGTTTAACTGTCGAATTGCGTTGGTTGTGGAACTCAGTATTGTTCGATTGTAAGCAACAGTAAACCAGACAGTACAGCCCAAGACTTAATACGTTAGGAAAACTTGCCCATGCAATATACAGAGATTTTTTGAGCTTTAAAAACTGAAAAAATTCAGCTGAAAAATTTTGATATTTTTATTATTTTTGCTCAAAACATAGATTGTGGGTACACGTTAGAACCGCCTCGTCGAGGCGGTTCTAACGAGTACCCACAATCTATGTTTTGGAGCAAAAATAAGAAAAATAGGTATACCCCTGCAAACCCCAGTTTTACTATATAAAAGTGGGGTTTAAGGGGGTATATATTGCACGGACTTGTTTTCCTGATGTGCTTTGTTTTGTCTGAATACAGCAGAGTTTCGTATCCGTGTTCGTTGTGTCCACATTATTTTGATGAACCGCGTTGAGCTGTATCCTCATCCGTGGTCAGTTGTTCCCTGATAGAATGATCGCTGCATTTGTGCACTATAAAAACGACATATCCTTCCAGAGGCGAACGAGTCCGAGGCCTGTGACATTCGTCTATCTCACAGTTAAAAAATATATGCAAATAACCCCCCAAAAAACGAATTTTACAGAAGTGCCAAGCTTCACATGTGATGATAAAGCACATTTCCGGTCAAAACTATCTATATTTCTTTTTACGTGTCAACAAATCCTCTTCAAACTCCAACCATACATGGCAAAATTATTGCCCTACAACTGTTGCAAAAGGGCCTCAAAACCTTGTAACAGAAATGCCGCAATCAGAGCAGAATGAATTGTTTACTTACCGTTAATTTGTTTGTGACTAATAAATCCGATTCGCGTTTTTTGTGCCCTGTCACGGCGGTTGTGGCAGGATGACCGGTGTGCAGACGTCATTCACTGGAGTATTTTGAGACTGACACCATTATGAAAACTGCGATAAACAGATAATTTTTGAGCTTTGAAAATTAAAAATTTTCAGCAGAAAAAGTTTGATAATTTTAATGTGTTTGCTCAAAACATAGATTGTGGGCACACGTTAGAACCGCCTTGCTGAGGCGGTTCCAACGAGTACACACAATCTATGTTTTGGAGCAAAAATAAGAAAAATTGGTAAACCCCTGCATACCCCAGTTTTGCTATATAAAAGTGGGGTTTGAGGGGGTATTTATTTCACGGATCTGTTTTCCTGATGCAAAGCATCGGTGAAAAACAAGAATTCAAGGATCAATAAGAAGCACTCTTAACTCATTGGTTATTATCATGTCCAATTTAATTGTTGCTTGGCCATTTGACTCAAAATATGATAATCTGGGGGCCATTTTGGACATATATTACTTTCTTAACATCAGGAAAACATGTCTGTGTAATGTATACCCCCTTAAACCCTACTTTTATATAGAAAAACTGGGGTTTGCAGGGGTATACCTATTTTTCTTATTTTTGCTCCAAAACATAGATTGTGGGTACTCGTTAAAACCGCCTCGCCGAGGCGGTTCTAATGTGTACCACAATCTATGTTTTGAGCAAAAATAAGAAAAATATCAAAAGATTTCAGCTGAAAATTTTCAAATTTTAAAGCTGAAAAAATCCCTGTTTATTGCATGGGCAAGTTTTCGTAATGATGATATGATATGACAAACATACAGAAAATGTCATTCTGTGTTAATTTTAGTAGAATTATAGTAGGAAGACATGTTAGACGCCATCTTGAATTTCTAAAAACCCACCATGATGACAAAGTGTGATCAGCCAAATTCTTGAAAGGCAATGCCTATACCACATGAATCCATAAAATAATACCCAATTACCAGGTCCATCGAAATCTACCATTTTTCTGCTGGACTATTAAGTCAACTAACCAACTTTCCTGTATGATGTTTCGATACACTAAGTTGTGTTAGATTTTATCCATTTTATCCTATTTTATTCCCGTTGATAATTCAATTGGATGACAAAATTTGATAATAATATGAAGCTAATATAAAACTCATTTGTTTTACATACTGTTTTTATATCCAGCAAACTCTGTATGACAAGAAAGATTAACTCATATTAAATTTCTGTACTTAACAGTATCACATTGCCTACAGATCAAACCAGCAGCAAATAGCTAATATAATAATTATATACAACATTTTGCCCCTCGAAATGAAACCGACTATGTTTAAATTCCAGCTGAATATATACTTAAAAGCAAAAGTTTCGCAACCAAGGTGCGCACAAGTACAAGGCGGTAAATCCTATATTGTTTTGTAAATGTTAATGACGTTACGGCACCATAACGGGTGAACTTGTCTGCCATATTTTCATTTTTTTCTGCCTCTTGCTCAATTAATATCTGGGTAGCTTCTGGCAGTTCAGTTGACAGACTGCTTACAATAGGGTCTTTTTTTAATTTTAAAATTTATTTCATGGTCCCTGACATTTGAATTTCTGCGCTTGCACCTTTTGCTTCGGAAGTCACTTCCTTTGCGAATGTGTTTTCATTATATGTTGATTTGACCAGGTGTTTTGTAAGTTTACTTACATTTTTAGAAATATCTTCTAACGTTCCATGCATTTTGCCTATTTTTCCATCATCTTCCTTTCAAATGGTGAAAGGGAATGTATAATTTCGACTTCGACGTTCTCTCCGTCTTTCTGTGTTTTTTTTTTTTTTTGTTTTTTTTTTTTTTTTTGTTTTTTTTTTTTGGTGGCATCTTTCCACGTACTGGGTAATTTTTCAAATAGAAATAGCGGTAAAACGTCCACAATACTGGTTTAAGCCCACCAGTAACATTGTTACTGATCGATCCAAGGCGATACTTCTGTGGTGGTTTTGTTTTATGTCTTGGTGTTTAAATTACTGTGCTGTTTGAGCCTAATGTATGTTTTCATATTTTTAGTTAAGTTTAGGTAACTGAGTGGCCACCTATTGGGAAAATAGCTGCTCATTCGGCTTGCGATATGTTTTCATGGTATAAGTACCTGATTGTTTATTTAGGTTTTTCCCACCTGGATTTTTGGAGTGGGAATCTTTTTTCTGATTGCGCCTTTTCCTGATCTTTGCCTGCTTGTCCCTTTCTGTATAGTTAAAAAATGATAAAAAAAAATCGGATCCACAAAAATGTTTTATTTTTGGCTTACCGGTTTCATGAATATTTATCAACTTTCAAAATGATAGTGTACAACAAAAAATATGGCGTCCTGCTGTCACCACTGTTCGATTGTTGTTGCTGTTTTTGAATCAAACATTTGCTTCTCATATTTGGGGGCATAAACTTCTCATCCAAAATAAAAGGTTTTGGCTGTTAAAGAATGTCCCAAGCCCCTTTTCGTATCTTTCAATCCATATTACATTGGAGTTCTCTCATATTTCTTTTGAACGTATCTCTTGCTGAACGCATTCTTCTTTCCATAGCTTTTTCACTAGTTCTCTTCTTTGACCACTTACTTTCTTATCAAATAGTTCGTGCATTTCGATTGTTTGATATCGCTCCTCGTGACTTTCTGCTCGTAGTTTCATTAGACCAATTTCCGATTGTATGTTGACTTATTTTTCTCGGAGTTTTGTCTGTGAAAGTGGCTCACCTCTAATAGGCTTCATTTCAAATTTCCTCGTCACTATAAAGGGTGAATTCTCTGCCATATTTCATATGTTTTCGCGGTATTCTCATTTCGGATCATCTGCCAGTATTCTGCAGCTCGTTTTTGCAGCTTTGTATCCCATGTTTGCACCATCGACTGTTTTATTTTTTCTGCCTCTTGCTCAATTAATATCTGGGTAGATTTTGGCAGTTCAGTTGACTGACTGCTTACAATAGGGTCATATGTATATATATGTTCCAGGTCTGTGGGTTAATTTTTCTTGCAAAATAATTGGTGTACATACATTTGTATTCATATCACGGAGTGTTGTTTCCACATGGCACAAAAATGCGTTCTAGATTAAATTTTGATTTGTTTGTGTTCTAACGATCTCAAAACTCAGGTATATAATTGTAGATTTAAAAAGAAATCCGAATGTCAATTAGCTGAATAATTCCAATCGTGTCCGTGCCTGTTCGTGTGTAAGAGGATAAAACTATTTCTGACATGAAGTACTAAAATATTCCTGTTGTGCAAACATATTTATTCACAAATGAATGATTAATAACATATAACCAGATACTATTTAAATTCTGTTAGCTATTCAAACAAACAGATAGGAAACAGTAAACCAAGTAATAACAAATACTAGCTATAATTGACAAGAGCATATGACATTTGTTGCAATTAATGACTTTTTGGCATTTTTTAAGATCGCTTAATCCTCGGTCTAGTATGACACATCCTCCTAATTTATTGACATTTTTGAACGGTCATTACCGCCCATATTAATTTTCTATAAATCTGCTTAATATTTATTAGCTCACCTGAGCCGAAGGCTCACAAGGTGAGCTTATAGTATAGTAGTCGAGCCAGCGTCCGTGCGTCGTCGTCCGTCGTCAACATTTTCAAACGACTTCTCCCCTGAAGCTGCCAGGCCGAATCTTTTCATATTTCACATATAGCATCTACAGGTGGGGGGAACGAATATTTGTGTTTTTTATTTCGATCGGATAAGAACTCTGGTTGCTATGGTAACTTGAAGTTTCCATTGACTTGTATGGCAAAAATCTCGGTTTGTGGAGTGGGAATTTCTTTCTGATTGCGCCTTTTCCTGATCATTGCCAACTTGTACCTCTTCTCGATTTGGCTTGTCCGCTTACAATACTATAAGCATCAGACAAAGGTCTGCCCATTCACTATTTGCTATATCCTGTCCGAACATACTCGTGAAAACTGAAGGATATAAAGAACAAACAAACAAACAAACAAACAAACAAACGAACAAACAAACATACAAACAAAAAAGAACAACAACAAGACAAAACATGTAGCCCTTGTAATATTCACATAAATTGTATCTAACATAGACTTGCGTCTTTAGATCATTACATTTCCAATGTATCACAATGGTCATGTTGCAAGAGGTCACTAGTCTAACTAAACAGCGAAGTAAAACATAGGAACAAAAAAAATCCAATATGAAGCTTTAATTATTGTTGCCTTTATTCAGTTTGGCACAAACATCAAATTTTATAAAAATGTGCCTTTGCGAATTGCCAAAATATGTTGTATTATAGATCTTTTCGTTCTAGTCGATTATTACATTAAGACATGTTTCCATATCGACAAGAGATCAGCCTGGCATTATGAAAACTTGCCCATGCAATATACAGAGATTTATTTCTGTTGTAAAAAATGAAAATTTCATCAGAAAATTTTTCATATTTTTTTCTTATTTTTGCTCAAAACAGATGGTGGATACACGTTAGAACCGCCTCGTCGAGTACCCTAACGAGTACCCACAATCTATGTTTTGGAGCAAAAATAAGAAAAATAGATATACCCCTGCATACCCCAGTTTTACTATATAAAAGTGGGGTTTGAGGGGGTATACTTTACACGGACATGTTTTCGTGATGAAATACCAAATGAACCTTCGCGTGAGAAAACCAACAATTTGCATACAAATTATGTGAAAACAATGGCGCAGATCAGCTTCGCAGTAACGGCGAAGCTGATCAGCGCCTTTGTTTTCGCTACACGGATAGTACAATTCCTCTTCTTTCTAAATATAAAATTTCCAGCCTCTATCCATCTCTGTGACTGTACAGGCCGGTACAATATGATTTCATTAAGTGAATGGGAAATAACTTGACAACTTTCTCATTTTCATTTGCACGAAACTTTTTTATATTTTTAGTTTAACAATTGTGAAGGAATGACGTCATACCATCGAAGCATCATTTTGGATTTGAGTCACCAAGTTTTTCAAACCTATATAATAATTTTCTTATCTTTGATTTTCATGAAATGTGTTGCAAAATGTTCAGCGACATAAGGGCTTTCACGTAAAGTACATATACTTTAGAAGTTTTTGATCCTATTTTTTTTAACATCAGCTGCTATCAAAAAATATTGATCATATTTCGTCTTTGACCTGACGACGGTCTCTGTCTGCAGTGGTTAAACGTGTTTGTGCTGCTTTAGCCATATGATGTCTCAATTTTGATCAGTTGATAACACTTTTGTGCAGATTTACTGATATCTATGGCTCTATAATGGCTTAAGTGCTATCTAATTCCGATCATTTCAAAGAGGTGCTAATGTTTGAAAGAGGTGCTAATGTATCATCTAACTGAGCTTTACAAAACATATAAAAATGTATTAGATTATTCACATGTTTTTTGCACGAGAGGATACACCATTTTATGATAACAACACTTGGTAAAGAAAAGAAGAAAAAAGATAGCGTTAATTCTTTTAAAACTATGCTTATTTATAGCAGTCTATATACTTGTACACCTTCGTTACAATACAAACAAGGATAAAATTATAAGAACTAATGTCCCCTTTGGTTGACTGACACGATTTAAACTAGAGACATGTGCACAAAAAAGTGGGAACTGCTGCTTGTTGCGTCTATAATTAAAACAAAATAAAATAAATAAATAAATAAATAAATAAAAACATAAAAAATAACACTTTAAACATTTGTTTTTCTGTTTTCAGAAAAAAAACAAATAGATATACCTTTTATTTTATACTTTACAGTGAAAACCAATGTATATCAAAACTTGATAAAATTGGTATTTTCATTGATATGAAGTTTCACTGATATCAAATCTCACTGATATCAAAAGACACTAGTGAGGCCCTCCCAGGGGTTTTGGGGATTCAGGGAGAAGGGCTATTTATTTTCGGGGATTTGGGGAGAAGGGTCATTTATTTTCAGGGATTTGGGGAGACAGCGGAATTTTAGGGAGCAGGGAGCAGGGGACTGAGGAAAAACATTTTAGGGAGCTGGGGAGAAAGGTCATTTTTCTTTCAGGGAGCAGGGAGCAAAGACCCCCCCCCCCTGGAGGGGCCTCACTAGTGATATCAGCTTATATTTTCACTGTAGATTTTGGATTGCTTCTGACGTTTCCATTTACTTGACGTCATTAAATGTGTCTCACTTCAGAAATTCAAACGCCTAAAACTCTACTCCGTTATTTATGAACGAAAACATAAAGTGTGGGTACTCATTTTCTTAGTTAAAACGTAAGGAACAATGTTTCACCGCCTGCCTTGTGAATAGGAAAATGCCCGTGTTTTGTATAAAATAAAAGGAAATTTTGCTTTTTTTTTTTTCTTCTTTTTTCTTTTTTCTCGGTGAATGCCAAATATATTTCATCGGGTGAGTTGAAAACATAAATATTTTCACTCGTGCTTCGCACTTGTGAAAATTCTGATGTTTTCTACTCACTCGATGAAATATATTTGGTGTTCACCTCAAAAAAGCAAATATCCTCAATGTATACCCAAGTTTTACTATACAAAAGTGGGATATAAGGGGGTATATATTACATGGACATGTTTTCCTGTTGACCCATAATGGAAAAGGTTAAGGTCATTCAGACCCACTCATGGCATCCATATTTTCTTTATGATTTATTCATTCCTCTATTTATTTTTACCTCCTTACTTATCTCTTTATCCATTGACTTTGTCTATCTCTTTACCTTGTTGTTTATTCATTCTTCTTCTCTAATTATGTTACCACACTACGAACTCTATAAAGGGTTTTTATTAATTTTCTGACATTATAAAAAACACTACACAGCAGTACCCCACAACGAACCTGGATAATATGTAATGTACATATAAAATTGCATCCAGCCAAACAGCAGTCACACAGTAGCGTATAACCCAAACGCGCGCCGGGCGTATGAAAAATCTCAACACGCTGAAGACTTTGGACGTATAAAAATTAATTTGTTCCTCTAACTCGCTTTAGCAGTCACACATTAGCGCGTGACTGAAGCGAGTGCCGGACGTATAATAAATCTCAAAGTTTTGGAGTACGGTTGTAATACGTCCCAGACACGCTAAGCACGCGCTACAGGCACGCATCGAACGTACACTGGCGCGTTCAGAGCGTATTCGACGCGCCTGTAGCGCGCGTGGAACTTATTCGGGACGTATATATGTCACACGCCCGAGACACGCCGAGCTTTTAGAAAATTTTTAAGCATGTTTAAAAAAATGAGCCCAAACGCGCGCGAAACGCGCAGAGACTTTTAGTGACGTACAGCGACGCGCGCCGGACGTACACCAAGCGTACCCAACGCGCTTGTAGCGAGTTTTGAACGCGTTTCCGACGTGCGTCTGGCGTACGTGGAATTTTGCTATTTTTTCAACACGCCCGGTGCGCGTTTCACTTATACGCTACTGTGTTACTGCTGTTTTACGCGTAACTTCCACTATAAGATTGAGGAGAGGAACTCTATAAGCTTTTAGTTTCCGTTCCAATTCTGTTGTATTGTATACAAACTTTGTAATGTATATGAAATGTTGTTGAAATAAATATGTTTATTTTATACATAGCAGTGAAATTAATGTATATCAAAAATGGATAAAAGTGATATTTTCACTGCAGAATTGATATTGATATTTTCACTAGTGGTTGATATCAGCCGATATTTTCACTGTAGAGTTTGGATTAATTCTGACGTTTCCATTCACTTGACGTCATTAAAAAGGTACAAGTAGGCAAAGATCAGGAAAAGGCGCAATCAGAAAAAGATTCCCACTCCAAAAACCGAGGTGGGAAAAAACCAAACTAACAATCAGGTACTTATACCATGAAACATATCGTAAGCCGAATGAGCAGCTATTTTCCCAATAGGTGGCCACTCAGTTACCTTAACTTAACTAAAAATATGAAAACATACATAAGGCGCCAACAGCACAAAAACTTTTAAACACCAAGACATAAAACAAAAAGAACCACTACAGAAGTATCGACTTGGAACGATCAGTAACACAAAGTTACTGGCGGGCTTAAACCGGTTTTACAGGTACCTTACCTCACCCTCAGCTTCTGCAGTGGTTCACAACATTTAGTTAGTTCTTCGGTCCTCGTGGTGAATCTCTAACTAGTCAATGAATCATCAAGAACAAACAAATAAATCATGATAAACATCCTGATGAATCAAAAACCAGGACTCACAGATTGAGTAAGCTGCCCGACGATGGAGATCCCTGGGCGCCGAATAACCTACTAACTCCGGAGCAAAAGAAAAACACCAGTTGGACCCCGGTGGGCCAAGCAACAGACAAGAAGCTCCGGCCCCAACCAACTAAAATGAATAGCTTTAAGTCGGGGCCATCATAGAGTCTGACGCCCGACCCACCGGCGTGCAATTAAAGAAGGCAGCATAGTTATCAACCATGATTGGGTTAAAAACTAAGCATGCAGACTGTCGCATAACATTCAAGTTATAACCTATACGTCTGTAACGTGATATGATTTTTCCGAACTGAAGAGAAAAATCAGTTATTCCTTTAAGTTTCTTTAATTTGTAAACCAAGTCACCATAAAATTCAGGTTCCGAAAGGCCCTCACTTAAAAGTGTCTTTAACCCAACATTATATTTGGAAATCAATTCATAGTGTCTACGATAAAATTTAGAAAAGGTTTTTCGAAGTTTATGATACCGATAGCCCTGTTGGAGAAGTTTTGCCGTTAAACATTTATTTCGAGCGTTGAAGTCTGTAACATGATTGCAGACTCTAGCAAACCTAATAAGTTGCGAAATGTATACACCATAAGAAGCACGACGAGGAACGTCACCATCCAAAAAAGGAAAATTTACTATATCAAAATCAAAGTCATCGCGCTTATCATAAATTTTAGAAGAAACAAATCCATTTGCAACAGAAAGATGTAGATCTAAAAAGGGGGCTTCGGTATCTGAGATATTAGCTTTGTTCAACTGAAGTTCAGGTGGATAAATTTGATTGACCATACCTTCAAAATAAGGGTTGTCAATGTTCAAAAGGTCATCGAGGTACCTAGATGTGGAATTAAAAGCCTCGATAACATCAGCTTGATTATCATGGTTAAGAGAATCCATGAAATCTCTTTCGTAGCAGTATAAAAATAAATCAGCTACGAGAGGTGCGCAATTTGTACCCATCGGAATTCCAACAATTTGTCTGTATAACTTGGTCCCAAATCTAATATAAATATTATCAAGGAGATAGGATAAGGCGTCGCACACATTCTGACATGACCAAAGGGTATACCGACTTTGGTTAGAGGAAGTGAAAAAAGCCTTTCTATCATTACATGCCAAATAAAGTGAACCATAGTTTTTTAATGCCCTTTTGAAGGTCCACTCTATCAAATCCAGAAGTTTTTCTTTAATTAGATTATGTGGTAATGTTGTATACAGAGTAGAAAAATCATATGTGGACAAGCTTGTCGCACGGAACCCTCTACACTTCAATTTACTGAGCACCTCACCAGAATTTTTTATTGACCAAAACCAATTTTTATTTGAAGTTTCATACACTGTCTCACATGTGCCTCACTTCAGAAATTCAAATGCCTAAAACTCCGTTATTTACGAACGAAAACATAAAGTGTGGGTAATTATTTTCTTAGAACGTTAGGACCAATGTGGTACCAAAATTATTTGTGTTTTCAAAATTTTTTGGTTTTTGCATTTTCACCGCCTGCTTTGTGAATAGGAAAATGCCCGTGTATTGTATAAAATAATAAATTTTCCTTGTTAAAAGGAACGCTTGGCTAGTCTGTATATACCATTATTTGTCGGTGTGTTGTGGTTTTTCGTAGGTTTGTGGAGTTTTTCGATAACTCGCTGGATCACACCGGTCATGAACACTTCCTCGCTACGGTGGATTTCAATCTTTCGTATTTGGTCGGACCTAGGACAAAGTTCCGGGTTTTAGCATTATCCGTCCAGAACGCCGGCTAAATGTTTAAAGTTAGATCCAAGTACGTTCTTCCCGAAAGTCCTAAAAAAACGGCGGAGAGCAAGTCTGGTTTCCGTCTTCAATTGCTTTATTATGCATAACAGCAGCATTGCGACTGGAACGAGGCCCCTGGATGTCAAAGGGAAACCCCACAGATTGAAGGAAAAACCCCACAGATTGAGAAGAAATCCTCGTTCCGTTTCAATTGCTTGACGCTGTCGCGCACTCGTGAAAATTTTGATGTTTTCAACTCACTCGATGAAATATATTTGGTATTCACCTCCAAAAAGTAAATATCCTCTATTTAAACTAAAAGGTGCATGTAAGATACACAAATAGCTAAAGTAAAGCTAGTCAAAATTTGACGCATGCCTCATGCATGAGGCAAACGTCCCGTTGTACGGAACCGTTGAAAACAAAAGATTGATACGAAAAACATAGCCGTTCAAAGATAGTCTTATCTATTAGTGGGGTTTTGCAGCCAAAATTGGTCCAAGACAGCTGCTAAAGAATTTTACGTTAACATTAACATTGTACGTTATGATAGACCTTTTCTACAGAGCTGATGAAGCAGTGCAAATACAAATGGGTCACACAGACAAATTATAAGGTTTATTATGTTAGTTCGGATAAAATACCAGACGAATTAAGATTTGCTTCCTCATTTGCTTCCCGAATTTCGGAATTTGACAGCTTAAGATGTATGCCTGGAGAAGATAAGATGCGAAAACAAATTATTTCAAGCTTAATGGTGAAAAATTGTTTTACGTCTATGTTTTCTGTCTATATGTCGAATTAATAGGAAGTATGTTTGAAAATATTTATGATTTTTCTAGCTTTAATGCCTAGGTTACATTTGTCCCGATCGCCGTACGATCTTTTGGTCTGCGATTTTTTCAAACATCATAGGGGACCATGTGCTACGACGTCTGTTGTTACAATACATACGGGTATCATACGATTTCTTGCTCTGACGGTAATCGTAGGGTCTCAGGCCTCAGATTTTAAGTAGAGGAGTCCCCAGGACTGAGCCATTGCGGTCTCCCCACATCCGCCGTACGAATTTTGACCCCAAATTATCATACAAAATAGTGCGGTGACCATAGGATCATCGCAGGCCGGTCTCCGTACGGTGCCCATGCGATGCCACTACGACGTGTGGGTCAAGGGTATAAATGGGGACCCTTCGCTTTGTTTCAGTGACATCATAAGTCGACCAATCAGTTTAGATAAATACAGACCGATACTGATTTCTGATCTGTAACTGTGGTCATAGTATCTTAGTGTTCGTCACATAATGCATATGCTTTCTTTTCTTCTATGAGATACAGGGATTTAAGTTAATCATAACAGTGCCATTTAGACTATGATAAATACTAAAGTGATACCTTGGGTTATTAACAATGAGCAGAGGTGGTATTATGGTATGTTTCGGTATAGGGGTAGAGGTGGGGTACAGTCCTTGAGCCCGACGTGTCTTCAGGCTTCGGTCTTACGATTTAAAACAAAATTGTACAAGTGCAGGCTGTTACAAAATTGTAGAGCCTACGGGGATCGTAGGAAGCCGTAGAACCGCAAGGACATCACAGGGTCACCCTGTGGAGATCGCGAAAAAATGTAAAAAATGGCATCGTACAATCATCGCCAAATAATCGTAGGCCAAATGTAACCTAGGCATAATCTCAATGTATTGCTTTGCTAGGAAAACAAGGATGGTGGCAACCTTTGCTTTCGTTAAATATTTTTTTTTTCACATACTAAATTCCAGACACTGCTGAAAAAAATGGTGTAAAAGATGGATTAGCGGGAATGAAGGTAGGAATATCTGAGTAAAGAACTGTATGTCCTTTTTTCAACACTGTTTGAGGCTGAGATTGTCATGAAGACTATTGTTTTCATTCATTAACTCACACCCAAAATAGTATAATATTAATGAATTTTGTCGCAACATTAATGCATTCATCAAGCAAACGATGATGTTTTGTCACGTACATAGTCTGTAATCAACTGGTGATAAAAGGGAATTCATTATTTGTAAGCCGCCCAATACCAATAAGCTGTAATGGATTCCATTAAGAAAGTAAGAAGTGCATGTGACAGACGAAATAACAATAGCTCGATACATGACCACGTAACAAGCAGCATACAAGAGAAACAATGGAGTGCCACAATCAAAAGTAGCCTTCACTTAGCAAACAAAATTAATTAAAATATGCCCTCTAAGCTTTGTCACTTAGTTGAAGAACATGATCTATGTCATGCCAATTAGTTCTTGTAATTCTCACTGTCATCAGGAAAGTATGTCCGTGCAATGAATACCCTCTTAAACCCCAATTTTATATAGTAAAAACTGTGGTATATCTATTTTTCTTATTTTTGCTCGAAATCATAGATTGTGGGTTGGGACTCAATAGAACCACACCGTACATACGGCTCGTCAAATTCCAACTGGTACGTCAAATTCCAGATGTTTATGTCAGCGCGTGCGTTTTGGCGGGTAAATTATTTTTGTTGTTTTTTCTTGTTTTATTATAGTTTAGCTAATGGTTTCAAAAGAAAATAATAATCGGCAGTCTTGTGTTAACATCCATGTATCAGTACAAACAGGTGTCATGGTCAGCTTATCAGTGGATTGGCGAAAACATTGCACGAAAGTCTTAAAATGGCACGTTTTCAGAAAACATCCATACTTTTTGCCAAATATTTCCATAACTAGAAATAATTGAAAGTCGCTTGCTCGAATATATATAGCTTAGTATCTATTTAAAAGCCTGATTTAAACTTTTATTCAAATTAATCACTACTATTGATAGCGCAGCTCATTCTTTTGCACCATGTGTGATTTTACATGATACGAACCACGACAGTCGTTTTATACTTGAAAGACCAGACGGAAAATAGCTTTTGATACGTCAAATAACAGACGTAAACACGATTTTGGATACGTGTCGCATCAGACGTGTTGAGTGCGATTATTTCAAATACCCATGGCACCCTGGCATTGTTTGGCCTTCTTAAGCGGTCAACTTGGAAGTATACGTTCAAAAATAGCCACCTTTAAGACACACGACGTTGATTCACTATATCAACATTTGCACAAAATGTTGAAACCGTAGAATCAACATTAAGACACACATTGTTAAAATAATATTAAAATAATGTTGTTTCGGTCAACCTTTAAACATTGTTGAATCAATTCGATTCACTGGATCAACATTGATTCTAGAACATTGTTTCAAAGTTGATTGAATCAACATTGGTTCGAAATTGTTTCAACTTTGTGTGTCTGCTGTTTTGTTTCCACTCAAACACAGTATAACTTTATGAGAGTGATATTGTGGTTGGGGTTTGAAACCTGATTGTCTCAGTTCTTGATCCTTGGTTAATCTTATATTAAAGGCGCTGATAGTCAATGACCTTAACAACGGCCTGTTGTGCGGTCGTTTGATCTAGTGGGTAGTTAGTGCCCGTCATCCTCCAGAGGTTGTAAAACATCAATTCAAACAATCAAAAACACATGTATTTGTTCCGTTGGTATAAAAATTAAATTCCATCAAAGAAGCACATTGGCAAACAAATTTAATAAAGCACAGGTTATGCCATGGTGTTTCTATGGCAAAGACTCAACCGAGCGAATGCGTGAAGACACCTGATGCCTAACAACGCCCCTGGACATTGGAGCATAAGGAAACCAACAATCAGTTTGAACCCTGGTATGCCCAGGCACAGACCGCAAAGTTCAGTTCCGGCCCATGCCATACTGAATTTATAATCAAAATTAGGGGTATTCATATATTAAGTAAAGCTAGAAGCAATGCGCTATTCGTAAATAATTCCCCGTCTCATGGCGCTTATACATGTACGTGTACTAGTCCGGCACAGAAACCTAGAATATCAGCCAAAGCGTGCAAAACCCTCTATAGAAAATGTTTTTGCATTTTTTAAAGAGGATACATAGTACATTACAAAACCAAGTGATGCCACTCTGGCATCCTTGGGCAACTCGCTAAAATCAAGATGGCGTCCAAGATGGCGGCGAAACGTGTTATTTACATGAAATGGACCCATATAACACTCGTATTATTTCCAAATTGCTCTTTTATGGTCAATAAATAGTGAAATTAAATTATATGAATCATTTCATCATTGGACTGTTTGTTAGATACAAGATGGCATCCAAGATGGCGGCCAAACATGTTATTTCCATGAAATGGACCCATATAACACACATATTATTTCTAAATTGCTCTTTTATGGTCAAAAATTGTGAAAATGAATGATATGCATTATTTTATCATTGGACAGGTTTTTAGATACAAGATGGCGTCCAAGATGGTGGCCAAAATAGTTTATTTAAATGAAAGTAACCCAAAATACACTCCAGTTGTTTATGTATTGCGCTCAAGGTCACAAAAATTGGAAATTAAATCACATACAGCCTTGAACATAATAATACTACATATCAATTTTATGTATCCCTAAATGACACATAAAGGGAGATAATCATACTCTAAAACATTTGTGTTATTTTTTTTTCTATTTTATAGTAACTGAATGTTTGCATATTGTGAAACAAGCCACTGCCATTTTAGCAAAACACGAGGTAGACATGCATAAGAGAGAAATATGTTGTTTAACTTTCGATTGTTGGATGCCTAGATTGCTCAGGGGTATTGTTCACAATTCGCGTGTTATTGTTTGAAGTACTGATGCTTGCCAAATCACTGGGATTCTTCATTGCATTAGTATAACCCATAAAACATTAACAGCCCTAAACTCACAATATGTTTTATTTTAGCTTTATTTAGCTTGATTTAGCTATATTTTAATAACAGTGCTGGTTTCAGTGTTTCTGTTCTCACTGGAAGAGAAAGAAGAAGATCGCGATCTTGTGATTGCTAAGGGCTTGGGACTCACAGACCAGTTATAGAATTTCCCCATTGGCATTCAGTGTGATTTAATAGTCATTGTGGCATTTTATGTGTATTACAACTTTTTATTTAAAATCACCACAAAGGCACATTTTATTTTTCATTTTCGCACATAAAAGTCACTTCTCTACTGAGACAGTGACCAGCCGAACACAGTCCATTAACCTCACCATACTTTACCAAAATTGCATTCCAAAAAAGCTTAAAAGATTTTATAATTGTGAACAGTAACCAGCTAGATCATATAAGTCTTATTTATCCCTCCCCATCCTATTCCTGCTGTACTGGACAGTTAGCAGTTTTCAACCTGTTACCTTTGGTTTCATCTGATGGCCTGTGTACATCTGCGTCGAATATAAAGATTCACGGATGGATGAAATAGAGAATTTGGATGAATCTCAAATCAGTGGAGACTGCATAATTGCATATACTGCGTATTTGTACTACGAGTGTTAAATTCGTACGCAGCTGTTACACGAGAACAGAAACATTTCCGCTTATGACTCTATTGAGATTAGAACCAAGAGAGTAGTTGCTCCGTCACAATACGACTGAAGATGTTTTGACTAGGGAGTGGATTCATAACCAAACCACATTAAACCTACTGAAATCCGCACATTATCGAGTGTAACCCCTATCCAACCTAACTGCAGGCCACATCAACCCATATTTTAGTTTCTACACATATTCTACACAGCCAACCGCCTTTTACAACGTCGTCATCCAACGTGAAACCCAATCCCACACATCTCACCCTATTCTACCATATATTTCTGCAAATTTAAATATGTTCTACATATACCTTTGAAACAGTCAGGCGAAAATTAAGTTTCCTAGCATTGTAATTATTTGCAATGCTTTAGTAGACAGCATTGCTTCACAGTAGATTACTAATGTATAATCTTCTATTTGTACCCGTTTATTCTACAATTAACCAAAGGTTACTAAAATCTAAACCATGGTGGTAATATTGGCGTTTTGGCAGTTTTTTTGTTGAAATTTTGTTTAATAAAACACAGAGATGGAAATTTCAGTTCATTTCTATATACCCAAACACATTCTATCTACTTTCCGGTGGCCATGTTGAATTTTAGCAGCCATTTTTATTTAAGCTTTTGTCACATATTCCTGAACAATCTTAGCTTTATAACCTCTGCACCTTCGATGTAATGTTTTAACATTACATCACATATATTGATGGAAATCTATAAAAATAACATTTTGTCGACAATCTTGGATTTTCGTGGCCATCTTTATTAATTTTGCTTTTGTTGCATACATGTATTAATGGAAATATGACTTGAAGTTTTCTCCACTTTAAATGCCATTTTTCAACATTTCATTACATGCATGTAAGTACTTCTATCAAAAGACCTTATTTCGTCGGCCATCTTGGATTTTGATGGCCATCTTGATTTTGTTTATTTTCTTTTTGTTGTATTTTGATAAAAAAAGGCTAAATTTTATTATTTCTCAAATTTTAAGGCAAGCATTCAGCATTTCATCACATATCTGTACGAAATTCAATCAAAAACCCTTCTTTTGTCGGCCATATTGGATTTTGGTGGCCATCTTGAATTGCCCAAGGATGCCAATCTGGCATCACCCGGATTTCAAATCAGGATACCCATACCAACTTATTTCTGCAAAAACATTTTCTATAGACGCTACTGCACGGTCATCTTTGGTTCATGCCGGACTATACTGAGTCGCGTAGTGTTCTATTTGAATATTTAAAATTGATTTGCAGTAGCCATGTATCAGTTAAGTTATGTGGAATATTATCAAATGTTCACACTATCTGCTTTCATTTTTTTTCCAAACGTCTATATAGTCAAAAGTACAATCAGCATTTTGTTCATCGACTGGCCATCTTGAGTAAAAAATACGGCATATAAAATCGTTTAAAGACAGTCGTTTCACTTTATTTCCTTTCCAAGTAATGTTTTCTTTCTGCAATTTATGTTTAGTAGCGCTACAAATTAAACCATATACTGACTATTGCATAACAAAGAAGTGTTTTAGTAGACCCGTATCATAAAATGTTGATCTACCGTCTGGGTCATTCCGTATCGGCCGTCTGTTATTTCACTTATCATATGACATTCGCCCGTCTGTACTTTGGCGTATTGTTTTTGTCGCCAAGCAACAGAATAAAAGGATAAATACACTGTAAAAGTTGATTATCAATGATCCTTCCGATGGAGATTGAAAAAATATAAGCCTCAATAAGATTATACAATGAAAAGTTTAGGTATTCTGTGTAAAATACAGCAAAAAAACTTACCCGCCAAAACGCACGCGCTGACATAAACATCTGGAATTTGACGTACCAGTTGGAATTTGACGAGACGTATGTACGGTGTGAACCGCCTCTCCGTGTGATAACTATTAGTGAAAAGGCCGAAAAAAAAGATAAGAATGTTTCCGGTAACATGGCAGAAAAAAAAATGGGTCGATAGGTCGGGATTTTTTTTTTTTTTTTTTTTTTTTTTTTTTTTTTTTTTTTTTTTGAGGGAAGCCTTACCATGTAAAATATCTGAACATAGATATACAGTTTAATCAGGATTAAACTATTTTCTCCTCCAGTGCACATGCACAGCTTCTTAGTTAAAACTTCAATTCAACATTTTTGGTCGGTCGGGTTACCGAAAACAGACTTGTTAATCTGATGTAAAATCCAATATCATGTACGATACCTTTATTCACATTTTTCATACAAAGTATCAGTGTCACTTTGAGGAGTGTCGATAAAGGAAGTATACCTTTCGTATCTTAAGTGCTGGATTTTATTCGAAAAGAGACGGGAACCATGCTGCAAATGAAAGTAGATAAAGTAAACAAATCGATTGCCGGAATTGAAAGCATGGATAACGGTAACAGGTACATTTTTGTATTTAAATTTTATATATGTTTACATGGTTAAAGCTTGATAATTTAAGTTTGAGACACCTTCCTAAGCGGTGAGTAGAGACGTTGCCACGATTAAAGCCCCCCCCCCCCCCCCCCCCCCATTAAACTGGATTTTACATCTTGACAGATAATAACATCGCACAAGTTAAAGCTTTTTCAAAAACTGAAACCGTTGCTGCCCTATATATATACATTGAGTCGTTAGTGCATTGCCGTGCACGGTAAGATTCAGTGCTGAATCGTGGAACATCATAGCTAATGGCAAGCTAATGGTCAGTCGTAGTCGACATACAAGCGTATCAAAGGGTTGGAACATTATCATCTTTGTTGAAATACAATTTAAAACTTGACATGTAAAACTCGAGAAATGGAATGCGGTCTGATTTTGTTACGGTCGTCAGCTCGAAGCAAAGAGCTTACACATGGGTAGAAAAGCATTAGCTCGATCGTGCTTAATGGGGCTGACCCGAGATAGATCTACATGCTCGGCACGTTATTTTATGAAGATTTTGTAATGAAAACATTTCTACGGATCGACCGTACTTCTTAATATAGCCTTTATATGTTTATTTGTGTTTTGAGTAATCTGCACTTAATAGTGGTAATCCTCATACAGTAGGCTTGCCCATGAATGATAAATGACCGTTCAGTCATATAACGCGTTCATATATATGCGTGAAAAGCATAAAATATTTAACAAGTGTTGTCTTATTATAGGCGGGTATATTTAGACTACAATGCTACAACACCGCTGGAGCCCGAGGTTCTTAACTGTATAACAACGGCGCTCCAAGATGCTTGGAGGAACCCTAGTAGTTCACATGAACCCGGTAAAAGAGCTAAACACATAATCGAAGAAGCACGAAGCCAAGTAGCCGAAGCTGTAGGCGCAGACTCCGCAGATATAATATTTACATCGGGTGGAACAGAGGCAAACAACATGGTCCTATACAGCGCCATACAGTATTTTTACAAGACTTTCAAACCCCGTCTGGACGTAGGTGACGGTTCTTCTGGCCTACCCAACATCATCTCCTCTAAGATAGAACACCCTGCTGTAAATGAATACCTGGAGCACCTCAGTAAAACAGGACAGGCAGATATCACCTACGTACCAGTTTGTCACAAAACGGGTAGAGTTGAATCAGCTGATATACTGTCCGCCATTAAAAGTACAACCATCATGGTAACGGTAATGCTAGCTAATAATGAAACCGGAATAATTCAGAATATAGAAAATATTAGCAGATCTATACGAACATTACCTAGAAAGGAGACGGAGACCCCTAGGATTCTCTTGCATACCGATGCAGCCCAAGCTATTGGAAAGATTCCCGTTGACGCCAGGAAGTTAGATGTTGATTATCTCACTATCGTGGGACACAAGTTCTATGGTCCCAGAATAGGTGCATTGTATGTACGCAGTCTTGCCACAGATGGGGCACCACTTTACCCCTTGTTGTTTGGCGGGGGTCAGGAGAGAGGGTTTCGACCAGGAACAGAGAATACGGGTATGATTGCAGGCCTGGGAAAGGCTTGCAAGCTCGCGTCAATTAATTTGACGAAGCATGCTGAAAATATGAAATCTTGTAGAGATTATCTAGAAGAAAGATTAATTAATGCATACGGAGGAAGAGTGCATTTCAATGGAAAGATTCCTGGAACCCAGCGATTACCCAATACATGTAATGTGTCATTTATAGGAGAAGGTTTACAGGGAGCCGCTGTGTTGTCTAGATGTAAAGTAGTTCAAGCAAGTACTGGAGCCGCGTGTCATTCTCAAAACAGGGTGTCCCCAATCTTAACTGCAATTGGTATAGACTTCGACACCGCCCTGAACGCTATAAGGCTTTCTCTAGGGAGGTATACAGAGAGAGAGGAGATTGAATTAATTGTCGAAGACCTGGTGCAAGCTGTGAAACACTGCACTGAAAACAAGATTTGACTGTTTTCAATGGAAAGAATTTTTCGTTATCTTTCATGTGTAAGTTGAGGTGATTAGATAAACAAATGAACGAGTTCAAGTGCTTGTGTGTTATGTACGGCATCACTTTTTAAGTAGCTAAATGGCTCCTGCATTTTAACCGCCAAAGCTATATTTTGATTGCTCGGATGTGACTTAAATAATCTGAACATTTGTCGGCCGTATATCTAAAAGACAGCAAAACATTTGCGTCAACAGACATTACGGTGACTATGATAATATCTTGATCATTTAGATCTATTTTCTCACCATCACACAAGCATATCCCATCGTGTGTCTGTCCTAGAAATTTTCTGTCACAGTACTAAACAAAAATAAATTAGAAATCCTTTAAGAGCAGTGCGCATATTAATGAGAAAGGGTATGGGTCATACCGAGGTTTCGGCCACTTAAGCCTCTTCAGTGACCCTATAGATTTGGCAACATGGAGCCAAAGAGAATTACTGTAATTTGCAACTTCCAACATCATAGTCGATACATAGACTATTATAATCAAAAAGGGGCCAAATAAATTAAACCTTGGTTAGAAACTGAAACTAAGCCGATATTAATTTTCTGATTTCTCAGAATACCCTCGCTGATCTGAAAGTATAACCTGCACTATGGATGATGTACGGGGAGACTTTTTAGGGTCGCCACACGACACAACACCAGCTGCAGTAATAGCAAATAAAAATAAAACAGAGAGCCTTTAAGAGCAGTGCGCATATTAATGAGAATGGGGATGGGCCATACCGCGGTTTCGGCTACTTAAGCCTCTTCAGTGACCCTTTAGATTTGGCAACATGCTGTCAAAGAGAATTACTGTTATTTTGCAACTTCCAACGTGATAGTCGATACACAGACTATTATAATCAAAAAGGGACCAAATATATTAAACCTTGGTTAGAAACTGAATCTAATCCAATAGTAGATTTTAGCTGTCTCAAAATGCCAATCATTATTTTGCCAATAGAAATGTACATCTTTACATTTACTTCCTGTTAAGGAAGTGATAAGTTGGTTGTCAACTTTCAGTGACAAAAATAAATTTCATCGAATTTGATGGAGTAACTGTAGTCTGCTGCTTTGATAAGATTCTCAAAGTATAATTTTGCTGAGCATTTTATATACAAAACAAATGCTGATTAAATATTTTTGTAAGGTTGATACATGAACATTTTTTTCACTGGTTTAAATATTTTGCATATTGTTTCAAGTAAAAACAAAATGGCTGCCTGAACAGTACTTGAAATCTTTCAGGGTCAAAATGGTTTAAATGATGGGTGAGAAAAATAATCAATGAGGCCTCAACAAGGAAATCTCAGGCTCGTTTTCAGGTTATTTGAGTCGAGTCTCGGATGAGACTTGAATAATCTGAAAACTTGCCTGAGATTCCCTTGTCTCGGCCTCAACCCCATCACAGATTCTTTTATTCTCACCCATCAGACAGACATATGACATTGTGTGCCTGTCTGAGATATTTCTTTCTCAGTACTAGTAAATTTTAGTGTCTCAAAATGCCAATCATTTCTGTATTTAGCCAATAGAATTGTACATCTTTAAGTGTACATCCATATAAGGAAGTGATAAGGTGGGTGTCAACTGTCACTGACAAAAATAAACTTTTATATGTAAATTTCAGGAAGTTTACAGGAGTAATTGTAGTCTGTTGCTTTGATAACAATCTCAAAACTAAATTTTGCTAAGAATTTTATACAAAAACAAAATGCTGATGAAATATTTTTGTAAGGTTAGCAGTTTGGTGCATATACAATTTTTTTTTTCGCTATATATTTGCATATTGTTTCGTGTAAAAATACAATGGCTGCCTGAACAACATTTGAAGCCTGTTGGAATAAATGATGCGTTAAAAATAATCAATGATGGTGATGAGGCCTCAACAAAGGAATCTCAGACTCAATTTCACTTCATTCTAGTCTCATCTGAGGCAGAGCCTCGGATGAGACTAGAATAATCTGAAGACTTGCCTGAGACTTTCTTGTCACGGACTCAACCCCATCATAGATTCTTTTAATTTTTCCTTATAGCAGAAATGATGATCGCAAATACGAAATCGACACTGATGCAAAATATTGCAATCACCTGCAACGAGAAACGTTGATGGATTTGTTTTATGCGTCTAACGGTAAATTTCTAGGTTGGAGCATTCAACAATATTCATATTCATTTATTACATAAATGACTAAAATGTGAAAATCTAGAAAGGTGCGAGAAAACCGAAGGTCAATGGATCAAATCATGGTGTAGGCCGAGCAATCCAAGATGGCCTCCATATTCTGGCGAGCGACTTATTCGAAAATTTGTTTTAGATTGCTTCTATTTGATGATTCATTTTGTTTTCAAATTCATCTAAAGATGTGGAAACTCAAACAGATACATCACGAAAACATGCCCATAATATATACAAAGATAAGCTTTAAAAATGAAAATTTTCAGCAGAAAAAAATGATAATTTACTTACTTTCGTTCAAAACATTGATTGTGGGTACATGTTAGAACCGCCTCGGTCTATTTTTTGGATTGAAGATAAGAAAAAATGTATTTGTAAACCCCAGATACTAAGTAATAGTGGGGTTTAAGGCGGTATATTTTTCACGGACAGGTTTTCCATATTAATAGAAGCACAGTTTCATTTTAAGACTTATCAAGAAAACTGTCCTTGCAATTAATACCCTCTTAAACCCCACTTTTATAGTAAACTGGGGTATGCAGGGGTAAACCTATTTCTCTTGTTTGTTTTTTTTATCCGAAACATAGATTGTGGGTACTCGTTAGAACCGCATTGTCGAGGCGAATCTAACGTGAACCCACAATCTGTGTTTTGAGCAAAATATTAAAATGTCAAAAGTTTTCCTATGAATTTTCTTATATTTTTTTCTTCTGAAAAGAAAAAAATATCTGAATATTGCATGGGCGTGCTTTCGTAATGCATTTATTTATCAAAACCAAAGTTTAAACACAACCGTTCCCTCATGTAGCATGAGATGGTTCACACATTTCACTTCAAAGTAAAATTGCCACACCAGTAAATATTTTCGTCAGACAGATAAAAGCTGGGACATTTGAAGATTTGGTTTCACATTCTGATTTCCTGTTTTTGACACGTTAAAATGAATTTGTCTGTTAGAAATGTGATTACATTTTGAAACTACCTAATGTACTTATTTTATCTCTAAAAGCAATATAATCTCGAACCATTCCCTCGGTACAAGCACCACGATTTAGCATTACTTGTCGCAAAAGATGAAATTCTAGAATTTATGACATCAAGAGTTCTTCATCAATAAACAATTTAACATCAGGAAGCAGCAACAGGCTACAAGTTTGTACTTATAACTCCTAGCATGGTCAGGTGCATTACTTAACTTGACTCATTTAAACCTTGCATTCTGGCGAACAGAATAGCCCAAGAGGTGACGCTGAAGAACGCGACGTCACATCTGGGACTATTCTGCGGTTTACGAAGAAAAATGAAAATGAGCCGCCGCATCGGTAAACCAACAATTTGCATATGCGAAAACAAAGCACAGATTAGCTATGCAGCTGTGCAATTCATGACAACCTGTATTGTACAATGTCGAAAAAACAAACGCTTTGTAATAAATGGTTGCAAATGATAATGTTCACCACATACAAGAAACGAGGGTTCGTGCCATTTGTGACCCACATTCGAAACAACTAGATAAAATATAAAACTTTGATCCTTTGGAAGCAGAGAAAACGTTCAAAGGGAGGTAGTATGGACCATATTGCGCAATTTTGGGTGCTGAATCCTCAGTGGCCCTTCCACAGATTATTTTCCGCAGCGCTTAAATACAGTTTTAAAACATTTCACATGTTGATTTCTCGCATTGTACCTAAATAAACTGAAAATGAATGTTCCTACATGGATGTTCCTTGCCTCGCCTAAATCCTATCAAATATTCTAACCAGAGGACCAATGGTCGTGTAAACGCTCACCTGAGATATGATACATATGGGCCAATAAAGTTTGACTATAATGTTCATATGCATGTATATAGCCCCAGGGCAGGGTCAGACTGGGCCAATTTCTTTTTCAAAATCATAAATATTCTGTCCATTTATCTATTTCCTGAAGTTTTTCCCTCAGTGACATTTTAAGTTTTATGTATTATGTGACCTAAGTTGACCTTACCTTAAAATTTGTCAACTTTATCAGAGGGTCATGACTTATACATGTAGATACATTGTAGTACTCTGGTCCCAATTGCTACGTGTCTAGTTTCATTGCAATAGGTTCAGCAAGTCCGGAGAAGATTTGTGAAGGGTTTTTACCGTGATTGGGCATGGCGGCTATATTGGTCATGTGACCTGGGTTATTTATATACATATTGGTTCCCCGCTTGGTCATGTGATCTGAATAATTTTATAAACACATTGGTTCCCCCATTCCTATAGACGTTTCGTGTAAAATTTTGCTTTGATTGACCAAGGGGAGATCTTTGAAAATGGTGGACAACAGACGGATGCCGGATGCCTGCAGCTCAGGTGAGCGAAAATTTTATGACGGGGATTATCTAAAAGACATGAAATAAAATAAAATAGTTTGATCCTTTGGAAGCAGTAAAACATTCAAAGGTAGGTAGTATGGGCCATATTCCTCATCATGCTTCAACAGACATGATGATGTTTATGATCTTTGTATCCACGGCGCCCCCACCAACGGCGAAAGGGGGGGGTGTGACTTTGCTGTAGACCCCACTGAGAACAAACCGGTGATAAAAACTATGCTCTTTGCCCTGCCCTTTGCTGAAAATCTAGCTGGGGTGAGGATCTTAATATCAAAACCCTGTCATTTCCCCTACAGTGCCCTGCACTTTAGCCCGGCTATCCCTCACCCTTTCCCATAGAAAGTAAGAGCCGTGGTTACAAATGACTGGTGTATGATGTCTTGGTAACACTTTATTGCGGAAATGATCTAGAAACGATGACATAGACATATTAGAGTCGCGTCATGCGAAAACTAACAATATGGTTTCCGATCAGGTCTGGTACAAACCGAGCTGTCCATGCACAAAAGATAACTAGAGTATAGAACTTTTAGATTTAGAGTGAAGAGAAATTGTACTATCTGCGTAGTGAAAACAAAGGTACTGATCAGCTTCGCATTTACTGTTGAATACTATTAAATTTAGTATTAAATAGTCGACTAGAAAATCTAACGCTGTCTACTGTATTAGTATGGTCGGATGAGCATTGGGGGATTGCTATGAAATCATTACACAGCATGTAGTGTATTGCATGAGTCGCGACGCGAGAAAACCGGTCTTCGGGGTTTCCGACCAGGTCCGACACAAACCGGCCGGTACAAGCTCAGAAAAGAGCTAGAAGCTTGAAATTTCGGATTTAAGTAGAAGAGGAATTGTACTATCCGAGTAGCGAAAACAAAGGCGCTGATCAGCTTCGCAGTTACTGCGAAGCTGGTCTGCGCCTGTTTTCGCATAGGCAATAATCCCGTTTTCTCACGATGCGGCTCACATTATTCCTATCACACCAGTAAATGTTTTCTCAGAACAGTAACATGTACAGGCTAAGACATTTTAAGATTTGATTTCGCAATTTAAGATGATATTGCATCCTGATTTCCTGTTCTTGACAAGTTAAAATGAATTTGTCTCAGGGAAAGGAGATTACATTTTGAAACTGCGTAACTAATGGGACTAATTTTAGCCTGATCGTAAGAACGCCTACTTTGTTCATAGACACGGATCTGATCAGTAGCTCATCAGCGGCTGATCAGCGTCTTTGCTTTCGATGTATGAATAGAACAATCACTCAGCTTTCTTTGATTGCGAAATTTCAAGCTTTATGTCTTCTGTACAGAACACGGGTTGTGTCGAACCTGGTCGGAAACCCAAACGCTTGATTTTTTCGTGACGCGGTTCATTTTTATCTCTGAAAAAAATGTCATCTTAAAAAACTTTTCATTCGATATTAGGTACGGATATCATCATATGAGCCGCGACGCAAGGAAACCGGTCTTCTGGGTTTCCGACCAGGTCCGACACAAACCGACCTGTACAGTCACAGAAGATGACTAGAGGCTGGAAATTTTGGATTTAGAAAGTGGAGGAATTATACTGGTACTCTCCGTGCAGCGAAAACAAAGGCGCTGATCAGCGAAGCTGATATGCGCCTTTGTTTTCGCCCAGGCATTTTGCTGGTTTTCTTATGCAGTGGCTCTATCTATTCTAAACCTGACATTGGAGGTATTCCCTTCAGGTAGAAGAACCATGTATGTATAGCACAACATGTACACGTAAAAACAAACTCTCGAACAACATATGAATGGAAAAATATACTGTCGTTCGAAATGTGCCTGAGCTCCTATCCTACTTGCAGTTGTGTTCTCTGAGTACATGTACATCTAAAAGAGTAAACCACAAACGAAGCATAAGACAAATAAGGAATGGAAAATATGAACAAAATGCTATTTAGATTTTTAGTTTTCATTCTGTCCAACTTTGTTTATATTTTCTTATGAGATAAGATTTTATTTGCGATTGAGTCAACAAAAACTGAAAACAGATCTGCTCTAAGTTTGCTTACTTGTATATCTTTCTTTGATAAAGTTGAATCAAATTTCAATAAAAAAAATGATAAGTAATGATAACCTAAGTTCCACAAACAAAAATAATCGAAACTTAATGACGTACATGGAAAACAAATAATTTTAGTAGATGTCGATTTAGGTAAGAATTTAGTGACATTTTGGAAAATAACGCTTTTTTTCTTCATATTTTAATAATATAACTGTTACGATGCTCTGCTCTAAGTGAGTGCCACCTATAATTAGTAGTATTTCTGGACAAATAAAGTTAGGGATCAAATATTAACCATGTAATTTCTAGAAGATAACGAACTTCTAGTAAAATGAAACATTCCTATCATCAAGGTAATTCATTTTGTAAGCTTTGTGCACTTAGTAAAGATTGAAAAAATAGTGTTTGCCTTCAACAATACCAGGCTTTAAGCCCGACTACCCTGAAAATGAAAGTGTTATGAAATTCCCATAGGGAACTGATGGTGCGTATGTTTGCTCGCGCAAAAAATTTAAAAACTGTCCTATTGTTTTTGGCTGGCTGACCTTAAAAATGATTAAACTTGATGACTATTGTGCAATTTCACAAAATTTTCATGAATTGACAAAATTGATATTTTTGTGGAATCAGTTCTTGTGGACTTTTTATCACTTTGGTTTCTAGGGTAGTGTGGTTTAAAGAACAGCTGTGCTTATGATGCATAATTTCAAAATTGGTGGCATATGAAAGTGCAGTAACACTGCTAATCCACCATGTAATTCAAAACCCGATTATCGAATGACTGAAAAATGCATCCTTAAAAGTTTGATCCCTAACTTTTTTGACGAGTATATTATTGTTATGAAAATATATTTTGCATATTCTGTATAAATCTGACAAATCTGACACCATTCCTGGAGATTTTTGGCTTGTACATATGTAGTAATTGTCAATGTTGGTCAGTTGCTTTCTACGTATCTCTCTCACCCTATATACCGTTGATGCAACTGAATATGTTACGGCACAGATTGATGCAACATTTCACGAGGTCAGTGAGGAATGTAAAACGGTAAGTTGACGATTATTTCAATTAATGTGACGATGTCGAGTCGCGAGTTTTAGGGAAACCACAGTAAGGATGCCTTCATTTTTTGCCATAAGTAGTTCGTTAAAAATTCTTACCTTGTGACAGAAAATATACATTTTTTGGAGCAATATGCCACCAGAGACACGAAAATTGATTACGTATGCTAATTGCTCGAATTCTTCATCATCGTTCGTCAATGTCAAACTTTTGGTATATACCGGAACCATTCCTTGTTTCATACCACCAAACGACAATCATGACCTCAAGCCATCTTTTGCACAATACGGTGTTTACACACCTTGATTGGAACGTTTGGGAAACAACGTACGTCATGGTGTTCTTTGCCTGGATGCAAGCTACGTCTAAGATGTGTTGTTAAAGAATGAGGCTACGTCCGGCGGATCTTTGGGCCGAAAATGACATTTCTTACGGCGGACAAATGGTAGAATGGAAATAATGTTCAATTTTAGACATTTTCTGCTGTGAATTGACAGATTCAATATCAATTTGGATAAACATATATATATCGCTTAACATATTTGTTGTATTTATCTACACGCGTTGCAGAATTATTAATATACTTAAGGAATAAAGAAACGCAACAAACACTTTGGGTCACTGTAGTCATGATGTGTGATGCAAGTCTGTCTGTGGTGGAACTGGTCTTACGACATGATCGCAATATCTTTACCGGCGTCACATATAATAATAAAGCCTCGACGCGAGAAAATCGGCCTTCGGGTTTCCAACCAGGTCTGACACTAACCGAGCTGTACAAGCACAGAAGATGGCTAGAAGCTTGAAATTTCAGATGTAGGAAGTAGAAAACATGTGATATCCGAGTAGCGAAAACAAAGACGCTGATCAATCAGCTTCGCAGTCACTGCGAAGCTGATCTGCGCCTTTGTTTTCGCATAGGCAAAAATCCGGTTTTCTCAGGATGCGACCCATATTATATTACATACCTTTCAACGTTTTCACTGCTTCCAAAGGATCTAACTTATATATTTTATTCTTTTCAAACTTTATATGCCCGATTTGTGCAATATTTGTGGAAATTTATCCTTCCGTTAAATGTAAGGTACTCGCTGCATTAGGGTGGATAGGTACAATGTGTATATATGATTCCATACTCTTCATCATACTTAAGGAATTAAAATACGCAACACATAAAAGTTCAACTGTAACGCATGCTTTTAACATTTTGATGAAATCTTTTTTAGAAATGTCTTGCAGACTGCATGTGGCATGTGATGAAATGAGAAAACGTCATTTTGTTGATAAAATTAACGTCAAAACGTCAAAAACCATGGAAAAAAGCGAATTGTTACGCAAGCGTCGGGGCGAAGGTGAATATTCCAAATACTGTACATGCTTGGTAATATGAGACCGACTAGAAAATATGCCATTGAGACTGGCGTGATTGCATACTTGGCCCAATGGGTGTCATGCCATGTTGCGTCAAAACTGCAAAAGTGCACAATAATGAATGATAAGCAATTAACGTCATTTACAATTTTCGATGTGGACGTTTTGTATTTATACGGTATTCATCGAACCAAAAGACGACACGGCATGCTTTTCAAGCAACAATGACGCCACAATTACTGTATTAATGGGGCACCTTACGTTTGTTTTGGCATTGACGTAGGTGGGGTTAAACGTCCAAAATCACAACAAATGCTACCCACGGTCAATTATCACCTCTGCAATCACTTTTAGCAGATTTGGAAACAACAAAATTGGTTTTGGTTCAAATTTGACTTTTATTGATCATGTTTCCAGAGTGCGAGACTGTGGGCCAGTGAGGTTATGCGCACGCCATCAAGCAAACGTAACCGACATAATGGCTTTAACTGCTGTAATTTGACGTAAAGATATTGCGATCATGTAGTAAGACCAGTTTCACCACAGACTTGCATCACACATCCTGACTACAGTGACCCAAAGTGTTTGTTGCGTTTCTTTATTCCTTAAGTATATTAATAATTCTGCAACGCGTGTAGATAAGTACAACAAATATGTTAAGCGATATATAATGTTTTATCCAAATTGATATTGAATCTGTCAATTCACAGTACAAAATGTCTAAAATTGAACATTATTTCCATTCTACCATTTGTCCGCCGTAAGAAATATCATTTTCGGCCCAAAGATCCGCCGTACGTAGCCTCATTCTTTAACAACACATCTTAGACGTAGCTTGCATCCAGGCAATGAACACATTGACGTACGTTGTTTCCCAAACGTTCCAATCTAGCTGTGTAAACACCGTATTGTACAAAAGCCGGTTTGAGTTCGGGATTGTCGTTTGGTGGTATGAAACAAGGAATGATTCCGGTATATACCGAAACTTTGACATTGAAAAACGATGATGAAGGATTCGAGCAATTAGCAAACGTAATCAATTTTCGTGTCTCTGGGTGGCATATTCCTCAAATAAAATGTATAATTTCTATCACAAGGTAAGGTTTTCTAACAAACTTCTTATGGCAAAAACTGAAAGCATCCGTAGTTTGTTCTCCCTACAACTCACGACCCAGACATCCTCGCATTTATACCTGTAAAATTGAAATAATCGTCAACTTACCGTTCTCCGTTTTTCCCTACCCTCGTGAAATGTTGCATCAATCTGTGCCGTAACATATTCAGTTGCATCAACGGTATACAGGGTGCTCTATATATGTAGCTCTTAAGTGATAACAATAATTGAGCCGCCTCATGGGAAAACCAACAATCTGCATATGCGAAAACAAAGACGCAGATCAGCTTCGCGGTAACCGCGAAGCTGATCAGCGCCTTTGTTTTCGCTAAACGCATAGTACAATTCCTCTTCTTTCTAAATCCAAAATTTCCAGCCTCTAGCTATCTTCTGTGCTTGGACAGACCGGTATGTGTCGGACCTGTTCGGAAACCACATTGTTGGTTTTCCCACGAGGCGACTCAATTATTAGGTAAAATAAGGAGACAAAGAATAAGAAGAACACGAGCAGATGGTCTAAGTGCATAAGGGTAATTCTGTTGCCTATTAAATAATGCAGAACTAGACCATACGTTCCTGTGTGTCTATATGAGTATTAATTGTGTTGAGTTTTGTGCTAATTAACAATTGCAATACACATCTTCTGCGATGACTCCGGGAGTCGCCAGGATGTATACAGTATTTTGCAACGTCCTGCATGTAGCATGCTTCAGCTTGCTATGCTGACCAAAGCAGAGAAAGCGAAACAACAAGAACATGAAAATATGACAATGTCAGTCACAGTTGTCGTCTCCATACTAAAATATAAGCAATATCATAACAAAAAGTTAAAGCCTGCAAAATTTGTTTTTGCTTGAATTTTAAAATGCTTAACTTTCCAGTCAACAGCTAATGGTCTTGTCGGTACGTTGCCTCCATTTCATCGAACTTTTACCCAAAGACAACCAAAAAGTGCTTTAAATATAACCACCCAACTAAACCAGGCTTATATGTATGGATAGTTTAACATGAACCACTTTTCCTGGACAGGCTCAGACGTGAGCAGTTTACCAGTAATCAGCTGGTCAGTCAGTAGAGAAGAACCTTCGCCTGGAGGCCCATCTTTTTCTTTAGGTCCCTATGGGCGGGGCCCACTGCAAATTTTTAAAGTAATCATATACATGCACGTTGCATTTCCACTTCAGTAGTTAGATCATTAGATCATAACACCCCCCAAGATGTCTGCTGGTAAATTTTCGGTTGGCAGTAACACTGATAGAGATGACAAAACCGATTACAGAGTAGGGCCAGGTAAGGTACGAAAGAAGAGTGAACCACTGCATCAGAAAACCAACATTTTGCATATGCGAAAACAAAGGCGCAGACCAGCTTCGCGGTAACCGCGAAGCTGATCAGCGCCTTTGTTTTCGCTAAACAGATAGAAAAATCCCTCTTCTTCTTAAATTCGAAATTTCAAGCTTCTAGCCTGCTTGTGTGACTGTACAGGTTGGTTTGTATCGGACCTGGTCTGAAACCCAGATTGTTGTTTTTTCTCGAGCGAAATATAAAAAGTGATTGACTTACACGATTCTCCAGACATCTAAATTTAAAGAAAATTATTAAGCCAGGTGCGGTATTTAAATTAAAGCAAGCCCGGCATCCTATATACAATTGAGTGTAAGGCACACACAGTATAGTCCCAGATGGGACGCCATAGAAAATTTTGACTACTTTCTCCCAAGTCCTATAAACGTAAAAAATGAACGTATCCAAAAATAAGTGTTGAACGTGCATGTGGGTAAATTTTCAGGGGCATCGGAAGAGCTGACAGAAGAAGAAGGAACAGAATTTCAACAGTTCCATAAAAGCCTGGGGTAAAACTTATCATAATCGCAAACTTTACGGAAACGATTATCCCCATTGGTTTTGCTATCTGGATAGAATTCTGGATATAACTGTGACGGTATAGCCTCCCTTGGAAATTATGCAAATTTCAAACTCGAAACTTTGTGAATCGAGTAAGTGTTGAGTATATAGCGCAGAAAACCATCCTTGGTGGATGAGCATGATTTTCCACCGACGGGGTTTGCTGTGGCTTAGCTCGGCTGTTCGTCACATTTGGTGGCAGCGGTGGGATAATGACAACTGCCAGACCGGAGTTGCCTTACCCATGTAGTCCCCGGGCCAAGACTCGGGGCGAGTCTTCTCGGAGGGGGAAGTTATGTGACGGGATAGCCTCCCTTGGAAATTATGCAAATTTCAAACTCGAAACTTTGTGAATCGAGTAAGTGTTGAGTATATAGCGCAGTAAACCATCCTTAGTGGATGAGCATGCTTTTCCACCGACGGGGTTTGCTGTGGCTTAGCTCGGCTGTTCGTCACATAACCTTATAAAAGCCAGACATTCTATCTATCCATCGTGAAATGTATACCCCTTAAACATGTCCGTGAAATGTATACCGCCTTAAACCCCACTTTTATAGGAAGACTGAATTTGTAGAAGCATACCAATTTTTCTTATTTCTGTCCCAAAACCGCGTCGCCGAGGCGTATCCACAAGCAAAAGCAAGGAAAATATCAGCGGATCGCAGCAGCCTGGTGGGATGCCGCAGAATACCTGGAGTTATTCTATTTTCTTTGAGTATTTCAACGAAAAGAATGAATAATAAATAAAATCACACATGATGCCACAAACGCTGAAGGTGGAAATTACCCAGATAACATTACGAAAACTTGCCCATGCAATAAACAGATATTATTTTAACTTTAAAAATTGAAAATTTTCAGCTGATAAATTTTGATATTTTTCTTATTTTTGCTCAAAACATAGATTGTGGGTACACGTTAGAACCGCCTCGGCGAGGCGGTTCTAACGAGTACCCACAATCTATGTTTTGGAGCAAAAATAAGAAAAATAGGTATACCCCTGCATACCCCAGTTTTGCTATATAAAAGTAGGGTTCAAGGGGGTATACATTACACGGACATGTTTTCCTGATGGGCTAAATCCCCCGTCTATCTCCAGACAAACATTTAAGCTCTTGGTCATTTCTTGTACTACGCTCGTACAAGCATTGTGTCAAACCTCGTAAATCTCGTATAAACTAACATACATCTAAGGCCAGAGTTTCTTTTTATTTCTTGGTTCTCATGAAATTTCACGTATAAATGGTAGGCGGAGGAAATAAAAATAAAAGAGAGGAAAAGACTGAGTCGATCAAAATAAAAGACTTTTTAATACATGTGAAATATGCATGATTTGCTTAAATAAATATACATGCAGGAAAAAATAAATACAAAAAGCCATTTTTTTTTCTGGGAGGACCTAAAATTGTTGGGTAGGCTCTCCCGAGAACCAGAAAATAAAAACATTCCGGGCTAATGTAATTTTCAGAATTGTGGGCAGTTTTACCAAACAGATGGTGAAGTTGGCGATAGATCAGTTACGACCAGAGTTCGAAAGAATGGCTGGGCGTGCTGCAGAAAGAGCCGTTGACTCTAAAATGATGAAGGTAGGAAGAATGTCAGGTGGTTTTATGCATGTGATTTGTATACATACATGTAACTAACATTTGAGCCGCATCGTGAGAAAACCGGTCTTCGGGGTTTCCGACCAGGTGCGACACAAATCGGTCTGTACAGTCACAGGAGCAGGTTAGATACTTGAAATTTTGGCTATGAGTAGAAGAGGAATTATACTATCCGAGTAGCGAAAACAAAGGCGCTGATCAGCTTCGCGGTTACCGCGAAGCTGATCTGCGCCTTTGTTTTCGCCTAGGCAAAAATCCGGTTTTCTCACGATGCGGCTCATTTTATGGGATGCCTGTGAGTGCTTCAACAAAATGAGGCAGTCGAACCCAACAGGATCGCTGGTAATCGCTACAATAAGCAACACCTTCATAGTAAGGTAGGCAATGACCAAGCACTGTATAGTAGTAGTACTGTATACTGCATACCAGTCAGTAACAAGAAGCTGCCATGCCGGGGCACAGTGACACTAATTTAACTGTAAGTGTGTAGGAATAAATACTATTTTAAAAGTTTTAAATTCCAACCCAAAGACACCAGACAGAAAAGAAAAGAAAATACAAGGCACCTCAAAGTTTCTAACAACACGATGACTACCTTCATCCAAGCGAGGAAACAAAAACAAAGATGACGAGTGCAACAAACAGACGGAATAAACATGTACACGTATCAGGAAAACATATCTGTGAAATAAATACCCCCACAAACCCCACTTTTATATGATAAAACGGAGGTATTCAGGGGTTTACCTATTTTTCTTTCTATTTGGATCCAAAACATAGTGTGTGGGTACTTGTTACGTGCACCCACAATCTATGAGACGGTTCTAACGTGTACCCACAATCTATGTTTTGAGCACAAATAAGAAAAATGTCAGCATTTTGTACAGAAAAAAAATATTTTTTACAACTTAAGAAAAATCTGTATATTACATGGTTGTGTTTTCCTAATGCAAAATACATTTAGTGATAAATCACACCTACAAAATAGATATTGCGACCGTCACAGCTGTGTATAAAGGGAAACAAGCGCTTCTTGGTTCTTCCAATCAAATTGTTACTATTACTCAGTCTTTGTTGGCAATTAAGACGAATCTATCAATTCTATTTGTCTAAATTCAATGGTTAAAGTAATTTGTCGTCTGTTTGATGTTTCACTTTACGCGAAAAGCAAAAGTATGCAACCAGGAACTGGCACTTGTAATTATAATAAAACATTATCCGGCCTTGAAACCCAAACAGAAACCTAAATCAACACTTATGATCTATATACTGTAGGAACAAACTTGCATTGTTAACCAAGAGATCAGCAATTGTCCAAAAGATGGTCTCTCAGTCGAACCAAACAAGCGCGTTATCTGTACATAAGGTACATAAGGTACATAAATTATTTACAGTAAAATGAATTTTAAAAATTGTAATAGCAAGTTTACGGAGACTCCTAACTTCACTGTCAGTAACACAACATTTTGTGCATTAGTCATGAAAAGTGGTTCTTTTTGGCTCCATGTTGCCAAATCTATAGGGTCACTGAAGAGGCTTCATTAGCCGAAACCGCGGTATGCCCCACCACCTTTCTCATAAATACGTTCACTACACTTAAAGGATCTCAGTTTAATGTTTATTTATCTTTCTACAATAGGTTAAAGAACTGCAAGACGAATTAAACCGAAAAGAAAAGGAACTACATCAACAAAAACTTGATAGGAAGATACTTCAAGCCAAGCTGGATAAAGAAAAACAGTCAGCTGCTAAAGGTCAACAGGTATGATAAACACCATTAGCTGGCTGTACTTTTACACAAACACCTCAGCGATCATGAGGCACACGAGTCTTAATTAAGGTAGCTATGTTTGTGAACTGTTTTAGGAACCCTCCCAAACCAATTTTAAACAATACGACTGAGCAAAGTAAAAGTAAAGTACTAACAATATGAAATGAACACTCAGCTCTAAGCGTCACCTGTCTGTCGGTCTATTGGCGAAGCATCAAACATAAATTCTTATTACTTCTGACAATTACTGACACAGATTTCCCAATGAGATTCTGGTTTCCTTAAGTGCATTTTGTTTCATTATTCTATTACTTTTTCGAACAAAATGAAACCCATTTTTATCTGTAATACTTGATCATTAACAGGTTAATATTTTTAATGATAATTTATTTCAGACTGCCGGTGTAATTGAACAGAAAGAAAGAGAAATCAAACGGCTTGAAACAGACATTAGTGGTCTTAAACTTAAACTGAGAAAGAAAGCGGACGAAGCAAAGAGAGAACGCGAACGCGCTTCTGCTGAAGAGATCAAGCGACTAGAACTCGAGAGTAGTTTACAGACGGAAATAGATCGTCTACGAAAAGAGCTTGACAAGGTCAAAGGACATCTAGGTCAACTGCGGTCGGCGAAAAATGTAGGAGACGAAGAGACGAGAAAACTAAGAGAGCGCGAGAGACATCTCATGGATGAGATTGACGCTCTGAAATCGCAACAAAATAGTTCCAGGCGCAGCAGAAAGTACACGCATTGAATAAAACTGTTTGAGGTCTTTATATGACTATGTAATGGACATTAAGCATTAGGAGTGCATCTGTTTGAAGAGAATGAGCAATGACTCTTAAAATAAATACGTAAAATGAGTGATAGTGTACATTCAAAGAAATGTGGACTATGTCTAGTCTATCTTACACTATGTAGGGTGAGCTGTAGTTCAAAAGACAAAAAAATACTATATTACTTTAGAAAGAAATAATAACAATATACCATTATAAGCCACCAACAGGTTCCGTGGCAGATGGCAAAAAATTATTTGGGGTATTATTATTGTTTGCATAAGCGTTGCTATCAGTTCCGTGGCATCTGTTTCAAAGATAGTTTCCTCTTCCTCTGGCTACTTGGGATTGTGGCTTTCTAAATACGGCCGCTACTTTATCTCACATCTTATTTCAGAATGATAGACATAAAGCAAAAGCAATCGGACATTGAGATTTCTTTTGCGGTTTAAATTTTAAAATTACAACCACAGATTTTGTTTCTGTTTTAGTTTTGTATAAACATTGTATTCTGTCGTATGGAAGATGTAGGGGATATTTTTATGGTCATCGCACGCTTCGGTCGGTGATGACAAGCAATATTATACCACAAGCCGCTGTATCCAATAACATGCAAAGCAGCACATCAGTGAAACAAATGTAATATAATAGCTATTTCAATCTTTACACCTGACATCAGTGTGTAAAACAAGATGCTAAACATACATTTTGACTGAGACAAGAGACTAATCACACATTTTTCGCCGAAGGTAATAAATGTTGGGGGTCCGAAACACGTGGCTTCACAATCCCTATATGTAACCGATTCCGATAGCGTAATGGTTAGAGCGTCCGCTTCGGAAGCGGGAGGTCGTGGGTTCGATCCCGGGCCGGGTCACCAAAGACTTTAAAAATGGTACCAGTGGCTACCTTGCTTGGCGCTCAGCACCGCAAGCACTGGCTTCTCTTCTCCCAAAACAAAATATAGCATCACTAACATCGCATGTCTAATATGAAAAAGTCCGCATAATAACAAAAAAAGGTCCGAAAATAATCAATGTCTGTATTCATTAGCGGACCGTATGGAAGACTGGCCGTTGTGCTAAATACGTTATCCTCTATAAATATAGAGATTATTATTATTATTATTATTATTATTATTATTATTATTTTACTTATCAGCTCACCTCCTTAGAGAAGTTCTAGGAAATGGTAGTATGTATCAGGATACCTAGACCCTTCAACAACAATTTTGACGATGCATTTATAGACTTGACAGACAGCTAGAGTCTACACATGTATGTTTTGAATCATACATGTATGTTTTGAATCATACACACGTATGCACCCGTACATACTTAAATATGATTGACCATTTTATAAGATTTTGTATACAAGGTTAAAAATTGATCGCACGTGTAGATGTAAAGTGACACCATTTGAAAACTTAAAACAGTCAGTTACATATCATGGTTATTTTATAATGAAATCAAAAACAAGAAAAGATCTGAAATTCGATCATCAGTGAATATTACGTTTATCCAACTACGAATGACAAAGGTAAAATTTAGGATCTCTCTCTCTCTCTCTCTCTCTCTCTCTCTCTCTCTCTCTCTCTCTTGATATATATGGCATATATGTCTTATTATATCTCAAGATTAACATGGTTGCCATTGTAATTGAAGTGTTTTGTGACGATAGTCGTTCATCTCTCAGTAATGAGAAAGACCGTCGATATTTGTTCATGTGTGTTGGTGAGGTCTTTGATGGTTGACTAGGTCAATTCTAGCTCTAAGCTATCGGTTGCAAGTAGAGCAAGTCAATGTCAAGGAATCTGCAGGTGGTCCATTGGTCTTGGCTTTGCGGTCTGTGCGCTTTCAGCTTCATAGATTCTCTTTTCTTTATAGAGATTTTCTCCTTCGTTGATGAGACCTCACCAATTTGATCGCTCCTGTGCAGTCTGTCCCCAAGAACCTATTAGTATGTCGGAATCCTTCAGAGGGGCTTTGAGGGTGTCTTTGTAGCATTTGTTCTGGCAACCTTGAGGATGCTTTCCTCCCTGTAATTCTCCATAGAAAACTTTCATTTGACATGTTTGAAGTCGTTCATCAGGCATTCTTATAACATGGACAGTCCAGGGGGCTAGAATATGACAAACACAAAAAGTAAAAGATGTTTTAGTAACCACTTTTACCGAGAGAAATTGTTTCGTTTAACAAGTAACACTATAGAGTTTCGTGTAGAATCGTCAAGAGGTTAACTCACTTTAAAAGCCTATTGTCTAATCACCATCTTCCAGAAACTGCATTTATCAAAACCTTACTTTTCTGAAACACCTCAAGAATAGTATGAGCATGTCACCATTTTGCATTCCAAAAGTCTTAAAAAGTGCCACAAAAATTTTGAAAATCGGTTAACAAATAGATATTTTATGCCAGAAAATAATTTTGAATAGGGCTTTTTGCATTGTAAAATGTCAGCAAGGACAGTAATTATTTTCCCGGAAAAAATATAAATTGGTTATTTTTCATTACCCGAAGCAAAATTGTATTGTATGCATAGCTGAGCGCCAGACTCGTAATTTTTTCCCAAAGATTTGCTTGGTCTTCAATTTCAAGGTGTTTGGATTACCTCCCTTGCACATGCAAAATGCCTATTCAAGATAATTTTTGGGCATAATTATTTTACTAATGAACCGATTTTCAAAATTTTTGCGGCACTTTTTAAGACTTTTAGGTTGCAAAAAGATGACATGGTCATATTTTTCTTGTGGTGTTTCAGAAAAGTGTGATTTTGAAAAATGCAGTTTCTGAAAGATGGTGTTCAGACAGTAGCATCTCGTAGAATGCGGCGTCCCATTTTGGGATAATCAGTTTGCCGAGAGGATTTTCATAAAAAGTCACTACTGATTACCCTAAAAGTGAAATTTATTTCAATCTCAAAAACCGTTTGGCAGAATATGAAACATTTTTAGACATTAAGAAAAGACGATATTTTAGTATTTTGTTGCTTTTGTGTTTTTTTTCATTTCAGCTCCAATTATGAAGTTGTTAATATGTATTGCTCTGTTACTATTTACATCTCTCTATGTCGGAAGTGGTACTATGCAAAGATACGGTAAGAGCTATGCAGTATTACTAAATGTATGTATACATATGATGAGCGTCATTGAAAAAACAATCAGAAAAACAAGTAAACACTCCATGACAATCAGCCTACGTTCCCTACAAGGAACTGCGATACTTCGGAATCCATTCTATGCCACTGAAACTTAGTCAGCACTGCGTCAAACACATGTCGAAGCCATTATACCTTTTCACTGCAGTGTACAGAAAATCTGAATATAGTAATAACTATTCTAGTGGCTAATTTAATGAAAATATCAGCGTTTAGCATTTAGCGTTTTCATTTACGCTCAGTATACGAGTATTTGAGTGCTTCGTAATGGTAATGAATTGGTATATTAAGACATCTGTATATGATGGGTATTGCTTTCCATTTTTCTAAAGCTGAATTCTGTAGTCGGAAAAAACTACGTAACAGAGATGGCAAGAAATTTGAGCCTTTGCACGAGAAAACAAACAATTTGGGGTTCCGACCAGAACTGATACAAAGCGGGTCGTACAGTAACAGACACAGACTGCAAGCTTGTAACTTAAGGAGATCGATTGTACTATCTGTGTAGCGAAAACAAAGGCGCTGATCAGCTGTGCAGCTACTGCTCAGCCGATATGTTCCTATATTTTCGCATATGCAGATTGTTGATTTTCTTATGCAGCGACTAACTTGAGCTCAAATATAATCTCTATTTACAGCCCAAAATCATATTACATGTATACTTAGGCATTTAATTTAGTATATTGGTATCTATACAAAATTTTATCATCAATAAATGCTTTTACAAATTAAAATTTAAAAAAAAGTAAGAATGAATGAATGAATGAATGAATGAATGAATGAATGAATGAATGAATGAATGAATGAATGAATGAATGAATGAATGAACGAGAAAAGAAAAATATACGGGTATAAAAGTAGAGATTATTTTTAAATTACATTTCGCAGTATCTTCTGGTCGCAATTACAACTAAACTTGATTCTTGGCAGTCCTGCTCAACTGTTTCACAAATTTCCATTTGAAACTGAAACAAAAATCGTCTGATTTCAGGAGTCATTGGAGAGGTCAAAAGGCTAAGTCGATCTACTACGAAGTTGGCGGAGCTAGGTTGTTTATTACATGTTCATATTTGAGCCACCTCATGAGAAACCCAACAATCTGCATATGCGAAAACAAAGACGCAGATCAGCTTCGCGGTGACCGCGAAGCTGATCAGCATCTTTGTTTTCGCTACTCGGATAGTACAATTCCTCCACTACGTAACCCCAATATTTCAAGCTTCTAGCCTGCTTCTGTAGCTGTAGAGGCCGGTTTGTGTCAGACCTGTTCGGAAACCACATTGTTGGTTTTCCCACGAGGCGGCTCATTTATATCATCTCATTTGATCCCTGTCTGTAATTAGAAGGACAGTTCCCAGTATGCTTATAACGGACTGCCCTTCCATTTGCTTTATTCTAACGCATCAACAATGTATACTGAGACCCACAGCCAATGCAACTTTATTTTTTCCTCTCTTCTTTTAAATTGATCAATTATGTGAACACTTTTGTGCCCTACCAACCTTAAAATGACTCGAAAATCTTTGCATGTTATCAAATTTGTGATTTAAGTGCGCATGCGCGGGAACACGTCCCAGGGTACCAAACTGCATTTCCCGTGCCCCGCGCGCGCGGGCTCGAGAGTTTTCAAAACAATTCACATCCCAGATGGCAATTGGGCACGATGTTGATCGCCCACATTCACTTCGTGGGTCCGACGTCTGCAGTCCACGTGGGCCCAACGCAATTTTGCTCGTGGGATCGACATGGTACCCTCATGATGGCTTCACATCGGATCTACATATGCCTGAATGTCGGTTCCACGTCCAGCCAACTTCTACATTTGCTATACAAGATATCTTCTTTATAATAGATATCTAATAAAATAAAGTAGATATCTTATTTATTAAAGAAGATATCTTATATACAATATAAGATATCTGTTTAATAAATAGTAAAACGGCTTGCCATAGAAACGCAAGATATTTGTTATATATCAACGTTATTTAATAAATTTCATTAGCCGATTAGATGGCTATATTACGTTGGACCCATGTGGGTCCAATTTTGACAAATCCACGCCCACATTTTCAGCAACTACCCACGTGGGCCCAACGTATCCTTGCTATCTGGGATGATTCAAATCTTGGACGATCGTCCGATGAACCAATGTTGAAACCCACGGCTCAATGCCAGAAATTGGCTTTGATTTTCATTTCCAGAAAAATGCTTGTTTTTAGGCGTTCAACGTCACTTGGTCTACATATATTCGGAATTTCGGATGAATCGACTAAAACCACAGAAAGTTATTAAAAATTTTATGACGAGTTGCGTTGGCTGTGGAATATGTATATTTACATATAATTGTTTTTAAAAAATTCATTATTAGCTTCAATGACATGCTAAAAAGATTTTACTATTGCCGGTGACAGTTTTCGTATAACTTCATATCTCTAGTTTGAACCTATTACGATTTAGATACATCGGGCGTTCTAGCTATGCTCTACTATATTACACGTTTCCCGTACTTCAGCAAAATCCGAAGATGTGCGTTAACCGCGGATGTACAAATATGTACATACGTAGGTTTAGGATATCATCTGAAAAACAAAGCGCAGTCTTTCTTTTAACAAGTTTGGACAATTATTCATTACAAAAACATGCCCATGCAATATGCAGAGAATTTTTTCAGCAGCAAAAATTAAATAATTCATCGGAAGAAAAAAAAATAATTTTAATATTTTTGCTCAAAATATTGATTGTGGGTACACGTTAGAACCGCCTCGCCGAGTTCTAACGAGTACCCACAATCTATATTTTGGAGCAAAAATAAGAAAAATAGGTAAACCCCTGTAAACCCCAGTTTTTCTATCTAAAAGTGGGACATAAGGGGGTAAATGTTACTCGAAAATGTTATTCTGATGTACAGGTGCTGCTGCAGCATTGAAGCTTCTTCACGGTGCAGCGAAAGTTGAGCCACAAGATAAGGGTCTCAAACTTTATGTTAAAAGGGGAACTCCGATGAAAGCCTACCAAGAATTCATAGACGTTGTGAACGGTGCAACCATTATAAAACGTAATCGAGTATTCGGGGTGAGTTTTACGGCTGCAGTGTTACCAAATGAGCCGCCTCATGAGAAAACCAACAATCTGCATATGCGAAAACAAAGGCACAGATCAGCTTCGCAGTAACTGCGAAGCTGATCAGTGCCTTTGCTTTCACTACTCGGATAGTACAGTTCCTCTTCTACTTAAATCCGAAATTTCAAGATTCTAGCTTATTTCTGTGACTGTACAGATCGGTTTATGTCGGACCTGGTCGGAAACCACATTGTTGGTTTTCCCACGAGGCGGCTCAAATTTATTTCATCGCTATTACCCAGCAGGCACATGACGTCATAATGACGTCAGATCGACGTCGATGCGACGTCATGACGTCGCATCGACGTAGATATGACGTCATTCTGACGTCATGTGCCCGCTGGGTAGGTTTTCATCGTATAGTAAATAACAAGAGAATATTATATAAACACGAGTTTCCAACGTAAAATCGGCGTACTCAGATTCAGTTTGAAAAAAGTATCATGGCACATTATTTAGGGTAAACAAAAGGCAGGTTTCGACCCCACGGCCCAAAAAATTACAACCCTCCCTTAAAGCTACGGCCCATGGTCAAAACGTTTTTTCACTTCATGTTTTTTCCATTAAAATCAATAAAGGCTTTTACGAAAACATGTAAATGTTTAACAAAAAGTTTTCATTCACAGAATAAAACCTTTGGCCCTGCCCATTGGGCATAAAGAAATAGATGGGCTGCGTGTGCCTCCAGGAAAAACTTATACATTACTGACTGACCCTGATTACTGGCTAACCGCTCTGGCCTCGAGGTTATAAAACTTTTTTCAAGCTCAGCTCAGCTGAGCATGAAATTTCAACTGCTGATAAGTGTTTAAATAGTCACAATTAGTGGAAAATTCAGGTTCAAAACTCAAAAACTAGTAATTTTTCCTGCTCATAAATGTTAAAATGCCAACAATTGTTGGCTGCTCATAAATGTTAAAATGCCAACAATTGTTGGCATTTTAACATTTATGAGCAGGATAAATTTTAGTCTCAGCAAAGATGAGCAGGAAAAAAGTTTTATTACCTCGGGCCCTGGTCTGAGCCAGGAAACGTGGTTCAAGTCAAACCATCCATACGTACATAAGTCATGTGTGGCTTAGTTGGATGGTTATATTTCAAGCACTTGTTGGATGTTATGATATCCTCATTTTGGATAGAAGTCCCATAAAATGGAGGCAACGACCTGACATGACCTTAGCTGTTGACTGAGACGTAAAGCATCAATTCAAACAAACAAACAAACAAACAAAATAAAACCGAAGAATGATTTCAGTATATTTTTGACGCATCATTACCCAGCGGGCACATGACGTCATAATGACGTCATATCAACGTCGATGCGACGTCATGACGTCGCATCGACGTCGATCTGACGTCATTCTGACGTCATATGCCTGCTGGGTAGGTACGCTGAATTCGCCACCTTAACTTAATTGTAATTCTGGGACCATACCATCTTCTTTTTCTCTCAAGTCATTCATATCTTCGCTTTTTTCTAGGTTGGTTTCGAGGGCCGGGCGGGTGATCGTATTATCTATTTCACTCCGTTTGACGACATGAAAGACAACAAACCCACCATTAAGATTTACAACCCGAACAAAGGGTCAACTGACGATTCTGGAAATGTTTCTGACATGATTGTGTACGAATGATATACTAGCTTTGTTGTCTGTTAGACATTGTGCTTATGAACGGCAAAATAAAGAAGATCTATGGCCAAGATGTAAAAAGTCCCTAAATCACAGATAAATCACAGATTTGGGAGGACACAATTTTCAAGTTATGATTTTGGGGCTGAATTTAGCAAAAAGAAATATATACACTTTTGTTTACAAAACAGTTTGGCTGATTTAACAGAATCCAGATAATGCAACTAACTAATCTCCCCACCCACCCGATCTTTGTCAAAATGAAGCATAGGACTTTGGACTGATTCGCAGTTGTTTGTCAACAGCACTTTTCAAGCAAACTAATATGGGCTTGTTTGCCATATGAATACTGAATAATGTCCACACATTGATTGTTAATTATTTTGTATTTTGAAGTTTATTTTGAACGAAATGTGAGCATAGTGCATAAGATCTTTAATTTTCAATATTGTAGTTTATTTCTAGGTACGTCCCCCCGCCCGCCCCCCCGACCCAGCATGTCCTTTCGACAGTATATGTGTTTTTCACAGATATACATCATATCAAAGTGGCATCCTGGGTCTAGGGGGGGAACAGGGTCAGCAAGACGTAAATGTATAATTTTTTCTGAAATTTTCCATGAACAAAATAAAGCACTGTTATTATGGGCAATTTTAAAGACATCAACTGTAGAATTGTAAATAATCATGGCCGTATTTCTTGTTGTCTACGCGCCAGCGCGTAGATTACTCTAAAGTTTGAGATTGACCTACTTTTAATTTAATTACAAGACAACTCGTACACCTCTCTACAACTGCAACTGCACGTTTGAGTCTAGTGGCTTGACCATCGTGTTAGTAGGATTCCGGGTCGTTTCGCCAAGGACCGTTTAAACACCCAAAACACCCAGGCAAACCTCCCTTAAAGGGAAACATTACTATTTAATTCCCGCATATGATTTTCATGAAACTTCCTATGCTTCAAGATAATTGTATCCTTGGACTAAAATCGAAATAAAAGTGGGGAGTCACCGGCCTCGTTTCCATGGTATCAGAACTTTTTTGATGTTTCTCGTGCATTTCAGAAAACCGAACTCGTAGCGCACATGCGTTTTAATATATATGTTATTACTGCAAAAACAACTTAAACACACGATGAGTGTTATTTTCTTACATTTTGATACTATTTGCTCTTAAACTGAGGAGATTACATGCAAAATTAACTTTCCCGCCATCTTTTCAAACCTGAAAAAAGTACGTATTCTTGCGATATCTCCTAAACTACGCATATGATTTTGATTAAATTACACCAACAGATAGGAAACGTGGTAACCATTTAAAAGTTCAAACAAAAAGTGGGGGTCACCGGATTGCGTTGGAAGATATAGAGAAAAAACGTTCAACATTCCCGCCTTTTTCGTTTTAACGCCAAACGTTGCACTGACGTCGCGTATATTTATGCTACGTCATCAACAGCGAAATAAACGTTTTTACATATTATTAACCATAAACACGAATTTGGGTATATCATTTGCCACAGAACATCTTTTAAAATAAAAATAAACAATATGTATACACGCTTTAGGACTTAATTATGCAGAAACAAACAGAATAATATTCTACAGCTTGCAACGTCATTGAGAAATCAAAACAAAATGACGTTAAAAACTACGCGTAACATGCACATACTAAACGCCGACGTTGCGCAAACAATGTGCTCATAAACAATAGTAATGTTTACCCTTAAGTTGGTAACATTTGTACCAATGGTGCAGTAGGTATCAAAAATGGGGCAAATTGTTAAATTCGTGGAACTGATGCATGACTGCACTCTATCTAAGCAACAACGGAATGAAATGAACCGACAGTATTGTGACGCTATATGGTCAGGCCCTGAAAGCTTTGACCGCACCCCACCTGCCGTGTAGCCAATTACATTCTATCCAAGCCACAACGGAATGAAATGAACCGACAGTACTGTGACGGTCGATTGTCAGGTATGAATGCTTTGACCGCGCAGCGTTTTATTTCTGTTCAGTCATATGAACCACGATGAAATGGGAGTACGGTCAGATTCTTTGACATTCAAGTTTATATATGCGAAGCGTAGACCAAGCTTTTTGTAAAAGCCTATACTTGTCAAACCAGTGTGTCAGTGTGTGTATATTTAGTTTCTGTAGATGTATAAATAGATATACAGTGTATGTTCAAAAGTAAATTTGCTTTCAATCTATGTGTATTGCACAATGCTTAAAAGAGCAAATTCCCCCAAAAAAATGTTAGAACCGACATAAAGTGTATCACTGACTTTCAAAATATGCCAGAATACACTAACAACAAAGAGCCAGGCCTTTGCGTCTTTGAAAGTGACATATTTATCAATTAGGGAGAACTCCCATTTAATCCATAGATGTCCTTTCAATTGTAGAGTTTACATGTGTTTTAGCTTACCTGAGCCGTTAGGCTCACAAGGTGAGCTTATAGGATGGCCATGATCCGTCGTCCGTCCGTCGTCCGTCCGTCCACAATTTCAAAGATCTTGTCCTCTGAAACCGTTTGGCCAAATTTTATATGAAACATCTATAGGAATGGGGAATGAATGTGTTTATGAATAATAAAGGTCACATGGCCAAGATGGCCGCCACGCCCATATATGGTAAAAACCATTAAAATTCTTTTTCTCCAGAACCAGTGAACTGATTTCAACGAAACTTGGCATGAAGTATGGATGGCTCAAGTACTAAAACGTATGTATATAACTCATGACCCTGTGATGACCTTGAGAAAATTGCAGCTAACTATATGTGTGCAGTAAGGTTCGGTTGATTTTGCGAAGAGATCACTTGGAAACCTCTAATTAAGATGCTTTGTTTTACTCACAAAATGCCGGAAGCATGCCATAATAAAATGGCGGCGTCAAGGACAATGCCTCACATATAAACTGTGATGGGTATGTGTGTGCCGCCCTAGGTTAAAAAGGAGGGGGCTTACACAGTTGATCAAACTGAAAAAGTGGGTGCTTTCAGAGCTGAAAGAACGGTAAGAGTTGTACCTTTAGAACTGATCGAACTGGAAAAAATGGGTGCATTCAGAAAAAGTGGGTGCTTTTAGAGCTAATCAAACTGAAAAAGTAGGTGCATTCAGAGCTAATAAAACTCAAAAAAGAGGGGGGGGGGACTTTACCACGACACATACCCGTACTGCTTTAATATGGGAGTACCCCCTCCAACACTGGTAAATGTAAAAGTACTGGAGCTGGTTGCAACGAACTGGTGCAGTCTTAATTACGCACTGGAGTAAGATTAAAATGTCGGAAAAGGTAAATAATTATCATTCCCTTATAAACTTGTGTGTATTTTATTTGCCATGTCACCTAGCGCAGAGCGTGTAGGCCCGGTATTCCGAGGGCCCTGTAGTCCGAGGGTCCGTTAGTCCGAGAGTCCGTTAGTCCGAGGGTCCGATAGTCCGAGGGCCCGATGGTCCGAGGGCCCGATAGTCCGAGGGCCCGATGGTCCGAGGGCCCGATGGTCCGAGGGCCCGATAGTCCGAGGATCAGAAGATTACACTGTACAACACGTAATTTGCTGTATCACTCTGGCAACCACTGATCACGGAGCTTCAATTGAAGGCCACTACCAAGCAACATCCTTCTCAGTAATTTTCACTTTAGTTCAGGGTCCAATTCCATTTGCCAAAATGTGGCCTGCTGGGTAAACTTGACTAAAACTAGTATTATTATTGGACATTTCCAACTTAATCTGAGATACGATATACGATATACGAGAAACTTTAATCGATTTCTGGGGGGTATCTCAAGGCTGTCCAACTTAGTAGGAGAAAACCCAATACTTCTTCTACCCTAATACGATAAAAGGTGTTTGATAACTTTCGTACCATGTTTTGTAAGTTTTTCTGAAGGTATCTGGGCGGCGTTTCACTAAACTTCGTAAATTTACGATTTTTTTCTTTCGTAAATTTTTGGGTACGAAAGTTTTTCGAAATTCGTAAGTGCGTTTCGCTAACGTTTGCGTAAGCAAATTTGCGTACGTACGAATTTTCAAATTCGTAAATACTCTCCGCAGCTGTAAAACGCGCGAACATGCATGCAACAGCGTAAGCTATTAATTGTCCTGTTAATTGGCAGCTAGCTGAACTTAGATCATTTTAATTTCAACTACGAAAATTTATTAGATCTTAGTGCGAAAAAGTATGTGTCTTTAGTGATCCCGCATTTTTACACAAATATTTTGTATTTTAAGAAAATAAAAAACACCCTACAGGAGCAATAATGATTGCCTAGTAAGCAATTCTGCTTCTTAGACACTGACTGCCTAGTAGTGGTGGTGGTTGGGGGAGCCACAGCAGTTCTCGATGTTTGGTCGGAAAATGCCCTGTGAAACCATCGTGCCTGGAAGGTGGCAATCACACCTGTCCATTGAAATATGCCGATGCAGGATCGAACAATTCGATAGGTTTATCAATTATCGACATTTTACTGGCGTCGCCAATGGGATTCGACCCCTTTGTAGGTAATCAGAAGTTTACGACGCTACTGATCGAATTAGCTATCCGGAGACACAAATGTAAACATTTCTTTGTCAGTGCGGCGGTCACATACTAGTCATATATGCGTAGACAATTAATTCTGACACTGATGGGGTTAACACAAATGAGTAAAGTTGCATCCAAACTTTTAGAATTTTAGTGACAACTTTTATTCTCTCAATCATCCTTGGTTATCCAGTTCGCAGAACAGTCAGCGGTGGAGCTCTACGAAGCAACGACAACAACAATGGCACTATCAGGGATTTAAGGAAAACGACAAAAATTGGAGTCCATTTATTTTATTTCATCTTGAAATAAGTAAAACAATATATTCCAACACAACTCTCCGGAAAAAAAAAGTCTCAGGAAAAAGTCAGGGAAATAAAGTCACGAAAAAAGTCACTGAAAAAGTTTTTCCATGACTTTTTTCCAGTGAATTGTTTTCCTACATTCATTTACTCATTGGCTAAAAATGATTATCGAACAATTTACTCAGCAAATTAGCATAATGTTAGTTTGTACCCTTTCTACGTCATCCTATATTTTGTGACGTAACCTACTCATCAAACAGTGACTTTCATCGTTGTAATGCATAACAAACGGACATGTAATGATGTATGTAAGTTTTTGAATTGTACAGTCTTTTTGCAAGATTTCCGCGTTGCAATAGCGGAAAGCTTAAAAATATCGACGGTTTCAGCAACTTTTGTTCCGTTTATTATGTATTGAAATCGTAATAGATTAGCTCGGGGGGGGGGGGGGGGGGTAACTTGTCGAGTGATTATTCACTGTTTGTCTGTCAGTTGTAAGCATGCACATCGATCGCGCTCCGCGCTCGTGATTTGACCTTTCTTACAACTGACCTCAATACAGTGAATGGTTACTCACAAAATCACTGCTCTGCAGAGCTGAACTATTTCTTAACTGATTATATATACATATGTGTCTGTCTAGGATGTGTCAACAGGAGAAATTCCAAACAGCTTGTTGTGTCATGGGATGCTGGGCAGCCCGCTGGTGCTGTAGTCCCTCCTTGGCTCGTGTGGACTGCCCGTACAGTAGAGAGGGGCGGCGGCGCTTCAGCCGGGCTGCCTGTGTTTCATGACACACAACAAACAACTTTTGAAGATATTACAGTAAAAGATAGTCATGTCAGAATGTATGCCTTATCCTCATTCGGCTTACTAAATGTATTCATGGTCTTGGTACCTTATTGTTAGTTTGGTTTTTCACGCCTCGGGTTTTGGAGTATGAATCTTTTTTCTGATTGCGCCTTTTCCTGATCGTTGCCTACTTGTTCTTTCGTATATTTTATTATGTGCAAAGACATGTTTATTTTAAACCTATCTGAGTCTCTTGTAATTCTGTAAAGAATGGGTCGATGTATGTTTTTTAAATTGTCTATATGTATGTAGCTGTATATGAAATGTCGACATGCGACTTAAATAAACTATTAAACTTTCTTTAATGACCCAAGTAGATCTAATTAACTAAATATTATAGCTATTTAGACAACAGTAGACTATCTATTTCTCTTAGTCCGGATGGACAGGGTCCGATTTATAGCAGCTCAGCTGAGCCACTCTCGCGAGATCTGACGAGACAAAGTTCTGAAGCGCTACCTGGCGGCAACAATGCACCTGAGTCGTGATACTGAAAGTGTGAGCTTAAAGTACAACCATGCTCCATCGTCCGTCGTTTACGATTGATGGTGTTCACGTTGCTGACCACAATGATCAAACATGTTCTCCTCTGAAACCACTCGGCCGAACAAAGTTAATCTTAGTATGGAGTATCCCTAGGAAAGGTGGGCGAACACATTTTTTATGATCTCGCAGACGCATACAAATGCCATAATCTTATTTCTTAAGACAGCATGGCGCATCAATAAGCGATTTACCGATAGATCCCGTATATATACATGAACATGTTTGTATACAAGGTCTTCACCTATTAGCTTACATGTTGTCCTTGACAATATCCCTCAAAAAAATTATCCGAACTACCATGTCAAACTCCCAAATCAATATCGGATTAAGTTGGAAATGTCTATTATGGACTAGAGTATTCGGACTGCGATATAGAAGAGTATTTTCTCCCAAATCTAAGTATTTCTGGTAGAAAACGTGATTTTTGCCACGTTTTCTGCAAAAGTGTCAACAATCAGGTTTTCTGCCAGAAATACTTAGATTTGGGAGAAAATACTCTTCTATATCGCAGTCCGAATACTCTAGTCAATAGTTTTAGTCAAGTTTACCCAGCAGGCCACATTTTGGCAAATGGAATTGAACCAGGAAGTAGAGTGAAAACGACTGATAAGCGCTTCATTCGAGGTGCATAAGCTACATGTTTGGACTTAAATTGGTCTGTGTATGATGCTTGATCTGCTCATACAAGAAAATATAAGGGACAATTAGTTTTCATGATAAAATAGACCATTTCTTTTGTACAGGTAGATCTAAAAGTAACAAGTATTAGATTATAACAAAGTCAAACAACCCTTAATTAAAGTTTCTTTTACCTCATCTCGTTTGTTTCATTTTCATCTAATACTATTTATAAATACTATATATACGTATATACCAAAGTGGGGAAATCATAAAGGTAGAATGTAGGCAATGATCAGGAACTGTCCCAATCGCCAACCGCTGTGTTGCTGATTGGGACAGTTCCTGATCATTGCCTACATGTGTCACACACACAAGCCCCCTGGAACCCGTGGGAAATAACCAAAATTACAAATAGCAAAAAAGCAATAAAACATACGGCAAACCCAGCAGTAGAAGAAAATCCCCCGTTCGGGAATCAATGACCTCTGGTGACCTTTGACAGTTTGACAGGTAAATGTTTCTAAAATTAGTAAATTGTCCCCCGATCGGGAACATTTTGGTCATTTTTATAGTGCCCTTACAAAACAAAAATTATGTGTCAGAGTTTTCATTTAATTTCAATAAAACTTGGCCAGCATAAAGATGAATGAATTTCCAAACTTTTTACCGTCCAGAATTTTTTTAAAACTGCTTAGTTTAAAAGCTATTGAATTATGAAAATATGAAATATTTTTAATAATTCTGGTTCAACAATTACATATGCTGCCTGTTCGGGAATCAGTTTATCACGTGTGAAGACTGTCTGTGTTCCAGATTGGGAATCAATTTTTCAGCCTTTTGTAGATCAAACATTAAACATCATGATCCAAAATTATGTCACTTAGTTTTTATTTAATTTCAATGAAACTTCGTCGAAAAAAGATGAATGAATTCAGAACCATACAGAATTGTTTTAAACTTTTTAGTTTAGAGAGATATTGACTTAAAAATGTAAAATATTTTCTATACGTGTAGTCTGATTCCCAAACAGAGACTGAAAATGTTTATGGTGCTCGATTGGGTCACAAGTGGCATAAGCCAAGATCTGCTTTCGGGCGTGCCAGGTGGTTTTCCTCGGGGTTCGCCCGCTTTCACCCACCTACTGATTTGCATCGTCTCGATGAGTGAAATAATCTTGACAGGGGCGTTAAACTGAACTAAAAAGTGTGCGTGCGTGCGTGCGTGCGTGCGTGCGTGCGTGCGTGCGTGCGTGTGTGTGTGTGTGTGTGTGTGTGTGTGTGTGTGTGTGTGTGTGTGAAAACCTTGGAAAATGTTGCAGATCCTGATAGTCCGAGGGTCCGATAGTCCGAGGCCCAATAGTCCGAGGGTCCGATAGTCCGAGGGCCCAATAGTCCGAGGGCCCGCTGTCCGAGAATCAGAATATTGGTATTGGATTTATTCCATAAATCCTCGGACCATCGGGCCCTCGGACCATCGGGCCCTCGGACCATCGGGCCCTCGGACTATCGGGCCCTCGGACCATCGGACCCTCGGACCATCGGGCCCTCGGACTACCGGGCCCTCGGACTATAGGGCCCTCGGAATACCATCACATATTCATGAATACACAATCAAGAAACACGATTTCTGATCGCCAATATTTTTCTTAGTATCGAAGCAAATGTTTTATTAAGGCTTTTCTAATACAACGCACTGGGAGCATTTTTTAAACAGTGGTACAATCGGAAATCGTGTTTCTTTAATGTTTATTCATAAATATATGATAATATAACAAATATAATATAACAAAAACAATGCTCAAACATGCACTTTCCCATCACTTTTGGCTCAAAAACACATGCCACTGGCCATGCTGGTAGAACTGTAACGGATTTGGTTTCTAACCCATGAAATAAATCTCATATTGCGTGATAAAATCATCAACTTCAATGCTTCCGCCCTTCTCTGCGCTAGGTGATGAGTTGATACGGGAATGGTAATGAAAGGAAGTATAAGATTTATTCAACTTTTCCGCCATTTTAATCTTACTCCCTCCAGTGCGTAATTTAGACTGCACCAGTTCGTTGCAACCAGCTCCAGTACTTTTAAATTTACCAGTTTGCCTCCGGGGGACAATGACACACATTTCTTACATACCTCTTTCATAAACAATAAAGATAGAAAAATTCCGGTATTTTAGCGGTGGTAGACAAATCTATCTTACACTGCTCGCTTAATGGTTGCTCATACAAGATAAGAAAAGCACGCGACTAAATTCGATCGTTTCTAGCCCAAAGCAGCTGCTTCCAGCAATATTGTTCAAAAAAAGTAGACTACATTGGTGTGATTTCATAGGGTATATTCTTGATTCTCACTCCTTTTCAACGAAAAACAAACCAAAACTGCATCTCTTTTCAATTTGACAACGATTTATTTACATGTGACGTCATATCCGCAATAAACACAACGTCATCAGACTGAATTAATTAAAGCACGGTACCAGGTGACGTTACTGGTAAAATGATTTTAGGCTTAATCGGGGTATGTAAGAAAATGAATCGATCATTGGTGGTCAGTGGAGAAAGGAAAATCCCAACCCTCGGGTCCACCGTTCCGGTGGGAAACTCGGCGAGCCTCGTTTCCCACTGGAACGGGTGGACCCTCGGGTTGGGATTTTCTTATCTCCACTGACCACCGATGATGGATTCTATTTATCTTACACTGCTCGCTAGGTTGCTCATACAAGATAAGAAAAGCAAGCGACTAAATTCGATCGTTTCTAGCCCAAAGCAGCTGCTTCCAGCAATATTGTTCAACAAAACTAGACTACATTGGTGTGAATTCATAGGGTATATTATTGATTCACACTCGTTTTCAACGAAAAACAAATCAAAACTGCATCTCTTTTCAATTTGACAACGATTAATTTACATTCAGATTTGACGTCATATCCGCAATAAACACAACGTCATCAGACTGAGTTAATTAAAGCAAGGTACCAGGTGACGTTACCGGTAAAATGAATTTAGGCTTAATCGGGGTATGTAAGAAAAAGAATCGATCATGGGTGGTCAGTGGAGATAGCAAAATCCCAACCCTCGGGTCCACCGTTCCGGTGGGAAACTCGGCGAGCCTCGTTTCCCACTGGAACGGGTGGACCCTCGGGTTGGGATTTTCCTATCTCCACTGACCACCCATGATGGATTCTATTTTTCTTACATAACTCTATCATAAAGATAGAAAAATTCCGGTATTTTAGTGGTGGTAGATAAATCGATCTTACACTGCTGGCTTGGTTGCTCATACAAGATAAGAAAAGCACGCGACTAAATTCGATCGTTTTTAGCCCAAAGCAGCTGCTTGCAGCAATAATGTTCAACAAAACTAGACTAAATTGGTGTGAATTCATTGTGTATAATCTTGATTCACGCTCGTTTTCAACGAAAAACAAATCAAAACTGCATCTCTTTTGACTTTGACAACGATTTTTTACATTTGACGTCATATCCGAAATAAACACTACGTCATCAGAGTTAAAGCACGGTACCAGGCTACTTTACCGGTATAATGACTTTAGGCCTGATCGGGATATGTAAGAAAAATAATCCATCAGTGGTGTTCAGTGGAGAAAGGAAAATCTCAACCCTCGGGTCCATCGTTCCAGTGGGAAACTCGGCGAGCCTCGTTTCCCACTGGCAGGGATGGACCCTCGGGTTGAGATTTTCCTATCTCCACTGACCACCCATGATGGATTCTATTTGTCTACAAACCTCGAAGAATAATGTGAGATAGAAACGGTTTATTATCAAAGTCAATGACGTCGTGTTCGTCTCGTAGTTTGTCATATTTTCTAGACTAAATTATTAACTAATGTCATTGCTATTTATATAATGTGCATAATAAAATAATAAAAAGTCTCCCCGTAATCATCCATAGTGCAGATTATATTTTCCTTTTGGTCCTTTGAGATCAGCGAGGGTATTTTGAGAAATCAGAAAATTATTATCGGTTTAGATTCATTTATTAACCAACGTTTTTTTTTTTGTTTTTTTTTTAAGTATCTGGACCAATTTGGATAATATTGGTCTTTGTATTAACTATTCTATTGAAATATGCAAAATTACAGTAATTCTCTTTGGCTCCATGTTGCCAAATCTATAGGTCACTGAAGAGGCTTAAGTAGCCGAAACCGCGGTATGCCCATCCCCTTTCTCATTAATATATTCATTATTCACTGCTCTTAATGCAGGCGTCATACCTAGCCGATTTTAACACGCGATGAACACACGATTATGAAAAGTTTCAATTTCGGCGAGGATCGTGAAGACATTGGGCCATTCGTGAGTGCATCGTTAGCCATCGTATGTCCATCGGGAGATTTTAAGCCATCTGCATCACCATCGCGAGCGGCACCAAATTCTTTGACATGCCAAAAAATACAGGAAGGACACACGATGGTTCAATTTCGTGTTGAATTTGCGAGTGCATCGATGCCTTCGCAAAGCCATCGTGAGGCCATCATATGACATTGGGACTACATCGTACTTCTGTCGTGTGGTCATCGGCACCATCGGCTAAGTTTTGCTACACGAAGGCAATACGATGGAGACGCGATGCTGCCCGATTGTGTTACGAAGGCAACACGACATCGTATAGCCCTCGCAACGCCATCGTTTAAGCATCGTATCTAACAAAAATTCGAACACGATGGCATCCCGATGGAAACACGATATTAACCAAAACTGCATTTTCTGCGTTTCCAATATATCCCAAGGTAACGTTGACATACAAAAATCAGCATCCACACACACGCGGCCTTTTTCTCAGAAAATCCTAAGTTCAGTACTGTTGATTCTATTCTCACAAAAATCATGGTTTATTTCGAAGACAAGACAAACAGGAAGAAGAAGACTGCAGCACTGCTTCTTTACACACAACTGGAACATGATAAAATCATCTTGCAGGAGCAACGCCATCTCTTACAGGTATTTGGTTTGTTTATTATTATGTTGTCTTTTAAGCAGCACTCTGTTTTCTTCCACTGCAGTTTTCGACAAACGAGTCTTTTATCTACATCTACTATAAACTCAGTTTTGTGTCAGTTTCATGCGAAAGATAGATTGAAATACAACCAAACTGTCACCGAGAAATTTGAACAGTGTTGTAAAGTAACTGACAATACAGCCATGGTAGTAATTTTACAGTGGACGTCTTTAACGAAATCATACAAATGAAATACAATGTACCTTCTCAAAAGAGACCATGTTTGCACGCGAATGAAATTGGGTCTCGTTCAATCTCCTGCCTACAATATAGACACCGTGTAGTTTATGGATTGGAGTTTTTGAGTGGAGTCATGGACTGGAATATTGGAGTGGAACCTTGGGTGGAGCTGACAGGCGCAATCTTCTTCCCACGCCCTCTTCCTGGTTTCGGTGGCATTTCCAATTTTATTTTGTAAAGAAAGAAACTGACAAAGCTGATGCTTTCTCAACATCAATGTTTTAGTCTCATTAATTGATTTTTTACATAACATCGGGAAGTGTCGTTATACATTCGGGACACTTTCGGGAATACCTTTTACACCTCACGATGGCTTCACGATGGCTTCACGACATCGTCAAGCCTTCGCATACCATTCGCATCAACATCATATGCAAAACTACCACTTCGTGTATCGTTCATGACTGGTATGATCGGGTATAATCGTGTGTCCATCGTGTGTCCATCGGTAGGCTTCGTACATGCTTCGGCTCAACATTGGCCCTTTACCAAATTCGTGACGAAAATCGCGCGAAATTGAAAAATTCATATTCGTGTGGCCATCGTGTGTCAAAATCAGCTAGGTATGACGCCACCTTTATGTAGGCGTCATACCTAGCCGATGTTAACACGCGATGGACACACGATTATGAAAATTTTCAAATTCGGCGGGGATCGTGAAGACATCGGGCCATTCGTGAGTGCATCGTTACCCATCGTATGTCCATCGGGAGATTTTTTTAAGCCTTCGGCATCACCATCGCGAGCGGCATCAAAATCTTTGACATGCCAAAAAATACAGGAAGGACACACGATGGTTCAATTTCGTGTAGAGTTCGCGAGTACATCTTGGCCATCGTAAAGCCATCGTGAGGCCATCTTCTCATCGGGACTACATCGTACTTCTGTCGTGTGGTCATCGGCACCATCGGCTAGGTTTTGCTACACGATGGCACTACGAGGGACACACGATGCTGCCCGATTGTGTTACGAAGGCAACACGACATCGGGTGGCCTTCGCAACGCCATCGTATAAGCATCGTATTTGAAAAATCTAGAACACGATGGCATCAGGATGGAAACACGATATTAACCAAAACTGTTATTAATATTTCCCCGGGTAACGTGGACATACAAAACAAAAACAATTAGCACCCACACAACATTTTTCTTAGAAGCCTCAAGTGGAATACTTTTAAATCATGGCGTATTTCAATGAAAAAACAATTAGGAAAAAGAAGGCTGCAGCACTGCTGCTATACATCAAGCTGGAGCATGACAAAAAACTCCTGCAGGAGCAACATCATCTCTTACAGGTGTTTGGTTTGTTCATTACTCTGTCTTTAAAGCAGCGCCTGTTTTTTCTGATAGACTAACCCATTGCAGAGTTCGACAAACGAGCGTTTTAACAAGAACAGTTTTGTGCCAGTTTCGTGCGAAAGATGGATTTAAAGTACTAGCAAACTATCACCATGAAGATTGAACAGTGTTGTAAAGTAACTGATATTAATTAACTTACTACTATGGACGTCAACAACGAAAGCATACAAATTAAATGCTTTCTCAAAAGAAACCATGTTTGCACGCAAATGAGACTGGGGCTCGTTCAAGCACCAGCCTACAGTATATGTAGGTACCGTGTATTTTATGGAGGCATGGAGTGCAGTGGAACTGCGGAGTGGAGCAGAAAACTATATCGAAACAAAGCCAGTTAAACGTTATTTTGGATTATGACTGTTAATGTCTTAGCACATCATTCATGTACATTTTGGTAGATCCTTATCTTAGATAATCTGTTAGAACATGGAAATTAACACGCATATCGGAAAGTTTCTTTGTATTAAAAAAAAAGTATTTCCTGTTCCACTCGCAACTTTCCCTCCAGGGTTCTACTTCAAGAATCCACTCCAATACGGCAGCCCAAGACCACTCCAAGACTCCAAGCCTTGACTCCAACCCATAAATAAAAATTAAAACTTGAGATCCTTTAAGAGCAGCTAGCACAGTAATGCAAAAGGGGATGGGTCATACCGCGGTTTCGACTATTAAAGTCTTGTCAGTTACCCTTTAGATATGGCAACATGGAGCCAAAGAGAATTACTGAAATTTTGCAACTTTCAACAGGGTAGTCGATACAAAGACTAATATTATCTATATGAGGTCAAATATATTAAATATAAATATATTAAGAAAATGAATCTTAACCGATTCACGTGATGCCTTCGGGACACAATCGGGAATACATTTAGCACTTAACACGATGTCGTCAGGCCATCGTGAAGCCATCGTGAGCCTTCGTGTACCATTTGCAACAACATTGTATGCAAAACTGCCAGTTCCTCTATCTTCGCGAGTCCTTCGGGTATAATCGTAAGCTATTCGTGTGTCCATCGTGTGTCCATCGTATGGCCATCGGTAGGCTTCTTACCAAATTCGTGACGAAAATCGCGCGAAATTGAAAATTTCATATTCGTGTGGCCATCGTGTGTCAAAATCGGCTAGGTATGACGCCACCTTAAAGGATCTCAGTTTTATTTTATTTAATGGGCGCGACAAATTCCCCAGCTCATCGGACAAACAATGACGCAGGCACAACTGCGGGGCTCAGTCGCCATGTGTGTGCGTCAGTTTGGCCGATGAGCTGGAGAATTTCAATTTATTTTGGCAGGGCGGGTAATGGCATTGGTTTACAAAACGTGAATACCTTATTTCAAAATATTAAAGTGAATTACAGATCAGTTACAGTTAAGGTGATATATGGTGTAATTAAAGTCTTATAACCAGACATATGATCCAGCTTCGGGTTTCGTTTGATGATAGTGGAAATTTTCATGCTTTTTATTACATGTACATGTAGTTACATTTGACAACCAAATACCGATGCTATTAAATTACAACTTGAATAGTATAGGTAGCTAGTCTAAACTGGACTAATCTGCCAATGAGATGACTGAACCTGTGCATGAGAAAACCAACAATTTAGGATTCCGACCAAGTCTGACACAAACCAGGCTGTACAGTCACAGAGGCAGGCTAGAAGCTTGAAATTTCAGATTTAAAAAGAAGAGAGACTGTACTATCCATGTAGCGAAAACAAAGGCGCTGATCAGTTGTGCAATTACTGCACAGCTGATCTGCGCCTTTGGTTTCGCATATGCAAATTGTTGGTTTTCTGATATATTGGATCATGTTTCAGCCTCCCGTTCAGTTTAAATAATTGGAGTTTCAATTTTGAGCATATAGGCCTAATAGAAAATGTCAGCGTTGTACCTTTTTGTTTTACTCCTGCCATTGTGTCTTGCCGAGGGCATTGCCATTCAAAGAGACGGTAAGTTCATGTTGCCTTACTAATATGCATTTCACAATTAAAACTCTAACTCTAATTTATTTTTCTTTCGTAAAACAACACCGGGCATTCACACCCTGGTCTGTCATTACGTACAGGAAACTAAAGCAACGTATAGATTACTAAAGCGCAACGTATAGTTTACTAAAAAAAATGTCGGATTTTGGTGGACACGAATCGGTGAGTAAGATTTGTTTATTGATTCTGATGTTCCTTTTTTGTTTATCTTAATCAAACACACCTTACGGACCAGCAAAACTATTGTGTTATTTGCCTCGATCGGTACATTCTGCAGGAAATCACCCATTTAAGTATAATGTTCGACACCCTTAGACAGCTGATTGCCAAATCGTGTGTTTTGAACTTCTCCGAGAAGAAAACCTTATATTGTGGTCAAAGTTCGATGGTAAATGGGTTGATTTTTTATGTCGAACATAGATACTGACCTAATAAGACGATCTGGCCAAAAAAAATTTCAAATGTCCTTTGATAGCGAAATTATTAATAATTTTTCATTACAACGCATTCGACACCTAAAACGGTACAACGAAAAAACAACTAAAACGTTTTCCAAGGAAGGTAGCCATCCGGCTTCCGGCTTCAACTAAATACAAATTAAGCGTATACAACAGAAGCTGACATGCCAAACATACAACATAAAGAATCACAGTAGAATCGCCTTAGAATGGTCAGCAAAAGAAATTTTACTGGAGGGCTTAAACCGGTTTTACTGGCGCCAAACCTCACCCTTAGTCTACTGTGATTCAATAACAAACAATGTTCGCTTCTCATAGAAGCGTCCTAGTTCGTCAATGAAGCATCACAGAAAACAAATGTAAACACTGTGATGAAACAAAAACGACGACTCAACAGTAACGCCGACACTGAAAAACCGCCGGAAGCAAAACAAAACAACTATTTCAACCTTGGTGGACCCGACCAGAGACATATGTTTATCCCGTAACCTTAACTTGTTGTCAGGTCCCTCCCATCTGTAAGACAGCTTTAGTTCTGTACCGTCATTGAGTCTGAGGGCCCATGCACCCACCGGCGTGCACTTAAAGAGGAAAGTAAAGTTTTTTACCGTATCTGGATTAAAAACTAAGCATGCAGTATATTGCATTAAATTCAACCGATTCTTCGATATCGATTGACTATCTTTTTTTAAATTTAACAGCAAAATGATCAGATTTTGTCTTTTCATTACTCTCATCCAAAATTTTTGTTAAATTTAAACATTAAGTCGCCATTAAACTCGAGTTTGGCTTCATATGATGGTTTTGATGCCTATTTTAATGTTTTAGGGTTTAACCTGTGAGCTATATCAGCAAATCTTGAGATAAAAGTATACAAATGAAAACTTTGGATGAAATAAAACGCTATAGTAACAAAGAATGTTACATACAGTATCGTAATAAGGTTTATTTTACCCAAATTAGAACGTTTTAGTTGTTTTTTCGTTGTACCGTTTTAGGTGTCGAATGCGTTGTAATGAAAAATCATTAATAATTTCGCTATCAAAGGACATTTGAAATTTTTATTTTGGCCAGATCGTCTTATTAGGTCAGTATCTATGTTCGACATCAAAAATCAACCCATTTACCATCGAACTTTGACCACAATATAAGGTTTTCTTCTCGGAGAAGTTCAAAACACACGATTTGGCAATCAGCTGTCTAAGGGTGTCGAACATTATACTTAAATGGGTGATTTCCTGCAGAATGTACCGATCGAGGCAAATAACACAATAGTTTTGCTGGTCTGTAAGGTGTGTTTGATTAAGATAAACAAAAATGGAACATCAGAATCAATAAACAAATCTTACTCACCGATTCGTGTCCACCAAAATCCGCCATTTTTTAGTAAACTATACGTTGCGCTTTAGTAATCTATACGTTGCTTTAGTTTCCTGTACGTAATGACGGACCAGGGTGATTCAAGTAACATGTGCATTGTATCCTCAGTTTCAATTCCACAGCATTTACAGGTTTAACTTATTGAATTTGCTTCTGTTTGAAAACTACAAGAAAATAAAAATAAAAATAAGATCCTTAAAGAGCAGTGGACATATATTAATGAGAAAGGGATGGGTCACACCTCGGTTTCGGCTCACTTAAGCCTCTTCAGTGACCCTGTAGATTTGGCAACATGGAGCCAATGAGAATAACTGTAATTGTGCATCTTTCAACGGGGTAGTCGCTGCAAAGACTAGTATAATCCAAATGGGGCCAAATATATTAAACGGTGGTTAGAAAATGAATCTAAACCTATAGCAATTTATTGATTTCTCAGAACACCCTAGCTTCTGACGAATAAATTTCGACAAAAGATAGAAACGAAAAGCATGCAAGCAAATTTCAACACACATATTTAATTATAAAAGGATTTTGATTCTTTGAGGTGGGGGTGGGTCAAACATACAAACGGTTGAAAATAATACTTACTGACCATCAGGAAAACATGTCCGTGTAATGTATACCCCCTTGAACCCCACTTTTATATAGCAAAACTGGGGTATGCAGGGGTATACCTATTTTTTCTTATTTTTGCTCCAAAACATAAATTGTGGGTACTCGTTAGAACCGCCTCGCCGAGGCGGTTCTAACGTGTACCCACAATCTATGCTTTGAGCAAAAATAAGAAAAATATCAAAATTTTTCAGCTGAAAATTTTCTATTTTTAAAGCTAAAAAAATCTCTGTTTATTGCATGGGCAAGTTTTCGTAATGCGATCATCTTCTTCCAGGGGATGTGGAAGTGGGACGATTCGGTCGGTCTTTGGAGCTGGTGAAAATAGGTAAAATAGTTTTTTTTCCGGCAGTGTAAAATATACTCTCATCACAATTTAGCTTCTAAATCGGCTTCGCAGTAATCAGTAGGGCACAACCGTTAAATCGATATATAATATTTCCTTTTTCATATAGTATCTACTGGTAATCGGTTTCAAGCATCTAACCATCTCACAAGTCCGTGGTATCCATCACGAGAATCCGCTTCCTATTTGAATAAAGCAGATTTTTCATTTCACACAGATAATATGCAAATGTATTGTCAATGTCCTTGTGCTGTTCAATTACTACTCCATGACCGACGAACTTTATTTGAGCCGCCTCGTGAGAAAACCAACAATTTGCATAGGCGAAAACAAAGACGCAGATCAGCTTCGCGGTAACCTCGAAGCTGATCAGCGCCTTTGTTTTCGCTACACGGATAGTACAATCCCTCTACTTCCTAAATACGAAATTTCATGCTTCTAGCTGTTTTCTGTTACTGCACAGACCGGTTTGTGACGGACCTGTTCGGAAACCACAGTGTTTGTTTTCCCACGAGGCGGCTCATTTGGCAGAAAACTGATATAACACCGTGAAGCATCAAACTCGAGGTTTCAAACTTGCGGCAACTACATGTAAGCACACCATTTCAAGCACTTGTTGGATGTCATGACATCTTCATCCCATAAAATGGAAGCAACGTCCCGACATGACCAGAGCTGTTGACTGGGACGTAAAGCATCAATTCAAACAAATTCAAAAGCTAAAACGCCGTCGTATAAAAACGAGGCTAAAATGTTATACATGCATGCAGTTTCTGCAGTGTCCATAAGACCATAATGCGAAATCTCCCCCGTCACATAACAACAACAACAAAAGGAATAAGAAACATCTTTAGAAAAGATAATTGTCGAATATTAATATCTGTTCTGCAATAGGGTACGGGATGCAGGGGGGGGGGGGGGAGAGAGAGAGAGAGCGAGAGAGAGAGAGACAGACAGACAGACAGACAGACAGACAGACAGACAGTATGACTCTTGCAGAGCCAACTCCAGACATGACTGAGAGGAAATGCTTTTCAAATGTCCTTACGGCGAGAGTCCTTAAGAGTCGCTGGATCGAAACGACTCGTTCTGTTGAGCAGAGCCTTTGATCCGAACACGCCTATATTTAATGGAGAAAATCCAAACGCATCTTATCTACGATGGCCTGCATGGATCATAAAATTTCAAAATCCACAGATTTTAGATTTTAATTTTTCTTTGCAAAAGCTTTCGTCACACAAAAAGCGATTAAAATGAATAACAATAAGGACCAATGATGGCTTGTATAGTAAAACCATCATCTTAAAGTACTTTTTAAAGAGATGCAGTTTGTTGCCTTTTTCATCTTCCATATGGGAAAAACCCGGATGCAGGTCAAACATGATCTGAGATGTCTTCGACAAAAAAAAGAACAAGAAAACAAAAAAAAAAAAAAAAAAAAAAAAAAAAAAAAAAAAAACAAAAAAAAAATAGTGAATTACCTTCTGTGTTTTTTATAGGAGCCGCCGCAGCCAATAAGTTATTGAAGGGTTCGGCCAAAATAGAAAAGAGAAGTAAAAGCTTCAACTTCTTCTTGAAGCAGGGGAATCAAAATAGTGCATGGAGGGAATTTATGGCTGTCGTGGACCCAGAAACAGTTATAAGATATACCACAAAATTTGATCGGGTAAGGCAGCTGTCACAAGATATACCACAAAATTGATCGGGTAAGGCAGCTGTCACAAGATATACCACAAAATTGATCGGGTAAGGCAGCTGTCACAAGATATACCACAAAATATCGGGCGAGGCAGCTGTCGCAATATATACCACAAAATATCGGGTAAGGCAGCTGTCACAAGATATACCACAAAATATCGGGTGAGGCAGATAAAAAAAAGAGCCGCGACGCGAGAAAACCGGATTTCGGGCTCCTACACAAACCGGCCTATACACTCACAGAAGAAAGCTAAAAACTTTAATTTTTGGTATAAGTAAGTAGAGCAGGAATCTTGATGTGTATCTAAACAAATGAGCTGATCGGCTGTGCAGTAACTGCTAAGCTGATCTTCGCCTATGTTTTCGCATAGGCAAAAATGACGCGGTTCAAATTATCCAATTCGTTCTTTTAATTTGGACGAATTTGTAGTGTTATGTCCCAGTCAACAAGTTTTAGTCTTGTCGGGGTGGAGCCACTGATTCCTTGGTTCAAGTGCTTTGGGGAGCTGGAAGTGGCTCGTTGTTCGACATAACTGGGCCAATGTAAACCTAGGCCACCCAGCACGCTTCCCTGCATCTCTTTGAGAAATGGATGAGCTACTTTGATAACTTACCGACTGATCACCTGATTATTACATGTACTAAACGTGTTTACATGGTAAACGACAGACTTAGTCAGGCTTTAATGTCAAACTTTTGCAGAAATCAAACCATGCGTATAAACCAGTATCATTTCTTTCACTTCGTAGGTTCATTTCCAAGGACGAGCAGGTGACCGAACCATTTACTATGCGGCACACGACCACATGGAGAAGAACATGCCAACAATTACCGTGTTCGACCCAAAAAGAACTTCTATGCCCGAGGCCGGTCCTCTGTCGGACAAGATTATATACCGTGATATTGATGTTGAATAGTTGATGCGGCATTGCAATTCTCAACCAAGCATTCCATTACGAAAACTTGCCCATGCAATATACAGAGATTTTAAAGTTGTAATAAATGAAAGTTTTCAGTAGAAAATTCTTGAGGCGAGGCGGTTCTAACGAGTACCCACAATTTATGTTTTGTATCAAAAATAAGGAATATGTGTATACCCCTGTAAACCCCATTTTTACTATATAAAAGTGGGGTTCAAGGGGATACATGTATACATTATACAGGCATGTTTTTTTTTCTATGTTAGACATCATCTGACTTAATCAACAGTCCCAATGGTTCCAATTTAGAGTATTGCTTTAATTGTATTGCCTAATGTTTCTGTTTACAAACATTTTCTGTCATCCATTTGGTCAGTATACATCGGGAAATAGTTCAAAACGTTGCCGCTGTTTTATTACGCATCTTATTAAAAGACACAATTCCCTTCAACATGTTCAAGACCAACACATATAGTTGTAGTTGTCCTATTAAAAGCTACATATTTCTCCTTGAAGTCGCCGCATTTGCCATTACAAACTATCATTTCATCATTCTGTACTTTTAGTTTGATGTTGAATCATATACTGTATTATTTGGCAATTAGGTTACTGTATAGGCGGCAACTTTAATAGTCATACTGTGCGTGGTCGGCTAGTTCAGGGAGATTATTATAGAAAAGGCGAACTCAGTCAGCGTAGACCGCTGTCAAATATTTTCCGTTAGAAATCAGCTACAATTATTCTACCCATTCCGGATCAAGTTCATGAAAATTGCTGCGCATGCGCATATGAATGATTTGAGTTTAATAAACTTAGTATTATCTTGAAGCCAATTTTGTTCCTCATCATTTGTAATGCTTTTCATTTTTGATCAAGCACGCGACCGCGACGTCATATGCATAACTGAAGTCAATGCGGATCAGTTGGAGGTAATCCGAATCATGGACTATATATCACCACCGATGGGTTTATTCTTCAAATTCTTTGCATGTAGTCATACAGTGAACCTTATGAAATATTCCGAGGACCAAACATGTGCCTTTTTCGGCGTCATTTTCCCATAGCCATGTTTGCTCAACCCCACCCCCACCGAACACACGATTTTCCATAGGTGATCTGAATAACGTCGGAATAGTATATAATGCTTGTTAAAAACGCAGATTATTTCATAGTTTACACTTAATTTTATAATATAAATACCTAGAATGTAAAAATATACATTTAGTTGCAAACATCAAACAATACAAGTCCTTTGAGAGCATAAAATGACAGTATGCGGTTAAACGTGATTCGGAGTGACTACACTGATACCATTTCAAAGTTTCTAATTAAATATGTCGTAATATTCGATTTTAGGACGGAAACTTCGTCAAAATGACAGAAAATAATTGGGTGAAATATTAGCAACCAATATCGAAAGATAACTTACATGGTACCTTTCATTTTCGAGAAATTCGGCGAACCGCCGTGTGTAAAAGAAAGCTTTTTCCATCGTGTTTCTGTATATGAGCCGGGAACCATTGACGTGAACAAGATGTTGACGTCATTATCCACGATCATTGACCGATGGAATGAAACATAGTTGAATCAAGAGTCAAGTGGCTAAGTTCGTTTTAAAAAAAATCTTGTTTTATGTTTTTGTAAAATTCTTTTGAAAATTATTTTGATCCGGATCATCTTCAGATCCGCTATGGCTACAACAAGTGTATATACCTGTATGATGATTAGGCAACTTCGTATTTCATTCTTGTTTTCTAACGGAAAACATTTGAGTTGAATCTTTTAACTTTACCTATATCAAAAGTAGTATAGGTCTAATAAAGTAGTAAAGTATCTTCTAATAAAGCATTCATGAGGTGCCGCCCATACACTAACCTATTTGCCGAATAATACAATTATGAACAGTATACAGCATCATGATGTCTTATTTATCAATATTGACATGAGTGGATGGGGTATGTTAAACAGATATCTACTGTTTTTTTTTTTTTTTTTTTTTTTTTTTTTTTTTTTAATCTCCCAATCAAATGATGATGTGCATTTATTGCTAATAGATATCACAGATACTAGGAATGACTCAATATAGTTATTCTTTTAAAATTTTAAATAGCTTGGCTTAGAATTGGAAATGTAACTGGCTTTCGTGGGACCCATTTCCTGGAAAATGGAATGCATTTGAATAAAAATTACACAAAGCCTGCATGTCTAGGATACATAATCTGCAAAATTAAGGATTATTTTGGGGTCATGGAAATGTTATTTCTCTAAGAAAATTTAGTGTAAACATGTTTTTTCTCAGTGGAAAATTCTCAAAGTGGGTAACTTGGGGCGGCTCGTGTTTCACTTATTATTTACTGAAAGATGCCATGCCTTTTGTTTCAAGTTCTTATATGATTGAAGTCAACGACTACATCGAAAAACCTGGCTTTTTTTTTTTTTTCAAAAAGCTAAGAAAAATGGGTCCGACGATTTCAACCCGGAAGTGACTGAAAAATGAATCACTTGCTCTGAGCTGGCCACTCATTTCACAATCATGTATACACAAATCCATGTATTTGCAACATATTCAACAGCCCCATGATAAAGCATGCTAAAGAATGCTGACATTGTTGACAAAAATAAACAACGTTTTTTATACAGGTAAATCTTCAAACATGTATATATAGTGACCACACATGTCCTTATTTCTTCACTCGAAACCCCCATGTGGCCAAATTATTTCAATTTCATGGGGAATTTTGATACAAATGACTGAGCCGCTACACCAGAAAACCAACAACCTGCATGTGCGAAAACAAAGACGCAGATCAGCTGTGCAGTAACTGCACAGCTGATCAGCGTCTTTGTTTTCGCTACACAAAAAGAACAACCCCTCTTCTTCTTTCAAGCGTCTAGCCTTTTTCCGAGACTACATGTCGGTTTGTGTCGGACCTGGTCGGACGTTTTCTCGCGTCGCGGCTCATATGTGAAAGCAGGAAAACGAAGCCCTTGAACTAAATTTGACCCCCCCCCCCCCTGTATCCTACCGTTGTATAAGGATCATATCAAGTATATATGGCCGTGGGTCATACATATGCATTGTCAATTCTCCACTCTGATACAGAACGGACGCTCTTAGACCCTATAAACATGTATCTTTTAACAGCTGTCACTGCTACAAAGAATTACATTCTATAGTTATAAGACTCTACGCAATTCGACGTCATCCAACTCTTATGTATAGACCAAGGACACCAAGCACAATTACTGTACAGGGTTGCATGCTTACAGCTGTCGCTGCTGCAAAGAAATATACAGCTCGACATTATTGACGAACGAACAAACAGACGGACGAACGGAAATTTGAACTACTATGTCGCAACCTGATATAAGCAGCTGTGATTAATATGCTTCTGTTTTCTCTTATTGATAGTGCCAAAATTTGTCTAAACGTTAAGTAGATGTTTTACTCTTCTGGATAATTTCTTATCGGCCCATCTTCAAAATTAATTTCATCTTCCACATCACTTTCTTCCTCGTCCACTGATTCATCATGTTCAAAAATTTCAGTGTTCCAGTTCATTTGGGGGACTAAACCAGGCCGACTTCTCCTCATGCGCATGTGCTTTTTTCCTGTTGTCAAGTTGGTCTTCTTCTTTCCTTTAGGCATGTTTATCATCTAGAACAGAGTATACGCCTTTCATTTTCATATAAAAACACCAAAAACAATTCAACTTAATTTCAAACCACATTAAAACAATCGCCAGTTGAATAGACTAGAATCATTTTCTACTACACAACTGGCCCATTCAATGAGAACAATCTATTTCTTATGTGAGAAAATTATGCACCCAGCATACGACATTTTATTTGCCACAAATGTGCATGAGGAATATTATGTAGGATATGAATAGACGCGTTAGCTGATACGTGTTATACATAAACAGGGTTAGCAAGCACTTCGCAACCATTTCCTATGCAACGGTAGGTTAAAAAAAAGTGTTCGCCAGCGCTACATAGGCCCCTAACGTTCCCAAGAGCTGCCTCTCTGAAAGCAACCCGCCGTTGCTAAGGAATAAGGAAGATCAAATGGCGTCATCAATATCTCAAGGGTTCGCGTTATGCAACTCACGCCAGAATTATGAGGAACCATTTTATGTTTTGGGATGGAATAAGATCCTTGTTAAGCTTTTGAGCGAATATGTCTCTCAGCCACTATAAACAAGCTCAATTATTTCAAATTTGAGTGCTTGTGATTTCATATGCAATTTGAGTGCCTGGTACAGTGTCAGTCAGATTGCACGTCTACCTTACTAAAGCGTCTTAACATTCACGACCACCTGAAAAAATGTGCTTATACCAAGATTTTTTTATTTTAGACTCGCTTTCATGAAGCTATTTCGATTCCCAGGAATGTACGTACTGGTTATATTTGTTTGTGGGTCGAATCGGACAATGTCCGGTGCATACATATTCAAAATGTAGGGCAAACTTGTGAATCTGGCCGAAACTGTTATATCAAAACAGCCACGTATCGAAACTTTGAACATCAAAATCTAGTTTCCTATTGCATCTTCGCCACTCTAATTTTGATTTCTACTAGCGTTTGTAAATTCTCTTGAGACTGCAATCAGGACTTTATTCAAAATCAAAATATAAAACAGAAATAATGCAACTTACCTGTTCACCTGTCTACTCCATTTCTTTGTTTACATTCAATTTCACAAAACCACTACCGGAACCTGCTTATACCTGGACGACACCAGATTATAGAGGCTTAGAGAATAGACCCCGTGATAAAGGACGGCCAGAAAGAAAACGCATGTACAACACTCATTCTAAAATAAGGTGCAAATCCTGGAGAAAGAAATGAAGAAAAATAAACTTTTAGAATTGCACTTTTTCGACATACCATCACTATTGTGGATCATTCAGGCTTCATCCTGTAAAATTTCACCACCTTCCCGATATTCTTGCAATTTCTACATCATTTTGAAACTTGATGGGTATATTCCAATTTGGTAATCAACGTGACGCACTACATATGAACTAAATGTAACCATAACACAAACTCAACGTATATCTCTGACTAGCAGACTTCAGTTTCTCAAATAAAGAGCAATATTAAGTAGATTAAATCAAACAATAAACGTCATTTCATATCATCTATCGAAAAATGTTAGATAATATGTGTATGATGCAGGCTTCTTGTTTCAGAATTTTCAGTGTTGTTAACTTGCAACTATAATAACATCTGACCTGTACATCAGAATTATATCAAAACATGTAATGATAATTACATTTGTGGCGGAGCTTATAATTACTTTTCTAAATACATCTTGTTATATGGTAGGTCTTGTTTTATTTAGCGTCACGTAAATTACTTGCATACCACAACATAAATTATTTTTGCAATACAGATACACAATGGCATTAAATATTATCTGAAAGACTTTATCTGGATACGTTTACTTCAAACAGACAATCTTGTGTGATCCGATTTCATTTTTTAATATTGTTTTACTTTTTGCACAACATTTTATAAAAATGTAATATACGTGACGGAATACTGTAATTTACGTGACGGTAATATTTAAGTCACCTACATTATTTTAAAACTTAGATATGTTTGAGTTTTTGCTAACTTAAAATGAAGCATGGAATTTGAACCGGTCTGCACAAGAAGTAAATCCTTCGATTAATTAACCACATAATTATTTAGTAAAACAAAACTGTTTTATATTGATAAAAATGTATATTGATCTCAGGGCTGATATTTTACTGTTGGTCAGTATTTTGGAATGGACAAATGCGAGTAACAAATGTAGTATTGCTATGTCTTTGATTGAAGGAGGTGTGATCCTTTTAGATTCAACTATTTTCAACTATAACTGATAAATAGACTTAAACTACCTTTGTATTTTACGTGACAAATGCGTAATTTACGTGACACTGCTTGAAAAAACATCATATTTCGTAACCTTAACTACTGAAAAGTGCATAATGGACATTAAACATTTATTGACGCTGATTCAAAGCACAATCTTAGCTATATAATATGTCTTATCACATACTTAGACTTATATTTCCAGCGATAACCTAAAGTTTGCATATGTGATAATGTATTTCCCGCCCTCTGGTTATCAGCATTGGCGGGCTGATAACCGGAAATCATGCATTTTGAACGGAGAGAGGTTATAATGCCCGCATGCGACGTTGTCGCGCCACGGTATATGTGACGTCAAGTTAAATCTTAGCTATATAATATGTCATATTGGCATTTTGAAAGTAAATACCGTCACGTAAATTACTGTCACGTTTATTACATTTTCAACTTTAGCATCCGAAAAAACCACCTTAGGGTCGTTTGATATTAACTTTATTTTTTCTGAGATGTATTCATCCTCCATACTTTCATATTCAGATGACGTTGTTTCAAATACCATGTTGGATTTGTAGAAAAATGGTGTCACGTATGATTACATCTTAAAAGGGACGCAATGGTTAAGCAGGGGGATTAGATATATTTGACCAAAATAGTAAAGCAAAATGAAAAGTCCATATGTTATCCATATAAAGGACATATTCAACTATTTAATTGACACAGTTTGGTCTGCAATGAGAGAAAGCAGTATTAAGATTTGGACAATCTTCTATAGCGTCACGTAAATTACAGAAACTCTGTGACATGCTTTTTTCGATTTTTGATGTTTGATATTTTTTTTCGTTTACAAGATATAAAATAACCATTTCTTTTACCAAAGGATAATGTCAAATTAATTAAATTGAACGATGTTGTTTCGTGTGAAAATAGAATTTGTTCATTCTATCGCCTTTTGAATTTTTGCATTTCAGTTTGTGACATGCCGTTTTTGGTGGGGTCATGCATTATTCACTACAACCAGAGATCTTAAAAAACATAACTGGGTATCATACTTTATTCGGTCTAAATGGAGATAGTACCAAATTTTGAAAATACAGCCAACCTTGGTGATATATTGAACAATGTCACTCCAATCTTTATTTAACACCCCGAGACAGGGGGTGCGCTGCTTATTTTAGAATGAGTGACAAATGTACACTGCCAAAATAAAACACAACACCAGAACCGGGGGCTCAAAACGCCGAGTAATCAAATATGATGAAGCAAAGGAAAACCATAATCTAAAATTATGTCCGTATGTCAACAGGAGATAAACATCGTCCATGACTAATTTAACACTAGAGCAAGCTCCCCACCCAAGCCCCACTCCTCTTCCAATCGGGCAGAGAGTTTTGCCAGGACGGTAATCGACACACCGGCGTGTGCAAATAAACAAAGACCAGTTTCATACCACTGAAAATGTATATTGTCGTGCCAAAGGTGACACTTGGTTCCGGTGTTCCGCTAACCAAACTGGTATACTAATGCATATCGCGAGTAGGCGTCATATTATAAACATCGAATATGAATCAGATCACTCAGTCAGGCAGTAACGTAAAGCATCTGAAGCAATGTCAAGATCTTACACGGGGCCAGGCCAGCTTCTGCCAGGCAGGTCTTAATAAAGTCAACTACAATCCCTCAAAGACTTTTCAGAGATACCTTACAACCTTTAACTCAACGAACGCTTATCAAAGTACTAAAATGATAAGGTGATACAGGTGATATTACATAGCCACAGAGGTCAATCAACTGTGAGGACAAAACTACCAAAATATGAAGCCAGCTGTTTTTCTCCTTTTTGGAATTGTTATTCCATTCGCGGTAAGTTCATTTGAGGGTAGACAGGATGTTTCAGTACCTTGTCACGTAAGTGGAGCGTGGTGCGTATACAAAATGTAACGGAGTGCTGGCTGGCTAGCTGATCTAATTTGGGTGTGGATCACGACTAAGTTCCGATTGTGACAATTTTTGTTCATTCTGTCTGCCTTTCCGTTGTTCTTGTCGCCTGTTGTACTTGCTTGATGCTAACTGGAAGACTACCTTGTTGGGAAAGAGCTAGTCATCTTGCTTGTACACATTGTGTATTTTAACATTTTTGTGGTGTTTTATTGTCTCGGTTCGGAGTTTAAATGAGCCTGTGCGTGAGAAAACCAACAATTTGGGTTCCGACCAGGTCCGACACAAACCGAGCTGTACAGTTACAGAAGATGGTTAGAGGCTGGAAATTTTGGATTAAGAAGAAGAGGAAATTTGCTATCCGTGTAGCGAAAACAAAGGCGCTGATCAGCTGTGCAGTTAGTTACTGCACAGTTTATCAACGCCTTTCGTCGGCTGAGTGCTATAGTGTTCTATCTCCATTTTTCAAAATTTCGAGAAAATTGGGTTCAAAGATTTGAGACCCTCAAATAAGGTCAAAATGTTCATATTTGGAGTGAACATGCATTATGAAAATGTATTTCTGTCTAAATGAGCTTAATTAAAAAAAAGTCAGCGGTGAAAATGAAGTAATTTTGGAGAGAAAAAAAATAGGAATTTTGTGTTTGTACATAGAACATTTTGCATAAAAATGTCCTTATTTTTTCATGACCCGGAGATAGAATATTTTGGTGACCCAGATTCCATAGCAAGCAATGCAGCATTTTCGCTTGTTTATAAGTGCAATAAAAATATATAATAATTATCCAAAGTAAGCCTTAAAGGCTGAATACTAATTATAAATCTATTTATCTCAACTTACCCTTAAATGTCTTCATTGTATGTATCCTAGATATTATATAATACGTCCAATACCGAATGGAATCAATGGCATAGTAGCATTTGACCATGTGACCCAAAATGTCATGTGACTGAATTACTCCAAATGCAGACGTCTCATTGGTCGAAATGGAGATAGAACAGTATAGCATTACAATTTCGGGTCATTTTGGACATAGAACATAAAAGAACTGTTAATAACATAAAATCTAGGCAGAAATATCAACATATAACTACACCAGGAGATAGAACTCCAACGGTATATCACACTTAATATGACCCAAATATGGAGATAGAAGCCGACGCTTTGTTTTCGCCTATATATGCAGATTGTTGGTTTTCCCGTGCGGTGGCTCAATTATATTCCTGCACCTTCTATTCTTACTTTAGACTTAAAACAGTGGACTAAGTGCTTTCCGATTGCACCGTGCTTACGGCATACGTGTTGGTCGCATGTCGTGATGGACATTTCCATTTTCGAGTCGGTTTGATCGGCTTAATAAGTTATATATATAGATCGTTTCAAGCGTGGTGTTTTGTAAATTAAACCACATTTTCATTGACCTTTCATCACGTCCTCACGAACATCAGTCAAATGTTTGGGAAGGTCTCTCTATTCTGCGAAATCAGAATGTGTTATTCCTTGGAAAGTGCACACGCGCACGCCAATTGTTTTTGCCACTTTCGTTGAGAAAACGTTACATTTTTCTTTGAAATTCAAGCAGAGAAATAAATGCTAAATCTTATTTTCTTTTCTTTATTTACAGGCTAGCGCTTCAACGGGACATCTGGTGACCATAAATGGCGAGTTGGTTCGTGTTATTGGTCAGAACTGTTTCGATAAGAATCACCCTTGTCCCAGTGGACAGTGCTGCGTCAAAGCAGTAAGTTGCTTTTCACAATGCCATTACGGACACTTGCCCATGCACTATACTGAGACATTTTTCAACATTAAAAAACCGGCCTCGGTAGTTCAGTAGGTAGAGTGTCCGCTCCGAGATTGGGAGGTACCGGGTTCGATCCCGGGCCACGACTTACCAAAGTCGTTAACAATGGTACTAGTTGCTCCCCGCTTGGCACTCGGATTTTCGGGATAGGCTCCGATGTCAGTATAATGTGACTGGGGGTGGTATCAGGTAAAAGTGCCTGGGATCTGATGCCACAGTGAGGCAGCGCTGTGACTATAAAAGTGAGCATTGAGCTCCCTGTCACAACCAGACGCCGTCGTGATATGACAGATAATGTTGAAAGCGACGTTAAACCCGAACAAACAAACATTAAAAATTAGAAATGTCATTGGATTTTTTTTTTTTATACTTTTAATATTTTTGCTCAAAACAAAGATCGTGGGTACACGTTAAAACCGCCTCGACGAGGCGGTTCTAACGAGTACCTACAATATATGTTTTGAAGCAAAAATAAGAAAAATAGGTTTACCCCTGCATACCCCAGTTTTACTATTCAAAAGTCGGGGTTATGGGGTTTACATTGCACGGACATGTTTTCCTGATGATATTAACAAACGTTCTATAAGAAACAACTACTCCAGGTTATAACCTGCATTGAGTGACTATTCACAAGGATCCAGACTAGGCTATCACATGGTATATGGCAGAGGTGCACCATGCCGGGGATTTTTGTAGACATATATTTTCTGAAAGCCAGTACCCGAAGCTACTAAATGCCGCTTGTTAGCACTCTGACTGCTGGGGCTTTATCGTGCCAGAGCGTGTTACGTACGTTACCGATGTATGATTTTTAAATTCAAGCTGCTAAGGGGATCACCAAGATTTATGACAAAAACAAATATTTGACAAGAACTTTGCATTTAAATATGTAGCAGAGATGTTACCTAACCTAACAGGACCAAATTCAATAACATTTAGATTTCATGACTACTGGTACAACAGAAGTAACGTAAATAACTCGTGTAATTTGGCATATCGACCGTGTTTCGTTTCTTATAGAATATAGCTTAGACCAAATACCAAAATACAATTTCTATTATAGTTATCTACAGTCCTTGCCCTTTAAAATGACATATAGAAGAGCTCTCTGTGACCTTCCATCACTCCACAGATGCTGATTGTCTTCCCCTACCCCCATTTAAATAGTATGCCCATTAATAAACATGTCTCAGCAGAAACAGAACAAAGACACCTCCTTTCCTGAACAACATCCAAGTTTTCAAAATAAAACTTCCATAGGTATTAAAAGCACACGAAAAATCAACTACAGACCATGTTTCATGATAATGGTAACATATTTTACGTAATGTCATGGTAACGTATGTAACAATATTGTATTTTCACTATAAAATCATATACTTATGATTAATTGCAGATAATCATTTTTCTCTCACAGTTATTTCAATAAGGGAATTAAATTTATGGTATATCTGTCCTAAAAGGTATTAAAAATACACACAAATCAACTACAGTAACAGACCATGTTTCGTGATAACGGTAACATATTTTACGTAATGGCATGGTAACGTACGTTACAATTTTGTATTTTATCTATAGAATCAAATACTTATAATTTATAGCAGATTATCATTCTTCTCCCATAAATATTTCAATAAGTAAATTAAATTTACTGAATATCTGTTCTAAAATTGAAAGAAATGAGAGCCAAAAGGGCAACAATCGCTCACCTGATAATAGTTAAGTCTGAAAAGGATTAAATCAGTAACAGGAATGGAATAACATTTATTTATTGCGGTTCTATTCTGCTAAAATACAATTTTGCGTATTCACATTATTGTATAGTTCTATTATGATCGTAGACTCACGTCACATATTAACCGTTATAAAACTGAATGACTCCCCTGTTGCGATTGGTCAAATACATTCACTTCCTTCATAATGTTAATGGTAAAGCTGTGATGTCAGTCTACTACGATCGGTATAATATATCATACATATCAAATGGACCATAAAGTGAAGGCTCTAAAGAACATTATATTAGCTGAGTGAGCAGCTATTTCACTAAAGGTGGCCATACAACTACCTGAACTTAACTACTTCCGTGTGACTTCAGAAATCGACACCAAAAACCTAAAACAAATACATGTAGGACCACAACTTTGGGACGTTTGTGAAGCAATGTAAAATTGTGTATTCATGTGGATTTGCTCATAAAATGCATCCATTATTTCACAATAAACCTAAAACTACACCACAGATACAGCCTGTATATGCTTTCTAAGTATTAGTGCCTAATTGTCAATTTAGTTTTTCCCACCTCCGTTTTTGGAGTGTGAATTTCTTTCTGATAGCACCTTTTCCTGACCATTGCCTACGTGTACCTTTTTAGGATCACAGGTAACATAACTCAAACTACTGACTGACAGACCATCTGATTACTGGTTAACCGCTCAGGTCTGAGCCTGTCCAGGAAAAGTGGTTAAGTAAAGCCATTCACACATAAGTCACAATGGTTTAGTTGGGTGGTTATATTTGAAGCAATTTTTGGATGTCATGACGTCTTAATTTTGGGTATGTCCCATAAAATGGAGGCAACGTCCCGACATGACAATAGCTGTTGACTGGGATGCCGAGCATCAATTCAAACAAACAAAGAAACTTTGGAGCAAAAGGAAACTGCCATATGAACCTCAGTGGACTGAGCAAAGAAACACGAAGGGTCTGGCCCCAGCCCAGCCTATTCAAACTATTTCCAGACACGCCAGTAATGTGAATTTTCATCCCTTACTTACATATGATTACTTCTTACAGCAGTTTAAACAAGATAGTGAAGATGCTATAGCAAATTCACCGTTTCACGTTATCTTGGCGCTCAATGGCAGCTTATGCCGTTGTTGAAATGAGATACGATCGAAGATGTTACCGCTAGAGTAACCATAGTACTTTCACCCATTAATTGGAAACCGGAGTTCTGTTCTGATCTGGTTTTTCCTTATGCATTTAAACTGCAGAACTGTATCTGTCTAATTAAAATACATTCGCAGACAGTAAATGCGCAAAATGACAAATTTTCATGATAAAGAGGGCAGCTATTAAGTGCTTTCTGTCCCATAACCACCATTGTTGCTTGCTACTAATTGTTTTTAAGTGATTCTTTCTTGATGTTAGATGGAGTAGATATAATATATTTCCTTTGTTGCCGTTTTTGTTTTTGACCATACTTGTAAAAAATTCACGGTAAAGAAAGTTTCGAATTAGCTATAGCACACTCACTCAAAAACCTTGATGACACCAATCTTGACGTCAATAGACATATCTGCAAGGCTCATTTTTATGTAGCTTCAACAAGTTTAGCCCTATAGTGCCTTGTTACACATCAGCTGTAAGGCTATGTCACATAATCATGGCTAAAATTAATCAATCCATCTTCACATTTCGCTTGCACAAATATGACGAAGATTGATTGTTCTCTTGTAATATCTAGTGAATTGATTGATTGAAAGACTGATTAGAATTATATAATGTTGACCAAAAACACTGAAACCATTTTAGAGCCAAATTCTGAAATCTAAGATGTGTTTTATATTTTTCAGATTCATAAGCGTTTAGAAATCTCAGCCCATTTTGTATGAGTGGAAATGACTTTACGGCACTTACCGTTACCTACGTTACCATATAAAAAGACACTAGGCCACATGCATTAAGGTGCCGCTGTGTTAGTATTAGGCTTGTAACCATTAAAACAATGGCGAATTTAAACTGGAAATGCGTCATTGAATTGAGTTTTTTCCCCAATGACCCTTCAAGAAAGTATATTATGTATTTTCAGATATGTATATGTCAAATACATGTATGTAGTCAAGCAAGAACGATACAAGTTTCACTCAACGGGATACATTTGCAAACAAAGTCCAAACATTGTTGGTTAAATAATTTGGACAGCAGACTTACTTTCAAACACTTAATTCATTATTTCAAAGCAAATCCTCACAACTTATTTCACCTCAGCCCTCTGTATGCCGAGAATGTTCTTACGGTATCTTGCCGTTATCTACGTTACCAATGACAAACCACTCGGTAACAATCAATAGATGTCATTGGTTTATGATAAGTTTACCATTTAGATAATGTCAAGTTTAAACTAGAATGTATCGCTGAATTGTATAATTCCCCAGTGTCCCTTTGAGAATGACTAAGTATGGTTAAGTTTTACACGTAAATATATGTGTACTGGCAAGTGGGGACGACACAAGTTTCAATATATGACATGCAGCGGCAAACAAAGTACAAATTCTTGAGTGAACTGATATGGATAACAGACTTTATTCAAAATTATTTCCATACAATCAGTTTGTTTATTTGCGTTAGAAATTTGATCTATTGTTTGTTCATGTGCAACGTCTACTGCATATTTTGTTACATACGTTACCATACGTGGTATAATTATTTATTATATGGCAAGTGATGAAATATAGAGAAATATGTATTAAATATAACCAATATTTGAAAAAGTTATATTTTCACATGTGAAAATATAAAAAAGTTATATTTTCACATGTGAAAATATAAGATTTGGGAATACGCAAATTACAATTCCACCGTTTCGTTTCTAATTTATACATAACTAAATTTTATAATCTATGCTATTGTTGATGCAATGAACGTTTACACACAATAGCGACGTAATGACGCGACGTAATGACGTCATTTAAGATTTTGACGGCATATGCTTTAGCGCGCAACGTTACAATGACTACATGCAATATAATAAAAAGAAAATTTAAGTTTTTGTCGTGAATATGACTTTTATTTCATCTCGTGAAGTGAAAAATTATATATTTCATTCGTGCCTTCGGCACTCATGAAATATAAAATTTTTTCACTTCACTCAATGAAATAAAACTCATATTCACTCCAAAAACTTGAATATCCTCTATGTATGTTTTAGCATATTTTTTCTATTTGCTAATTTTCGTGTTTGTATTAACACAAAACTTCATAAAAAATATACCAAATGTTTATTTTATGGCGATTCTCATGAAATTGGCAACATGTCACGTGCGTAACACATTTGAAAGGCCGCTACGTCCAAACGCCCCAACGGTCAGAGTGCTAACAAGTGTCATTTTGAAGGGAATTGGATGGGCTTTCAGGAAAATTATACCGTACAAAAATCCCCGGCATGGTGCACCAGGGTCTATTGGCTCCTCAACGTCTAGACTGTCTCCTTCTTTTGTTCAAGAATTTATTTGGACTTTGTTTGTAAAAATTGGTGATTAACGTCCCAGTCAACAGCTAAGGTCATGTCGAGACGTTTCCTCCAATTTATGGGACTTTTACCCAAACTATCCAAAAAGTGCTTAAGATATAACCATCCAAGTAAGCCACAATAGATGGTTTGACTTGAACCCTTTTACTGTGCAGGCTCAAACCAGAGCGGAGATGGTCAGTCAGTGGCGTATAAGCTTTGCCTTGAGGCACAAGCAGCCCATCTATTTCTGAGACAACAATTTAAATAATGTCTCGAATATGTCATCACGAAAACATGTCCGTGCAATAAATACCCTTAAATCCCACTTTTATATAGTAAAACTGGGGATATACCTATTTTTCTTAAACATAGATTGTGGTTACTCGTAAGAACCTACAAAAATCTCTGTATATTGCATGGGCAAGATATCGTTATATGTACAGTGCCTCAGCTGTCGAGTAAGACCACGAGGTTCATACTAAGTTTAATTCTGTATCTCTTCCGCCGGTTTTAACTAACAAAAATCGTGAAAATTAAGTCAGAGTTGAAGCTTTTTCTTCTTGCATACGTAAAAGGCAACCTACGCATGTAAGCATCTAAGGCGTTCTGGTGGCAAAGTGGCCGTTTGGAAAGTTTAAATTAGCATAATTTGTCCATTGTGTATGCATGCAACCACAAAGTTTAACCATCTTCGACTTCTTTCACATTTGATTAAACACCTTGGCCCAGTTGTTCAAAATTAACGACATCGTTAGTTAATGATTCGTTAAAGTTTCAAACATGAATATAACAAATACACTGTTATTTTTTGTTGATATAATGTGAGAATCCTTTGCAATGCAAAGGATTCTCATATTTTTTTATTTTTTGTTGATTAAATGTGAGAATCCTTTGCAATGCAAAGGATTCTCACATTTTATCAACAAAAAATAACAGTGTATTTGCTTATGTATAGTCGGCATTTACTTAACGAGTTGGTCTTGACGATGAAGTTAAGCTAACAAAGTTTTGAATAACTGGGCCCTTATGTCTGTTTTTCTTCTTCAGGGTCTAATGTACATCCCGGAATACACCGGTCCGAGGCCTTTATATGAGATCTCGTGCAAGCCTCTGAGACAATCGGGCGAGTTCTGCTACAAACAAAGCACCACAGAAATGTGTCCATGTGACAAAGGCTTGACTTGCACAGGAGCACACAGCTTCGGGCATTGTCACTAAATTAAATATTCTCGTCTGTAACGTTGCGCGTTATTTTGTCTGTTTGAAGTGATGCTTTACTCCCCAGTCAACAGCAATGTTCATGTCGGGACGTTGTCTCCATTTTATGGGACTTTTACCCAATATTAGGATGTCATGACACTCAACATGTGCTTCATATAACCACACAGGTAACGTTGCAGCAGGCATTGTGTACATGTACTCCAAAATCCAACGTGCTTGGAGAATATTTTGTCTCAAACTTCTTATAATTTCCCAATATTAAAGAGCTATAACTGCTCAACAAATAGACAGAGATTTTAACATCGCCATACATTTTTGGCGAATATCGCTATACATTTTTGGCGAATATCGCTATACATTTTTGGCGAATATCGCTATACATTTTTGACGAAAGTGACCATTACGAAAACACGCCCATATACATGTAATATATAGATTTTTCTTAAATTGTAAAAATTGAAAATATTCTGCACAAAATTTTGATTCTTTTTCTTATTTTTGCTGAAAACATAGATTGTTTAGAACCGCCTCGGCAAATTTACATTTTTTGGGACCCCAGCAACCAATCAAAATAAGGTATTAGGGCAAAAGTAATATAAAACATACAGGACTAAACCGCCGGTTCTAACAAGTACCCACAATCTATGTTTTGGAGCAAAAATAAGAAAAAAGTATACACCTGCATACCCCAGTTTTACCATATAAACGTGGGGTTTAATGGATATTCAGTACACGGACATGTTATCCTGATGGCATCATCGCCAAGGTCCGCAACCACTTCAGCATATTCTTTCATGAAGATGAGTCTATTACCAATCAGTGGCAGCAACTAGCCGAAATTTAAACACAACCAGACTTATATGACTGCACAGTGCCTCAGCGGAGGAGTTTTATATTTAGATTATGCTTCTAGAAATGACAACTTGTACTCCACTTTTTGGAGTGGGATTTTCTTTCTGATTGCGCCTTTTCATGGTCATTACCTACTTGTACCTTTTTATATGACCGCAGGGCTGCTTTTCTGCAAGCCTTCAATAGTGCAGCATAGAGTGCAGCATACAGAATGCAGTTTTCCATATTAAGTGTACAGACACCGTACATACGGCTCGTCAAATTCCAACTGGTACGTCAAATTCCAGATGTTTATGTCAGCGCGTGCATTTTGGCGGGTAAGTTAATTATGATGTTTTTTGTTCTTGTTTTATAATACTTTAGCTAACGGTTTCAGAAGAAAATAATAATCGGCAGTCATGTGTGGACACCAACGCATCTGTACATACAAGAGTCATGGTCAGCTTATCCATGGATTGGCGAAAACATGGCGCGAAAGTCTTAAAATGGTACGTTTTCAGAAAACATCCATACTTTCTGCCAAATATCTCCACAACTAGAAATATTTGAAAGTCGCATGCTCGAATATACATAGCCTAGTATCTATTTAAGAGCCTGAATTCAGCTTTTAATCAAATTAATTACTATTATTGGTCGTGCAGCTCATTCTTTTGAACCATGTGTGATTTTACCTGATACGAATCACGACAGTCGTTTTATACGTGAAAAACCAGACGGACAATAGCTGTTGATACGTCAAATAACAGACGTAGACGCGACTTTGGATACGTTTCGCATCAGCACAGACGTGTTGAGTGCGATTGTTTCAAATACCCATGACACCATGGTATTGTTCAAGTTGACTGACCATCTGGTTAACCGCTCTGGTCTGAGCCTGCCCAAAACGTAATTCAAGTCAACCATCCATAAGTATAAGCATTTTTTGGCTTAGTTGGATGGTTATATTTCAAGCACTTGTTGGATGTCATGATATCCTCATTTTGGGTAAAGGTCCCATTAAATGGAGGCAACGTCCCGACATGATTTTCTCTGTTGACTGGGACGTAAAGCATCAATTCAAACAAACAAACATGCCCAGAAATGGAGCACAAATTTACCTGGATATCGGATTATTATACCGATAGGCAGAGTGCTCAAAATATAATGGGGCGAAATAGGACCTGCCATTTAAAACCCATTTAACGCTATTAAATATTAAAATGAATTAATTTTCCTTAATAGTTCATATATCTACAAAATATCCTCTTTATGAAGATATATTTTTTTTAAAAATTGCTTCAGAAAAAGTTAAGTCAAACTCAGTTACAAATGTTAGACCCATGTTCTATTAAAATGATAGTAAAATACAAAAAGAAGCACCCCCTCATCTAGACGAATGCCTACATAGACACCATTTCTTAAATCAAACTGCATTTTCCTTAATAGTTCCTATTAGGGGATAAAATTATCTTTCTAAAGATATAAATTGCAAAAACCTACTATAAAAATAAATAGGGTCAAACTTCAAAAAATCCTAATGTCAGACCAACGAAATTTTATTTTTCCGCTTTAAAATCGGGCCTGAAATTCACAGGTAACTCCTATTGATTTTACTGAAAATGGCTACTACATGTATGTTTCACAATATTGTAAATTACTTACGCTAGTTTATAGTGATAATTTATTTATCATTTTCATTTATTTATTTGTTTTATTAGATTTTATATATATATATATATATTTTTTAGTATGTGTACCCGACATTAAAGGCAATGAATTAATATAAGTATGACCCAAAGAAAGATGCACAAAAATGCGACCCTCAATAAATAATTTAAATTTTTTTGATTTTTTGTATACTTGGTCAATGTGTCGTCTTTCTCCCATACCATGTCCCTCTGTTTTGACATTTAACGAAAGCAGTGCACACACTATAATTAATTAATTGATTAAGGTGTCAATCAATTAAAATTGCCACTTTTAGCTTAATTCCATCATTCATGTTTTCTATATGATTGTTTTTACAGCATTGAAATTTTCGTAATGAAACAGCCACTGTCTGGCAAAATTGCCCTTTGCCCCCCACTGTCACTCGGATCAGCCTAGGTATCTCGTTTTCCGGGAAATAAAAATGGAGAATCATTCCGGGCGGCAAATCACTTTGTATGTATCTATTTTTCTCTCCTTTCGGCTGACCATGTATATCAATTATCTTGACTTGACATAACATTTTGCCGAATATGTCTGTTTTTCATTTTTCCTTTTTTTTGTGTCACATCTTTTACGGTCACGCGTGCTTCTCTTCGTAGCCTTGGGGTGCGAAGTTTGACTGTAAAAACAGTATTTGAGTCTCATCATGAGAAAACTTACAATGTGGTTTCCGAACAGGTACGACACAAACTGGGCAGTATAATCACGGAAGATGACTAGAAGATTTAGAAAGAAGATGAATCGTGCTAACCGTGTAGCGAAAACAAAGGCGCAGGTCAGTTGTGCAGCACTGCACAGCTGATCTGCGTCTTTGTTTTCGATTACGCAAAAGGCTAGTTTTCTGATGCAGCGGCTATTTCATGAATTTGACACTGGCATATTTGACCCCATAAAATGGGTCGCAGCGCAAGAAAGTCTATTTTCGGGTCTTGGAACAATTCCGGTATTAGCACATGATATTGATCAGAATGCATGAAATCAATTAGCTAAACACAAACAGTTTATCTGATTGTGGCATTTTTATTTCGGAAACACCGCAGATTTCTTCAAGACTGCTGACTACGCAACGAATATGTGATATTGATCAGAATGCGCGAAAGAGATGAAACATATATAAGATAAAATGGTTTCGATAAAATTATAATATTAACATCTTTTGGAAGCAGTGAATACAAAGTAACATTCAAGGGGAGGAAGTGTGAGCCATGTTGTGCAATTTCGGGTAATGAACCCTCTTATTAGAAGCCTCCGTGGTGCAGTGGTTATGTCACTCGCCTTGTAAACCAGGGTTCGCAGGTTCGATCCCGGGCTTCTCCAGTCCGTCGGATGGGACTATAAACCGAGGTCCCGTCTCCATGTGACTTAAGCTGTTGGTGGGACGTTAAACCCCAATCAACCATCAACCAAGAACCCTACTTATTATTCCGTCTGTGGTTAGTTTAATGAATCGTTTTGCTACATGAGTTGCATGTTCATGACTTACATGTATGTTCAAATAGAAAAGTTTAAGATACCGATGATCAGTATATGCAGAAGCGCTTTTTGGTTATAATTATTATCATTATTATTATGACTTTTATTTTGTTGTTTACTCTTTTTTTTTCACTTTTAAAAGTGTACGAGATCAATAGAACCATGATGTTGAACGTAAAGTTGATTCATTTCAAAATAAAATATTTGTCAATGAAGATATCCAATAGTCATATTTCAAAACGGAACAAATCTCCTACATGTACCTTTCTACAGGTAGATCTAAACCTTAAAGATAGACAAACTCGGCGCATTTGATGCCTTAGGGCATATTACCTAAGCGATAGTTTCTACCTTGAATGTCATAACAGGTATTAGGCTCGCTAACTCCCGCTGGTATTGGAAATCCGATGGTCAAGCTTCTTATAGCAGATTAATTCCCCTGATCTTCATTTCTGCACATGTAAACATGTATTTCAAAGAAGCACATCGGCAAACAAATATAGCACAGGTAACGCCATGGTGTTTCTAGGGCGAAGACTCAACAGAGCGAATGCGCGAAGACACCTGATGCCTAACAACGCCATTGGACATTTGAGCACAAGGAAACCAACAATCAGTTTGAACCCTGGTATGCCCAGGCACAGACCGCAAAGTTCAGTTCAGGCTCTTGCCATACTGAAATTATATTCAAAATAAGGGGTATGCATATAATTAAAGCTAGAAACGATGCATTATTCGTAAATAATTCCCCTTCCCCTGTCTCATGGCGCTTAAACATGTACGTTTAGTCGCGAAGTGGTCTATTTGAATATTTAAAATTGCTTTGCAGTAGCCATATGACGAAAACAAACCAGTTAAGTTATATAGAATATTACCAATGTTCACACTATCTGCTTTCATTTTTTCCAAATCTTTATAGTCAAAAGTACAATCAGCTTTTAGTTTATCGACTGGCCATCTTGAGTCAAAAACGGCATATAAAAATCGTTAGAAGACAGTCGTTTCACTTAAATTCCTTTCCAATTTAAGATTTCTTTATGCAATTTATGTTATTAGCCATGCAAATTAAAGCATACGAGGGGAAAGCAAAAAGTTTGTGGACTTTGTCAATAAAATCAAAAGTACATATGCGATTTCTCTGAAATTACCGTATGTTTGCGATCAATTTAATACAAACAAGCATAGAAAGTTTCAGACAAATCGCTTGATAAACGTCGTTTCTATGGCAATTTGTTTGATGCGTGTTAGAGCTACCCGGAGCACGCCAAGACGTTGTCATTTGCCAATGGGTTTTCTGTATACGCTGGCCGAGTCAAAAGTTCCTATAAAAACATTATTTCTCATTCGACTTCAAGTAAATTTTCATATATTTATTCCTCATCTGTGAAGGATTACAGTAGAAAGTTTAAGGCAAATCGCTAGAAAAATTTAGTTTTTATGACAATTTCTGCGACAGACGATAGGATTATACGGGGCATGCCATAGCGTTAAAGTTGTTCGTGTAGATTTTTGTGCTTACTTGTTGTTTTAACAGCTATTTCGTTGTGACTAACACTTTGCACATCATTGAACACTGTTGTATGCTTCAGTTCTGATGTGTCTCTAGCTGTTTGTAACAAATCTGACGTTTCTGTAGGTTTTATTCGGAAGTCTCGCACAAATTTTATCGATGTGCAAGTTTCCGCCATTTACCAGTAACGTCATTTTTACTAAATTTTTGCTTAGACTTGTCGCTGTGGCATTATCTTTCGAATGCGAGAACTGCAATTTCACATTTCAAGCCGAATTACATCATTATCAATATTTCCATAATTTAAGGAGATTTAGAAATGACATTTTTTAAAATATTTTTATATTTATAAACACGTAAACAGAGATTTTACGGCGTGCTCCGGGGTAGCAAATCCCACGTGTTTGTCAATGTAATTTGACCAATCAAAAATAAGATTCGACAAATAACATTTTACATGAATGTCGACAATAGACCATAATTACACTTGTGAAAATACGAAAACAATCGGACGTCAATTATAAAAGTTATTAAGAAAGTCCACGAACTTTTTGCTTTCCCCTCGTATACTGACTATTGCACAACAAAGAAGTGTTTTAATACGTTTGTAGCAGACCAGTGTCATAAAATGTTCAACTACCGTCTGGGTCGTTCCGTATCGGCAGTCTGTAATGTCATTCGCCCGTCTGTACTTTGACGTATTGTTTTTGTCGCCAAGCGACGGAATAAAACGATAAATACGCTGTAAAAGTTAATTATCAATGATTCTTCAGATTGAGATTTAAACCAGAGGACCAATGGTCCTGTAAACGCTCACCTGAGACCTGAGATATATACATGTACCAATAAACTTGTTAGACTATAATGGTACAATGCATGTATATAACCCTAGGGCAGGGTCAGAATAACTCCTGGAGTCAATGTCTTTTTCAAATCATAAAAATTCAGTCCATTTGCCAATTAACTGCAAGTTTTATCCTTCAAATGACATTTTAACAGTTTTCTCCATTCAAATGCATGGGCGATATAAGTTGACCTTGTCGTGAAATAGGTCAAGGTCATCCCAGTGTCATGATTTATACAAATTTTGTAGACCTCCGTTCTTTAATGCTTCATGCCAAGCTTCAAAATCATAGGCCTTCTGGTTCTGAAGATTTTTAACCGTTTTTGCTATTTATAACCATGGTGGCCATCTTGGTCATGTGACCTTGACCATTTATACAAACTTTCATTCCCTCTACCTAAGGATGCTCCACAAAAAGTTTGACTTTGATTGGCCTACCGGTTTCAGAGAAGATGTTTCAATATTATGGTCATATACATGTATATAGCCCCGGGGCAGGGGCAGACAACCCCCTGGGCCCAAAATATTTTCTTAAACATAAATCTTCTGTCCATTTGCTCATTTCTAGCAAGTTTTTTGCCATTTAATTACATTTTCCTATTTTTCCGCATTCCAATGCATGGGAGACCTAAGTTGACCCTGTCGTTAAATAGGTCAAGGTCATCCTAGGGTCATGGTTTATATAAACTTTGTAGAGCCCCATTCCCAGATGCTTCACACCAAGTTTCAAAATCATAGGCCTTCTGGTTCTGAAGAAAAAGATTTTTAATCGTTTTTGCTATTTATAGCCATGGCGGCCATCTTGGTCATGTGACCTTGACCATTTATATATACTTTCATTCCCCCTTCCCAAGGATGCTCCATATGAAGTTTGGCTTTGATTGGCCTAGCGGTTTCAGAGAAGAAGATGTTTGAATATTATGGTCATATACATGTATATAGCCCCGGGGCAGGGGCAGACAACCCCCCAGGGGCTAAAATTTTCCATTAACATTAATCTTCTGTCCATTTGCCTATTCCCAGTAAGTTTTACCCATTAAATAGCATTTTACCATTTTTTTTCTCATTCAAATGCATTGGCGACCGAAGTTGACCTTAACGTAAAATGGGTCAAGGTCATCCTAGGATCATGATTTATATAAACTTTGATGGGCCCGCATCCCCGATGCTACATACCAAGTTTCGTGGAAATCGGCCCACTGGTTCTGGAGAAGATTTTAAAGGTTTTTGCTATTTATAGCCATGGTGGCCATCTTGGTCATGTGACCTGGACCATTTATGTAAACTTTCGTTCCCCCTTCCTAAGGATGCTCCACATGAAGTTTGGCTATGATTGGCCAAGCGGTTTCAGAGGAGATCTTTGAAATTGTGAACGACGGACGGACGGACGCCGGAGCATGGGTATACTATAAGCTCACCTGTGAGCCTTCGGCTCAGGTGAGCTAAAAATATAAGCCTCAATAAGATTATACCATGAAAAGTTTAAGTGTTCTGTGAAAAATACAGCAAAATAACTTACCCGCCAAAACGCACGCGCTGACATAAACATCTGGAATTTGACGTACCAGTTGGAATTTGACGAGTGGTACATGTACATCATGTTTTCTATGCTCAACCCATATTTGCGTTTCATAGTTACTATATCCATGGATACTAATACTCATAAGTTTGTTCAAAATATGTTTATCAACCAGTAGAACATGTACAGAGTGAAATCAAAGATATGGCAGAACGCTGCATGTTGTCATGGAAACCAGGCTGTGACCATGAGTCCTGAAAGTTTACCTGACCGATATCAGTTGACCTTGATATAAATAGGTCAAGGTCATTTTATAAACTTTATAGAGCTTGCGTCCACAATATTACATGCAAAGTTTCAAGAATATCTAAATTAAGGTGTGAAGAAAAGTTATATATATCTAAATTAAGGTGTGAAGAAAAGTTTTAAACTTTTTTAACATTTTATATTGGCATTGTGGCCATCTTGGTCATGTGACCTTGATCATAAATATATAAACTTCAAAAGGACGCTTCACATAAAAGTCTTTGGCTTTGATTGGCCAAGTAGGTTGAGAGAAGATGTTTCAAATTTTCTGTAATAATTTATGAATACAAGCACAAAATGACTGTCACACCGACGGACACGAACTCAGTCCCTCACTATATTAAGCACTACTTGTACATTGTAGGTGTAAATTGTTTGTTTGATTTGACTCTCAACTTCCCTGTCAACAATTTTTCAGATGCAGCAACTCCTTCCCGGGTAATTTACTAGCTCTGTATGGAGCTCAATGTTTGTTTGAACTGATGCTACAGCTAAGGTCATGTCGGGACGTTGCCTCCATTTTATGGGACTTTTCCCCAAAAATAGGATGTAATGAAATCCAAAAACTTAAGTGCTTCAAATATAATCACCTAACGAAGCCAATAAGGCTTATTTGTATGAATGGTTTGACTTGAACCACTTTTCCTGGGCAGGCACAGACCTGACCGGTAAACCAGTAATCAGATGGCCAGTCAGTAGCGTAGAAGCTTTGCCTGGAGGTACATGCAGCCCATCAGTATTTCTTTAGGCCCCATTTGGGCAGGGGCCCATATAGTTTTAGTAAAGAGTACAATACGTTTTGTTATGTTTCTAAACATGTATTCACTTCTATGCATAATCTAAATATCATAAAACAATTGGAAAAACAATAAAAATCATGAAAATAATCTAATTTCTATAATTTTATTTTAAACTAGAAAAAGTGCCTTGTGAGGCACGTTTACCCCCGGCTGGTAACCCCCCCCCCCCCCCCTCTCACTACCCTCCCCCTCCAACTACCCGCCACATGCTCACCCTTGACATTGAATCTCAAATTCCCAATGAAAGACGGTACCCTTATCAAGTACATTTCAGAAATGTGCTCTGTAAAGCAATTTGCCAACAAACATGGGGAGTGTAGTTTTAGAATAAGAGCTGTGGCAGGACAGCGTAGCTCGCCTGACTTGTGCTTTGCCACTAAATTTATCAAAATCGATGACCCATGACATTGACCTCAAGGTCCCTCAGGTGGGTCGTAAAAGCATAAAATTTCAGACCAATATCTACAAACATGCAAAGTATCAACTTGATCTATCAACATGTTCAAGAGATATAGACTTCTAACAACTTTAACGAAAAACTTCAACAAAAAATGTCTAAATCTGTGACCTTGATCTCACGGTCACCCAGGGTGGGTCATGATGGTACACTGTACTCCATAACACTTCAGACCAATATCTTCGAACATGCAAAGTATCAACTTGATCCATCAACCTGTTCAAGAGATATAGACTTCTTAAATCTTTAATGAAAAACTTTAACATAAAATTTCTAAGTCCGTGACCTTGACCTCAAGGTCACCCAGGGTGGACCACGATGGTACTGCATAAAACTTCAGACCAATTTCTACCAACATGCAAAGTATCAACTTGATCCATCAACATGTTCAAGAGATATAGACTTCTAAAAACTTTAATGAAAAACTTTAACATAAAATTTCTAAATCTGTGACCTTGACCTCAAGGTCACCCAGGATGGGTCGTGATGGTACTGCATAAAAATTCAGACCAATATCTACCAATATGCAAAGTATCAACTTGATACATCTACATGTTCAAGAGATATAGACTTCTAAAAACTTTAACCGAAAGTGTGACACGGACGCGGACATGCACGTAAACGTAAACGTAAACGCGGACGACCGAGGTGACAACAATAGCTCTGTGCACTTTGTGCAGGCGAGCTAATGTCAGATCTACTTTAAAGCAGTATACAGAGCCGACTTGTATACTCAATTTAGGACTTAATCGCGGACATTGTGGGTCAGGTCCTCAGTCCTAGATGTAAATGATAAAAGAATGTCAAAAAAATGATGTCCCAGATCTTGACCTTTAGCCCCACCCCAAGCCATGACCCCTAGGGTCCAAACCCTACATGGTACCTATGATCTAAGTATGAATGCTTTCTTATATGTGGTTGTCAAGAAATAAACCTAAGTACAAGTAAATTCTTGGTGACTATCATAATTATACAAATGTGTCCTAGATTTTGACCTCCAGCCCCACCCCTGGGCTTTGGTGCTATAATGGAATATAAAGGTCAACCTTAAAGGGTATCTATGATCCAAACAGAAATGCATTTCTTATTTGTTAAGATATTAAGAAAAAGAAAAGAAAAACACTTTGTAAATAGCACATTTCAAGGTGACCTTGATTTTGAACTCTAGCCTCACCCCTGGGCATAGACTCTGGGGTGCTTACTCGTGGAAACAAAGCAAACCCTATAGGATGTCCAAATATGAATGATTTCTGACAATTGGCTTATGAGATATAGATATACACCATTAGAGAAACTTTAACCAAAACTTTGACGCAAATTAAAGGTGACCTAGATTTTGAACTCTAGCCTCACCCCAGGGCATGGTCTCTGGGGTCCAGAGTCATGGAAATAAAGCAAACCCTATAGGGTACCTGTAGTCCAAATATGAATGATTTCTGACAAATGGTTCTTGTGATATACACCACTAGAGAAACTTTAACCAAAACTTTGATACAAATTTATAGTGACCTAGATTTTGATCTCTAGCCCCATCCCCGGGCATGGACCCTGGGGTCCGAACTCATGGAAACAAAGCAAACCTTATAGGGTACCTATGGTTCATGAATGGTTTCTGACAATAACTGCATGAGATATACACCACGTGAGAAACTTTAACCAAAACTTTGACGCAAATTCTACTGAACTAACAAACTAATGAATGAACGAACGAACATACAAACGGAAAGACGAAAACTATATACCTGTTGGCATAAATGCGGGGATTATAACAAGCACATTAGTTTGTATGTCATCACAATAACATGTCCGTGTAATGTATACCCCATTATACCCCTTTTTACATAGTAAAACTAGGGTTTACAGGGGCAACTGTATTATTCTGATTATCGTTCCAAAACATAGATTGTGGGTACTCGTTAGAACCGCCTTGGTGAGGCAGTTCTAACGAGTACCCACAATCAATAATATGTATAACAACATCAAACATTTTCACATCAAATTTTTAAATTTTGCTTCTGAAAAAAATTCGCTGCATATATTTTTTTTTATTGCATGTGCAAGTTTACGTAATGACGGTAATGTTAAGCTTGTAAACTATTACACAGGTTTTAAGTGATTGGATATAACATATCTTCAAGTAAAGGGTGTTTACTATGATGAAGAAAGTTTGTTCTGCAATTTACAACAAAATTTGAAAGCATTTTTACGGATAGAAATTAATCAAATGATGTATTTTCCATGAATAAGTTGTTTTCTACGATAAAATATAGCAATAGAAATGCTCAATAACATTGAGTTGCTTCTCTATGGAACCTAAATTTCAGATATTCAGGAATAACTCGATTGTTTCGAAAAATTGAAACAACTTTGAGATTTGATTTTTCGTTACAGGTTTACAGTTGAGACTGTCACAAAAGGTATTAGAAATGACGAATATCTAGTCCATTTAGGCTTTATTCATTAAATTTTAAAGGATTTTAACAAATTGGTCTTTACATTATGAAGGTATTTTCTTGTATACCCCCATTTTGAAGCAAAAGTTCAAGGGTTAGAAAAGGGGGTACTTGCTTTGGTGGTAATTGTTTTCATGATCAGGTATCTGATTTAACACTTCTTTTTCATATACATCCAAAAAAACAAATGTCTGGCCCTGTAATTTATCACTTAGATTGATGGAAGAATTAACACCAACAATCAGGAAAGCAATCTTTGTGCAGAACAAACTTTCTTAATGCATACCCTTTACCATGTTTACATCAACAATTTACTTGTTTTCAATCATGTCAATGGTCCCACATTCCAATGGGTAAATCAGCAAAGCCTCGTTTCCCTCTGAAACGGTAAATTCTTACTTGAGTTGGGATTTTCCTGTCTCCATTCAAAACATTAATGAGATGTGTCATGAGAAAGCCATTTGGTTTAAAATCGTATACATCATTAATGTTTTAGACATACATGTATTTAGAGATACACTAGCTAGTACATTAAAGTCATTTCAACATCAAAATGAAACATGCAAGTTAACAACCAATGCCTAATTTTACTAGATTGTTATTCACAAACCGCGTCATAATTTTTGCCTATGCAAAAACAAACCTGCAGCTGATCAGCGCCTTTGTTTTCGCAACACAGACAGTATAATCTCTCTCTCGTTTTTTAAATCTGAAATTTCAAGCTTCTAGCCCTTTTCTGTGACTGTACAGGTCGGTTTGTGTCAGACCTGGACAGAAATCCTGAAAACCGGTTTCCTGTTGATGTGGCTCATATTGTATAAGAACTGCCACTGAAAATACCCTCACGATGATCATTTACAAGAAAATGTTGTATTAAACTTTGCATATCTTTTGTGAATAAGTGTATGTACATGTATATGACTAACACAATTTGAAACATAGTATCATTGTCTTAACAGATTATTCATTTTATATACATGTTGAACAAAATCAGATGAATCAAACAATTAAACTTATGATAATAGACAATCTAGTCAAAGTAGCATAATATATACTGCTAAAAATATCTAAAGTAACAACTATCTTATTTTCAAAATCTTATTTCAACATAAAAGATCCAGAAAAGTTGGCTATTTTAGCATCATTTGTCTTAATCATTCCGAGTCAACAGTTCTTTAATCGTGTTGGGACAGAACCACCTCTTACTGGGGCTGGTTTTAACCACTAGGGCACCTCCACCTTCTAGCATCATTTGAATACATTGTATTTGTTTCAAACCAAAAACTACAAGAAATTTGATATTGTAGTTGCTTGCCGAATTATCTAACAGTTGCTTTTCTTTTAAGTCATGAAATTAATGTTTTACACAGATTCCGAAAGTTCAATTAAAACTAGAATTTGTTTTCTATTTGAAAACTGATGTCTGCCCCCTTTGTACGTGCATGTCCAAAATATGCAAGCAAGAGTTATAGTTCTTGTGCATCACATATCCTGTCATTCTGTTATAGTGTACCAAGTTTCATTAAAATATCTCTTACGGTTTTCAAGTTATAGAGCGGGCACAAAATTGTATGGAAAATAATCAAAGGGAAATAACTCCAAAGATATTAAAGCAAGAGAAATGATTCTTGTGCATGACACATCGTCTCATCAAGCTTTATAGGTGTACCATGTTTCATTGAAAAATCTCTAATGGTTTTTGAGTTATAGAGCAGACACAAAATTGTATGAAAAATAATCAAAGGGAAATAACTCCAAAGATATGCAAGCAAGAGTTATGGTTCTATAACACGACACACCATCTCATCATGCTTTATAAGTGTACCAAGTTTCATTGAAATATTTCTTATGGTTTTCAAGTTATAGAGCGGACATGAAATTGTATGGAAAATAATCAAAGGGAAATTACTCCAAAGATATGCAAGCAAGAGTTATGGTTCTTTAACTCGAAATATCATCTCATTGTGCTTTATAAGTGTACCAAGTTTCATTGAAATATCTCTTACGGTTTTCGAGTTATAGAGCGGACACGAAATTGTATGGAAAATAATCAAAGGGAAATAACTCATAAAATACTCAAGCCAGAGTTATGGTTCTTGTGCATGACACATCGTCTGATCATGCTTAATAAGTGTACCAAGTTTTATTGAAAAATCTTAAACGGCTTTCAAGTTATAGAGTGGACACGAAATTGTATCGAAAATAATCAAAGGGAAATAACTCCAAAAATACTCAAGCTAGAGTTATGGTTCTTGTCCATGACACATCGTCTCGTCGTGGATTTCAAGTGTACCAAGTTTCATGGAAAAATCTTTAACGGTTTTCAAGTTATAGAGCGGACACGATTTGTAACGGACAGACAGACGGACGAACAGACGGACACACGGGGAAAAACAATATGTCTCCCGACCCTGAAGGGGGGAGACATAATGAGTATGGATAAGATAGTCTGAAATGCTCCAGCAAGTATTGATATGCACATAAATACACATCCATTTGCATATGAGCTGCGGCATGAGAAAACCAACTATTTGCATATGCGAAAACAAAGGCACAGATCAGCTTCGCAGTATAACTGCGAAAGTGATCAGCGCCTTTGTTTTCTCTACACGTATAGTGCAACTCCTTTTCGTCTTAAATTTCAAGCTTCTAACCTTTTTCTGTGACAGTACAGCCCGGTTTGCGTCGGACCTGGTCGGAAACCCTGAAGACCGGTTTTCTGGCGTCGCGGCTCAAATGGAGAACAGTTTAACCTTGTTCTAGCATGCCTCAAAACAATATGCTTCATTTAAATTTTCAGTCATTGAAATAAACATGCAAAGATTTAAAGTTTTAAGAAAAGCCTTATAACAGCTATGTTGAAGGTGGCAAGTAAGTTTTATACAGATTTGATACATTTATCATTGACCCATCCTCAAGCACTCTAATCACGCTGGGAGTTGGTCCAAACACACCTTTCCTCATTCCCGTTAACAGTCTTTCCTTATGTTCATCTGAACAGCGCTCTAAACTTATGAATGGGGGTAGAGATTTCGGTGGACCACCTTTCAGCGACAATACACTACTGTCAAAACTTTCATCACTTGCTTCTGATTCTTCATCCTCCACAGGTGTTACAGTCCCTTCTTTAGTATCATCGGCAACAACAGAGACAAAACTAGTCGGCAGCGGGATCTCCTCTTCAATGACTGTTCCAAGACCTTGACCTTGGATATCATTACTAGAATCAGCAACTTTCTCTGTTTTATTTGAATCTGATTCTACATCTGGTGAGGTTGAAACAAGACTAGCACTTGTAGAGGGAACCATACTGCTAGTTTTAGATACTGGTTTGATGGCAGTTTTATTACTTTCAGTACCCTTAGCATGAGCATTCAATTTAGGTGTTTTCAATGATAATGATTGTCTTGATTGTTGAAGAAACACTGACATCCCAGAAGTTTCATTTTCATCTTCATCAGATTCACTTGAATTATTTTCTCCTTGTACATTTTCAACACTTTCTTTGGTATAATTTTCAAGTAATATCTTATCATTTTTCTCTAAATCTCTTGTAGGCCTGGCTGTAGTATTTCCCTGTTTTCCTGTCCTTGCAGCACTACATCTTCCTTCATTTGCAAGATCCAGTGATGAATTTTTGACTGCTTCTCCTACTTTGTTACTAGATGGAACATCAAGAACTTTCCCTTCAATCCCCTTGTTCTGTCCTAATTCAGTTTCATCCTCTATTCTAGCTTTCTTTATTTCCGGTTCTTTTCGTTCTTGAATAGAATCTGACTTTTCAGCCTTCTTTGAACTTTCATCACAATCTTCAAAATACTTGTGCTTCATTTCTTTCTTCTGTGTTTCCGATTCTGTTTTGCTTTCACTTTGTATATCTCTTTTTCTTTTTCTGCTATTCTCAATCATACCTTTTTCATTAGGCAGTGCATTACTAGTGGCTTTCATATTATCAGAGAATTTATTGTCCTCCTTCTCTTCAGTAGATTGTATGTGACTTTTGCTGTAAACATTCTGACCTTCATAACAGACTACTGGTTCTATGACATTCATTTCCACATCATCACTATCATAAGTGTCAGCAACTTCAGTCTTTATTTTCTTTCTACCTGATTTTCTACGAGTATCTGTTGGCTTTTCCATTTGAGCCTCTACCTCCTCCCAGCTCGGGTCATTGTGTTCTTCTTTAACAGCCTTTGTTGGAATAAAGGTTACTGGATCTTTACATTTCAATATGAAGAAAGGAGATTTGTCAACAATTCTGCCATCTGATGTTTCAGGTTTTAAGATCCTAAAGTCCATGTTAGTTATCTCTAAATCATCAACTGCACTGTCCAAGACCTCATAATATTTCAAACAGTTCACCATTTTCATTTCTGAATCATTCAGCTGTCTGCCTTCCAGGAATTTTGCCAAAAGTGACGGCATACCATGCTCTTTTACATTTCTAACTTTATCCAGAAAATTCTTTGTGACACCATGCCATCTAAAAATATGCTCTTTGACAGTGGTTGGCGATCCATATTTTTTCAAGCACAAATGACAAAGATATTGCCTCCAGCCTGCATGAGTTACAACATGTCTCTTGTAAGATATTGGAGTTTTGAAAGTCATCCCACAGGTCTCGCATTTATAGGGCGACTCACCTGTATGGTTACGGAGATGAATGAGTAGTTTATCATGTTCAACGGCCGCAAAATCACACAGGGAACACTGATGAGGTCGTTCATCTGTGTGTTTGTACATATAATGCCGCCTCTGAGAAGCTCTAGTATTGAATGAAGCCGTACAAGCAGGACATTTGAACCTTTTCAGGTCTTTATGTTTGTCCATGTGGCACATTAGGTTGTATTTCGAACACAGCACCAGGTCACATACTGAGCACTGCCACTGTGGCTTATGACCATGCTCCTTTATTTGATGTTCTCGCAAGTACTTTTTCTGTTTGAAGAATATATGACACACATCACACTGGGCAATATTGTTCTTCTTCGGTCTCATGCAGGCTGTAACCAGGGGGTGCTGGTGGTCCATGTCCTTTCTCATTCCGCTCTTGACTGCTGCTGGCAGGGACAGACTTGGCTCAGATGTGGACATCTTTGTCTGAAAAATACAATGCAGTAGAAAGAGTTCATTTTAACAGATATAAGAGCTGTCACAAGACATCATCCTCAACTGCATCTGGCTTTTGTCAAACATTATGCTCATACATCACCAGGGTTGCCAGTCAGGGAAAAAGTCTGGAAAATCAAATTTTTTCCAGGTCAGGGAAAAGTCAGGGAATTTGGGAGTCTGGGAAATTTGAAACAAGTAGCCCAAGGGCAACGATCACTCACCTGAGAGTCAACAAGTACAGTCACTGGACAAAGTGAATTTTTTACTTTCTTTTTTTTACCCTAAATGGGTATGACGGCCATCTTGGTAATGTTTCAGGTCTATGGCTGCAATAGTTACCATAGGATCATTGGTCCTGTAAACGCTTACCTGAGACTTAGTTGTCACTTTTCCCCATGTTTCCATGTTTGCCTATGTTTCCAAAATTGACCTTGACCTAAATTAATCATACACCTTCATCTACTCTATTAGTTGTTTGCATCTACCACTTTTCAGGTCTCAGCTGCATATAGTTTACAAAATATCCATTGTTTTCACTTTTTCCCATGTAAAAGCCTACGTTTCCAAAATTGACCGTGCCGTAAAATAGGTCAAGGTCATCCTAGGGTCATCATTTTATCAAACTATGATGGGATGGAGTCCCAATTGCTACATACCAAGTTTCGTGAAAATCGGCCTGCCGGTTCTGGAGAAGAAGATTTTTGAGTGGTTTTTACCATATATGGGCATGGCGGCCATCTTGGTCATGTGACCTAGATTTGGGGATCAAACTTTCGTATCCCCTACCCAGGGATGCTCCACATAAAATTTCAGTTTGATTGGCCATGCGGTTTCAGAGCAGAAGATCTTTGAAAAGAGTGTATAGACGACAGATCAGCCAAGGTCAAGAGATGACCTTGACCTAAATTATTCACACACTTTCATTACCGGTAGTTGTTTTGCATCTACCACTTTTCAGGTCTCAGGCTGCAATAATTTTCAAAAAATCCATATTTTTCACTTTTTCCCATGTAAAAGCCTATGTTTTCAAAAATGAATATTTACGTAAAATAGGTCAAGCTCATCCTAGGGTCATTATTTGATCAAACTACGATGGGGTGGAGTCCCAAATGCTACATACCAAGTTTCGTGAAAATCGGCCAGCCCGTTCTGGAGATTTTTGAGTGCTTTTTACCATATATGGGCGTGGCGGCCACCTTGGTCATGTGACCCAGATTTCGCGATCAAATTTTTGTCCCCACTACCCAGGGACACTCCACATAAAATTTCACTTTGATTGGCCAAGCAGTTTCAGAAAAGAAGATCTTTGAAAAGTGTGTATGGATGACAGACCCTTCAAGGTCAAGAGATGACCTTGGCCTAAATTAATCACATACCTTCATCTACTCCATTAGCATCTACCACTTTTCAGGTCTCAGGCTGCAATAGTCTTCAAAAAATTGCAATTTTCCACTTTTTCCACTTGCATCTACCACATTTCAGGTCTCAGGCTGCAATAGTTTTCAAAAAAATCCATAATTTTCACTTTTTCCCATGTAAGCCAATGTTTCCAAAATTGACCTTGCCATAAAATATGTCAAGGTCATCGCAGGGTCATGATTTATATATACATTGTAGTACTTGAGTCATAGATGCTTTTTGCCAAGTTTCGTTGAAATCGGTCCACTGGTTCGGGTAAGTGTATTCCTTGGACCAAATCCACTTGGACTGCTGGACTTGGACCAGTCCAAGTGAATATCAGATGGACCAAACAGGGTATTCCTTGGACCAGGTAATCCTTGGACCGGTCATTTGGAAGTAATATACATGTTAAATTATGCTTTTAAAATGCACAATTTAATTATTAAGCCTTATCTGAAAGTGGTGCAAAGTATCTTGTGTGTCTCAGTTTCCTTAAATATTTTTGGGAAAAAAGTATCATTTGAATTTATAGGGAAAAAAATTCCTGAATCTAGAATTTTTTTCTCCATTTCTGTGTTTCTTTTTCATCTCTTCAGAACTGTGTTAATTTTCATCCATCTGCATGTCCTAATTATCCCAAAGTAACTTTGTGAGAGTTTTAATCTGATCATGATGGACATGCAACATAACACTTCTAACACCTTGTATGAATATCCCTGTGTGTATGTTATTTCAACTGATTTTGACACTTTTGACACCACTGTATATTAAAAGATGATCTTTATCGATCAATGTACAACTTGTAACAAGATATGCTTATATCCTTAAATTTGGGTTATGTGGAAAAATATGAATTTAAATTAATCAACTAGCCACAGAGATTGAAAACAAGATATTGAAATTCATATAAATGACTGATCATAGATAATAACCAAAACTGCCGAATTATGTTAAATTCAGCATTAACCATGTAAACTAATATTTTATTTTATTTTATTTTTTATTTTTTTTATTTTTGTTGTGGTTGTTTTTTATATACATACTGATTCAATAAATATCAAATAAAATTGTAATCTGGTCAAATTAAGTGTTTATTATTCAATACCTATTGACCTAAATCCAATAGATAAATACTGGTCCAACAGGTATATCTGGTCCAAGGATTACCTGGTCCAAGGAATACCCTGTTTGGTCCATCTGATTTTAACATGTATATATATTACTTCCAATATCTGGTCCAAGGATTACCTAGTCCAAGGAATACCCTATTTGGTCCATCTGATATTTACTTGGACTGGTCCAAGTCCAGCGGTCCAAGTGGATTTGGTCCAAGGAATACACTTACCCCACTGGTTCCAGAGAAGAAGAGTTTTGAAGGGTTTTTACGTATATGGGCATGGCGGCCATCCTTAAATGATTCTATGTTTGCCGTGCTTCTACCCATCAACTTCAGAATGGGCAGGTAGGTAGGGCATTTTTTTTTTTTTTGTGAACCAGAGAAAAAACAACTTCAATTTTGCTTTATCAGTACTTGAATATGGTTAAAAAACTATATATTTAAAGAGAAGTCACTGTTCACACATTGTTTGAAACTAAATTTGGAAGTTTTGATTTAAATATTTACCAGAAACTGAATCTTTGATTTTAGGTATTTTGATAAAAAAAAATTATTTTCCCCAGCATGGCCATAAAATATTTTGGGTAGGGCCAATTTTTGTGGGTAGGAAGGAGCACAGCAAACCAACAATTTTTTAAGGTCGGCCTTGGTCATGTGACCTGGATTATTTATATATACATTGGTTCCCATTTACTATAGATGCTTCATATAAAATTTGGCTTTGATTGACCAAGCGGTTTCAGAGAAGATCTTTGAAAATGTGAACGCACGCACGTACACATGGACGACTGCTCGAGTACCATACTATAAGCTCCCAATGAGCCTTCGGCTCAGGTGAGTTAAAAAGAGAAATTGTACTATCTGTGTAGCAAAAACAAAAGGTGCACCTTCGCAGTTACTTGCGTAAGGTACTCAGGAACTGTACACAGATACTTGGGGTTACTGTTTAGACTTTTTTCAAAAGCTCATACTTGTAAAGAAAGTTGTACTTTTTTCCAAAACTCGCTATTTTTGTTATCTTTTTGAGCTTTTCTGCAATAGTCGTGACCTTGCAAAATTAGAAAAAAATGTCTAGAATCTATAGAAAGCAATCGAAATACTGATATAACATCCTAAATGTAGAGAAATACCATTGAAGTTGAAGTCATGCTATTTCGTGGCCTTTTGGTAAGGTTGGGATAAATACCAAGGGCGACTAACGAGTCTAAATATGATTCGTGCATTTACTACTACTACTATTATTATTATTATTATTATTATTATTATTATTATTATTATAATTAATATTAACTGACCTTTTATGAAAAAAAATATATTTTTCAATGTATAAAATCCGGGGAAGGAGTAAAACACGGAACCGACGTCAAGAACCCGGGATCAAAGTCCGGGACTGATTGATTGATTGATTGATATTTATTCGGTAAAATCAACACATATGGTGATTCACCCGTTTACCGGTGTATACCGTTTACCGGTGCAATTCATAAAATTGCTGTATTTTATATGTTTTACGATTTTTCTTTGCCATTTTTGCAGTTAATGTGCACGATGTGCTGTTTTAATTGGAAATAGTAGATTTAATCGAACTTGCCACGCATTCTTCATAAAAGTATAGCTTTTATCAAAATAGCGGCTTTTTGCGATTTTGGCGCTAATAAAGACCCTACACTATAGTTTCCGTGTCTATTTTGAATCGAAGGCGCTCTGTTACCATTTTTCTGTGAAGAATATCTCAAGATGAAATTCGAAGCCTCCAAAGCTATACTCACTTTTGTTTTTTGACGAGTTTTTTGTGTATTTTATAATAAAAATATTCAACTCGCTATTTTCATGTGGTTTTTCAAATGCGGTAAAAAAGATAAAAACTGTAAGCATTAGAAATTCAAAATAATAAAAATTAATCAAGCCGTATGCGGTCGTGTTTACGATTTATAAAATCAGCTATGAGATTTAAGCAACATAGGATTGAAAATTCACTTCGAGAGGAAAACATTTACTCGTGTTGTATTTCCATTATCCCCTACCCCCATCTTTTTTCTGGCGACGGTGAAAAACTAAGAAAATATGTGATATCTCTCAATCCGAAGGGTAGCTTCATTTTAATGATAAAACATAAACTATATTCTGTTTTTATGGTTGCAAGGCATTGCCACCTTTACTTTACGTAGCATTTATTAATACAAAATATGTGTGATAACCGAATTACGCACGAAATGTAAATACACCGGTAAACGTTATGTTTCCACTTCTCGGGGAAAAGAAGGATACACACATACTGTGCTGGAGAAAAATTACTAACGATTCAAATATCTTTCAGTTTTTAGTAGTAAAACATGATCAAGGTGGTCCTCTTGATTTTGAACACCAACATACTTACGAACGATTAACCCACTATTTTCCCCATGGCTGAAAGCATTTAGTACACCGGTGAACCAGCATACATACATATATAGAAACATAAAAAGCATAAAGCACATTATCTATCACAGTTAATTGTTATGACTAAATTAATCTTAAATATATACATAAAGACATTTTATAAATCAATCTAAAATGTATAAATAACATGTAAATATTTCAATGTCCGTGCAGCTTACGCCGGGATTTTAGTTTCAATACTCGCCACTGGAATTTTTCTGACCAAGATATTTTCCAAACTAAGGACTTTTGTACTGCAACTTCGGTGTCATAAAATCTGGAAAATTATTCGCAAAGCTTTTATGCATAGTCTGATATACAAAACTAATTAAACATAGAGAAAACAAGAATTTACCTTCGATCTGCTACATTCCTTTTCACCTAGACGCCATTTTTCCGTGTAGCTTATCATAACAAAAACCACGTGATTTCCCACCCTGAATAAACATTTTTGAAAAACACTTTTTATAAATTAATATAAAAAATATAAATAGACATTTTTGAAAAACGTCACTGAGGTTGCGGCCGTGTAAAATCGATTTAAACCCACCAGTAACTTTGTGTTACTGATCGTTCCAAGTCGATACTTCTGTGGTGGTTCTTTTTGTTTTATGTCTTGGTGTTTAAAATATTTTTGTGCTGTTGGCGCCTTATGTATGTTTGCATATTTTTAGTTAAGGTAACTGAGTGGCCACCTATTGGGAAAATAGCTGCTCATTCGGCTTACGAAATGTTTTCATGGTATAAGTACCTGATTGTTGGTTTGGTTTTTTCCCCACCTTGGTTTTTGGAGTGGGAGTCTTTTTCTGATTGCGCCTTTTCCTGATCTTTGCCTACTTGTACTTGTACTTCTGTATAAAAAAATAATAGTTTGCTAAAAATAACAAGTTAAAGAGGCAAATTTAGATACCCTAGTTATAAAAAAATAGCACAGCATGATCATGTCTCACACTCCCGGACCAAGGGAGTGTAGCAAAGCGTCACGTCAAGCTTCTTCGCCTACACCCACCGTCTCTGGAAGTGACCAAGCCTGGTGCCGCCAGCAGAACGGTGCCCAAGTGTGTGAGACATGAAAGAAAAAAATGGTTATGTATGAGTGTTGAAGTAACCCAGAATAGCCCATGACGACCCAGTTCCATTGTAAATTTTGTGTACATGACTCAATCGTAATTGTTTAACCCTAAAATCGACAATTAACATTTTCAGAGACCAGTTCTACTGGCATTAAAAATATATTTTGCGTGCAAATAATAAGCTAAAAATTGGATCATGTGTAGGAAAGAAGGTCATGTCAATAATGAATTATATCTTTTGTTTCCTAAAACATTGATTCAGCAGACCGCAGGCTTAAGTCTTCCTTAACTTTCTTTGACAAGATTCATGTACTCCGGTACAGTGTCTCTTGGCAAAGATAAATATCTGACCCCGGCACCCAGACTTATACATACCAGGGCACCTCATGATTCACAGTAATGGGGGTAATGGTCTGAGGCCTAGGGCTGCCCAGAATGGTCATGTCTGGTAAATTTTCATAATTTGTAAACTGTGCTCTGTGGGCCCAGGGATCGCCATCGTCGGACAGCTTACTGAATCTGTTGAGTCCTCGTCTTTGATTCATCAGGATGTTTACCATGATTTATCTGTTTGTTCTTGATGATTCATTGACTAGTTAGAGTTTCACCACGAGGACCGAAGAACTAACTAAATGTTATGAACCGCTGCAGAAGCTGAGGGTGAGGTTAGGTACCTATAAAATCGATTTAAGCCCGCCAGTAATTTTATATTACTGATCATTCCAAGGCGATACTTCTGTGGTGGTTCTTTCGTTTTATGTCTTGGTGTTTTTTTGTTTTTTTTTTTGCTGTGGCGCCTTAGGTATGTTTTCATATTTTTAGTTAAGTTTAGGTAACTGAGTGGCCACATATTGGGAAAATAGCTGCCCATTCTGCTTACGATATGTTTTCATTGTATAAGTACCTGATTATTAATTTAGTTTTTTCCCATCTCGGTTATTGGAATGGGATCTTTTTTTGATTGCGGCTTTTCCTGATCTTTGCCTACTTGTACCTTTCTCTAAAGAACCAGAAACTAGAGAACATTTCATAGGAAAGTGTCCCATATATGACTCTATCAGAGAGCCTTATACCAGAAAGTTACTAGCAACTGATGGACTAGGAGATTTAGTGAAAATATCAGCTACAAGACCCAGAATTTCTGACACAACTCACCTTAGATGCTTCTGCACTTCCCAGCCTAAAGGACATTGATGAAATTCAGTTGGGGTCGCTAGAAATCTGTACGAGGGAGTTTGTCTTTAATATTCATAATCGACGGTTCGCTGCTCTGAAGAACATTGGATAAATCGTCAAGAGACAGTACTGTGTATATAGCACTGTAAATAACAAGGCACCAGTCGCGTACATTGAAACACTGAAATAATTAAATTGAGCTCTTAACTTGCCCAAGTAACGTCAAAAGACGTGTTCCCCCAACAAACAAGCGGGGGAACTCTAAGGAACAACAACAACAACAACAACAACAACATGTCCTATAGTGATGCCCTGAAGAATTCAATCTTCCCAAGGACTATTCCATAGTGGAATAGTCTAGTCTTCGCATCTAAGATCACGGAAGAATTTAAGGCTCTTATTTAAACCAAGGGTCCAGAGGTATACGTTTTAGTATGCCTCTGTCTAGATTCTTGTAAATACTTTTAATGGCCCATCCCAATTTTTTCCCCGTTTTGCTAAATTCAAAATTTAGCCACCTACCCCACACCTTAGGTGATGATCAGAAACTGACCGACTCAGTATCTGAAGACAGACAGACAGAACATTTCTTTTGAAATTTTGATCAAACCATCAGAGAACACAGCGACCAGTTTTTTGCGGTATTGACGATGGTCCGATAAATGTGTGTGTGTGTGTGTGTGTGTGTGTGTGTGTGTGTGTGTTTGCTTTATGTTTTTAGCTCACCTGAGCCGAAGGCTTACAGGTAAGCTTATAGTATAGTAGTCGAGCCGGCATCTGTGCGTCCGTCCGTCCGTCCGTGCGTCCGTTCACATTTTCAAACTTGAATATCTCTAAGACAACAAGGCCAATCGCGATCAAATTTTATCTAAAGCATCATTGATGAGGAAGAATGGTTGCATTAGGTTTTGGGCCAGGTCGGATCAGAACTCTGGTTTCCATGGCAACAGATAGCTCCTATTGAGTTATAATTGGGAAAGTGTTGTGGCCACTCTAGCAACTTCATTTTTGATTGGATCTTCTTCATTCTTGGGAATAACAAGGACAACCATAACATCTAGGATGAGTTCGAATTTCGGCTAGGTTCGACCTCAGATTGCGGAGTTAGCTGCCCTTGAGCGTCTGGAAAAATCCCCATTGACTTATAATGGGAAAAATATTGTGGCCACTCTAGTGCCATAATTTTGCAGAGGATCTTCTTCATTCTTGCAGGTAACAAGGACAACTGTAATATCTCGAATGGGTTCGAATATCCGACCTCTGACTGTGGTTAGCTGCCCTTGAGTGTTTGAAAAGTCATTATTTTGTGTTGTGGCCACTCTAGCGCCTTCAATTTTAATTGGATCTTCTTCATACTTGGAAATAACAAGGATAGCCATAACATCTCGAATGAGTTCGAATTTCAACCAGATCCGACCCTTGACTGCAGAGTTATCTGCCCTTGACTGTGTGAAAAATCAATATTTAGTGTTTTGGTCACTCTAGCGCCTTCATTTTTATTCGGATATTCTTTATTCTTGGAAGTAACATGGACATCCATACCATCTCGAATGAGTTCGAATTTCGACCAGATCCGACATCTGACTGTGGAGTTATCTGCCCCTGAGTGTTTGAAAAATCATTATTTTGTATTGTGGCCACTCTAGCGCCTTCAATTTTGATTTCATACTTGGAAATAATAAGGATATCCATAACATCTCGGATGAGTTTGAATTTCAGCCAGATCCGACCCTTGACTGCAGATTTATCTGCCCTTGACTGTGTGAAAAATCAATATTTAGTGCTGTGGCCACTCTAGCGTCTTCATTTTTATTCGGATCTTCTTTATTCTTCTATTATTCGCCTTGGAACGTTCAGTAATACATGGTATTTTTGCTCGAAAACAAGTTCTGCCAAGATGGAAAAATTGTAATATAGGGCACTGCGTTTTGTTTTTAATGATTTTGATAGCTCATATGAAACTCTACTCGAAAAAGTGAATATGCCTACACTTAATGTCAGTAGGATAAGATTAATGGCTATTGAAGCTTTTAAGATTGAACATAAAATGTCACCTGTTTATTTACATGATTTTTATCTTATAAAAACTCAACTTACTCTTTCAGATATGACAACCTGGTAGATGTCCCAAGAGTTCGTACCACAAAGTACGGTAAATCTACTTTTTGCTACGAGGCCGCCCAGGTGTGGAACAGTCTCCCGAACAACCTGTGGGAAGTCGATGACTTTAAGGAGTTCAGGAGGCTGATCAGCCATCGTGCAAGTAATCAATGTGTAAATCTTAATTTATGCTTTGCTTGTTAAAATTTTATTTGCTTTATGCTCCTTGTTTGCTTTGCTTTGCTTGGCTTTATTTTAGTTTTGTTTTTTAATTTTGCTTTAATTTCCAGTTTGCTTTTTGCTTTCAAATTCTTAACTTATTTTTATTTCAGCAATACTATCTTTTTACTTTCTAGTTAGTTTTCTTGTAACTAATCTGTTTGGATTTCATATAGTCTAAACTGTTAATAATCTCCTTAAAATCTCACATGATAAATTTTATATCAAATATGATAAGCCTTTTCTCATACCCTACATTATCTCAGGAAATGGTGCAATCAGAAAAAATTCCCTGCAAAACCGGGATGGGAAAAAACTAATTTTACAATCAGGTGGACACAGACCACAATTAATTTTACATATCAAGATTGAATATGGATTGACCTGCTCGTTTGAGAGATATCTGCCAATTTTTATACCTATCGGTGTTTTTTGTCTATTATCCGCCTGTATAGGAGCAACCGCATAAGGAGTTGTTCGGTTGGCACTTAAATACCTGAAATGACAAGATATCTCCACTAATTTAACATTTCCTGCCTAGTAAGCTAAGACAATATTCTAACCAGAAAGATATAAATAACAGCAATTTAACATGATCTGTCAACACACATAAGGCGCAAACAGTTCAAAAATTCAACACCAAAACACGTTTTAACAATTACAACAACCACAGAAGTATCGCCTTGGAACGATCAGTAATATAAAATTACTGGCGGGCTTAAACCAATTTTACAGGATCCTAACCTCGTCCTGTTCACAACATTTAGTTAGTTATTCTGTCCTTGTGATGAATCTCTAACTAGTCAATGAATCATCAAGGGCAAACAAATAAATCATGAAAACAGCTATCGTCGTTTACACTATGCAAGTTTTTTGCGATATAATCTGTATATTTCCGAGATCTGATCTGTCTTGGTTTTCGAGGTTTAAAGAACTCACCCGCTGGTATAATTCGACACTAGCCCCTCGAACACGTTGTATACATGAACACCAGCCTATTTACAATACGACGCTGCTCCAGTGAGGACAGTTCTAATGTTTCCAGCATTCGCTTAACACAACATCTCGCATTTTGTAGTATCCAGTTATGAAGCGAGCTGCTTGTTTCCATACCCGTTCCAGCTTGTCAATGTCCTATTTTAGGTATGGATCCCAGACAATGGAACCAGTGTCCCCGCCAGGGTCTAGGAGAGATCTGACTTACGTCGTGTAGACACGTTTTCTACAGTCTAAGGGGAAGCTTCGTAAATTCCTTCTTAGAAACAGGAGAGTGGTGTAAGATTTTTTATATTATTATTTGTAATTTGCGAGGACCATTTAAGATTGACATTTTGTTTTTGTAATTTTCGAGGACCATTAAAAAAATTTAAGATTGTTTTCAGTAAGTGTAATTCAAAAGGAGGAATTCTCGTTGACTTGTAGAATGTGGTTACACAGGGAGTAGAGACGGGAAGATTTGTAACGTAACGTTCCTTCGCCTTCAATCTCATACGCCGTGTGATGGTCCATTTTTCAAGCTCAATCAGGTCATTTTTGCGACTTGATTTTCCTATATAGAGGGAAGTCGTCCGCGAACAGTCTGAATCTGAATTTGAATCTGAATAGTTTACTGGTGACACACCAAATGACATTATTTCACCAGTGGGTTCGGATGGGGGAGAAATTAGTCCCCTGAACGCACGAGTGAAGCGAACTTGGACACACAGTCATCAGACATTTCAGCAGAGGAGACAAGTGAATCAAGGAGGTCATTCCAGTCCCTGATAGTCTGTGGAAAGAAACTACTTTTGTACGCTTCTTTGCTAGCTGAAGGTATCTGAAAAGCCAAAGAGTGTTGATTTCTACAACGCCTATTCTTTGGGATAAGGTCATCTGTGGGTATTCTGGCTTTACCCTTTAGACCTTTGTATAGCAATATAAGTCTACTATCCTTCCTCCTTTTCTTAAGAGATTCCCATTTCAGTTGACCTAAAATGCCAGACATGCTCCCAGTTTCAAAAACATAATTTCCCGTCACAAACCTTGCCGCATGATTTTGGACCTTTTTCCAGTTCTTCCTGGAGGCCATGAGTGTGAGGGTCCCAAACTGAGCTTCCATATTCCAAGACCGGCCGCACCAGTCCTTTATAAGCTGCTTCTTTCACATCTGGGGGACAAGAATACAAATTTCTCCTCAAGAATCCGAGAGTTCTGTTAGCCTTTGTACAAACATTGGAAATATGAGTATTCCATTTCAAATCATTTGTGATAGTTACACCCAGGTATTTTATGCTTTCAACGTTTTCCAGTAAAGTGCCCTCAAGGGTGTAGTTAGCCTGTATCTTACTAGACCGTTTATTTGTCAGCTGCATCATGTTGCATTTGACGGGTTGAAATCTCATTCCCCATTTTCTAGCCCAACTGCCTAAGCGATCAATGTCTCTTTAAAGTTTCAATGTATCCTCTTCATTCTTGATTTCACGATAGCAAACACAATCATCAGCAAAGAGTCTTATTTCAGACTCGATGTCTGCTGAGACGTCATTTATATACAAGGAAAACCGCAAGGGGCCGAGAACGGTGCCCTGAGGGACACCCGACACAACTGGAGCCCAATCCGATTTAATACCATTAACCACTACCCTTTGTTATCTGAAACAAAGGAAAGCATTTATCCAATTCAGTGTTGTTCCACCTATTCCATAGCTGAACAATTTGCTTTTAAAGAGTTCATGGGGAGGAGTATCGAAAGCCTTTTCAAAATCGAGTATAAAAGTGTCGACCTGGCCTTTTTTGTCTAAGATTTTGGCCCAGTCATTTATCACTGTAGTCAACTGAGTTTCACAGCTATGCCATTTCCTAAATGCGTGTTGCCTGTCCGACAAGAGTTCATGTTCATCAAGATGGGCCATAATATTAGAGCATACAATATGTTCAAGAAGCTTACAAGGAATGCATGTCAAAGAAACAGGGCGGTAATTGCGGGCAAGTGACCTGTCGCCCTTCTTAAACAGGGGACAAATATTAGCAAGAGACCATTCTTTAGGAATTTCACCTGTATCAATTGACTGCTGGAAGAGATGGGCGAATACCGGCCCTAATTCCATAGCCAGTTCCTTTAGGACTCTGGGATGAAGCTCATCAGGCCCTAAGGCTTTAGACGGGTTTAGACCTTTGAGAAGTTTGGTCACCCCTTCCTTTGTGACCACAATATCATGCATGAATGGGGCAGATCTATCCATAAGAGGGACCTGTTTGTATTCACTTTTAGTGAAAACATCCGAGAACTGACCATTAAATTCTTCCGCCTTCTCAAATTCGGATTGAGCTATTCCACTTCCATTTCTCTTTTTCAACGGGGGAATACCTTGGGTATCTTTTTTCTGACTGTTTATGTACCTGTAAAAATCTCTAGGATTAGCCTTAACATCTCCTACCAAGTTGTTCACATAAAGATCATGCTGCTTCCTGATATCAGCTTTGATCTCTTTCCGTAAAGATTCAAATTTAGATCTAAATTTTGCACTACCAGTCTTTTTAGCTTTTGCATGAGTTGCATTTTTTCTGCGAATCTTCCTTCTTATTTCAGGTGTTATCCAAGGGACAGAGGAAACTGAGCGACTAGTTTTTGAGGGGATATGTTTATCTGCCGATTCCTGAATAAACGATGTAATGAGATTGAAATTTTCCTGGACCGACCGAGTATCTGAGTAACCGTTGCAGTATCTTTCCTTTGCAAATTTAAGTGTTTCTGCTCTCATAGATTCATAATCACCTTTCTGATAACGATACACTTTTCTCCTAGGTTTCTTTATAGTGGGGATAGCAATTTTCAATGTGCCAGAAACAATGTCATGATCACTGAGCTTATCCGGGGAATGAATGTCTACAAACTGACCAGGAAGAGAGGTCAAAATTAAGTCCAAAGTATTTCTTTCTCTGGTGGGGAAATTGACTAATTATTCCAAACCATGGTCATTCATGATATCTATCAAAATCTGACCCTCCGTCTGACTCAATGATGACCCAGATTTGCTGAGTCTGTCCGGCCATACAATATCTCTAAAGTTAAAATCACCTAAAACATGAATTAAGGGGGGTTTGTTGCCTTTATTAATATTTTTGATTTTGTCAAGCTGTTCTCTAAATAAATTGTCAAACTTTTCCAGGGAATTCAATAAGTCATTTCCATTGTCCGATACTGGTAAATGACCATCGACAGGTGGTCGATACCAGCTAGCCACAAAGTGAGTTTTCTTATTTACAAAAAGTTTGACCCAAACTGACTCTGAGTCATTGTCCAATTCTGTGAGGGGCATGTGTGGGATGTCCTTGTGTACAAGAAGCATAACACCACCACCATTTAAGGTTATATCCTTTCTGTACACGCTGTATGGAAAAGATTCCGGAAATAATTCAGACGTTAATATGGAATTGTCAATTTTTGTTTCCTGAATCGCCAAAATCTGAGATTGATGAAAATCAATGAAGGCCAACAACTCAAGTTTTTTTCCTCTTATTCTGTTTATGTTGATACTGGAAAATTTCAGACCACTAATAAAACTGTTTTTGCTATTCAAGGTTTCAGTGGACTTGGTTTCGTGACCTCTTGCAAGTAGGTCAAACCTATTTTCACTTTCCAAGTTAAACTGTTCATTAAAAAAGAGTCTGGGAAATTAAAAAAGTCACATTTTGGGCAAATCCATGTACAGTTTGAGTTTTGCATCGTTTCATACTCTGAGTCTGACATAAAAGAACAGTTATTGTGCACCCACATTTCACATTTGTCACACTGGACAGCCTTATGGGAATTCAAAACAGCACCACTGCATAGGCTGCACTCAGCTTTGCAGTTTGAACAATACCAAGAATCATTACCCGACTCAATCTTTTGTAACTCAACGGGACCAAGATTTACGCAAGACGCATGGAAGCGTTTCTCGCAATCTTCACATTTAACTGCTTTCTCGGCCGCCTTACAATACTTCTTGCACGTGCGGCACTGGAACCTGGGGCCTGGGTTCATTTCTATATCTCCAGCCAAAAATAATAAGAATCAACAAGTTTGTTCCCTTTGAAGGATTGAAACTGTATAATCCTTCGGAGCCTCTTCGGTTACCAATTTTCCTTGTGAGAGCCAAGCTCTGAGCAATTCAACCAATTGATTTACCAAATCCTATACTACAGTCCTGGTTCGCATCTAAAATATCTCCTGATGTTGTCCACTTCCAAACACAGAGCCCGAAAACCAACAACAAAGCCAACCTGAGGAGCAGCGGACAAGACTTCGGTGTATGGAAACAACATACCAGCTCTTTTCCACCCCGACAAGTCAACCGCCCCACAGTTGGACCGACAAAACCTGAGGCCATGAGTTCCAATTCAAATGATTAAACAAAAAGACCTTCAATCACTATATGAAAAAAGTGGGTGGGGGAAGGTCAAACCAGAAAAACTATTCAGATTCTTTAAATTTTATGACAGATCGTTGCAGCCCTGCTAGAGCCGTTCAATGTCACTGTCAATGAAGCTTGAACAAATTCTGGTCCAAAAGCTTGTCAGCTCTCAGGCCAAAAAGTTTCAACAAAAGAAATTTTCAAGTAAAGTACGAATCGTTTTGGCGCGAATCGCACGACTAAGAAAATCGATGCTTAGACTCTTAATTTGGGGAAAAACAGCGACCAACAATGAGAAATTGCAGGTCCCAAACTTCTTGACCTAAAGTCGGGAAGTTTTACAAACAAAAACAATGGGAAATTCGAAAAATAATAGAAAAAAAACTTCTCTTTCAAAATTCTGTGTCCGTGTCGCCGAACCGAACCGTCTAACTTTAAATGATACGGCTAACGACAAGTCATTTATATGGCACAAAAATAGAAGAGGCCCTAGTACTGTCCCTTCGGGCACTCCTGAATCCACAGTTACTTAACTAGATTGCCTATCCACAACTACTTGCATGTACCTTTTAGTAAGGAAACGTCTGTCTAAAGAAATAGTCTCTTTTAAGATCGTGTTTTGTACACCCAAATGACGTGCACTAGTGATACGTTGCAGTGCAAACCAGATAACTCAAGTGGTAGAGCGTCCGCTTCGAGCCCCGATAGCTCAAGTGGTAGAGCGTCCGCTTTGGGATCGGAAGGTTGCAGGTTCGATCCTCGGCCGCGCCATACCAAAGGCGTAAAAAATGGTACTGGTAGCTCCCTTGCTGACGCTCGCAATAAAAGGGTAGTTCCAGGAAGATACAAGAAGGCAGGTAAGTATCTGTTAAGGATATTTGTTATGTCGCATAATAGCTCATGAGCTAATGTTGTCTGTTAAAAACGCGACGTTAAATAAAGCTTCTTTATCTTTATCTTTATAACTCGACCGAAAGTATCGAAATTTAACCAGAACCAGTCTTGCATTCAAAGAACGAAATGTCCCGAATTTTTGGATTGAACGTTTAGATTTTACCTATTCGTACCAGAAAAGTAGATTTTCGTTCCTGGTTCCCAGCTGCGTCCATGTTATAAAATCGGGCAGAGCGCAGAAAGGTCAGTTTGAACATGACTACTAGTCCATTCTATTTTTAGACCACTTGTTGTTAGGCTTATAACCATCCGCGTAGAAAGCGAAATAGTTCCACAGATTTATGCAGTTTAGATTATAATACTGTGCCTTTGATGTGTAGGCAATGCTTTTCTTTGTATAAAAGTACATTCGCAGAATTACAAAATTTTAGTCTTGAATCATTTTACTCATTTTTTTTTTCATACCTTCAACGTCAAGGCAGATAGTAAACAAAGCTGGAAATCCCACTGACTGACTAGTCTAACCATCCAACCAACCTATCTATCCTCTCAACCTCTGAACCTACATTTTCATGTATATCTCAGATGCACATTCGCAGATTCTACGCCGATTGTTGCAATGGATCCCTCACCTCCAATTATAGGTAATAATTTGTTCAGACATAAAGGCTGCAAATTTTTTCATGTGTTTTATTGTATATTAGATATGACAAAATAACGTTGTTCGTACTGAACCCAATTTCGGAAAATTAACAGTAGGCAAAATTTGACCTGCCTAGAATGCCCTAGAGGCCGTATGACAGTATAGATATATAGATAGATAGGTAAGTTTTTTTTTTATTTATTTTTTTTTTCCAATTTTTTTCGTTTCAAAATGAAATCTTTCTTCCAATAATGTATAACTTCAAGGCATATTACAAAATTCAGTCACTATTATTTTTTTCTTATAATTATGCCATTACCAGTCATTTGTAGCCACTGCCCCTCCCCCCACCCCCTCCCACCTATGCGGAATGGTGGGGGATAGCCGGGCTAAAGTGCAAGGTATTTTTCGAATGTCCTCATAGTGCAGGGAAAATGACAGGGTTTGGACATTACGATCCTTATCCCAAGGAGATTTTCTATTGTGAAGGGCGGGGCAAAGATAAAAGTTTTGACATCCAATTACAAATTACTTGTATATAATATAATATAGGTCACACTACATTGTATGACTACAAGGCATATATAAGAACCCTACATGCCCAACATGACTGCAAGGCATATTAAAAGTATTCATAATTGGTATTACATGTGTGCCACCCATGCAGCCTTAGGTCATGGATGTTTATATTCAGTGTATGGGTAACAAGACAACTCACCAACAGAAAATTAACCGAATAACAACTCGCGTGACAAAAACTCATCGACAGAAAAAAACTCACCGACAATGATAAGTCATCAACATGTCAACTCAATGACAAATGCCTATAATATTTTCTATGCAATTTTTGCTTGACAATTATGTTATATCATGTCTGAGTCAAGGATATAAACTATTTTTCTCTAGAATTATACTAGTACAATATTTCTTTCAGTTTGTTTATGTACTTATTGCTTTCTTTTGTTTTTTTTTCAAAGTGTCTGCTTTTGTATTCGTATGTGACGTTTGATATTAACACTCATGCTGCCATAACTGAGGCAACAATCTAACATGATTTTGTTTCCATATTACCTAAATGTGGACTAATAAAATGCTTAAAATGTTCCATTTCTTATTACTTTTTATGACTTTCTGTGTTGACCTGTGTCATTGCTGTCGGCAAGTTTCAGCAAGTTTTCTCATTCTCTGTCAGTGACTTGTCCTGTCTGTCAGTAGTCATGTCGGTGAGTTGAGTGTCGCCTTGTTGGTGAGTATTTGCTGTCGGTGAGTTGCCATCGATGTTAGTCAGTTGTCTGTCGGTTCAGTGTATGACCTCGGGAGCTAATCATTCTGTATTCTTACTGTGATCATTCTGTAAATCATGGTATGATCCATCCTCTCTCACATTAATAAATTCACTGTTTTTGAATGATCTAAGGTTTATTTTTTGGTTTATCTTTTAATTTTTCAAATTATATGACAAGTTTAATTTCTATGAAAAGCTTATGATCTCTGATACTAGATACTAGCTGGCCGGTCATTTGACTGCCTCACTATCCATTTTCCTAAAAAATAGGTAACTTTTGATGATTACATGTTACCAATCTCCAGTTGTCAATGGTTTGAATCCTGCAGAACTATATATATGCTATCTTGCCATGCTGAGATCATGCCTGTATAGTGTATGACTACAGGGCATATGCATAATAGCACATGGCTACACTACAAAGTATGGATTACAAATACTCACTGTTGGTTTGAGCAGCCATTCCAGCCAGTTTAAGACTGTACTAAGAACATAGTTGATTATAGATCTACTGTTAAGGTATGACTACAGGGCATATTAATAAACTATTTGTTATTTATCTTACATGTATGGTTACAGGACATATTTTAATGACTAGAGATCATATTTCAATATTATTATGAGTACAAGTTTCTACTTTCAATCTTACATGGAGCAGTATAGATGAATTTAGGGGTATGGCTACACCTGGGCATATCATGTATATAACTTCACATTGCTGTGTGGCAGGCTACATATGATATGTGTAGCAAGACAGTTATAAAGGTACATATTATTTTATACATGACTCCAAGGCATATTAATACAAATATAAATTTTTGGTACTTGGTCAGTATATGACTACAGGGCATTTTACCATGCAAGACTAAAGGGCATATTACATATTGCCTACAGGGTATATCACAGATATTCACAAGGTACATATATTAATTCCACTAATGGTCCTATATGCAGACCAGCAGCACAGTCTATACTGTAGGGCATATTCTCATAGTATGCCTGCAGAGCAGACTACAGGACATATTCTTATTCAGCTACGAGTACAGGGCATATTACAGTGTATGCCTGCTTATGGCGTGTTGCAGTACATGACAAAAGGTACCAAGTATAGGACTAAAGTACATGATAATAAGATTACAGCTTTTTTTTTTTAAAGATATGCACTGTTTGTCATATTTACACATTTTAAAGTAATGTTGGGCCTAAACAATTACATGTACTCATATACAAATTTTTTACAGTTATGCTGTATAACACACATACTGTGCACTATATAGTATATGTAACATAAATATTTGTCATGATTATTCTCCAATGACATACACTTACTATGATTTACTAACCAACATTCTTATATACTGCATGTTAAGATAGCAAAACATGTATTTGGAAATATGCCCTGTAGTCATATGCCAAGCAGTTTAATACCATTATATGCCCTGTAGTCATATACTATTATGCCAAGCAGTTGATAACCATTATATGTTGATAACCATTATATGCCCTGTAGTTCTATACTGTAATATGCCAAGCAGTTGAATACCATTATATGTCTCGTAGTCCTATACTGTTATATGCCAAGCAGTTGAATAACATTATATGTCCTTTAGTCATAACTGTTATATGCCAAGCAGTTGGTTACCCTTATATGTCTTGTAGTCATATACAGTTATAATTTGCCAAGGAGTTGACTACCGTTGTATGCCCTGTAGTCATATGCAGGTATATGCCAAGCAGTTGACACCACTATATGCCCTGTAGTCATAATTGCTATATGCCAAGCAGTTGACTACCGTTATATGCCCTGTAGTCGTATACAGTCTATGCCAAGCAGTTGACTTCAGTTATATGCCCTGTAGTCATATACAGTCTATGCCAAGCAGTTGACTTCAGTTATATGCCCTGTAGTCATATTCAGTCTATGCCAAGCAGTTGACTACCGTTATATGCCCTGTAGTCATATACAGTTATATGCCAAGCAGTTGACTACCATTATATGCCTTGTAGTCATAACTGTTATATGCCAAGCAGTTGAATACCATTATATGCCCTGTAGTAATATATAGTTATACGCCAAGCAGTTGACTACCATTATATGCCCTGTAGTCATAACTGTTATATGCCAACAGTTGACTGCTGTTATATGCCCTGTAGTCATATACAGTTATATGCCAAGCAGTTGACTACTGTTATATGCCCTGAAGTCATATGCAGTTATTTGCCAAGCAGTTGAGTACCATTATATGCCCTGTAGTCATATACAGTTATATACCAATCAGTTGAATACCATTATATGCCCTGTAGTCATAACTGTTATAAGCCAAGCAGTTGACTACCATTATATGCCCTGAAGTCATATACAGTTATTTGCCAAGCAGTTGAATACAATTATATGCCTTGTAGTCATAACTGTTATATGCCAAGCAGTTGAATACCATTATATGCCCTGTAGTAATATATAGTTATACGCCAAGCAGTTGACTATCATTATATGCCCTGTAGTCATAACTTTTATATGCCAACAGTTGACTGCCGTTATATGCCCTGTAGTCATATACAGTTATATGCCAAGCAGTTGACTACCGTTATATGCCCTGTAGTCATATACAGTTACATGCCAAGCATTTGACTTCCATTATATGCCCTGTAGTCATATACAGTTATATACCAATCAGTTGAATACAATTATATGCCCTGTAGTCATAACTCTTATAAGCCAAGAAGTTGACTACCAGAATATGCCCTGTAGTCATATACAATTATATGCCAAGCAGTTGAATACTATTATATGCCCTGTAGTCATAATTGCTATATGCCAAGCAGTTGACTACCGTTATATGCCCTGTAGTCATATACAGTCTATGCCAAGCAGTTGACTTCAGTTATATGCCCTGTAGTCATATACAGTCTATGCCAAGCGGTTGACTACCGTTATATGCCCTGTAGTCGTATACAGTTATATGCCAAGCAGTTGACTACCATTATATGCCTTGTAGTCATAACTGTTATATGCCAAGCAGTTGAATACCATTATATGCCATGTAGTAATATATAGTTATACGCCAAGCAGTTGACTACCATTATATGCCCTGTAGTCATAACTGTTATATGCCAACAGTTGACTGCTGTTATATGCCCTGTAGTCATATACAGTTATATGCCAAGCAGTTGACTACTGTTATATGCCCTGAAGTCATATGCAGTTATTTGCCAAGCAGTTGACTACCATTATATGCCCTGTAGTCATATACAGTTATATACCAATCAGTTGATAGTCATATACAGTTATTTGCCAAGCAGTTGAATACAATTATATGCCTTGTAGTCATAACTGTTATATGCCAAGCAGTTGAATACCATTATATGCCCTGTAGTAATATATAGTTATACGCCAAGCAGTTGACTACCATTATATGCCCTGTAGTCATAACTTTTATATGCCAACAGTTGACTGCCGTTATATGCCCTGTAGTCATATACAGTTATATACCAATCAGTTGAATACAATTATATGCCCTGTAGTCATAACTGTTATAAGCCAAGCAGTTGACTACCAGAATATGCCCTGTAGTCATATACAATTATATGCCAAGCAGTTGAATACCATTATATGCCCTGTCGTCATGACTGTTTTATGCCAAGCAGCTGACTACCGTTATGTTGTATGCCCTGTAGTCCTATACTGTTATATGCCAAGCAGTTGAATACCATTATATGCCCTGTATTCATAACTGTTATATGCCAAGCAGTACAGTGGCAGATTTACAGGGGGTTCAGGTGATTTGCTTGAACCCCCCTCTAAGGCCAAAAGTTTAAATTTCATGGGGAAATGTGTGAAAAATCAGGTAAACTGTTTAAAACGAACCCCTTTATGATGGATTTGAACCCCCCCTTCCAGAAATCCTGGATTAGCCCTTGCATTTGACCACAGTTATATGCCCTGTAGTCATATACAGTTATATGCCAAACAGTTGAATACCATTATATACCATGTAGTCAAATACAGTTATATGCCAAACAGTTGAATACCATTATATGCCCTTTAGTCATATACAGTTATATGCCAAGCAGTTGAATACCATTATATGCCCTGTAGTCATATAATGTTATATGCCAAGCAGTTGAATACCATTATATGCCCTGTAGTCATATAATGTTATATGCCAAGCAGTTGAATACCATTATATGCCCTGTAGTCATATAGTGTTATATGCCAAGCAGTTGAATACCATTAACTGGAGACCCTGTTATAAAGTCTGAGAGCCTTAAAGGAATTTTCCAGCTATACAGTTACATGTATTTTAATTCTTTAAAACAGTATTTAATAAAAATTGAATACTAATGTTAATTGATAGTGTGTAGTATTTTTCCAGTTTATTGGTTCTTGTAAGTTTTATGTTCTTGATTTTTTTTCTTACTGTTTGCAATTGCAGATACAGGTATTGACGACTTACATCATGCACAGTTGTCAGTGGTGCCGGAAGAAATACAGCAAGAAATAAATTTGAAAATTGAACCCGCACTGTCACAGGAATTGTGTGGACCCAGCAATATAAGTTAGTACTTCAAGTTTTATTGGTTAACATTATAGCTGAGACTTCTGTTATAATTGAATCTGCTCACAAATTATATATTATCATTAAATATTTTTAAAGATTCTGATTGTATGCTTTTTAAGTCCCTGGTCATATTCTTACAATGGATGATTTATGTAAACATGTAGGATGTAATAAAATACAGTACCAATTCTTAAGGTATGCTTAAAAATGGATGCTTAGGCCATTACTATTTTATTTTCTGGTCCTTGGGAAAAAATTGACTAGGCATAGGGTAGGAGGAGGAAATGAAATTAAAATGTCTCAAATCCTCCACTCGGAATAAAATTAAAAAATAAAAGTCCCAAAACTACCAACTACTTTCATTTTTTAAAATGATGTCGACATTATTTTCAATTCACAAGTTGGCCATCTTTGAGGCTCAGAAAAGTATCCCTGACTACCATAAAATATACATGTGTACATGTATATAACTCACTGCTGTCAATTTATTAAAGTCATCAAATACTGAAAAAAGATAGAATAGCAGAATAATAGCATACCTATGCAAAGTTTATTTATTAGCTCACCCTTGCAGACTGAAATTTTTTTTTCTCCATCTAAAAATAAGAGAAGGAGGGAAAAATAAAAATAAATTGGAAGTAAATTACTTTTATTTTTATTCTGATTTTTGGAAAAATAGGGTCTGCTCTCTCAAAAACCAGAAAATAAAAAAATAATGGCCTTATGCTTGTTAACATGAATTGTCAGGTGACTATCATTTTCTTAAAATTGACTTAATTCTATAGTCTTGGCATGTTGTAATTTCTGTAATTTTTCTTTGAAATATTTTACCTGATGGATGATTAGATTGAGTTTTGTTTTCTATGTGCAGGAGCATTTAATGGTGATCATGAACAATTATCAGGGGCATCTGGAGAATTAGATGAAGAAAGAAATGTGATAATTAACCCAGTATCTGTGCCAGTGTTCTCTGACTTGACCAATATAAGTAAGTATCAAAATTGAAATTTTATGGACCTTTTTTTATCAAAAATGTTATATGGAAGGTCCACGTAGTGTCACATTAGAATAGTTCACACAGAGGACGCACAGAAATAATGAAATGTTGAGTAACCAATGGCAATTAATCAGTTGAATCGGGTACCGTCAAGGACAGTCATTTTTTTGTCTAAGCTTGTATAGAGCTTTTCCTGAGCAATTATGGAAATCTTCATGGGCGACTAAAACCTCCATGTAAAATCAGATCTCATCAAATATTTCATGTGAACCTTTTGTATCAGTTTGATGAATGTAATATCTTCCATTCCCTTGGGTTTTAAGTTAGCTGTTTGAGGTTTGAGGTTTGAAAATCTATTTCAGATGATAACCCTTTCACTTCCTACATGAGAAAGAAACACCAGCTGCGTAGAATGAAGGAAGGAGTCATTTTAGATATTCATATTCCTAAGACGGGGTATGTGCAATATTTCAAATTGTTAAAGGAATAGGTTTACAAACATTATCCTTCATTTAAAAAAAAGATATCAGCAATACAAACATTTTGACACACAAAATATTAAAATGGGTTAAGTGGTTTTGAAGATATGAAAGTTATATGCCATAGGCGGCCATTGTTGGCTGCCATTTTGTTTAGCTAGTCATGTGACCAAAAAGGAAAAATGCTTATTTACACCAGTAGGCTTACTTTTTACAATCAAAAACAGATGAGTATGATTCTATTAAGTGAATGAAAAGTATTTCAACAACTTTCATACTTTAATTTGCATAGAAATGGCAGATATTTATAATTCCATGACTGTGAGGGAGTGCCATCATACACTCACAGCCTCGTTTTGGATTTGGGCCTTCAAATTTTTCAAACTGCTATAATTTTCTTATACCTTTGTTGATTTTCATGAAATATGTTGCAAACTGTTCAGCTACATGAAGGTTTTCATAAACGCATATGCAATAGTTGGTGAGCCTATTCCTTTAAGAAGAAAAAGTAGAAGGATTTAGCTATGTAACTGTAGGATTGAAATCCCTGAACAAGCTTGCTTGTTTCTTCTTTTTTTTTTTAGCTCACCTGAGCCGTAAGGCTCACAAGGTGAGCTTATAGGATGGCAATGATCCGTCGTCCGTGTTCGTCGTCCACCATTTTCAAAGATCTTCTCCTCTGAAACCGCTTGGCCAAGCAAAGCCAAATTTTATGTGAAGCATCTATAGGAAGGGGGAACCAATGTGTATATAAATAATCCAGGTCACATGACCAAGATGGCCGCCATGCCCATATATGTTAAAAACCTTTAAAAATCTTCTTCTCCAGAACCCAAAGGCCTAGGATCTTGAAACTTCGCATGTATCATAAGGGACTCAAGGTCTACAATGTATGTATAAATCATGACCCTGTGATGACCTTGACCTATTTTATGGCAAGGTCAACATAGGTTGCCAATGCATTTGAATGGGGAAATACTTTAAAAATGTCATTTAAAGTGAAAGTCTTGCAGGAAATGGGCAGTAGGACTGAATATTAATGATTCTGAAAAAAATGGACCCCAGGGGCTCATATGCCCCCACCCGTGGAAATATACATGTATATCTCCATAATATTCAAACATCTTCTCCTCTGAAACCGCTTGGCCAATCAAAGCCAAATTTTATGTGAAGCATCTATAGGATGGGGGGGATCAATGTGTATATAAATTATCACTTGGCATGAAGCATGGATGGCTAAAGTACTACAATGAGTGTATAAATCATGACCCTGTGGTGACCTTGACCTATTTGACGACAAGGTCAACATAGGTTGCCAATGCATTTGAATGGGGATCAAAGGTCCGACTGTTAACATGTCATTTAAAGGGAATAAATAAAATAGAAATTGGCAAATGGACAGAATATTGATTATTCTGAAAACAAATGGCCCAAGGGCTTCATCTGCCCCTGCACTGGGGCTAAATACCATAGTATTCAAACATGTTTATTGGCATATGTAGCAGATCTCAGGTGAGCGTTTACAGGACCATTGGTCCTCTGGTTTAGTTGTTTTACTTGTTAACTCAAGGGAGTTAATGTGTCTTGGGACAAGGCACAGTGCCGCCAATGGCAATTTTATTTGAATGTATATCATTTCTGATATTTCAGGCAGACTCTTGAAGATTTTATTTTTGATTACACACAAAGGCTAGAAGAAAATGGGCATGGATCATTCACTCAACGGCAAGACAACAAGTGTGGCAATGTGCAGTATAAGTGTGAAAGGTGAGAGACTTAATTTAACATGGTAAAAATATTTAATATTATTATTATTTTTTAACTGTTCCTTTCACTTTATTCTGATTCACTAAAAATATTTAATATTAAGCAAAAACGTGGGAGATGCATTGCCTGGTTTACAGGAGGAAATTTGGTAAGAATTCTGTTCGTAAAACATTATATCCTACAGTAGAGCAGAACATATATGATATTTTTTCTTCTTACCTTTCTAAAAAGTATACATTTCTAGGAAAGTTTTAGTTAGTGAAAGGCTCACTGTCCTGAAACTAGTTTACTTGTTGATGATAAACTTTAAAGAAAAGGTATAGATTGAGTGAAATGATAGGCTTTTGATTGCCTGCCATTTGTACAGCAGGGACATTTCTTCTAAACCTTTGTAAAGTTTACTTAAATCCTACATATATAGTTTGCATTATTTTATTTTGGAAAAACAAAAGTACCCTAGAGGCTAGACTTTTTAAAGTCATTCACCCTGAGGTCCACAACATGACATCATTAAAGACATGCTGACCACAATCATTCTTTCAGAAATTCTCTCAGTTTTTCTAAAGATGATATATTGTTAAAGAAAGAAAGTTACGATTCTTGATATTATAAGCTAGAAGACAGTTTTCTGAAAAAAAAAATTGAAAACACCTAGTACAGTTCAACCTCATTATAACGCCTCATTACAATACAGCTTTCAATACAATAAGGCAAAGTCATGACTCCCAAAGTGATTATTTTGCTATGTATATTGTAAGGAACCTCGGTGTAATTAGAACTCAGTTTCACTTACAACATGGTCTGTTTCTATGGACCCCAAAGATAGAGTTATAATAAGGCTGACCTGCATTTATCAAGAGTTTCCATCAATCTGGTTTCAGGAGTAGAAAATCAAGAAGAAGATCTGCAGTAGAAGACCCTTTAAAAAGCAGGGCCAATTCCTGTGGAGCATATGTGTCCTTTTTGCTGGATGCAGAATGTGGCAAAGAAGCATTCATCGTGAGATCATACTTCTGTCACAGTGGACATGACCCAAGGGACATTGAGGAAAGGCGTGTTTCTACCATTGATTTTGACCTAAAGGTTTATATAAGTCAGCTAATAGATGAGGTTAGTTATTGCCCTTTTTTATACCTTGAATAAACGCTTTGGAGACACAATATGTTCGTGAAGACAGAAGGTTTCAATTTAGGGGTTTGGGACGGGACCAGTCTTTCAGAGTAACCAACCTTTGTAATTCTTTATCTTACTTTGAACATGCAATTGTATTTTCCTTTTTAAAAGGTTCTTGATGGAATTTAATCAAATGTTTCATGCACATTGATATTGATGTATAACCATGATAAAAATCCGGGCTATGTTCTTTTAGATATTGCCCTTTGCAATCTACAGTTGCCATTTTAATGCTCATAATGATTTTATAAATACTGAATTCCATAGTCAACATCATCAATTATATATCTTTTTTGTGGTTTCCTGTGATTCATCTGAAACTATCCCATTGTGGCAATACATTTTATTCTATAAGGCTAGGTCTGTAACACAAAATAAAGCATATGGTTTGGCATCTGCAATGAAATCGATCACGTGGCGTGACGTTGAACATTTAAACATGCAATTTATGGCGTTAAGCCGTAGCTTTTCCTATTGCAATTGGCATACTCATATGTATTTTGTTGAAAAAATCACAAGCTCGCATGCGGGAGGCACGGAAAATGCACATTTATACCCCAAGGCAAGTTCCCATGCATGCTCACTAAAAGCTTGCATTTGAAAAGATAGAAACATTTTCGCACCATTTTGATGCTGATTGGGCACAAAAGTTTTCACATTTTTGACAGATTTAAAAAATGAGTAACTGGTTAATAGAGACTGATGCATAGGTTTCCTCAGAAATGATAGAAGATAAAAATAAATTAGAGTTGGCTATGGAACTCTGTAAATATTTGCACAATAGTGCATTTGCAAGTAGTTTTATTCCTCCTGGGTTGCGCAAGAGCATTTTGATACCATGTATACACAATAGGGAGACAATGAACAATTGTATGAGTTTATTTAGGGGCTGGTATCTACATTTTTAACTCACCTGTATGAAAGTACAGGAAGAGAAAGTCTTGAATATTATGTTAATGGATCAAGTTGATACCTTGCATTTTGGTAGATGTTGGTCTTAAGTTTTATGCTGTACCATCACAACTCACCTGGGTAATCTTGAGGTAAAGCTTAGTTACTTTGAAAGTTCCAAATAAAGTTAAAGAACTGTATACTGCTGTAACATATGGTTGTGTCTACTTGTTACTACCTTGCTGTTAGATTCAGTTTTGATGCTGTACCTTCCTGACCCACCTGAGTGGCCTTGAGGTTTATTTTTTTTTACTTTATATCTCTTGAATATGTAGATGGATAAAGTTGATACTTTGCATGTTCGTTGATATTGGTTTAAATTTTTATGCTGTACCATCATGACCCACCTGAGTGACTTTTAGGTCAAGGTCATGTGTCATAGATTTCATTAGATTTAATGGCAAACCACAAGTCAGACTAGCTATGCTGTCCTTCCACAGCGCTTATTTATTATTATTTGGTCTTCACCTTCTATAATGCTTTTCTTTAATAAATTAAAAGTGCTTGTACAGCATATGATATTTTGCAATCACAGTGATTTTGATTAGATGTACATTTATAGTTATATAAAAGGGCAGAGCCCCCGAGTAGTTTATATCAATTACGAGTACAAACATTTTCTAAATAATTTGTATCATGGTCCAATCAGGATCAAGTGTTTTAATATTCAAAATTTTGATGAGTCACGTGATGTTGTTTTAATGGGTCTCTGTAAACATGAATGACAGATTTAGATGCGGTAACCTAGTTTCCACATTTATTGCTGATAAGCTTTTTTGAGTTACAATTTACTCTGTATCCTATGCAGGGCAAAAGAAAATAAACAATCCTAAATAAAATATCAAAATCTACTGATAGTTCGTCTCTCACTAATGAGAAAGACCATCATTATTTCTTGAATAGTGCTGATGTGTGTTGGTGAGTTCTTTGATGGCTGACTAGGCCAATTCTGGCTCTAAACTGTCGGTTGCAAGTAGAGCAAGTCAATGTCATAGAGTCTGCTGGTGGCACATTTGTTTTGGCTTTGCGCTCTCTTCGCTTTCTTTCAGCTTCACAGATTCTCTTCTTTTCATAGAGAGCTGCTCCTTTGTTGATGAGACCTCGCCACTTTGATCGCTCCTGTGCAGTCTGTTCCCAGGACTCCATTGGTATTTCGAAATCCTTCAGAGAGGCTTTGAGGTTGTCTTTGTAGCGTTTCTTCTGGCCACCTTGAGAGCGCTTTCCCTCCTGTAGTTCTCCATAGAAAACTTTCTTTGGAAGTCGCGCATCAGGCATTCTTATAACATGGCCAGTCCATCTTAGCTGTGCTAGCTTTAAGACTGTATGCATGCTTTGCATCCCTGCTTTCCTCAGGACCTCTGTGTCTGGAATCTTGTCCTGCCACTTGAGTTTTAACAACTTTCTCAAACAGCTTAAGTGGAAATGGTTAAGTCTCTTTGCATGGCGTTGGTATACTGTCCAGGTCTCACATGCATACAAGAGGGTTGGCAGTACCACAGCCTTGTAGACTTTCAGCTTGGTGTCAAGCTTGATTCCATTTCGCTCCCAGACATTTGCACGGAGTCTTCCGAATGCCACACTAGCTTTTGCAATTCTGGCAGTGATCTCATCATCAATATGCACTGCTCTGGACAGAGTGCTTCCCAGGTAGGTGAACTTGTCAACAACTTTCAGTTTTTGCCCATTCACAGTGATGGTTGGTTCATTATATGGTTTACCGGGGGCTGGTTGGTGTACAACCTCTGTCTTTTTTGTGCTGATTGTGAGATCATAGTTATCACATGACTGTGAGACTTGATCCATGGCTCTTTGCATTTTTGCCTCTGTGTTGGCATTCTTATCCATATCATCTGCATAGAGGAGCTCATCTAGCACATCAGTCTGGACCTTAGTTTTGGCTTGCAACCTTCTGAGGTTGAATATGTTGCCATCAAAACGGTACCTGATTGGAAAACCAGTGTCACTGTCCTGAAAAGCATCCATAAGCATGGCAGAAAACATCATGCTGAACAGTGTTGGTGCCAGAACACAGCCTTGTTTGACCCCATTTGTTACTTCAAATGGTTCAGAGAACTCTCCATCATTTTGCACACGTGCCTGCATGCCATCATGAAACTGCCGCACCATAGCTATGAATCTGGGTGGACAGCCAAACTTGGCCATGATTTTCCAGAGTCCATCACGACTAACAGTGTCAAAAGCTTTGGTGAGGTCAACAAACGTCATGTATAGATCTACATTCTGTTCTTGGCATTTCTCCTGAAGCTGTCTTGCTGTGAAGATCATGTCTATTGTCCCTCTGTCTTTTCTGAATCCACATTGACTTTCTGGGATAAGTCCCGTCTGATCAAGATGAGCATTCAGACGATTTAACAGAATTTTTGCAAGTATCTTCCCAGCAATTGATAGGAGGGAGATGCCTCTGTGATTGTCACAGACTTGAGGATTTCCTTTCCGCTTGTATATGTGGATTATGGATGCATCCTTAAATTCTTGTGGGATAGCCTCCTTCCTCCACATACAGTGAAACAACTCTGTCAGTTTCTCTGCCATGGGTAGCCCCCCAGCCTTGTAAACTTCGGCAGGAATTGCATCTGCACCTGGGGCTTTGCCAGATGATAGTTGTTGAACTGCTTTTCTTGTTTCCGTAACGGTAGGAAATTCATCTAACAGAACGTTGCACTCTATCTGTGGAAGTCTGTCGATTGCATCCTGATTGATGCTTGATGGTCGATTAAGCACACTATTGAAGTGTTCTGCCCACCTTTCCAAGATAGCTTCTTTATCTGTGAGAAGAGTGTTTCCATCTGCACTGAGCAATGTGGTGGCTCCAGAACTCTTTGGACCATAAATGGTTTTCAGTGCATCATGAAATTTCTTCATGTCCTTTCTATCCGCAAAAGACTGAATTTCTTCTGTTTTCTTCCTCAGCCAGGAATCTTGCATGTCCCTAAGCTTGGTCTGGACTGTCTTACAAATGTTGCTGTAGGCTGCTTTCTTTGATACTGAGCTAGTATCATCTTGATGTGCCTTAAGCAAACGGTGCTTTTCTTCAAGAAGCCTCTGAATTTCATCATCATTCTCATCAAACCAGTCTTGATGTTTGCGAGATGGATGGCCTAAGGTGCTTGCAGCTGAAGAAAGAACTGTTTTATGGAAAACTGTCCAGTTTTCTTCGGGGTCCTCTGAACTGAGATTCATTGCATCCAGTTGGTCGCAAATGTCTGTTAAGAAATCTTGTCTCATGCTGTCTTTATTCAGCTTTGAGACATCCAGTCTCTTAGGAGCTTTCTTGCCTTGAGGTCGCCTCGCAGGCTGTATTCTTAGGTTGAGTTTGCTGACAACCAGTCTATGATCTGTCCAGCAGTCTGCACCACACATAGTCTTTGTCACTTTAACATCCTGCCTGTCTGTTCTCCGCACTATGACATAGTCTATGAGATGCCAGTGTTTGGAACGGGGATGCATCCAGGATGTTTTGTTCCTATTAGGTAGACGGAAGACTGTGTTGGTGATTAGAAGATCATGTTCAGCACACTTCCTGAGAAGCAAGAGACCATTGCTGTTGCACTTTCCAACCCCTTCTGGACCTATAACTCCTTCCCAGGTCTGGTGGTCTGTACCCACTCTGGCATTAAAGTCGCCAAGAAGGATAAGCTTGTCTGTGCGGGGTGTTGCAGAAATAACATTGTCTAGGTCATCATAGAACTTGTCCTTGACCTCATCTGGATTGGTCATTGTGGGTGCATAAGCACTGACAATAGTTGCATGTTTATTGCCTGACAGAGGAAGTCTCAATGTCATTAGACGGTCATTAATGCCTTTTGGCAATCCTGACAGCTTACCAACAAGTTCTGTTTTGATGGCAAAGCCAACTCCTGCTTCACGCCTCTCTTCACTTTTGCGTCCACTCCAGAAGAAGGTGTATCCAGCACCAACTTCTTTGATCTCCCCAACATCTGCGAACCGAGTCTCACTCAATGCAGCTATCTGTATATCATACCTCCCAAGTTCTCTGCCCACAAGGGCCGTTCTACGCTGTGGTCTATCTGACCCAGCACTATCCATTAAAGTGCGCACATTCCATGCGCCAATCCGTAAGGGGATTACTCTAGCTTTTTTCTTTGTATTTCGACCGCTTAAGGGGATCCCCGCTGATCGCGGTTAACCAGCCAGGGGGTTTGAAGCAGGCAATTGTTTAGGGCACCTTTTCTAGCCCCTTCCCCATGCTACGGGGGTGAGCAGTGCGGTCCTAAATAGGTCTGCTCAGTCACTCAGCCGACTGCCGAATTCTGCTTACTGCTTCTCCTCACAGAAAGTAGGTCAGGTCAGTTTAACTGCTACTGTAACATGTAATCAGTACTACCTGTTGTCATGCGGTGCAGATGGGGCTCGTTAGCCTTGGAAGGCAACTCATCTAGGAGTTAAGCTAGTTCTCTACACAAAAATCTAGCTGGGCAGGGGGAACTCATTAGTCTTGGTTGACAGCCCTCCTAGGAGTTTACAGGTCTCTAAACAAAACCTAAGAAAGGGTAGATGGAGCTCTTCAGCTGTGGCCAGCAATTCATCTAGGAGAAGGAAACTCCAAAATCAAACCTGTGTGTCTGGATATGCCTAGTCCAGATATGCAAAGACTGTTTCGGTAGATGGAGCGGAAGAAATCATCTGATTCAACGGTTCAGAAAGCGATACAGCAACATGTTGTGGAACATGCAGAGCGTGACAAGGCACTAAAGATGTTACGGTCATCCACTGCATCCAAACCCAACTCCAGACGTCTTGACCTGTGTCTTGCCTCTGGGTGCAGCTGGGCGAGGACTAGAGAGTGAGGTTGACGTTGCGCACCTCTTCCTCACTATAATCCAATTTCATAGCGCATGTCATCTTATTTCTCAACACACAAGCACTTGCATACACAACAATTTCATCACACTTGCACCCACATACCTACAAAGTCCTGTGGCGATGGGCGAGTGGCGAAGCAGCAGGTGTAGGACACACTGGGAGCTGTAGTTGCAGACCTGCACACAGGCAAAATCTACTAAGATAGCCAGAACAGACAAAATATAGAAAAGCTTCTCAAAAAATAACTCCTTTTTAATTTTTACTCTATAGCTTGCAACTAAGTGTTCAACACTGTATTTTTTGTTTTACATATGTACTGGCTCTAAATATTAGTAGCTTTAGCACACTCTGGTTCCTAGCACCCCAATACAGTCTGCTTTACAAACTTGGAAAAATCATTGTTTGAGACAACAGGTCTCTGGGATAAATATCAAAACTGACAGAATCGTGCTCTTACTACCCCATGCAGTGTATATGGTAGTAAGAGCATGGCCTACATTTTAGACAAAGCATAAGTGAATGGAAATTTTAAGCTCCGCCTTCTTACTAAGACACTCTGGTTATCTAGTATTTGTGGTTGATTCAAATATTTCATATGCAACATAAAAGGGAAAACTCTAGACCAAACTTCTATGTATTTTGTATTTTTTAGGGTAAAAAGGGATTGGAGATAATGAAGATGGTCTCGAAGTGGTCTGCAGGTCATGGTCATTCTGATTTCAGAGACAGAAGGTACTACCCAACACCGAATGACATCAAATATTTGGTGGAGGCGAGGAAAGCTCAGACACAGTAAGTTCAGTTTTAAATTCTGAGATTTAAATGAAAATGACATTTATGACACTGAAGTTTTGTATATAATTGTAGATTATTGTTTTTTCATTGCAAGCTATCAAATAACGCATTCCACTCCCATTGTTACCAATCATCCATTTTAAAGCTGACAAATAAAACACAATAACTTTTAATGACATGCATTACCTTATTAGTCTGTGTGTGCCAAATAATTAAAAATCAGCTCCACTATAAGATGATTCATTACAGCATGGTTTGGATATAACATGGACCATTCATTATCATTGAAATCTAATTTTGCTATATATCGTACATTAATTTTATTTACGAGGGGCATTCGGAAAGTTCGAACACATATTTTAACTTATCGTCTATAATTGTTGTGAAAACCAAGATGATGCACTAAGGCATACTATTGCAAAAAGGTATGGTAAAGGTACCCGGAGCACGCCAAAACGACGTTGGCATAACGTCAAACATTGTTTTAATCAAGTTAGTGATCATCAGCATAATCGCCACACTATCTACGCATTTCATCTGTCAGTCCATCCTTTTGTAATAGGTTTCCATACGCGTGTTTCTGTATGTGGTGAAAAAGCTACCTGTGTCTATTTTGCAAATGTTCCCCACTGAATCACCAAATTTGCGCAATTCTTAATGTAACACGTTTCCTCTGCTGGCTGGTCACTTCTATGATCGTCGTCAATTGATTTTATTCCTCTCTTAAAACATGAGTGTCATTTGTACATAAATACTGGGTTACAAATTTTCATATTTTTCCAGTTTATTAGACCAGGATATATGTTTTTGTTAAAAATTTATGAAGAAAACGAATTTCATAACACTATGCAACTCAGCGACACGATTCAACATAGTAGATTTCCCATACAACACGCGATATAAAGGACCATATCTTTTTTGTGGAACTTCAAATTGATTTGAAATTTTCAGGAAATAATGTTATATTGCCGAAATATTACATGGCGGTTCCATGCTTTGCTGACGTTCAACAAACAGCCAGTAATTATGTTTATTTCTTCAAGACTTTGTTTATAAACATATTTTTCGGACTGCTCCGGGTGCCGATGATAACGTTGCCACGACAACTTTTGCGTCACATCAACGGAAACAACGCCAAGCTCAGTAACTCTTGTACATGTAAATGTACATGTAATATTATGACCCGATCCGAAAAATGCGAACGTTCGAACCATCCAGATGTTTGTTTCCGAACGTCCGAACCTTAAATCTGACACCAAATGACATCCCTAGTAGATTCAGACAATGTTAATATAAATTATGTATTAGAGGTCACATTTACTTTTTACCTTACCAGCATGACCTTTGCTGAAGGTCATTTATGAACGACCAAATCTCAGGTGAGCCATATCAGGACCATTTGTCCTTTGCTTTGTTTTACAGCTTAGACCGCAATGATGCTGTGTCTGTTGAAAGAATGTGTCGAACAGAAATGCAATCAAAGATTATCTTTTATCAAGCTTTGAACAGGTTTGTACAAGAGAAGATATATTTTGTTTTAGAACATTGTAATGCTTTATAGTCAGAAAATAGTGTTTGTCTCTGTCACCCTGTATATTGTATAGTGTAAATTATCTTAGATTAAGAAAATCTCTGATGGGGTTGTGGCCTAGACAAGGAAATCTCAGACAAGTTTTCAAATTAATAGTACATGTATTCAAGTCTCATCCAAGACTCTGCCGAGGATGAGACTTGAATAATCTGAAAAGTAGCCCGAGATTTCCTTGTCTTGGCACCAACACCACCATTGATTATTTTTCTCACCCTTCATTTTAACCCATTTTTACTCTGAATAGGCTTCAAGTGCTGTTCAGGCAGCCATTTTTTTTTAACATGAAATAATATGCAAATTAACCAGTGAAAAGCTACAAAAATTAAAAATGATTTTGTATATGAACTAACCTTAGAAATATATTCAAACAGCATTTTGTTTTGGGCATAAAATTCTCAGCAAAAAAAAAAAATCTTGAGATTTTTATCAAAGCAACAGACCACTTGTTCCTGTAAACTTCCTGAAATTAACACCTGAAGGTTATTTTTGTCATTGACAGTTGACACCTAGTTTATCATTTCCTTGTATGGAAGTACACATAAAGATGTACATTTCTGTCCTCTAAATACATAAATGGTTGGCATTTTGAGACAGCTAAAATATACTAGGACTTGAGATAGAAATATCTCAGACATGCACACAAAGGGATATGCTTGCCTGATGGGAGACAAAAAAGTTCTTCCAGAGACTATAATATGGAATAAATTGAACCTTTAGCATAAAAGATTTGCTTGCTGCAGCCCCATGTATCAAGTAATTAATGTTTTTATACATGTATCTGTTCTATAGTGAGAATAAACAACCACTGATAATCGTCTATCAAAACGAGAAACAGTTTGAGCGCATGACACTCTACTGTAAAGATGTTGTGTTCATGGACGCTTCCTACAAAGGTAAACCATGATATGTCTAGGACAGAAGGCCATTTTGTTAGAAAATAGAATGTTCATAGGGTACTATTATAAAGAAGCATAGCCTATCTAAAGTCTATGCAAGAGTCGGCATTTGAAATGCACAACAATATAGAGAAAAAGAAGTACGGAAAAATTTAAATTTGTAAACATTTATTTGTATTGATCACCTCTATAAACCTTGAAATACTCATAAATCAACCTTTGTTTTTTGCAGGTTTAACAGCATATGGCTTTGCTTTATACTGTTTGCTGGCAAGGAATGATATTGGTCAAGGCACTCCTGTAGCATATTTTATTACAAGTGAGGACAGTGAAAATGTGTTAGCTACATGTCTGACTAAGTTAAAGGACCACACACTAGCTTCAGGAGATGATTTCTCGCCCAGGTAAGAATCCTATTTCATTTTACAGTAAAACACAGTATCTTGCAGTGTATTAAAATTTCAGTAAGCAATGGCATGAATTGGCACAAGCCGAACCAAATAGCCCTGGGTTAATCGAGGGCTACGAGATAAGTGTATGCTAAATGTGTTTCCCTCCTGATATAAAGTTTATTTGTTTTTCTATCATTTTGTTATCAATAAGCATTATGACATTTTTATGTTGATTGGTCATTTTAATTTGTATACTAAGTCACCATAAACTTCTGGTTCTAAGATGATACATTAATTTTTCAAGATGTTTAAAGGCAGTTAACTCCGTAGTCAGCTGTAGGATCTGGTCAAATTTCAAGTTCATCCAAGATTGAATGGTTAATCACCAAGCATGCATTTGAAAGGGAGAAAATGGTATATAATAAAAATAATTGGCAGAAAAATTAAATGAAGAAGGCCCAGATCAAGTGAGCATATATTGGCCATTGTTCCTCATGTTTCGTACAGTATTTAAATTTTAAATCAAAATTTTCGTAATGACATTTCAGGTCATTTATGGTAGACAAAGATTTCAAAGAAATCAACGCATTGCAAAGGGTATTTCCAAACAGCCAAGTATTGCTGTGTTGGTTCCACGTTCTCCAGGTATTAAAGAAATTCAAATTACCTGCCTTAAGGTTTAAAGATTTATTTTAAATAAAGCATGCAGCAGCAATACATATTTTTTGAGTAAAATCCAAGCTTATAGTTACATAAGTGATTCACTGATGGGGGTTTGGTAACCAAAAAAATTAGGCATGGCCTCAGTGGCCTATTTGTACTTCTATAAAAGGAACTCATTTTTAACTTGTTTACTGTTACAGCTGTTGGTTTTGCCAAGTGATGACCATATAAATATCCTGACACATCCATGTATCAGATCATATTTTGTCATCTGAATATATTCATAAAATATCCTCTTTTTGTACTCATTTTCTTATCTTATTGGTTGGGGTCCTCAATTCCCACCAGGAATGCATAGACTGGTCGGTTAGATTTTAACACATACCAGTCAGAATGATGTCTGAACGCTTGCAGAGATCACAAATAACCAGTCCCTGATCATTGGGCTTCATGTTTAATGATTTTGTTAATCATACAGGCTACATATCGATGGATAACCAAGGTTGGCTCTGGTTTGACAGGAAATGACAAAGCTGAGCAGAGACTTTCTGTAATTAAGTTCATGAGAAAGTTGAGAAGCTGTACATCAGTAAGTTTTTATAGCTACATAATTATGTCTGTCAGCCATACACCACATAATTAACATCCAAATTCTCTTTTAAGATTAATACTCTAGTACAGTCTTTTCATATGATGATATTAATAATATTTGAGAGAACTTCTTGTACTCAAAGGTAGGTCTATTGTATATGTCTTGTTTAAAGTATTTACATAGTAAATATCATATGAAAAGGTACAAGTAGGCAACGATCAGGAAAAGGTGCAATCAGAAATAGTTTCCCACTCCAAAACCCCAAGGCTGGAAAAAAACCCAAACTAACAACGAAATAATTTATGAAATATCTAGTAGAAAATCCACAAGTATACCTGTATTTACATATGTAATATAACTACTGTAGGATGTGATTCACAAATAGCTTTGTTCTGATTATTTTGATGGACATTCTGTGACATCTGAAACAAATCAGCATACACAGACTACACAGTACCAGGGTTAAAAATTGACAGTCTGGCAGCCTGATTTTATGCTGATTTGTGAATATTTTGCCCATTTTTGAAGTTATTTTCCCATTTCTAGCCATGTATTTTAGGCTACCTGACATTTAGTTTTAGGAATATCAGTGTAAACTGTATGTTATTCTGTTCACTGAAATATAATATGTATGAATGAAGATATAGACATAGTCGCTTATTATTATGGATTTGTCTGTCTTTAAGTTTGCAAAAGAAAATGCTTAAGAACAGATAAAGGCGTCAAACGGGACACATTTTATTTGTAATGTTGTTACAGATAGAGAGTTTCGACCAAACAATGGAATCAGCTGCAGATGAGTTGCCAAATACTAAAGTGTTGTCGTATATATGTGACCAGTGGGTACCGGTTAAAGATAAATGGTGCTTGCTAGGACGTAGATTTTATCATGGAGACCATGACACAAACAACCTTGTTGAGAGGTTTGTATGCCTGTCTTAATTAGCTAATAGAAATCTACATCTTATGTTTTCCTTCATATACGGAAGTGAAAAGCTGAGAATCATCTGTCAGAAACAATAATATCCTTGTAGATATTAATTTCAGGCAAGAGCTCATGACAAGAGCCTCCTAGTGGTTTTATATTACTGATCCTTCCAGGGCGATACTTCTGATGTGTTTTTGGTTATTTTGTGTTTTGGAGTCTAATTTTTGTGCTGTTTGAGCCTTATGTACGTTTTAATATTTTTAGTTCAGTTCCGGTAAATGAGTGGCCGCCTATGAGGGAATAGCTGCTCACTCGGCTTATGACATGTTTTCATGGTATAAGTGTCAATTGTCATTTTACTTTTTTCCCATCCCTCAGTTTGTGGAGTGGGAATGTCTTTCTGATTGGGCTACTTCCTGATCATTGCCTATTTGTACTTTCCTATATACCTCTAAATTTCAGCGTGGATCCGCTGCAAGGAAGATCTGTAATCTGAATGACTGGAAATCTTGAATAGTTTCAGATATATTTGAGCAGCTAATGTTTATCAAAAGAGTCAATTATGTATTCTTGCTGGTAGTGACACCTTGATTTTTATCAAGAGCAGAATGTCAGACTGGCAGAACAATTCCAATTTGCAAGTAGCTCTTGATCAGTAAAATCATTTGCTCTTGTTTTATTTCATATGTGGTTCAATTAAGCTTACTGTTCTTAAATGATTCTGGCTCCGCATAGACACAATTATGTCTGTTACTGTTTTTCTGACAGAGATGTGGTTTTTCTAAGGACACAGCCATTTCTTGTAATAACAACCTGCTATAAAAGCTGATAAGATCATTTAAAAGAGCTAAGTACCCCTGCTCCTTCTAAATTTTTATTCAAATAACAGATTAGTATCCCACATGTCTGATTAAAATTATCCAGTGATACAGCAGTTGCGGATCCGAGCTGAAATTTGAGGTGATAGCTCTCCCCTCATAAGCTACTTGATTTGTTTGTGTCTTAACAGGTTCTTTCTTTCTATGAAGTACCACTTTTTGCGTGGATTAGCCAATAGAAGGGTAGACGACCTTCTGCAACTTCTAGATGACGATGTATCTTCAACCTTTGAGTATGTATATATCAAAATAAAATAAAATAAAACTGAGATCCTTTAAGAGCAGAGAACATATTAATGATATGGACCATGCCACGGTTTCAGCTACTTAAGCCTCTTTAGTGAAACTTAAGATTTGGCGAAATGGAGCTAAAAAGAAGTACAGTATTATTCAACTTTCAACAGGATAGTCGATTCAAAAACTAGTATTATCCAAACAGTGCCAAAATATAAATAGTTAGTTAGAAAATGAATCTAAACCAATCATAAACTTCTAATTTCTCAGAATACCCTCGCTGACCTCAAAGGATTAAAAAGAAAATATAATCTGCACTATGGCTGATGTATGGGGAGACCTTTAATGCAGATCACATGATCAATGAAATCTGTTGAAAATTTTCACTAGTAATCTTTATTTAAAAAAAATGCAATTTTTCACTTTTCGTCACAAAAATTTGCATTTGAATTTTTCACAAATTAAAAAATTTGATATTTGTAATAAACAAAAATAACCAGACCAGAAATAACAAATTAAAATTGATAAAAAAAAAATTACACAAAAACAGGGCGGTACAAGATTTTTTATTTTCAGTATATATATTTACAGTTACATCGATGGCTTGATAAAGGCTGGTAGAATAAAGGGTGAAAGAATGAAAAGAGATGGCAAGAAACTGGCAGAAACGATGATGTCACAGGGTTGGGCGAATATCATTGTGTGGCACTCTGATGATGTGTGTTATGTGCCTTCTCAGTCATCTCCACAGGAAAGTGGTTATCTTGTGGACATAATTCATGCAACATGTGAATGTCAAGCAGCATCTCAAGGAGGTATGCCCTGTTGAGATTTAAAATAAATGCCTTTGTCTCATAAAATGTGCTATATTTTCTACTATGACCATATGGAACACGTATAGGGAATGTTATTTGTTGCTGAAACTCCTATATTTGACTTTATTATTGCAAGTACTTTATTAGCTCTCACAGAAATGCTTCATATGAAGCCTTGAAGCTTCCCTAGAGTGTATTGAAATATAGTCCATACTACCTCCCTTTGAATGTTTTTACTGCTTCCAAAGGATCAAACCTTTATATTTTATTTGCTATTACTGCAGCTAGTGTTGTGCCGTGTGGCGGCCGTAAAAAGTCTCCCCGTACATCATCCATAGTGCAGATTATATTTTTATTTCGGTCCTTTGAGATCAGTAAAGATATTCAGAGTGTTCAAAACACTCACGTTTAGAAACATACTTCTAAACAATGTTGAAAAATATTTGACCCAATTTAGGAATATGTCTTTGATTTAGACTCCTCTTTTTAATTCTCGAAATTCCAGCACAATAGTCTGGCGTTCGTTGCCGGTTTAAAAAGGGCTACTGATGAGGGTTCATTACCCGAAATTGCGCAATTTAGTCCATACTACCTCCCTTTCAATGTTTTTACTGCTTCCAAAGGATCAAACCTTTTTATTTTATTTGAAAGAATCACAGTAAATGCATTTTCTAGTTAATTACAATTTTTTTTTATGAGGTTAAATATCTTTGAATCAACATACTTTATTTTCTTCTGTATGCTTTTCCAGGAATGTGTAAACATCTCCACCTGGCATTGAATCTGTCAGCAGCAAGAGAGTATGATGTGCAGACAGTAAGATCAACAGTTGCTGAACAGTTATACACTTCAGGATCATGGACAGTTGATGGAAATTTTTTGACTGTTGTAGACAGAGAAATGGTTGGGGTAGTTAATTTGATGAATATGTCATGCATATGCGTGGCATCCAGTCATGGCCTGGAATGTGTTTGTAAAATGGTAGCTGAGCAATACAAAGATGCCAACAGTTTACAGTCTGGAAGCTTGGCGCCTTCTGTAGAATCTAATCTCTCTTTGCCAGATTTTTCAGAAAATGCACGGAAAGCCAAATTTACTCAGCTGTTAGGAGAAATTAGCCACTGGGCAGAAAACACAGATTCAATAGTAACTACCAGCATGATATCACATATAGAGAGGTTACATACTGGAATATTTGGACAGTACAGAAAAAGGTATACACAAAAGAAAATTCAGCCGTTACATCCATACAGAAGTATAATTGAAAAAGCAAAGAAAGATCACCAATACCATAAATTAAAAGGGAAAAAGCGTCTAGCAGTAAGAACCCCAAGAGAAGGTGGATCCTTTTGTATTAAAAAAAGAAAAGGACGGACAGGGTTCCTGAAAAAACTAGAGTAGGCTATGGTTATAGCTTTGTGCCACACCATCATATTTTCTCGGATGTTGATTTTCTAGGATGTCTGTTTCTTTTGTGAGGGATGACAGATCGAAATAAAACATATTTTGCTTAGGAAAATAATTTTCATTGAAAAAATATTAAGCACATTCTTGTGTGTGTTTTTTTTTCTATTGGCAAAAGAGCATGGGTTTTGTTTACAACATTTGAATAAACAAACATCAGCCAGGTGCAGCAGTGACCACTATTATCGAGACTTTCTTATGTCCATGAAACTATGACGTCTGCAAAAATGTGAAGTCAGAGTATGAGCTACTAAATTCTGGAATTGCTGCAATTCCATGGTCAAACTCTTAACCTTTCTGACACAGTTACATATGCAGTACTTAAAAATGAAATGTAATTCTTGTACTACACTCAGTAGAAGTCTGTTAACAAATTACAAATAAACAAAGTACAAATAAACAATATTAAGATCATTGGACTAGAAAAGATTATATATATATATATGCATCTGTGGCAAATATATGTTCTTTGTTGTGTATAACAATAAAAGCCATGGTGTTCATAGAATACACTTTGACAAAAGTTTAGCATATTCCAGTTTTAAAGTGCAAAAGTTAAATGCCCGCAAAATATTTCAAAAACAGATTTGCAATTCAAGGATTCAGAAAGTAAGCATGTCATAGCATGTCGTAGCAAAGAACAAATAAAAAATTTGTCACAGATTTTTACAATTTATGTGTTACAATATGCATTATTTTGATAATAAGCCGTATTTCTAAAATCTGAATTCTGCACCCCATATGACACGTCTGTACAAAATTCACACCCAGATCAAGGAAGCGTATGTTGGAACAACCTGTTACATACAAAACATTGAGCTGAAAGTCAAACTCTGACATTTCTGGAAAGAACAAAAATTTATAGAATGTATAGCAAAATTGCAATGTTAAACATTTTGAAAATAAGTTTGCCGCTAAAGATGTCTAATGTCTACATCTCAAATGACAGGATAATGATGTCTATACCACACTATTATTCTCTCTGTGGACTAAATATTTTACTAAGTTTCGTTTTATAATGTTGAATTTGAGTGCTTTTTAAGAAGGTTTTAAAAATGTGTTGAAAATCACACTTTCAAAACAGTAGTTTTTTCTTTTGTCATTCAGTATCTAAATAACTGCCGATTTTGAATCCAAAAAAAGCACTGGTTGTTTCCGCTGTAACCATGGCATCGAATAGGGGCGATTGCCTCAACATATTTATTCACTGACAGACGTGTTTCCTTCATCTTAGACGTTATGCTAAACTTTTGACAAAGAGTTTATTAGTCTAACTCACCGGTGGATACAGATACTATGTTGTTTAATCACTATTCACCTTGTTTTGCATTATCTACTGGTTCCCATCTAACTGAATTAAATATTGGAAATTATGTAAATCAAACCCTAAAGAATCTGTTTTAATTCTTATTAGATTATTGATTTTTTTCTAAGGGGGTTTTGGTTTCCTGTATTTGAAATATTTATAATGGGAATCAACAGATAATGCAAACACGATACGATGAAACCAGTTTGATCATGCTTGTTAACTTAACATGATTAGCTGTGTAAACAATAGAAAATGGGTATCTATGTGCCATAGGCATTTTCCGGTGCCATAGAGAACACATGCAACTCTTGTTAACCATTATGGAATCACATGTGCAACTATTGTTAACCATTATGGAATCACATGTGCAACTCTTTTTAACCATTAAGGAATCACAATGTTGATTAAATACCCACTCGTAACATGTCCATTTCAGTGTAGCAGTCCGATTAGCAAATGCAAATCTATGTCAAAGGTAAACTGGCACAGTCAACCTAATGGCAATATACACAAGCTGTCTTCTGCACAACCACAATGACAACCAGTTGTGGTCTTTGTGTCAAATCAATAAAGTTTTAAGTGTCTGTGGATTCATCACTACTACGTTACACACAATCAAAATGACAAAAATGATATCAGTGGCTCGAATTTCATGTGAGAGAACAAATCAAAACTTTAAAAAAGAAAATGCTGACTAGCTTATTATTGACTAGATTTGTATTAAAAAAATGAGAACATGATGAATATTCAGACTAGAATTGATCCACAAATTATCCTTCAAGATTATTGCTTGTATTGCAATATGTGCACATCAAAATTATATAAAAACTGAAAATGCTGACTAGCTTATTATCGACTAGATCTTTAATTTATGAAACGAATGTAATAAACAAAGAATAAAATGTTTAACTTTTATATTTGTTATCAATTATTTCACATAACATGAATGCAAACAATATATATGTATAATTGGCCCACAAGGTCACAATAGCTTGCCCCGCCTGTTCGCCCACAGTGTCTGTGTAGTCGAGAAGCAAAAAACTGCAAAACCCAATCTATTTTCACAAGTAGCCGAAACTGTTACTGTACGGAATCAATGCGTTCAAGATAAATTTCAACCATACTGAAGATAGAGACATTTGCCAGTCTGTTTCATTCAATTACTCTGATATTATGCTTTATGACTATGAATATTTTGATTCATTCTGTGAAAATGACTTCGGTTTATCTTTATAATATTATCTCCTGAGCGCAAGAATTCCGCTGACTGTAGAGCAGAAAAAATTGACTGCTTCAAAATATGCAGACCAGCAAGTCCTAGTATCCTACAGGGCCTAAAAGTTGTAGCACTACAGCTACTTTCTCCGGCCTGTGGCCAAAAATATCGCGGCAATGACGCCCCATTACATAGCTGAAATAACATCCAAATTGCAGCGGCTAATATATAGTACACATATGTATGGCAATTTGCCCTTAATCAATTTCATAGCTTTTGGCCAATGAATTTGGTCTGCTTTGTTAATAACTTTCATCAAATTCAGTCTTGGTATACATGATCAGTAATCACTGCTGATGTTCCCTAATGAATTGTCTAATATAGGACTTGCAAATGATTCGTTTAGCATAAACAGAAGGCAACATGTCTGATAAAAGTAACTAATGCAAAATAAAATGGTTATGAAAAAAGAATGATACAGGTCCTGAAAGCAGAGATTCGATAATTAGCATGGTATCCCTAGGCGCATCAGTTTAGACAGCAACTGCCATCCAAACACAGAGGCTACGTTACTCTCCAAACTGCAAAATTTCTGAGTCTCCCCATCGAAAACAACACAGCCAAAACTCTGTAGCGATAAGAAACCTCAGAAAAATAGCAGCTTAGAATATAGACACTAGTCTAGTGCGCTCTATTACCCAGTGATACCGTAAAGAAAAGGATGTGCCGGTTGTGGACAACCAGAGGGCGGGAAAAGACCCGGTCAAGCGGATGAAGAATTTGTCCCATCCGAAAGCAGGACCAGATCGATTCCCACCCCCAAGACATCCACACTACACCGTATAGCAGCTGCAATAATGCTGCTCGACCACCAGAAAAATGCAGCTCACAAACAGGGCCAGCAATTGTGTCAGAAGCTACGCGACACACAAGATGACTTGCCATTGAACCAACACACACAATAAATGTTCCTCCATAAGTATAAATGTTCCTCCATACGTCATGATCACATATATTTATCCCTTTGTCCGAATCCCTGAATAGAAACGTCTGGTACATTGAACCAACACACACGATAAATGTTCCTCTATAGGTATAAGTGTTCCTCCATACGTCATGATCACATATATTTATCCTATGTCCGAATCCCTGAATAGAAACGTCTAGTACATACCCGATGACATATATGCCAGAGTAAGTCATTGGTAATGATAACGCAACCACCATTTTACAGTGGAAGGCTCAGTCCCGTGGTAGAAAAACTGTCCATATATCCCCGGACGGCCCATTCAGCAATAAATCGTATATGGCAAGTGAACATCAAGATGGCATTAATTGTCTGAAACGAGTGAACAAAGTTTGGCAGTATCATAGTATAGAAAAAAAGGGGGTAGTGGAGGGTGGGTTGATTTCAAATTGCCGCTGACAATATCCGCAAGACCGGAACAACAACGGACTTGCGCAAGCGCACTGATTAAAAGGCTGCACTTGTTTGGTAGTATATATGGCTGTCCGATCTAAATTCTGAAAAACGAACAGAATGACTAAAAACCGGAATCACATTAAATACCAACCCAACCTCACACTACATTCGTTCAAAATTAAAGTCAAGCATATTGTACAACAATAGCTTTTATTAATTTATGAAACGAATGTAATAAACAAAGAATAAAATGTTTAACTTTTATATTTGTTATCAATTATTTCACATAACATGAATGCAAACAATATATATGTATAATTGGCCCACAAGGTCACAATAGCTTGCCCCGCCTGTTCGCCCACAGTGTCTGTGTAGTCGAGAAGCAAAAAACTGCAAAACCCAATCTATTTTCACAAGTAGCCGAAACTGTTACTGTACGGAATCAATGCGTTCAAGATAAATTTCAACCATACTGAAGATAGAGACATTTGCCAGTCTGTTTCATTCAATTACTCTGATATTATGCTTTATGACTATGAATATTTTGATTCATTCTGTGAAAATGACTTCGGTTTATCTTTATAATATTATCTCCTGAGCGCAAGAATTCCGCCACGAAGAATATTGAGAACATAGTGAAAAATATTCGACCCGCCAATTCGCAGCGGTCACAAAATGTAAAAGAAAATTTTGGCAATCAGAAATTGAAAATGGCAAGGAACAAGAATTAGCATAAAAAATTATGACTCAAAGACTTTGACAGCAGTGTGAATGAATGCCTCAATGCCGCCCTGAAGAGAGTTGCAAAATAGAGCATTCCCAACAGGAGACATGTGGCACCCATCAGTGGCAAACAGGCCAGGGCAATCGACAGTGGCATCATGTTTCAAAAATCTGCCGTTAGGGTGCACTGAAACTAGTTGCCGCCCTAACTGATTAAAACGAAGTCGTTTGCGATCCCAGCACTTCCAAGGAGAAGTGGGCGGCGCATACTTCCACTTCAACCGGGGTAGAATCTCACTCCAGACAATTAACGTTTGTGGAAATAACCTAAACAGGTGATTAAAATCACGTTGCATAATTCTTTTCATTTTTTGCATTTTGGTAAACACTACATCATTACCACCTAAGTGGATGAGGATTATTTTTGGTGTAGCATGTAAACCAATCCATTGAATTTTGGACCGCAGGTCTTGCCATTCCCGAGCCACCGGATACACCAACGTTGAGGATCCAAATACAAATTGTGCCGGTGAGCAGAGGCAGCCCACTCATCGGCTCGTGAAACGAGGGAATCCCCCACAATCCATATGTCTGAAAATTGAAAAGAAACTGTTAACAATAATGAATGCTCATAAAGAAACAAACACTATGAAAAACATGGTCGAATGAAACAGGAAAGCATTAGATTTCCAGCGACCAAGTTTCAGGATCTGAATAGAAGGAGGATTGCAATCCACTGATTGAAGGCAGTAAACCGTTGAAATAATAAACTACGATCTTTGCCCCTGAAGAAACAAAAAACCACGAAATCATGGTCGAATGTAACTGGAAAACGCACTGGACTTCCAGCGACCAAGTTTCATGATCTGATCAGAAGGAACTCCGCTGATGGCCAAGGAGGTTGCTCGACCGATCCTAAACGAATGGCTCCTGTAAACCTTTGATGATAACCCAATGTGAGAAATGGCTTTAGACAATATAGCACCAAATTGGTAACGAGTTAATGGTAGCATATTGGCATGACAAAACAAGTTTCCAGAAATCGATCCCCGCAGAGACAAGTATCTCTGCATTGCGAAAACAGGACAAATTGACATGTTCGAATCAGACGGTATGTTGATAAAAACTGGTCTCCCATATTGATTGGTTTTTGACATGCGAAGACGTACTATCATTTTGTTGGACGTGATGCTAATATCTTCAAACATTAAAGGATATCCAGACTGTCGCTGATCTGTAAAAACCAATTCACCGACTCGAAATAAGCCAAAAAAGGCAAGGGAATATACGGAATGAAAAAGAGCTAATTCATACCGATTGTAGCAAATAAAAGGTAAGGATTGTACAATTCTTATCAAAATATCTTCTGTAATAGGGGCTCGAAGATCTTTTTTGGATTGCAAGCGCCTGAAACCTTCCAAAATCTTCCTGATAACGAAGGATTCAATAGGGTCATCAATGTTACGCAACTTGTGCACGAAACTAATGGCAGACATGTACGTTGTGACAGATGCAGGAGAATAACCCTTCTGGTAACAAAAGGACACAAAAAATGCTAAATCAGAAACTGGCACTGGCCATATTTCGACTAAAGAATATTGGGATCGAAATGCAGAAAAACACTTCAGTGCATTGCTGTAGACTGCTTTAGTATTCTCCGATAGACTAGCACCAAGTAATAATTCACACCCTAATCGAAGACTTTCCAGAGATGGTCCGGCACTGCTGCTGGCTGCGGCTCTGCCTCTGGTGCCAGCTGGCGAAATTTCTGTAAACAAGATCGAGAGAGACAGTCACTTAACACGTTAAGAGTCCCTAAAATATGTTTCCCCTTAATCACCATGTTGTGTCTTAAACACTCCATTGTTATCATCCTAACCAAGATCATAACACTGTCAGACTTAGAGGTCATTGAGTTCAAAATATAAACCACACTCTGATTGTCAGAATGGAAGAGCAACTTCTTGTTCTTTAACATGCGTCCCCATACAACTAAACAAACCAAAATCGGAAACAGTTCGAGAACCGTAATGTCCTTCGTAATCTCTTTATCATGCCAGGATTGTGGCCAGATCCCATAAGTCCACTTGTGTCCAAAAACTGCACCAAAACCCAAACCTGTTCCAGCTGCACTATCTGTAAACAGTTCTACATCCTGGTTAGTAACCCAAAATCTGTCATGAAAAACTGAAATACCATTATAATTCTGGAAAAAAGTGAGCCACATCTCCAGGTCCTGTCGCATGGAAGAAGTGACAGTAAGGTGGTGGTGTGGCTTAGTAACACCCTTAGTTGAGTTGATTAGTCGCCGAAGAAATGGGCGCCCTGGAACAATCACCCTTGTAGCAAAGTTCAGACTTCCAATGAGCTGCTGCATATGTCGTAATTTAACAGATTTTTTATCTTTGACAAGGCAGATTTTAGAGATCAACTCATCTATCTTTTGCTTAGGCATGCGCACTACCATGTCATCAGAATCAATCTCCAAACCAAGATAGATAATCCGAGTTGTAGGCCAAACAGTCTTCTCTGAAGCAATAGGAAAACCCATTTGATCACAACAAAAAATGAAATTCTTCATTATAATCAAGCAATTGTTAGTCCCAGCCTCACCAGCAAATAGGAAATCATCAACATAGTGTTTAAGATCTCCGAACTGCGATTGTTGCTTTGCTACAGACTCCAAAAAGGTTGAGACCTTTTCCCATGAAGCACAAGATATGCTGCACCCAAATGGCATGACCTTGTCAAAGTAAAAAGAGCCATCAAACATAAAACCTAGCTGATCAAATTCAGCGGGTGACACAGGAAGTAATCTATAGGCCATTTTGATATCAAGTTTCCCAAGTAAACATGCATGACCCATATCTTGAACCATATGAATAGCCTCATCAAAATGTGTGTATTTGACAGAACATAATTCAGGATCAATGAAGTCATTCAGCGAGTCCCCATCAGGAAAAGAAAGATGGTGTATAAGGCGAAATTCGCCAGGCGTCTTTTTTGCAACTAAACCAATAGGTGAAACCCTTAAAGTAGAAATAGGTCGCTGTTCAAAGGGCCCAGCAACTCTACCGCTGTCAACTTCAGATTTAATTTTCTGCCGCACTATCTCCGGGTGAACATCAACAGACTTCAGATTGGTTGCATCGCGAGGTAATCGCGAGCCAGTGTAGTGCAATGGAAATCCAAACTGAAAACCAAGAGCAATTTCATCAGCTGATTTAGTGTCGGAATAAAAACTTAGATAATGTTTCAGTTTTTCTAACTTCACTGGGGTCTTAGCCAAAGTAAAACGGTTATCTCCATCGCTGGTATCCGCGACCACGAGAGCGGAAGCCCCTAATGGAGGCCCGGTAAGGGCCTCCGTATCCGTATCGAAAGCCGCGAAAGCCACGCGCTGCTGCTGGAACATTTTTACCAGCTTGACACCTTATCATGCCATGGAATGAGCTGCCACACAAATCGCAAGAATGTTGATAGCGACAGCGGTAAAAATTGCAGAACCCTTGATTATTAAAATCTCTGCAAGAACCGAATTGAGATACATCGGATGTTGATGTAGTGGAAGAAACTGACATGGTCCTGAGCCATAGATCAGAATGAATTTGGCCCCAATTTGCAACCCTCTTCTCTTGTCGCGCCCGAAACTGTTCATCATAATGACGCCAGGAATAATTTGGAAATTTAGCTGCAGCATCACGGATAACCGAAATGTATTTCAGCAGCTCCTGGGTTTTATCAGGGTAGCGAGAAAGATAGATGCTCATAAAAATCAAAAACGCCTCAGTCCACTGTTCAATGGAATTGACCTTCTCCTTTGTTTGTTTAGGCCGTGCCTCAACTTTTCCATCAGAAACATGCAAAACACCCCCAGAACAAATTTCAGCTAATTCAGCATTTCCCTTCAAAAGGAGCACAATGTTGATGTACTTGTTATCCCAAATTTTCTGTTTCAACTGCTGAGGCACATGAACAGATAAATCATCATCTGCACATTTGACCAAATCGACAGGTTCTTCCACAACATCAAAAGAAAATGAAGGCAGGGTATTGGCGCGAGATTGTGGTAAGGAAGGAAGTGCACCGGAGGGAGATTGTTGTGTGTTAGCGGGGATTGGATCATTCAAAATCGCATTAATATTGAACATCTCTTCCACTAAGGGTAGCCGTGGAGTGGTACCTTGGCCTCGTGGAGGCCCATCGTCAAACAATGTGACTCGCTCATCTGAAGCCCTGGTGCGTTTGGGAACACGATCCGGTGCCGCGGCACGTCGCTTGCGACCCCTGCCCGACATTGCACAAATCTATATGGAGTAGCAGATGTAATTCGGCGGATGGAAAACGATAGAAATATTGTTGATTTCAAATTGCCGCTGACAATATCCGCAAGACCGGAACAACAACGGACTTGCGCAAGCGCACTGATTAAAAGGCTGCACTTGTTTGGTAGTATATATGGCTGTCCGATCTAAATTCTGAAAAACGAACAGAATGACTAAAAACCGGAATCACATTAAATACCAACCCAACCTCACACTACATTCGTTCAAAATTAAAGTCAAGCATATTGTACAACAATAGCTTTTATTATTTTAAAAAGAAAAAGGAAGTTTCAGACTGTGATAAAATTCAGAATAGAATATTTCCTCATTTCTTTATCAGTATCTCACTTCAATCATCTGTTGGTTCCTTGTCTTTTACTTCTGCAACAGAAACCAAAGTTAGATTTACTACCAGATCAAATACTACATACAGTCATGTACCTTTTATTTTTATATGCGGAATGCAGTTATACATATTTTTGCACAAATAATTCTTTTTAGCATCTTGAATACATTTGGTCCTTTTTTGCTTATTTTTTCTCTGCCATTAAATAACTTTGCAATGGCATATCATAGTCAAAGGCACATGTGGCCCAAGCTGACATTGCCATAGAATAGGTCAAGCTTGTCCAAGGGCCATGTTTTATATTATAATTACATTATAGAGCTTGTGTCTGTAATGCTACATGCCAAGTTTGCAGATTATAGTAATTTTTTTTTTTTTTTTTTTTGATTCAGTTTTACGTCCCTTTCAAGCATTTTCACTCATATCGAGACGAATCAATCTGTAGGTGGGGCGAAAACCGGAGTACCCGGGGAAAAACCACCTGACACACCCGCAAGCAGAACTTGGCTTGTCCCACATGTGACTCGTGCCCCGAGCGAGGCGCTAACCCACAGCGGTGAGATGATCGAATTATTAAGAGCACTGAAGTCAGCGACCTTGACCACTAGGCCATGGGGGCCGCCTATAGTAAATTTGATTCTTAAAACGATTTGGTAGGTGTTTAAGATATATTAAGGTCATGTAAGACAGCTGTCTTGGTCATGTGACCTGGACCATATATATAATCCACACATGGAGGCTCCACATGAAATTTGGCTTCCATTTTGGTCAAGCCATATGAGTTATGATCTTAAAAATCTTTCGTAATTAATTTTGCTGGACAAATTCTTAATTACAGAGTATTCTTTATCCATTTCCTTTCTTACCCATTATTCCTTGCAACCACTTTAAGGTGGTTTTCACGAATCCAAGCCCACCGTGGGTTGCCAGGTTAAGGTCGTTTGCCAAATCACCCTCAAGAGCCTTTGACACCAACTTCAGTGATTGGCTACATATACAAAACAAATAAAACATTTAATAAAAGTGATATAATAACATAGATAATGAGTACTTGGTGCACGTTCTGACCCATTGACTGGTATTTGCTCTTCTGAGTTAGCAGAGGAAATATGATACATACAAGGTATTTTGTCCTGTTGATAAAAAAGTGGGAATAAAAAGTTCAATCAACTGCTTTTGCTTTTAAAACACAAACATCTTTTATATAAATTTGATTACCAAGTTGTCTCTAGAGCAGCTTTCTTCTGTGACTCTGTTGCACAGATAGTACCATCCCAAATCTGGCTCTTGAGGGTCTTTTCGTTAACTTTAGAGGCCAGAAGCTGGCTATATTCTGTTACCATCTTGCTTACCTCATCTGAATCACAAAGTGAAAATGAATATATACTCTGCAATTTCAAGAAATTGAGTTTACAATAACGTTTTTGCTGGATCAGATGTTTTGAAATAATTATTGAAAGAGCATTACCACAGTTTATGAGCAATCTGAACAATAATGAAATGCCACAATCATTTTTCTCTAAATTCTGTAAATAAAATATAAATGTTTGATCCTTTGGAAGCAGTAAAATATTCATAGTATGGACTATATCAAACTGAATATGATATTGTTAAGTACAGATGTATTTTATACATGTTGTTTAGATATGAGACATTCAAATGCAAGAATGATGAGTATAACCAGAATTATTCATCACCGACCAAAGAAATGCTTAAAAAGTAAATGATGCAATTCACTCGCGCAAACATTGTAACCATGACACAATTAAAATTGCCTATGCACATGTACCCCTAACTCAAATAATTAATCATCTTGTACCACTAAGCAGTAACGTTGCAACTTCAACAAGTACTAAATTATCCCCCTTGCAATTAAACAAGTAGTGATTTTATTACTTTAATTATGAGCTTGTTTCTACTGCAATTTTCAAAAATTTTCAAGTATTGTTATGAGGTAGCAACTGTTATCTTTGTCTGAAAATTTAAATATAAAACTGTGAGCATTATTGTGATTTTTTCACTTGATAGCTCTAGTTTTGGTCGAAAAAATAACTCAATTCATATTTTATCATACTCAAAATCAGTAATTTGCATTATGTACTCTGATATCAAATGGTCAGAGTTCAAATAGAGCCAAACTGTACAATGTTGCTGTTTGACCCTTAAAATGAGAAAGGTGGTTTTATGTGGCTTTTCTTTTTTGTTCTGTTTATATCATTACACCTAAATATGTAAACTTATTACAATAGTGCTCCTAAATTTATTTTCTGCATAATGGATTTTGTGGCTTAGAAATAGGCTAAACTTATACAGGTACCAACCTTCTGTTAAAATACTGAAGGATGAAAGATTAGCAGAGCTAGTTCTTCTCTTTATGTTAAGGCGGCTCAAAAGCTCTTGAAGAGATTTTGCCTTCGAAGAGCCTTTGCCTATACGCAGCATCTGCTGTATGACAGATGCTGACATGGCCTCTGGTCCTTCAATCCGTCTAAGAAGTTCAGCCCCTGAGATCTGGCATAGCCATGGTATTTCACTGTGTTTGAAGGTGCAGGTGCTAGCCTGCTTGGTACCAAAGAGAAGTTATCTGTAAAATATAAGCATAATCATGAATATGACTAAAGCACCATCAAAAATGGTGCTTACAAGCAGGAAACAGCCAATAGGAAAACAACTAATCAGACCAAAGGACCAAATTTTGTTCCATTTGTAAAACAAGTAACAATATGTTTCACCCATTACAATTTCACAATCTTGGGATGTAGGAAACAGTTTCTTTATAATAAATACCTCAGTAATTGCTAAAAAGAATGAATTGAAATTATACACAGAAACATTGCAATAACATATAGCTGAACAATTCAGAAAAATAGCTTTTCTGGAACCTATTCATTTAATCATTTTAATATGAGCATGCAACTTTGACATCAACGTCAGCCTGTGAGTAAATTTCATGAAAGTTGGTAAGCCGAAAATAATTTTCATATACAGACACAGTTTTAAAACTTTCACAACAGCCATCGTAATAGTTTTATTGCTGTTTTTGCATTATTAGTGAACAACTAAGATTATGCACACTGACTACTTTTGCATTAAATCACAAATGATGTACATCAACAAATGATGACTTAACCCAGTGAAAGAGTGCAAATTATTGTTTTAGAATGCAACATTTCAAACATCAAACCGAACAAGGATATGATATAAAAATGCGCTAGCCAGTCTTTGCGGAAACTGCTGGACAAAACCAGCAAAATTTTATTATGTCCAGCAGAAATTTTCATTTTGTCAGACAAATGTATGGCAAAATTTACAAGATTACAATGTTAATATAAAGGCACTGTTGGGCAAAATAAGCTCTAGTCCAGCACAAAATTGAAATCTGTCAGACAGCTGTCCAGCGGTAGAAAAAGATTTCAAAAGACTGACTAGCTTTACCTTAATTTATATTTTAAGCAGTTCTACCATAAATACTTATTGTTATATCATGGAAAGAAAATTGAATAAATCTTTTATCATATATTGGCCTCTTTTTTCCATTATTGTTACCTTTAGCCTGCAGGTCTTCTCTGGACTTTATTTTCGACCAGTCGAGTTCATTGTCCTAGAAGAGATTGTAAACTTATTTGGGACTAATAAATCAACACAGTGCATGCTTGTTTCATAATCCTCTTTTAGCCATTTATTATTAGTTTTTGAATGCAAAAAGTAGATACATATACAGAGGATTAATACTATAAAATGGATATATGATGTGCATATATCATACTATATTAAACTTGATTATTTGCCACTGATACTGAGCATTTACATGTATGTGTAATATAAAGATCAGATCTTAATGAATGGCCCTCTTATGAGTTACTTAAAATTACAACTGTTTAGACAATGTCACAAGAAAACCAACTCAGGATCTTACAACCAAAGGGGATTCAAATTTTAAAGAGGGATATTATTATGAGTGAAAACAAGTTGCAGATTGTCTGTAAAGCTGATATGATCTAGTTTTTTTTTTTTTCAAATCACAGACAGTACTTCACAGGGAATAAAACTTCCAGCCTGTGACTTATCTTACCTTGTTTCTGTCTTGTGTCGTTTCCCTCGAGTCTAAAAGAAAGGAGAAAAAAATATAAAAATAATCTTAGGCTAAAACACTCTATAAAAGATCTTTGTTTTTATAGATTGTTTTAATCATTGGATTATTTTTTGTTTATTGTTATCTGAGTGATCATTAATTATTATTGCTTCTATCTTTCTGCCCATTAAATTATATATTGATTTTTTTCTGTTGTTGATATTTCACCATTACGATATTCATCATAACATCAGGAAAACATGTCCGTGCAATGAACAACTCCTTGAACCCCTTGTTTTATATAGCAAAACAGGTATGCAGGGGTATACATATTTTCTTATTTTTGGCCCCAAAACATAGATTGTGGGTACTCTTTGAACCGCCTCGCCGAGGCAGTTGTAACATGTACCCACAATCTATGTTTTGAGCAAAAATCAAAAATGTCAAAATTTTTCCAGGGAAATTTTTCATTTTTAGAACCAAATTTTTTGCTGTATATTGCATGGCTAAAGCAAACGGATCTTAATAGGATCATCATCAATCATACTTTTGCAAGAAACTACCTTGCTTGGGAATGTATAGGTTCCATAATAATAGTTTTAAGCCCGCCAGTAATTTTATATTACTGATTGTTCCAAGGCGATACTTCTGTGGTGGTTCTTTAGTTTTATGTCTTGGTGTTTAAAATGTTTGTGCTGCTGGCGCATTATGTATGTTTTCATAGCTGCCCATTCGGCTTACGATATGTCTTCAAGGTATAAGTACATGATTGTTAATTTAGTTTTTTCCCATCTTGGTTTTTGGAGTGGGAATATTTTTTCTGATTGCGCCTTTTCCTGATCTTTGCCTACTTGTACTTGAATATGAAAAGCCAGCTTTAACACAAACAAGATACATGATAAATTACGCTGTGCTCCTAATATTCTTGAAATGAGGCCCTATGGGACCGAAATGGGGCCCCATACACAATATCAAAAAATATCTTACATTCCAAATTGCTGGCTAAGAATATGCAATTAGAAAATTTCTCCATAAAAATAGTTTTCTTGGATTTGAAAGGTGAAAAAAAAAAGTCAAACGTTGTGAAACATAATATTTCTCTAGTTTGTAATGTTTTCCGGAAAGTCTTTCTGTATATCTCAGGCTATAAACATGATTGGACTACTGTTTATAAATCTATTTTATTTATTCAATTTTGTTATGACAGTACATACCATTCTGGTATTTTCTTTTTTGTCCTTTTTTCTGTGGTCGTTCAATCTGTATTTTTTCCTCCTCTTCCTCTGACTGTTTTCTTTTCTCTACCTCTGTTTTTCTTCTTTTCACTTCTGCCTTCTTTCTTTCATCTTCAGTCTTTCTTTTCCCCCCTTCTGTCATTTTTCTTTTCTCTTCAGCCTTTCTTCTTTCCTCCTCTTCTGCCCTTTTTTCTCCCTCTTCAGTCTTTATTCTTATTTCATCTTCTTCTGCCTTTCTTTTTTCCTCTTCTTCAGCATTGCTCCATTCAACCTCTTCAGCACTATTTCTTTCCTCATATTCAGCCTTTATTGTTTCTTCTGCCTTACTTCTTTCTTCTTGTTTGGCCTTTCTTCTTCCTTCTTCAGCCTTTCTTCTTTCTTCTGTCTTTCTTCTTTCTTCTTCAACCTTTCTACATTCCACATGTTTAGCGTTTCTTCTTTTTTCTTCAGCATTACTTCTTTCTTCTTCAGCTTTTTTTCTGTCTTCTTCAGCCTTTCTTTGTTCAACCTCATCAGCATTTCTTTCTGTTTTACCCTTTTTTCTTTCTTCGTCAGTCGTTCTTTGTACTACATCTGCCTTTTTTCTTTCTTCTCCTGCCTTTCTTCTTTCTTCTTTAGCCGTTATTACTTCTTCATCCACCCTTTCTTCTTCAGCATTACTTCTTTCTTCTTCTTCAGCTTTTTTTCTTTCTTCTTTAGCCTTTATTTGTTCAACCTCATCAGTCTTTCTTTCTGTTTCACCTTTTTTTCTTTCTTCTTCAGTCTTTCTTTGTACTTCATCTTTAGCTTTTTTTACTTCTTCAGCCTTTCTTTTTTCTTCTTCAGCTTTTCTTCTCCTTTCCTCAGTTTTTCTTATTTCTTCTTCAGCAGTCTTTATTTCTATATCATCTTTTTTTCTTTCTTCAGCCTTTCTTTGTTCTACATCTGCCTTTTTTCTTTCTCCAGCATTTCTTCTTTCTTCTCCAGCATTTCTTCTTTCTTCTTCACCTTTTTTTCTGTCTTCAGCCTTTCTTTGTTCAACCTCATCAGTCTTTCTTTCTGTTTCACCCTTTTGTCTTTCTTCTTCAGTCTTTCTTTGTACTACTTCTGCCTTTTTTCTTTCTTCTCCTGCCTTTCTTCTTTCTTCTTCAGCCTTTATTACTTCTTCATCCTTCCTTTCTTCTTTAGCATTAGTTTTTTTTTCTTCTTCAGCTTTTTTTCTTTCTTTTTTAGCCTTTCTTTGTTCAACCTCATCAGTCTTTCTTTCTGTTTCACCCTTTTTTCTTTCTTCTTCAGTCTTTCTTTGTACTTCATCTTTTGCCTTTTTTCTTTCTTCTCCTGCCTTTAGTCTTTCTTCTTCAGCCTTTATTACTCCTTCATTCTTTCTTTTTTCTTCTTCAGCCTTTCTTCTTTTTTCCTCATTTTTTCTTCTTTCTTCTTCAGCCTTTTTTAGTTTCACCTCTTCAACATTTCTTCTATCTATTTCAGCTTGTCTTCCTTCTTCATCATTTTGTCTTCTTTCTTCAGCCTTTCTTCGCCTAGCCTCCTTTTTTCTTTCTTCTTCAGCCTTTCTTCTTGCTACCTCTTCAGCCTTTTTTTCTTTTTCAACATTCCTTTCTGCTTCTTCAGCCTTTATTTTTGCTTCACCTTCAGCCTTTCTTAGATCTACCTCTTCAGACTTTCTTCTTACTTCTTTTTCAGCCTTTCCTTTTTCTTCTTCTGTCTTTCTTGGTTCTTTTTTCTGTCCACATCTTTCTTTTTCAACCTTTCTTTTTTCTTCTTCGCCCTTTCTACTTTCTGCTTCAGACTTCCTGCTTTGCACCTCTTCAGCCTTTCTTCTGCTTACTCTAGTTTTTCTGACTGAAAACAGTAAAGATAGGATGAACCAACCATAGTTAACATGCCTAGAATCGCCGACCAAAAAGCCATCACCACAAAACAGAAATAAGTAGGTATTGTAGATTTGTAAAATAGGAAAATTATGAAACAAGTTTAAATGTAGAAAAGTATATATGCCTGATATTCTGGCATATCAATTAAAAAAATAAGTAAATAAGCAGGGCTTGTTAGATACCCCAGCAGGGTAACAGTAAAAACAAAAATATGCATGTTACTTTGTTAAACAATATTTTTCATGATAAAATGTCTTTATTTTGAATACACAATGCATGTGCATGAACAAAGAAATGTGTCTGCCAGGTTTCATGAAATACTGTCCAAGGCTAGTCAAGAAATCGCGGAAACAAAGTGTGTTAAAGAATGAATGAAACACAGATGGAAAACGCGAAAACAGTAACCCACACGATATTTCCTTTTGCAGGGACCATAATGAGCAATATTAATTTATAGAAAATGGACCTCAAAATAGCGGTGTTCTTTACAGAAACTGTAACACAGTATATACAGTAAGTTGAAGTGGTCTTCACATAGTAGCTAACAAAGAGACTGAGCCACATCATGAGAAAATCATATTTGGGCCTATGACAGACAGACAAAACTTTTAGTATGAACCTTTAGCCAAAGCCTACACAGTTGATCAGATACTTTGAAAATACAATCCTTCTTTTTCTTTAATCCAAAATTACAAAATCATAACCTTCTGTGACCGTAGGTAAGTTTGTGTCTGATCTTATCATTACACCAACTGGTTTTCTCTCGCCCCAGCTGATTTTAGTAACACCTTCATAATCTGATATTCCAAGGCAATGCATTGTACAGGCACATAAAATGTCTTTCAAAAGAACAAATACTGCAGCTTGATTACCTGGTGTTGTCTCGTATTGCTCCAACACCCTTTTAACCTCCAGCCTCATGTTTCTTCCATCTTCCCTGTTGAACCATTTCGTCAGGTACAACGGGCGGTTCCAATTTGTAATGGGCTTCTAAATACATGTATAAGAATGAAATATTACTTTGAAATCAGTCAAGGTAAGTAAGGCATGGTAAATCAAGATTAGCATTTGCAGTCACATCTTCAGTTATTAACTTTCATAAAAAAGTTTTTTATAGACACAGCGCCCGAGTTTTGCCACAGGGAGATTACAAATCCTCTTCTTTATAATCTCTTACTATCTCTTGCCATACGTTTTGACTGTATAGCTCTGTTTGTGTCCGTATTGCTCTCTAGGTTATAACACGTTTTTCATGTTCAATTTAACTGAGCTTTTGCTACTGCATTATATATTACAGAATTAGTTCACAAAATTATTTATGGGCTCAGATATTCCATGTCAATATCATTTTTTAAACCTAGAATAATATAACATATGCATAACCATAAAAGTATGGCTATTACAGTATCTGATATTTTAAGGTAGTTTTATTTAAATATTTCCATACCTTAAACATGCAGTCCAAATACTTAAGGACAAAACTGCCACAGTCATTTGAGCTAGGTCCTTGCTGTGGCATCTGTGCGTGAATTGCCGGAAGATTGATGTTACCGAACACTTTTATGTCATCGTATTGTTTTTCATATTCTTTAGTTAGATATCTGAAATAAATGTAACCTCAAAATGTTGATTAAAGAAACATGGTATAATATAGCATTGCTATTGTTTCATTGAGATAAGGACATATTAAAATATGACTAAGACATCCTCGAAAGAATGGTCTATCAAAGGAAATATTTTACCCATGGATACATCATGGAGGCGGCAGTCATAAATGAAAAAAAAATAGAAGAAAATGACTGTCAATTCGGCTCATTGCCAAGAACTCATATCTAAGAACTTTATGCACTTTAAACAGAAAAAAGTGTTTCAAATAAACTTCGAAAATAGACCATAGGCATTTTTGTAACTCAAAGACAAGCCATTGTGGTGCTACTTGTTTGACATTGCTAGGCAAGCTGGATCTGATATGACACATGCCCTCTTATGCATCAGTAAATTCTAATTATGTAACTCTGAAACTACACTGAAGAACTTTCAAGAGGCACAAAACGAAAATTAGTATTTTTGCAACAAGGACATTTTAGTCTTCCTTAACAGGTCCAAGGGGTCGGTAACTGTACTTTATTTAACATGAAATAGGCGTTTGTTATGTCACTGACCACCCCACAGCAATAAAAACATTTTGCACTTTTTGCCATGTGGCGTCTCGTTGAATAAGAAACATATTTTATCATTTCACTCGGAATTTGTAGTAATCCATATATGAAACACTAAAGTTTTGTCTCATTTTTAACCACTCTACAGTTCTTTAAAATAAAGTAGAAAAGCAACTGGCATAATTTGCTTTTTCATGTGACGTCATATTTGCCATTTTAAAACTATACGGCACTGCAGAAGTCCCTCCAAGGCTTTTCGGATGATGAAAGTTTGACGCCGTCTGATCAACGTTGCTTTTCTTGTCAAGGCGCTAATATCTCTAGAGATTCGCCGTAAAGACGCAATATATAAAAAGGAACAAGTAGGCAAAGATCAGGAAAAGGCGCAATCAGAAAAAGACTCCCACTCTAAAAACCGAGGTGGGAAAAAACCAAACTAACAATCAGGTACTTATACCATGAAACATATCGTAAGCCGAATGAGCAGCTATTTTCCCAATAGGTGGCCACTCAGTTACCTTAACTTAACTAAAAATATGAAAACATACATAAGGCGCCAACAGCACAAGAAAGTTTTATACACCAAGACATAAAACAAAAAGAACCACCACAGAAGTATCGACTTGGAACGATCAGTAACACAAAGTTACTGGCGGGCTTAAACCGGTTTTACATGGCCATAACCTCACCCTCAGCTTCTGCAGTGGTTCATAACATTTAGTTAGTTATTCGGTCCTCGTGGTGAATCTCTAACTAGTAAATGAATCATCAAGAACAAACAAATAAATCATGATAAACATCCTGATGAAGTCGATTACGTCGACGATGAACAATCAGACAAGCTAACATCATTGCCAGTCAATCAGTGCAACCTTCCGCTTTTAATAAGATAACAATGCTTTTTATGCCAAGGGGCAAATTGTAGTCGTGCTCACTATTATTTGCAGTTTTGGATTTTAGGGTATTACTATAACCAGGACTGTTGATCTCGTGTTACTCATTATATTGTGAGGAAATTCACAACTTAGTTTGCAAACATATCAATGTTTGTGTGTCTCAAATTTCAATAGAATAGAAGTATTGTAAATATGAAAACAATTTAAATAAAAAAAATGTTTGTGTTTTTAAAGCTCTTCAGTGTATAATAAACCTTTTTACCTACCCTTGAAGGAAAATAACTAAGCCTAAAGGCGAATTCTGCAAAGCTGTATGAATCTAGAATTTTATTATTACCACCCACCCCACCCCTTATCCCCAATCTGCCAAGAAAAAACACATTTTCACAGAAGAGAAAGTAACTATGAAACAATATGTATTATGCTGCTTGTTTTGTCCAAGGTAAAAACTTTGTATCCTTTTAACAATATGGCTAAACAATTACTTACACGATTTTTTTTATCATGACAAGACAGCACAAATGAATTTTCATACAGAGCAAATTATCACATTTAACTTACATGTAAATGTTGTCACACTCGGTCTTTCTAGCGTTCAAACCTTTATTCAGGGGGTCCATTAGTAAGATGCATGGCCTAAAATATAAAATTATGACAATTAACCCAAATGGCATCAATTGCTCACCTGAGGACCATAATAAAGCCTGAGGTATTTGAGAATGCTCGAAGGCAACGTATGAACTAAGATCTGGATGAATTTCGGACTCTTAAAGATTCTGTGGTTATTCTCATTACTTGCAAGGCTGATCATCAAATCAAAAGTGAAGCAACTGGAAAGGACAACATATTCCTTATTTAATTGTAGATATTCAAGTGCAAATAACCCAATAGTTTTAATACGGCCAAATTTGGATCGCATAGTTTTTTTTTGGTCTGTCCTGGTTTCCAGCAAGCATAAAATGATCGTACATAAAACAGATAAATCATAGCTAAGAAAATTTGTTGGCACAATTTAATTTGCCATTATAATTCTATGAGATTTTTAGAAAAACTCAAGGGCAGCTAACTCTGTATTGAATGTGTGGATCTGACTTAATTTCAAACTCATCCAAGATTTTATAACTGCATTCATTACCACGAAGAAAATGTTATCATGGAAACCAGAGTTCCGCTCTTATCTGTCTTAAAGAATCAAATCAAACATATTTTGGCCAATATAGAGATTTGAAATATCTGATATTTCTTCAATCATATTTTGGTACAGAGCAGATGCTGGGTCCAAGTCTATGTACTGAATTCAGAGTACAATCCCACATGCATTATGACTAAGTGTCTTAATTTTAAAAATATTGACACCAATGAAAATGACTGGTATGGCAGAATGTAATGGAAAGTTACCTTTTGGAGACAAATTTGTTGCCCTCACGAATACTGTGCTCTGGAAAATCCATGAGAGGATAGCAAATCACTAACAAAATCCAGTGGCTCCTACAATATAAACAGACATTTGTTAACAGTTCAATTTCAAGACGTTCTCAAACATAATGAGATAGTGGGGCGTGCAGGTATGTCATTGTTTATAACAGGATAGCTAAAGTGTGAATATCGTTAGCTTTACAAAAGACATCAATGAGCAGGTGAGAACAACTGTTTCTCAAATAAAAAGATCATGTTGCATCACTGTAGCAGACTCCATATGTTAAGTTCGTTCAGACAACTTGTGCTTTCCGGATACGAGTTGTTAAACGCTACAATGTGTACCATAAGGATTTCAAAAAATTGTTTTTATAAAACAAAATCAATCTTTAATCATACATTTGCACCAACTAATTTCTGAAAGACTTGTCTTTTTGTAAATGGTTAATATCAGCCTGTACATGTCTGACTATGTTAAAATCCATGTTAGGAAAGTTTGTAAACATAAATCATTAGGGCAGACATTTCACAAAGGTGTTTCATAACAGTCTTAGTCATTTGCTGAAATTGTCTTTTTACTGAATAAATTTTTGTTAAGTTTGTATAATGTACTTGCCTTGCCACATTAACGAACACAAAGACAAAGTCTTTTTCGAAAATATTTACATCCTTTGTCCATTTTGCAACATTTGCATGTTGTGCCTTTCCAGAATTTCTGAAGAAAAAAAGACAACACATTTCAGTTATGGCAGAATAAGCACATAATCAACGTCCATGTTCTACCGAAATAAAACCAGAGGTCATTGATACAGTAAAAGCTCACCTGACATCAGGTATATACATACATTCTTTCATACATGTCCTTGATTATAACCCTCAGGCCCTATCAGAAACGATATGTGAATATTGCATATAGCTCTTGGACAGGGGCAGTCAACCACTTTGGGACAAAAAATTTAATAAGCCAAATCTTATGTCCATTTGCCTGGATCCTTTATAAAAAAAAACTTGTTTTCTCTTACCAAATATGCTCCATGTGAAGTTTGTCTTTTATTGGCAGAGAATGTTTGAAATTGTGGACCATGGATGGATGAACGTTGACGACGAACAGACATTGAACCATAGGTATACTATCAGCTCACTTATTAGCCTTTGCCTTAGAACTAAAATGCACCATATGAAGCTAATTAATGGACATGACTACAAGTGCATTATAATTAACCAGATGAATATACATTTTGTTTTACGTAGTCCTTATTTTGTTTGTAGACGTGTATTATTAGTTGTTTTTACATTTTGATGAGTGGCCACAGTACCTGAGCTCACCATCCGTCAGCTTTGTGTAAAAGAACACAGGAAAGATGTGGGTTCTGGCCTGTTGTTCTTTGGAGAGGGTTTCAAACCTCCACCTACAAACAAATCATAATAGTGTTATCTTTTATTTCAGATCGGCCAGTACACAGCCCCCAATGATGATTTTGGAAAGAATATGCCAGATGGGTGTTTGCTAAGAATTAGACGCCTAATTTGCTTTGTGGTTGGCCACAATCGACAGCCTACACATCAATTTTATAATACAGATGAGCACACTTACCGTTGCGCCACAATCCACATTGAACTGGTGTTGACCATCAACTTCAGTTTCGCTTTTGTAATGTAGAACCACATTCTTCAATTGTTTCATATTATGATTACAGACCATTTTGGTTAGATCAATAATATTGAAATGAAAAAAAAAAAAAAAAAAAAAAAAGGCACGATGGTAAACTGAATACTAATATAATGCATATAGCTGTATTCCAAGATGAAATTGCAAGTTCCTTTTTTAAACAATATAACGATTTCTCCACTGCATGCTCAAGCTGAGAAATGGCAAAAAGAACAATATTACCACACAAATTGATTCGCATTTGAAGTGGGCGAAATAAAAACATCAATCATAAACTGACAAATATAATACTTACATTGAATAAAAATCTATGATACAATCATCAATGGGTTGGCCAAAGTCTAAACTACTATATGATGTTTCATCTACAGTGAGATTTTTGAAGTGGAAATGTCTCCTGAGAATGAAAAGGAACATTATATATTTCATGTCAGTGAACACAAAATATAAAACAATATCTATGAACAATGAAAAAAAATGTTTGCTCCACTTTGCGTACAGACAAATATAGATAAAACTGTGTAAACACATGTCTGTGACATCTGTTAAAGGTACAAGTAGGCAATGATCATGAAAAAGCGCAATCAGAAAGAAATTCCCACTCCAAACACCGAGCTGGGAAAACTTAAGTGACAATTAGGTACTTATACTTAGAGAACGTATCGTAAGCCGAATTAGCAGATATTTACGAATAGGCGGCCACTCAATTACCTGAACTTAAATAAAACTATGAAATCGTACATAAGTTTCAAACAGTACAAACATTCGACTACAAAACATAAACCATATAAAAAGATCCGTAATATAAAATCTGGGGGCGGGGAGCTAAAACCTGTTTTGCAGGCGCCTAACCTGCAGTGGTTCACAACATTAAGTTAGTTGTTCGGTCATCGTGGTGAATCTCTAACTAATAAATGAAACATCATGGAAAACAGCAAAAAAAAAGTGGTTCTTATTGTTTTATGTCTATATTTTTGTCCTGTTGGTGCCTTATGTATGTCATCATATTTTAGTTAAGCTTCGGTAATTGAGTGGCCACCTATTGTGAAAATAACTGCCCATTCGGCTTAGGAAATGTTTTCATGGTATAAGTACCTTATTGTTAGTTTGGGCTTTTTCCCGCCTCGGTTCTAGGAGTGGGAATCTTTTTCTGATTGAGCTTTTTCCTGATCTTTGCCTATTTGTACCTTTTATCTATATACCTATTCATAATTCCAAAATTTGATATTTGTGCTCCATATAAAATACATACAAAGATATTACATATGCAAAATATGTAACAGACCTATACATTTGTAGAGTACAAGATACAAGACTTTGTTATTTTTAAAAATAGTGTTATCATCAAAGTTTTGGTTTTGGTTACAACATGTAACAACATGGAACATAAAGTGTGAATCACACTACTCACCCCAATGCTCTACATTGTCTACAATAATATGCAGGCAAACGAGAGAAGGTCAAGTCTTGCATCCCAATGCAGGACAGATGAAACCAGTGGCAGCATCTGCTGCACTGGCCCATCTTCCTCTCCCCATCCCAAATTTTCGAACAAATCATACATTTGCCCTCAACATCATCTTCCACTTCAAGCACATCGGCCATTCTGTTAAAATGAAAAATAGTTATAAGAGCACCCCAGGTCTTGGGTGACGTCGAAAATTTACCATTAGAAACATGGACGAAATAGAAACAGACATGATATTCTGATCTCTAAATATCTCATACACTTTCATGTGACTTGTACTATGACTGTTTTTATGTGCCTTGTAGTCATACATGCAATGTAATGTGGATGTACTGTGACTATTTGTAACATGCCTTGTCGTCATACATTCACTCTAATGTGGCTTGTGCGGTGGAAAATTGTATTATGCCTTGTAGTCAAACTCTGTAATGTGGTTTGTGTTGTGACTATTTGTAAGATGTCTTGTAGTCATATATACAATATAATGTGGCTTGTACTCCGACTATTTGTAAGATGTCTTGTAGTCATATATACACTGTAATGTGGCTGGTAATACACTGTACGGTGACTTTTAATATGACTATTTGTGGTATGTCTTGTAGTCATATATACTATAATGAGACTTGTACTGTTTTTATTTGTAATATGCTCTGTAGCCATATACTGTAACGTGCCTTGTACTGTAACTATTTGTAATTTGCCTTGTAAGCATAACACTGTAATGTGACTTGTATTTTGAATATTTGTAATATTCCTTGTAGTCATTAATATTCTGTAATGTTACTTGTATTGTGACTATTTGTAGCCTTGTAGTGATACATACACTGCAATATGGCTTGTACTGTGACTATTTGTAATATGCCTTGTACTCATACACACGCTGTAATGTGGCTTGTACTGTGACTATTTCAATAGGCCTTGTAGTCATACATATACTGTAATGTGACTTGAACCGTGAATATTTATAATGTGCCTTGCGTTCATACATACACTGTAATGTGACGGTTGCTATTTGTCACATGCCTTACAGTTATACTTACACTGTAATGTGACTTGCGTCGTGACTATTTGTTATATGCCTTGTAGTCATACATACACTGTAATGAGACTTGTACAGTGACTTTTTGTAATATGTCCTGTATTCTTGCATACACAGTTATGTGATTTGTAATGTGATTATTTGTATTATGCCTTGTACTGTCAAACATATACTGTAATGTTACTTGTAGTAATTTGAAATATGCATGGTAGTCATAACACTGAAATGTGACATGTACTATGCCTATAAGTAAAATGCCTTGTAGTCGTACATACACAGTAATGTGCCTTGTACTGTGGCTATTTGTAATATGCCTACATTGTCATACTTACACAGTACAAGTAGTAGAGCGTCGGACTAGAGAACTGAGAGGTGCTGAGTTAGATCACCTTAAGTGTCACCATGTTGTGACCTTTAGCAAGACACCTTAACTCCATATAGTACTGGTGAAATCCATGAAAGGTTGGCTGTGGTTTGTGCTGTTACTATTTGTAACACGCCTTGTAGTCATACTAGTGGCGTAGTAGTAGAGCGTCGGCCTAGAGAATTGAGAGGTGCTGGGTTAGATCCCCATCAAGTCTCACCGTGTTGTGACCATTAGCAAGACACCTTAACGCCATACAATACTGGTGAAATCCAGGAAGAGCCGGCTCTGTCCTGACACAACTGAAAACATTAAGCCTGAGTACAAACAAACAAACAATCTCCGTTTCGCCAAACCTTAAGGGTCACTATAGTGACTAAAAAGAAGCTTAAGTAACTGAAACCGTAGTATGCCCCATTCGTTCTCTCCTTAATACGATAACTGCCCTCAATGGATCTCAGTGTTATAATTTTTATACACTGTAAAGTGACTTGTACTGAGACTGTTTGTAATAGGCTTTGTAGTCATACTTACACTGTTATATGACTTGTACTGTGACTATTTTAATATGCCTTGTAGTCATACATATATGTAATGTGGCTTGTACTGTGACTATTTGTAATATGCCTTGTAGTCATGCATACAGTTATGTGACTTGTACATTTGTAAAATGCCTTGTAGTCATACATATACATGTACTGTTTTGTAACTGTTACTGTGAATATTTGAAATACGCCTTGTAGCCATACCACTGTAATGTAACATGTACTGTGACTATTTGTAATAAGCCTAGTAATCGTTTATACACTGTAATGTGACTTGTCCTTAGACTTTTTGTTATATGCCTTATAGTCATACATATACAATATTGTTATTTGTACTGTGAGTATTTGTAATATGCCTTGTAGACATACAAACACACACTATAATGTGACTTTTGTTACTTTTTGCAATATACACTGTAGTTGTTCATACGCTGTAACGTGGCTTGAACTATTAATATTTGTAACATGCCTTGTTGTCATACACAGTAATGTGACTTGTACAGTGACTATTTGTAATATGCATTGTAGTCATACATACAATGTAATGTGACTTGTACTGTAAGTATCTGTAATATGCCTTGTAGTCATACATACACTGTAATGTTAGAATTTGTAATATTTATTGTAGCCATACATACACCGTAATGTGACATGTACTGTGACTACTTGTAACATGCCTTGTAGACCACTGTTATGTGACTTGTATTGTGATTATTTGTAATATCCCTAGTAGTCATACATACAATGTAATGTGACATGTACTGTGACTATTTGTAATATGCCTTGAAGTCATATTAAACTAAAATGTTGCTTGTACTGTTACTATTTGTATTATGCATTGAAGTCATACACTGTTATGATTGTACTGTGAATATTTGTTATATGTGGTGGTCATATACTGTAATGTGGCTTGTAATGTGAATATTTGGAATATGCCTTTTAGTAATATATACACTGTTATGTGACTTGTTCTGAGACTATTTGTCATATGCCTTGCAGTCATACCACTGTTATTTCATTTGTACTTTGAATATTTGTAATATGCATAGTAGTAATACATACACTGTAATGTGGCTCCTAATGTAACTATTTGTAATATGTATTCATAACACTGTAATGCGACATGTACTGCGACTATTTGTAATATGCCTTGTAGTCATACATACGCTGCAATGTGGCCCGTAATGTGACTATTTGTATTATGTCCTATAGTCATACTATTGTTATTTCACTTGCACTGTGACTATTTTGACATGCCTTGTAGTAATACATACACTGTAATGTGGCTTGAACTATTACTATTTGTAACATGCCTTGTTGTCATACACAGTAAGGTGACTTGTACTGTGACATATGCCTACATACACTGTATTGTGGCTTGTACTGTGAATATTTGTAATATGCATTGTAGTCATGCATACACAGTTATGTGACTTGTACATTTGTTATATGCCTTGTAGTCATACATATACATGTTCTGTAATGTGACTGTCGTCATACCACTGTAATGTGACATGTACTGTGACTATTTGTAATATTCCTTGTAGTCTCTTATAAACTATAATGTGACTTGCCATCTTACTTTTTTATATGCCTTGTAGTCATACAGTTTTGTTATTCGTACTGTAAATATTTGTAATATGCCTTGTAGTCATACATATACTATAATGTGACTATTACTGTTACTATTTGTAATAAGCCCTGTAGTTGTTCATACACTGTAATATGGCTTCAACTATTACTATTTGTAACATGCCTTATTGTCATACACAGTAATTTGACTTGTACTGTGACTATTTGCAATATGCCTTGTAGTCATACATACAATGTAATGTGACTTGTTCTGTTAGTATCTGTAATTTAGTCATACATACACTGTAATGTGGATTGTACTTTTAGAATTTGTAATATTTATTGTAGCCATACATACACTGTAATGTGACATGTACTGTGACTATTTGTAATATGCCTTGTAGTCATACATAAACTAAAATGTTGTTTGTACTGAATCTATTTGTATTATGCATTGTAGTCATACACTGTCATGATTGTACTGTGAATATTTGCAATGTGCCTTGTGGTCATATACTGTAATGTGGCTTGTTCTGTAAATATTTGGAATATTATGCCTTTAAGTCATATAAACACTGTTATGTGCCTTGTTCTGAGACTATTTGTTATATGCCTTGCGGTCATACCACTGTTATTTCACTTGTACTGTGAATATTTTAATATCAATTGTAGTAATACATACACTGTTATGTGGCTTCTACCGTGACTATTTGTAATATGCCTTGTAATCATAACAAAGTAATGCGACATGTTCTGCGACTATTTGTAATATGCCTTGTAGTCATACATTTACTGTAATGTGGCCTTGTAGTCATACCACTGTTATTACACGTACTGTGACTATTTTAATATACCTTGTAGTAATACATTAACTGTAATGTGGCTTGAATTATTACTATTTGTAACATGCCTTGTTGTCATACACAGTAATGTGACTTGTACTGTGACTATTTGTAATATGCCTTGTAGTCATACATACAATATAATTTGACTTGCACTGTTAGTATCTGTAATATGCCTTGTAGTCATACATAAACTGTAATGTGAATTGTACTGTTAGAATTTATAATATTTATTGAAGCCATACATACACTGTAATGTGACATGCACTGTGACTATTTGTTATATGCCTTGTAGTCATACATAAACTAAAATGTTGCTTGTACTGTTACTATTTGTATTATGCATTGTAGTCATACACTGTAATGCTAGGACTGTGAATATTTGTAATATGCCTTGTGGTCATATACTGTGATGTGGCTTGTAATGTGAATATTTGGAATATGCCATTTAGTCATATATACACTGTTATGTGACTTGTTCTGAGACTATTTGTTATACGCCTTGCAGTCATACCACTGTTATTTCACTTGTACTATGAATATTTGTAATATGCATTGTAGTAATACATACACAGTAATGTGGCTTCTACTGTGACTATTTGTAATATGACTTGTAGTCATAACACTGTAATGCGACATGTACTGCGACTATTTGTATTATGCCTTGTAGTCATACATATACTGCAATGTGGTCTGTAATGTGACCATTTGTATTATGTCTTGTAGGCATACCACTGTTATTTTACTTGTACTTTGACTGTTTTAATATGCCTTGTAGTCATACATGCACTGTAATGTGGCTTGTACTGTGACTATTTGTAATATACATGTACCTTGTAGTCATGCATATAAGGTTATGTGACTTGTACATTATCAAAATGCCTTGTAGCCATACATGTACTGTAATGTGACTGTTACTGTGAATATTTGAAATACGCTTTGAAGTCATACCTATTTTATGTGACATGTACTGTGACTATTTGTAATATGCATTGTAGTTTTTTATACACTGTAATATGACTTGTCCACTGACTTTTTGTTAAATGCCTTGTAGTCATACATATACAGTATTGTTATCGTGAATATTTGTAATATGCCTTGTAGTCATACACACACACACTATAATGTGACTTTTACTGTTACTATTTGTAATATGCCCTGTAGTTGTTCTTACACTGTAATGTGGCTTGAACTATTAATATTTTTAATGCCTTGTTGTCATACACAGTAATTTGACTTGTACTGTGACTATTTGCAATATGCCTTGTAGTCATACATACAATGTAATGTGACTTGTTCTGTTAGTATCTGTAATATGCCTTGTAGTCATACATACACTGTAATGTGGATTGTACTGTTAGAATGTGTAATATTTATTGTAGCCATACATGCACTGTAATGTGACATGTACTGTGATTATTTGTAATATGCCTTATATTCATACATAAACTAAAATGTTGCTTGTACTGTTACTATTTGTTTTATGCAATGTAGTCATACACTGTAATGCCTGCACTGTGAATATTTGCATATGCCTTGTGGTCATATACTGTAATGTGGCTTGTACTGTGAATATTTAGAATATGCCTTTTAGTCATATATATATACACTGTTATGTAACTTGTTCTGAGGTTATTTGTTATATGCCTTGCAACTATACCACTGTTATTTCACTTGCACTGTAAATATTTGTAATATGCATTGAAGTAATACATACACTGTAATGTGGCGTCTACTGTGACTTTTTGTAAGATAAGAAAAGCTTTATTTTAAGTCGGCAAGACATAGTAACAATATAACATAAGCTCTGATGAGCTTTTGAACCGACAAGAATAATATGCCTTGTAGTCATAACACTGTAATGTGACATGTACTGTGACTTTTTGTAATATACCTTGTAGTCATACATATACAGCAATGTGGCCTGTAATGTGAGTATTTGTATTTTGTCTTGTAGTCATACCACTGTACTGTGACTATTAGTAACACGCCTTGTAGTCTTTCATACGCTGTAATGTAATGTAGTGTTAACATAATGTTCCTGGCGGTCACGGCAGCCACGTTTCAGCCCATCGTGATAGAAATGGGGAAAAAACGTGAGGCAACGCAGAGGAACGGCAAACGTACCAGGTAGTGATAACCGTGGACACCGAGGCAAATGTTTTGACAGTTTAAAATCTGCCATGGCAATCAAGGCGGAAATGATAAATGTAATGGGTCGTGATTAAACGGGCTGAACGTAACACACCGTGACAGTACGTAACAGTACGTAGCGAAACGTGTGCAACGTGAAGCTGATCAAGGTCGTCTCGCTTCTCGTGCCGTTTCCTACGGAATACTCAACAAGTTTTATTGCGTTTAGTTTCGTGAGTTACGGTCTTTGGCGGTGTTGATCATGTTCTACTAGGTATGTAACGTTATCTTAGGGTTATCACGGCGCTTTAAGTTTAAAATATTCAACGGTTTATCGTGGGGATAAGTTCCTTCATATTGGAGCAGTCACTTTAGTGAACAACAGAGACCATACGCTGCACTATGTCATTAAAAAAGAAATAAAGTTCCCCGCATTCTTAATCAACTCTGTAGTCTGTTATTGAGGAGCGCGATTATTAATAATTAAAAGGACTTATTCTATAGAAAAGGTACAAAAATACTTTAAATTACATGGTGTCTACGTTTCGTCCGTGGCAGACCTTGACAGAATGAAAAAAAAAACGTGTTACGCCTTGGTCAAAAAGTACCTGATCACATAGGAAAGTAACAGGCCTAAATATAACGTGATGGAAATCATGGTAGATCGTGGACAACCGTAAAATACCGTATCGCCTCCGTGACACACCGGCTTATAACCACGGCTTGTTACGGATATCGTAATACAACGAAAGAAAAATCAACAAGACGTAATAGATCCTGTAAACAGAGAAAAATATTACCACAATTCTACGTTTCGAGCAAACGGGGCTGCCGTGGCCGCCAGGAAGCTAAGTGTAACATAGTGTAAACGCAGCTTAATGTGGTTTTCACTGTGACTATTTGTTATATGCCTTGTAGACAGTTTTGGCTTTTACTGTGACTATCTGTTATATGACTTGTAGTTTATAATGTGACTTGTACTGTGACTATTTGTAATATGCCTTGTAGTCATACATTCACTGTAATGTGGCTATGGTTATTTGTAATATGCCTTGTAGTCATACACTACAATGTGGCTTGTACTGCGACTACCTTGTAGTATTACTACTGTAATGTGGCTTGTACTGTGCATATAAATGCATTATGCCTTGTAGTCATACCACTGTAATATGACTTGTACTGTGAATATTTGCAATATGCCTTGTAGTCATATCTACTACAATATGTCATAAAGTCATATTTTATGTAATGCAACCAACAATGATATTGATAAATGGTAATGCATTGATTTGAAGTAAAAAGCAACTGTGTCCTATCGGCAGCCTATTGCTGCTGCAGTGCACATTTAAGTGTGCCTATAAGCGAACTTTGTATACATGTAATGTGCTTTTTAGTCATACACTAGCGTAAAAATTACCCTTCATTGTAATCATGCATAAGCTGTAATAATTATGACCTCTAGTGATCTCTAGTCATACACTTACAATCAAATAGTTATATAGAATATGACCTGTAGTCATGCACTGCAATATGCCGGTTATAGTATGGTATCATTTCAAAGCATAAGACGTTGTCATATCTTGTAATATGTCCAGAAGAAATGCACTGACTACCAGTCATATACCCAGCTGCATATACATATAGATACTCTAATATGCCTTAATTTTAGTCTAAATTTTAATTACTATGCCGGTATTTACTGTACATAGCATGTGCTGCAGTCATATTCAAGACACTGAGCACTACATGTAACATCATGCATAACTTCTTGTCTTCAACTCACTTGACTCTACGCTGTCAGTTGCTCAATATTGTAACAACACCTTTGCAAGTTTCTTCTACAGGTAACTGCTACTTTAGGAAACTTCTATACTACAACAAAAAACACTAACAGCTCTATTCAGGTTGAAACGTTAAGTTTGTTAAATTTAAAAGCGTCTGTCTGAGATGTACATCTTAAGCGTCTCTTGACTGGATTAAGAAAAGTAGTACTGCTCGGTGTATTCGTCCGCCGATGAGGCGAGTGGACTACAAGTCATATCCAAACATACCAATCTGCGCTCAGCTAAAATCGGATTGTTGACATTTTTCCGCGACAGTTTGACAGCTCAGGATCTACAGGATAACCTTACGAATCGGAATGGCATGCCCAATAAAAGTGTTGATTTTATTTGCAGTAAATTGTTTTCTTGCTTTGTGGGGTCTTGTGGACTGTAACAAAACCCACGATGCACATGCTGGTGCACATGTTGACATTTTTCCGCATGACAAGTTTCCTTTTCTTGTTCGTGAAGAGGAATCAAAGCATCTGACATTTGACATTGAGAATGGTCAGGAGAATTCGGTGCGTCTCCAGGTTCTAACAAGTGATCAGCACATAGCGGATGTCGAAAATCGTACCTATCAAATTTCAAAGGGATCAACCAATTTTACTGTGAAGGTCATGGGGAAATTTCTAGGCAGGACACTTCTGAAATTCTCTGTTAGTGAAAACATAAGTGATGGAAGAGACTATGACGTTGCTCACGAGGATAAAAGTTCAGAGACTCCATTTGATTGGTACGAGTTGCCGGAGAAGTATGAAATTGCCGTTGGTAGAGATGAAGGTGCGCTCAGTCACATATTCACTGGCCTTGTTATCATTCTTGTGTGTGTAGCCAACGTTTCCATGGGTTGTAAGACGGAGCTGAGTGTGGTGAAGGAGGTTCTGAAGAAACCTATTGCTCCCTTAACAGGATTGTTCTCACAATTTGTGCTTATGCCAATGGTATGTTAAATAGAGCTACATGTATTATTGTTTTATTTTTATCATTTTTCTTTTTTTTTTTTTTTGACTCAGAACTTAAGGTTCCACTCAAGGTTATATATATCACAAGCCAATATTAGCTTGGGAAATTGTGGAAAATCCCAAGAAAGAACAGCTAACACACTGTCTGGCAAGCAGAACTGTGCTCTTCTCACATGTATGTGAAGTAATTTGGGGAAAAAAAATCCCATGTAGGGATCGAACCAGAACCTCCTTTGTAATGACCACTCTATGTCATGTCGCTAAAGAGCCAGCCCAGTATGAGACATGTAGAGAAGTAGAATTAAAACCTTGAGAGCTATGCTCAGAATTCCATAGAGCATGCTAGGAGGAGAATCCTTTGCCCAGTGCTGGGATCAAACCAGATTTTCCAGTGGCCACTCTAAGATCTAACCATGTTGCTAAAAAGCTAGCCCAACTGCAAGGCTGTTTAAAAGTGGCCATATTTCACAATACATGCGCCACATGATGGGCTCGAACTCAACACAGACACACCGGTGAGATATGGAATGAAGCAATAATGGTATATGCATATTAAAAGCAGGGTAATGAAATTGGTATTCTTAACCACTTCGCCCCTGGATCTACAACCAACTTGTTCCAGCTTCAAAATGCTCTCAACTATTTACTATTTTAAAGGTTTTAAAACAGTGTGAATAGAAGAAACAAAGGTAGTGTTTGCTATCATTTGTGTATATCATACCATAGAGAGCATACAACTGTTTGAATTGTACCTAATTTCAGAAACATGACTACTGATGTTATGTGTGTTTAATTTGTTTTTTAATTTATGTGTAAAAACTAAGTTGAGACAAGTTTCAAATTGTCTTTGCATTTCTAGATTTCTCTGGCTGTAGTCTACATCCTCAACTTTGAACCAGTTGTTGCCCTGGGCTTCTTTGCCATGGGCTGTTCTCCTGGAGGGGCAGCCAGTAATGCTTACTCCTACCTATTGGATGGCGATGTGTCACTCAGCGTTACCATGACATTCTGTAGTCTCATAGCTGCTTTAGGTAAGTTAAATAATCAGCTGCATCATTTAATCATGATTTTAGGGGGTTTAGTGATTTAGTGTCCATTAAAGTTGTTTAAAATTTTGCAGTTCTGTGCATGGAAGATTTGCTACTGATTCTACATGTTCTTTGAGCCTGCATTATGAAAACACACCCATGCGACATATATGGATAATTGTTTTCAGCTGTAAAAATTGAAGGCAGTTTTACACTGAAGAGCTTTATTTATTTAAACACGCAGAAAACGAAAATTAGTATTTTTTGCGCCAATTACTTTTTTAGCCTTCCTGAACATGTGAAAGGGGTCGGTAACTGCACTCTCTATTTCGACATTTAACCGATATTTTTAAAGGCACTGACCACCCCAAGCAATAAAAAGCCATTTTACACCTTTTGACCTGTGGTGTCTCTTTGAATTTAAAGAGAAAACTATTTTACCATTTCACATGGAGCTTGTAGTTATCCATATATAAAAAACAGTTTAGTTTTAGACTTTTAGTTTTGCCTCTTTATCTATGGGTCTTCAAAAATGAATTATCCGGCACAATTGGAGATTTACAAACTTGAAGACGTATATGTGACATCACATGATGTCATATTTGCCATCGTTCAACTATTTCGCATCTCAGCGGTCTCTCAGGCTATTCGGACAGTGAAAGGTTGACGCGGGTCTGATCAACCAAACTTTTTACGTCAAGGCACTAATGTCTCTTGAGAATCAATGTAACGGCACTAAAATACATTGAAATTACGTCGACCAACCATGGCCATTCCGACAAACTAGCATCGGTGCCAGACAATCAGTGCAACTGGCAAAACTTGTGTTTTTAATGAGAAAATGATGCTCTGTATGACAAGGGGCAAATTGTAATCATGTTAAATACATATATGTACTACTTTGTGCAGTTTTGGATTTTAGGGGTCTTGCTATCAGGCTATATCAAAGACTGTTGCTCACACATTACTCATTTTGATACGATACACAAAATAGTTAACAGACATATCAATGTTTATGTATGTCAAATTTCATTGAAATCAAACTACTACAAATATGCAAAACATTTGGACTTCAACTTTTGCGTTTTTAAAGCTCGTCAGTGTACTATATAAAAGTTGGATATAAGGAGATATTCATTACATGAGCATGTTTTCATGATGTGATTAATGAGCTTTTAAAATCAAAGTACATGTATCCTGAATAACACAAAGGTTTCTGAATGCACTGATCACATAGACTAGTGTTATTTCCATAGGTATGGTACCACTATGGTTGTTTACTGTCGGACAGAAGGTGATCTATCGCACAGACATCCAGATCCCATTTGAGAATATCCTTACCTCCCTCGCCGGTCTTATTATCCCAGTTGGTATTGGCTTAGCTTTACAGTGGAAGAAACCAGAATGGGCCAAATATGTTGTGAAGGCAATCCGTCCAATCATGATCATCTTCTTCATCCTGGTATTTACACTAGGTGTATATGCCAACCTCTACATCTTTGAGGTGATGAAGAATACACCTGAGATCTTACTAGCTGGTGCCCTGGTACCATATATTGGATTCCTGTTCGGTGGCCTGGTTGCCGGCCTCACATGTCAGAGCTGGCAACGTATACGCACCATTGCCATAGAAACAGGTATACAGAACACAGGAATCGCTATAGTCCTCCTCAAAGTCTCCCTACCCCCACCAGATAATGATATCAGCATTGTAGCGCCTATAGCAGCAGCAATCTTCACTCCAGTCCCGATGTTAGTCGCCATCACAGGGTATGAGATCTACAAGAGGTGTTACCGTAAGAAACAGGAAGACTATTACCTGACAGAGCAGGGAAGTAATAGTAAGATCGTCAAGGAAAATGGTGCTGTTGAAGAGTATCACAGTGGTGATGAAGATGATGTCAAAACAACAACAAATAATAACATTTGTGCTTAGATGAAAAGCAGCATTGAACCTTTTTAAGTGTTTAATTAGAGCTTGACAATTTTTTGTACATATAGTACAGTACAATGTATACCTGTAGATGCCAGGGCATGAGAAAAAAGATATTTTCAAACAAAATAAGGTAGCTACAGACAAGCCTATGCAAGGGTGTTGACTTATCATTAACATGTTTGATTATGTACTTAAGGTGCTCCTACCTGTACTTTTGATATACAATTTACTCCAAGATATGAGCCACTGCATGAGAAATCCAACAATTTGCATAGGCGAAAAAAAAAAAGCCGCAGATCAGCTGTGCAGTATCTGCACAGCTGATCAGCGCCTTTGTTTGACGCTACAGGGATAGTACAATATTTCTTCTTAAATCCGAAATTTCAAGCCTCTAACCATCTTCTAAGACTATACAGGCCAGTTTGTGTCGGACCTGGTCGGAACCCAAATTGCTGGTTTTCTCATGCACAGGCGATAGTAAGCTTATCAAAATCTTATCGAAACACCAGATATTTTATCACAGTTTTATCAAGCTTCTTTTCTCATGACCTGGCTCATTAACTAAGCTGGTGAGTGGTGATAAGCACATTAGTAGCTAGACCTTTGTACTTAGTTGATGATAATGTTTTGAAACCTCAGAGGGTGGTGAATGACAACACTGACTTGTAATAAAACTAAAGCTAATAACTTATGCACCAGTCATTTGTTACCTGTTCACACACCTTTGAGAAAAGGCTGGGGGTTGCCAGGATAAAGTTTGGGGCAATTACTGTTTGATTGCCCCAGCAGTGTAGGGAAAATGACAGTTTTGACATTGATAAGGATCCTTACCCGAGCGAGATTTTCTATTGTGAAGGACAGGGCAAAGAGCATAGTTTGAACTCCAGTTTGTCCCCTGGGGGTGGGTTTATAGCAGGGCACTGAAAACTGACAAGTCATAATCCCTGCCCTTCCCCATAGATGGGTGGGTCATGGTTATAAATGACTGGTGCATTAGTAATAAGTGGTATTAACATGACAGCTGATTTTTGTGTTGTTAAAATATGAGCCGCCACATGGGAAAACCAACAATCTGCCTAGGCGAAAACAAAGGCGCAGATCAGCTTCGCAATAACTGCGAAGCTGATCAGCGCCTTTGGTTTCGCTACTCGGATAGTACAGTTCCTCTTCTACTTAAATCCAAAATTTCAAGCTTCTAGCTCTTTTCTGTGACTGAACAGGTCGGTTTATGTCGGACCTGGTCAGAAACCACATTGTTGATTTTCCCACGAGGCGGCTCATATACTGTGCATTAAATGTTACCCGAGTACAGTTTTACCCTATTTTGTTACACGATGTATTGCATGATGTAATCTTATTTAACTGTTTTGTCATGTTTTGTAGTATGCAATTTCGCTTTAAACCTTTTTTTCTTTAACTAATCCGTCACACTGAAAACAGATCTGAGTATCAATTACATATATTGTAATGCATAAGGTTCATTTTTGTGATTTGAGCCTCGACGCGAGAAAACCCGTCTTCGGGGTTTCCGACCAGGTCCGACACAAACCGGCCTGTACAAGCTCAGAAAAGAGCTAGAAGCTTGAAATTTCGGATTTAAGTAGAAGAGGAATTGTACTATCCGAGTAGCGAAAACAAAGGCGCTGATCAGCTTCGCGGTTACCGCGAAGCTGATCTGCGCCTTTGTTTTCGCCTAGGCAAAAATCCGGTTTTCTCACAATGCGGCTCATTTAATACTCTATGTTATTCACTTAATAAAGCATAAGGGATTGCTTTCAAATCTCTATTCAAGCAAAATAATTGGTGTCATTTTCCATTCAGTAAAGGCCAACTAAGTTCAAATGATTATGTTAGATAGATATCATATAATTTCTAAAATATGAGCCCTGTCTAGAGAAAACCTTTTTGATAAGGTATTTTACAAACTAAACTACAAAAGGTGACCAAGTGCTCGACATTTCTGATTTAGGAGGTAGAAATAAGTAGTTCAGAAAACAACAGAGGCTGCTATTTTTTCTTTCTGTCTGTATAACAAGTAGGTCAAGATGACCGGTCTTGTATGACTGCATTTACAAGGATTTGTATGATTTTATTGCAAGTCATAATTTAGCCAGAGGCACAAATTAGATCACTTGCTTCATCAGTCATCAAACAAATTTTACCTATGATATCATGTGAGACCTGTGAGCTGTGTCATGAAGAGTTTGATTTTTGCATATAGACATGGAGTGATAAAAGACACGTGTAGCAAAAACAAAGGCGCTGATCAGCTGTGCAGTTACTGAACAGCTGATCTGCACTTTTGTTTTTGTATAGGCAAAAATCCAGTTTTCTCATGATGCAGCTCATGAAGCATCAATCAGTCTATGTATCCTGGCATGTGAAATATGTTAATATGACAAATGTTTAAGTGATGATTCTTAAAACATCATTGAATAAGAAAATTAGTTCTCTGCAGAAACTGTTCTCCAAAAGAAAGAGTGGGGATCAGTGTCGAAGTGGTATATTAGAGCATTGGACGGAGCAAGATGCTAGGGGTTTGAAACTCACCAGAAAACTGTATGTGAGCAAGACAGATTCAGTCCCCATAGTACTGCTTCTTCATCTCTGTCAAGAAAACATGTCCGTGCAATGTACACCCACTTAAACCCCACTTTTGTATAGCAGTACTCGGGTATGGAGGGGTATACCAATTTTTTTTTTTTTTTTTTTTTTTTTTTTTTTTTTTTTTTTTGATTCAAAACATGGATTGTTGAAAAAAAAAAAGAAAAAAAAAAGGAAAAAAAAAAACAACAAAAAAAAACATGGATTGTGGGTACTCGTTACAGCCGCCTCGGCAAGGCGGTTTTATTGTGTATCCACAATCAATGTTTTGTGCAAAACTATCAAAATATCAAACAATTTCCAACAAAATTTTCAATTTTTACAGCTGAAAACATGCGCGGATCCAGAGGGGGGAACGGGGGTCCGGATCCCCCATGGAATTTGAAAATTTTACCTAAGAAAAGGTAATTTCGGGATTTTTGGGGGGTTGGACCCGCCCTCGTCTGTGACTAAAAATTACCATTTTCGTTGGACCCCCTCATGAAAATTTCTGGATCCATGCATAGAAAAAGTTCCCTGTATATTATTGCATGGTTTTTAAAAGTTTTCGTAGTGTTACCAAGGAAGCAAAGTTTTAGCTCAGCATTACTGTTATTTTACTCCACAAAGCAAACAAACAAACACAAGAAATTACTTTAAATATGGGTACCTTTATCAATTTGTCATGGGTGTGAAGCTGATCTGTGCCTTTGTTTTGGCATATGCAGATTGTTGGTTTTCTGATGTGGCAGCTTATTTATCTTTTTGATTTTAATGCTGTATTAACACAGGCCATGGATGCACTAGGTCATGTTTATCAACATTCATGCAAACAACTACATCTGCTATCTTTTTCTCACAAATTTTCATGATTAGGCATCCTTATTGATTGCATTTATAGCAATTTTGCATTTATTGAGCACTAAACAGCTGATTTTGTTATATGCATGAAATATGTATTCATCACAGTCATTGTTTTAATCAGAATTGGAAGAATTGTATACATTTTTATATGAGCCGCGTTCTGAGAAAACCAGATTTTCGCCTATGTGAAAACAAAGGCGCAGATCAGCTTCGCAGTAACTGCGAAGCTGATCAGCGCCTTTGTTTTCTCTACATGGATAGTACAATTCTTCTTCTTAAATCCGAAATTTCAAGATTTTAGACATCTGTGACTGTACAGGCCGGTTTGTGTCAAACCCCGAAGACCAGTTTTCTTGCGTTGTGGCTCATAGACCTTACAGCTGTATCTATATTTTCCACCTTCACATAACTGTACTTATTTTGTACTATTTGTAAAAAAATGTATAAATGTGCTTACATGTACATATATTTCATGCTAACAGTAAAGCAATAAGTTCTGCTGATTTTCTTTTTTTATGCCCCAACTTCGAAGAAGTTGAGGGGGCATATTGGTTTGGGTCTGTCCGTGCAGTGAGTGCGTACGTGCAGTCAGTCAGTCTGTGATCATACTGATGCGTGAGCACTCGGTCAGGAACCGTTAGAGCTAGGATCTTGAAATTTGGTATGTAGTTTGTATATGAAAATTAAGAGGACCCATATTTTTTCTTTCAGGTAAATTCAAAGGGCTAGGGGCCAATTCTGTGAGAGTTATTTCCCTTTTTAACTCTTGATAAAGTGAATAGATAGTGGATACCTTGTGTGCGCAGGTTTATTCCGATTCTCTTGAAACTTTACAGATGTTGTGACCATGCTTTGAAGATATGCATGTGGTTTGGATATAATCCTCAGATTAATTTTTGTCACTTTTTTCGCAATTTGAACTTAGCCATTTTTCAGGCATTTTGACAATGAAAGTGAATGGGCAGTGGGTACCTTGTGTGCGCAACTCCTCCTACAGTTTCATGCCAATTCATTTAAAACTTTATATGTATTATGGGCATGGTCTGAAGATATGCATGTGGTTTGGATATAATCCTTGGATTATTTTTTGTCATTTTTTTCACAATTTGAACTTAGTCATTTTTTCGGGCATTTTAGTGGATGGATAGTGGGTAACTTGTGTGCGCAACTCCTCCTACAATTTAATACCGATACTTTTGAAACTTTGCAGACATTGTGACCATGCTTTGAAGATATGCATGTGGTTGGGATATACTCCTCAGATTAATTTTTGTCACTTTTTTTTACAATTTGAACTTAGTCATTTTTTGGACATTTTTACATCTTGAAAGTGGCTTACCAGTTGGGGGCATAGTGTTTCATAAACACATTTTCTAGTTTTAGGTGGGGAGGGGGGTAACATTTATTGATGCTATGTTAATGTTAGTAAAGCACTGGTATTTATGTTCTCAAAAGTATCTCATGAATCAAATAAGAGACTTTGCACATGCTAAGATGATGGGTGTCAGAGAAATTTAAAATTATTTTAGGCCGACTTGTTTCTGTGTGCGCGTGGCAACCTTGCAGGGCCAAATCAATTGGAGCATGAGGAAAATTTAACAGCCTGATCATATGGATGTGTGGTGCAGAAAGCATAATGCTCACACTTTAAGCTATATACCTATAATTGAAGTCCCAGTCAGGCCACTTTTCTTTTTTCAATGTGTGTGATTCTTGATGTGACACCATTGCATGCAATAGCAGCTAAGTTTGGACCTCTTAAAAACATGGTCCATTATAAGTACATGTACTATGTAGATATAGTCAGTTGAAAATAGATTCATAATTATATTATGTGCTTACAAGTTTTGGCCTGATATGTGTGCTACCATTTATAGTGTTTAATGATGTATTTAATGCTATTGCTGCCTTGCTTGATATATGTGTAAAGACTTAAGTATTACTGTACTTATGAGGCGTAAAATAAAAATAGCCTTGTTTCCGCTAACATGCCGAAGACACTGTAGAGTCGGTAGGTCGGAAAATCTTTTTATTTTTCATGTATTTTTTCTTTCTTAAAAATGGGTAAAAAAGGGTAGAAACGTGCTAAAATTAATCATAAGTACTCGAAACAAAGATGTGATCACGTTTAAAACCAGTAGGAAGCTAAAGAACGCGAGTTGACATAGTGTTGTTGAAATTATAGCAGTTTTTAAATCATTGTCCGTTTTCCACTTCAAATGTTGAGGGTCGGTCGGCATGAAAATATTTTTATTTTATTTTTATTGGCAATAAAAACTGCAGGGTCGGCGCAAAAACTCAGAGTCAGTCGGGTTAGCGGAAACACAGCTATTTTTTGTTTACGCCTAACAATTGAGATCTTAAAAACATTTTATCTATCTTATTATAATAATAAATCATTTCTCTTTAAAATATAAGGCCTGATGATGAGCTTAAAATTGTGATATTAGATTAAGCAATATGTTTTGTGAGCTGTCAGTCATTAGTACATTTCAACCTCATTATAACACGCTTGCTATAATGTGGTTCTCAATATAACACGGCCATGCCATAGCTCCCAAATTGATTATTTTGTTATATGTCTATAGTAAGTAACTTAATAGCACGGTTTCACTTATGACACGGTCTTCTTCTATGGACCCCAAAGATAGAGTTATAATGAGGTTTGTACTATATGCTCTTCAGAACCCTAGCTTGGGTATTGTGCATGCTTGTCCAAAAATGGTTCTATATCACGGCAATATACCGTCATCATCCCCGCTACGGAATAAACTGCATTCAAAGTTGTTCCCCTTTACAATTTAATGAGCAAATAATATGCAAATTAGGTTTATTCCGTATTTAATATTTCATATCTATACGTCTGAGAAATCTGGAGGGTAGGTGGGTATGGTGGGAGGTGGTGGAAATAAAGCGCGGGGAGGGATGACGGTACATTGCCTATATCACTTTGTCACATATTTCTCATTAAAACAGAAGAGAAACAAATGTAAATTAAAATAAAGCAGTATACATACAAAATGTTAGAAGCAATTCAATGGTTGTTTTACCACAGTTTATGTTTGTGAAATGAATATATTTACATGGTTGGTGCCTTGTTATTGATATACAGAGTGAGCTGATATAATACAATAACTAAGGAATTGTGTTAATTTTTTGTCCACTGACCCTTGAAGCATGTGCTAGTAGATATATTTTTGTGTACGCTGAGGATGTAGCTCATTAGGGTTTTTTTTCTAGGTCAAGTCTTTAAGCTCACCTGACCCTCCAGGCTCCAAAAGTGAGCATGTACATATAGCAAGTAAGCCCATTGTGCTGTCGTTCATCCCTCAACAATTTTCAGAAGTACCTGTATTAAGAAACTGCTTGGCTAATCAAAGCCAAATTTCACATGGGACTGTAAGCACTATCATTAGTATATTTTCATGACACTTGGCATGGAGTTCATGTATCTGGATCTGGAGCACTACAATATGAGCCCCAACGGGAGAAAACTGGTTTTCAGGGTTTCCGACCAGATCTGACACAAACCGGCCTGTGCAGCTAGAAGCTTTAAATTTCAGATTGAAGAACAAGAGGAATTGTAATATCCATGTAGCGAAAACAAAGTTACTGATCAGCTGTGTACTGCACAGCTGATCTGCGCCTTTGTTTTTGCCTAGGCTAAAATCCAGTTTTCTCATGATGCGGCTCATATTTAAAAAAAGATGATTGAGCTGCAACATTTTTACTGTGTAAATACTCAAGTATAAAGCCTAGTTTGAAAAAACGTAAATCTAAGAACTATTTTTCTTGACAATAAAATGAGCTGCACTGTGAGAAAACTAGATTTTTGCCTATGCAAAAATAAAGGCGCAGATCAGCTGTGCAGTGACTGCACAGCTGATCAGCGCTTTTGTTTTTCGCTACATGGATAGTAAAACTCCTCCTCTACTTAAATCCAAAATTTCAAGCTTCTAGTCTGCTTCCATGGCTGTGCAGGCTGGTTTGTGTCGCACATGACCGGAAACCCGAAGTCCGGTTTTCTCACCTCTGGGCTCAAATGATGTAGTAGTTTGCATGTTGGTGTATCATTAAGGTCAGACTGACAAGAGGAACTTGACATCACTCATAACAGATTCCTAAGACATGTGAAAACTTGTTAAAGGATTTTCAGGCCAGACTCAGCCAGCCTGCATAGATACACGTATAGTAAAAGGATGACAAAATATAGTGGTAGTAAGGTTATTAATGAACAATGTGGCTTACTGACTCGCAAAAAAGGATGCAAATAAGCTTGCACATGAGTTCTGCATCTATACTATTGTTTACACATATAGTTAAGCAAAAGCAAAATTCTTCTGACAGTGCTTGAAGAGGCATTAACAGTATTTTTACAAGCAATTTAGCTACTAAATTGGACATAGTTAAGCAACAGCAAATGGCCATATAAACCCTAAACAAAACAACATTTGGTATTTTTTGCACCAGTAATACCGGTACTTTGATTTTTGTTGTGCATCAATAAGACTTTCAAATTTCAACATATATAAGATACAAGATCAATTCCCTAGATGTTGACCCGTGATTTCAGTTAACGTGTTTGTCCAATCAGGGCTGAGAAAAGTCAGATGATTTGAGCCCTGATGCGAGAAAAACGGTCTTCGGTGTTCCCGACCAGGGCCCAGAATTACAATGCTTCCTTAAACTTAAGGCCTGCCTTAGTTAAGGTGACAAATTTTGACGCGATATTTACCGTTAAAATCAATAACTCCTTTCACGAAAATGTACAAGTGTGTAAAATTAAAATAATGTCATTGACATGATAAAACCGTTAAGTTTGATATGAGTATATTTTAGATGCATCTATTTGGATGTTGAAATTTGTCCCCTTAACTAAGGTATTCCTTAACTTTAAGGGAGGGTTGTTATTCTGGGCAGGTCTGACACAAACCAGCCTGTGCAGCTTCAGAAGATGGATAGATGCTTGAAATATTGGATTTCAGAAAAAGAGGAATTGTTCTATCCAAAGGCGCAAAGTTACTGCAAAGCTGATCTGCTCCTTTGTTTTCGCATAGGCAAAAATCTGTTTTTTTCATGGCGCGGCTCATTTTATTTATCACTTTTTACCTTTTTTATTTTCTTAATTATTAATAGTTACATTAATTTGGTGACATTGGCATGAATATATTCATTATGAAAACATGCCCATGCAATATAAAGAAATTTTTAAAGTTGTAAAAAATGAAAATTTTCCGCTGAAAATTTTTTATATTTTTCTTATTTTTGCTCAAAACATAGATTGTGGGTATACGTTAGAACCGCCTCACTGAGGCGATTCTAACGAGTAACCACAATCTTATTATCTATGTTTTGGAGCAAAAATAAGAAAAATAGGTATACCCTGCAAACCCCAGTTTTACTATATATAAAAGTGGGGTTTAAGGGGGTATTCTTTGCATGGACATGTTTTCCTGATGTGTTTCTTGATGGAAGCGTATACAAGCTTATACTGGATCATTCTTGGCTAGAACCCTGACATGTCAATTACATACCAGCATATCATACTCAATTTCTGTAAGCTGATAGTTAACATCCAATTAAATGCATGCGTAACAACTGCTGCATATTTTCCTTGTATCGATTTGCAATCTAAAAAAGCTCTGCCTTTTGCCTTGTCTCTCAAGTGTACACAGTGCATGTAATTCAGGTTAAAAGTAAGATTTATTAACAAAAGAACATGTCTATATAAGTACATGTTAATGTTTTAGAATAAATTTGGAGGCATGGTAGCCTCCTTAGTGGTTAGTGCATCATACTCGGGATCAAGAGGTCGGGGGTTCGATCCCCCAGGCTCAGCTTTGTGTTCTTGAGGAAGACAAATTTCCTTCCAGTAACTCTGGTTAATACCCAGAAAGTAATGCAATGACAGAAATAATGTTTAATGGGATGTTAAACCACAAAATCAAAAACACTTTGCTGGGATCAGTCTATCCAATCACGATGATTTCAATGGTAAATGAAAATTTGGTGTCCACAAAGGAATAACAAATATTTTGCCCATTAATTTGGAAAGGATTCACCCATAATCATTTGGGTGAATGTGAACCCACTTAAATTTTTAGGGGCTTCAGGTTTGATTTGAAGTTCATTTATCAGTGAACTTCCCCTAAGCAAACAGCATCACAAAAACATTACGTGTTATGTATACCCCACTTTTCTATAGCAAAATTGGGGTTTTATGCAGGGGTTTACCTATTTTTGTTCAAAAACATAGATTGTGGGTACTCGTTAGAACCACCTCACCGAGTACCCTCAATCTATGTTTTTGAGCAAAAATATGAAAAATATAAAAAAAATTCTACTGAAACTTTTTTTTACAATTTAAGAAAATTCTGTTTTAAACATGGGTGTGTTTTCGTAATGGAATAGCCCTACATGGGATGCCGCGTTCTGCGTTGTCACATCTGGGGCTATACTGTTTGCCTACGTTCCATAAAAAGGATGTCAGGCACTTCAAGCAGTGCTAAATATTTTTAATTCTGCCAAAAAATCACCAGAGCTAATGGTATAGACCCAGGTCCTATGACCAGAGTCTGATCAAGATCTACAGTATTCTATACTGTCTGCATCATTTTTGGAGATTTTTCAGTAATTGATGAGTAATTGTCTTTCTTTTTACTGGACTTGCATAATTCTAACAAATATGCAAGAAAAGCTGGTTACCTGACAGGAAAATCTTATCACAAAAAGCGGAAACGAAAAAGTGATGGTATCTTTGGTAATTAGTTAGAAATATCAATCAGTCTGTATTGAAACTAGAGCTGCGACCATAAAACCTGTTATAAAGAGTTTCTGACCATGTTGACATGAATCAAGCTGTTCAGTAACAGGAGGCTAGAAGCTTGGAATTTCTGCGTAAAGGAGAAGGGGAATTGTACATTCAGTGAAGCAAAAAACAAAGGTGCTGATCAGCTGTGCAGTACTACGCCTTTGTTTTTGCATAGGTGAAAATTTTTCTCCTGAGGTGTCTCAAATGTCAATCAATCACCATTGAATCTTCACCCAGGTACATTAAGAAGCAAATCTTGATGATTTACATTTGTCGTTTTGGAATCAATATAAGATTGTGGGGTTGCCATAGCAACAGAATTTGTTTAGGATTGGTTGCTCACCTGAGACATTAAAACTTTAATTAATGATCAAAGGCTAAGTTATGTGTATTTAAAGTTTTTTAATTAGACATTAATTGTAAGCTGATCTGCGCCTTTGTTTTCGCATATGCAGATTGTTGGGTTTCCCATGCGGCGGCTCATTTATGATGCATACTGGTGGTACATGTTGCGGCGGCTCATTTATGATGCATACTGGTGGTACATGTAACATGTACCACCAGTATGCATCATAAATGAGCCGCCGCATGGGAAACCCAACAATCTGCATTTGCGAAAACAAAGGCGCAGATCAGCTTCGCAGTAACTGCGAAGCTGATCAGCGCCTTTGTTTTTGCTACACTGATAGTACAATTCCTCTTCTACTTGTATCCAAAGTTTCAAGCTTCTAGCTTTATTCTGTGACTGTACAGCCTGCTTTGTGTCGGAGCTGTTCGGAAACCACATTGTTGGTTTTCCCACAAGGTGGCTCAAATGATGTACACATTTGAATTTGTGAAACTTTAGGCAAACTGAAACAGCCACCAGTCTTCGCGAAATCCTCTTTTTTTAAGCTGCTGGACAGTTGTCTGGCAGATTTCATGCTGTCAAGTTCGAGCTGGACAAATACTTACTTTGCAGGACAGTGCCTTATATTAACATTGTAATCTTGCAAATTTTGCCGGACATTTGTCTGACAGAATGAAATTTTCTGCTGGACAAAATGAAATTTTGCTGGTTTTGTTTGGCAGACCGACACTTGCAAGGACTGTGTCACTCTGTATTTCAAACCATAGGACCAGTTGTTCTTTGCATACAAAGGAAGCCCACCTATAATATCTGGCCAGTTTCAGAGAAAAAGTTATGGTTATACAAATGAGCCGCCTCGTGGGAAAACCTACAATGTGGTTTCCGAACAGGTCGGACACAAACCGACCTGTACAAGGACAGAAAAGAGCTAGAAGCTTGAAATTTCAGATTTAAGTAGAAGAGGAATTGTAGTATCCGAGTAGCGAAAACAAAGGCGCTGATCAGCTTCGCGGTTACCGCGAAACTGATCTGCATCTTTGTTTTCGCCTATGCAAATTGTTGGTTTTCCCATGAGGCGGCTAAAATGTACATAGCAAGAGCAGGGGCACACCAACTTCTGGGATCCAAATTTTTTAGAATGATACATCTTCTGTCTTCTTACCATTTTCCTGCAAATGTTTTCCCTTCAAATATCATTATAACAGTTTTCCCATTCAAATGCATAGGTGATCTATGTTGACCTTCCATAAAAAAGGTCAAGTACATTGCAGTGTCATAATTTATAAGTACATTTTAGCACAAGTCCCTAATGTTACATGTCAAGTTTTATTATGCACAATTATACTTTCGTAGCACTTTGGGTTCTAGAGAATTTTGTCAGATTTAACATTATAAGGAAAACGCAGCTGTCTCGGTCTTGTGACCTGGATTATTTAGAAACACTTTAGTCCCCCCCCCCCCCCCCTCCCTTAAGACTTTTCATATTAAACTTGGCTTCCATAGGCCAATTGGTTTCAGAGAAGACCTTTGAAAATGGCAGACGACGGATGGATGCTGGATCATTGGTATTATGACTATAAGCTCACCTTATAAGCTTTATGGCCCGGGTGATTACAATAATACATATTCTTAATATTTTGTACTAGGTCAGGTCACCTTTAGCAGCTAAAGAAGGGGACATGTTTTCCTGATGTTTAGGCAATGAAGTATTATCATTTTGTCAAGGTAATGAAAACAGAAAGCATGTTTGACATTTTAATCACAATACAACATTATAATAAGCAAATGGTCATATGAAACAATTAGGGCCTCGCCATGAGAAAACCGTATTTATGCCTATGTGAAAACAAATTTAAAGTGCAGATCAGCTGTGCAGTAACTGCACAGCTGATCAGCGCCTTTGTTTCTGCTGCTCGGATAGTGCAATCCCTCTTCTTCTTAAATCCAAAATTTCAAGCTTCTAGTCCACTTCTGTGACTGCACAGACCGGTTTGTGTCAGACCTGGTCAGAAATACTGAAGACTGGTTTTCTCACTTAATGGCTTTTTCATTTGTCCCCTGTGATGTCTCACCATTACATTTACTGTAACCCAACTTATTTTCACAGCTATTTATTTCCACAATTTTGACCTGATGCCCATTTTCATGGACTGAAATTTATTTTGCTACATCAGGAATTAGCCTATTCAAGAACAGTGTTCATGTACTATTAATATGTATAAATTTTCACTTTTTGTTCAATAATTATGTATTTCTTGCAAAAATAAATAGCCCCCAAAAATAAGATGGTTTACCACAGTTTTCACATGTCAAAGCTTCCTTGCTCATTATGGTATACTTATCCAACTGAAAGGACAGCAAAGTGCTGCTTCTAGAAAGAATATCTCTTGAAGCAAGCAAGCTAAATTTAATTGCCACTTCTGTGGGGTTTTGACTACTATTAAAGGCATGCTCAAAGGTTTTCATTTTAACTCCAAGGTAAGCATAATGGTTTAAAACAAAATCATTGAAGAGCAATGATTATAGCTTAAACTGGTCAAAGAATAGTTAGTCTATTATGTTTCTTTGTAAAATATGAGTTTCTTTGTAACCACTGTCAAAAGCTATGGTCAGTACAATCAGCTATTATAGCCAGAACATCAGGAAAACATGTCCGTGTAATGTATACCCACTTAAACCCCACTAACTGGGGTATGCAGGGGTATACCTATTTTTCTTATTTTTGCTCCAAAACATAGATTGTGGGTACTCGTTAGAACCGCCTCGACATGCTGAAAGTAGTATACCACACAGTGCGCATGCGCAAGCATTAAAGTTAAATCCGCTATAAACCCCCCTTCAAAATCCCAATGTACCACTCAGCAGATGATTCAGTCATTGAAGAAATAAAGCAAATAAAATTACCCCCCTTTCAATTAAACATATAGGGATTTTGATGGTTTTAATTACGAGCTTGTGTGTCGTGTAACTTTATTTCTTTTTCATGAATTTTAATTAGGGAGCAGCTGACATTGTTTCTTGGTGATTTGGAGGTTCAAAAGTGTGCGCATGCGCAGAGCAAATCTTTCCCCTATTTGCATTATTTAAGACGAGAAAAAAATCTCATTCAATTTTTATCGAACTGAAAATCAGATTTTTGCATGGCATCCCATGAATGTGAATCATACAGCAACAGGCCTGAAATCATCAACGTTTTGCCGTTGAACTCGAAAATCTTTGGTAGCCTATTGTTGCCTTTCTTTTTTTGTTCAGTATATATACTCAAAGCCATAAGTAACTTTACACTGTTTTTGTACAATGTAGATATTTTTTTCGGGGAAAGGTGTGTAATATTTATAAAATGTTTGACATGTATTGAAGTCCGATCAATTACACATTAGGTAGGCGAAATTTTATGGATTTTTAATGTCAGAATGCAGTCACACGCCCCTATGAAACATGTAAGGGGTCAAAATAAAGTTTTTCCAAATCACATCACTTTTGACGTGTTACTGTTGTTTTATCAATTAACAATTTTAAAGTTTGAAGAAAAAATCTTTAAGAGATGTTATTGTATTGCTTATTTAAGTTCAAATTTACTCGAATGTTCCTATTCGAATAACAAACTAGAGTGAAGTTTTCAAGGCCAAGGCCCATTTTGCTGGAAACTCCCATTACAAGTTGTTTGCCGTTTTTCTTGAGAACCGATGGTAATTGTTTCACCTGCCAATGTTGCCACACATTTCAATTGAGGCCCCAACGATTTGCAATGCAAAACAATTAGGTACGACTAAAGGAATAACTTTTAGAAATGGTTAAAGTTTACTATTGGTTTATTTCAAAGGGAGTTAATTTCGATGCATAGCAATTTTAACAGCCTACAAAAATCTACCCAATGTCAGAGCTTAAATATCTGGCAGTATTTTTGAAGGACAATAAGTGGTCCTTGGCACAGTGTGTTCAAAACTTCTGTCTACCTTTGATTTGGTGGGAAAATGCCAATTTTGTGCATTTGATAAAAGCACAGATAACTCGCATGTGGATTAAGTTACATCGACTGCTTTACATGCATTTTGCTAGGACACGTGTTGGAGACACACTCCAATAGATACTTTGTTACAATTCAAAACGAATAAAAATATATTTAGAAATGAAAAGTGTAAAGTTACTTTTGGTGTTGAGTATATTTTCATCTTCTTTGTATAGCCCTGCATGTGCTGAAACCACTGCAATTCAAAAATAATATTTGCTGTGCAGCAGCTCAAGTGCACCCCTTTGACAAATGGATTTTTTAATCTAACAAGTCAACTTTAATCATTATGACAACATGAGATGATTTTCATTTCTATTTTTGATCCTTTACTTAAAACAGAATTATCATAGGTAAGACACTCCATCTTATACTGTTTTCTTATGTTCCATAAACAGGCATTATGGCTTTTGTGGGTTGATTTTTCCTCCGAACACATCTATTTCGAGACTCTTTTATACATGAGCTGCGTCTTGAGAAAACTGGATATTGCCTATGCAAAAACAAAGGTGCAGATCAGCTTCGCAGTAACTGCAAAGCTGAATTCAGAGCCTTTGTTTTCGCTACATAGATAGTACTATTCCTCTTCTTCTTAAATATGAAATTTCAAGCTTCTAGCCATACTCTGTGGCTGCACAGAACAGTTTGTGTCCGACCTAGTCGGAAACCATGAAGACCAGTTTTCTCGCGTCTTGCCACAACAACCACGGATACAAAGACCTACAGTTTGATGTCCTGCTATCTTTTGCTAGTACTTAATCGTAAGTTTTTCTCGATCTCAAATTGTCTTAAATCTGCTCTTTGTAGGAAATTCTGCCTCTCTATGAAACTGAAACAGAACAGTAATAATCATGCTTTTTACTTTCAAGATGTCTAAACATTATGATAAAACCCTTAATTCAGAATCTAAAACTTGAGTGCAGCAATACACTTACCATATTTGAAAATAAAGAAAAAAAAAATTCAAGAAGAAATATTTTAAACACCATAACTTGATTAAGAAAACTGGCAAACCTAGAACTGCTTGCTCTGATTAAGTTAAATAGAACAGCTTAGTTGCCAAGAAAATAAGTTTAGTGAAAATATGATCAAATACATGCACTTTTAACACAGCTCAAATCTTTTCAACTTTAAGCCTATTATTCACCTTTGCTTTCCTCTGTTATGTAAGGCCAGTTCATCCTCTATCCCCTCTTTCTTTTTAAATGTGTCCCAGTCGAGGCGAGACTTCTCCTGAAATCAGTATTAATATGATTAGTCTGAGTAGCCAATTGGTACAACGTCGGGACGGAATGGTGGAACTTCATTTTAGAGAAATCGACTGTTTCCACTGTATTACTGGTAACCACATTTGCATAAACATCAGTGCCACATGATATTAAAAGGGGTGTACATGTATTAATGATGACAGATCCATGTATTAATGAGAATTTTTGTGAGCATGCCCTGTTAATACACAACTTTTATTCATACTCGTTACAGGGCGCAATGCAGAAATTGAAGTCACTGTGTGACATACATTTGAGCTAACGTTATAAAGCGATGTCATAATGATGATGTAGGACCTGAAAGCAGCATTTTTATAACATTGTTAGCTCGACATTTTACGCACATGAATTTTTGGCAAAGCCAGGTAATTTCTCAGGTTCTTTCAGGTGCATTAAAGGAATAGGTTTACAAACATTATCCTTCAATTTCAAAAGAAAGAGATCAGCGAAACAAACATTTTGACACCACATTTATTAAAATCGGTTAAGTGGTTTTGAAGATATGAAAGTTTTAAAATTCAACAATGGCCGCCAATGGTGGCAGCCATTTTGTTTAGCTAGTCACGTGACCAAAAAGGAAAAATGCTTATTTACAGTGGTAGGCTTACTTTTTACATTCGAAAACAGGTCATTATGATTCTATTAAGTGAATGAAAAGTATTTCAACAACTTTCATACTTTAATTTGAATGGAAATGGCAGATATTTATAATTCCATGATTGTGAGGGAGTGACGTCATACCCTCACAGCCTCATTCTGGATCTGGGCCATCAAAATTTTCAAACTGCTATAACTTTCTTATACCTTGGTTGATTTTCATGAAAATTGTTGCAAACTGTTCAGCTACATGAAGGCTTTCATAAAACGCACACACAATAGTTTGTGAGCCTATTCCTTTAACATCATTCTGATGGGCCCCTAAGAAGGTTGAAACCCTCGTCTTTCAGGCTCAGCTTTCAACACTTCTCTATGGGCCCAGCAGACATTAAAGCATAGATAAACATGTTTGATCCCTATGTTATTAGGAGTTCATGACCCTTGCTCACAGACACAAGCCAGCGCTAGTGTGGTATGAATCCCTGAACATTCAATCAAAAGTCTGATGCACTTACCACCAGGCAACAGCTCTCCACAAGTCAACAATTGTTCAGTAATGGAGGGAGGGAGCTATCTTTTTCTTGGCATTAGCAAGTACTCTGGCAAGTTGTGTACTGCTCAAGGACACAAACCGGCGACTGGCCCTATAGCCCAAATGGAACCTAGACCTCTCAATCAAAAGTCCGACAGTCAGAAGAATTTGAGCCTGTGCATGAGAAAACAAACAATTTGGGTTCTGACTACGTCAGACACAAACCGGGCTGTACAATCACAGAAGAAGGTTAGAAGTATGAAATTTCAGATTTAAGAAGAGGAATTGTACTAACCAAGGCCAGATCAGCTGTGCAGTTATTGCACAGCTGATCTGCGCCTTTGTTTTCCCATATGCAGATTGTCAGTTTTCTGATGTGGCGGCTCATTTTTCTTTTACTTACCAGTGTTCCCATCTTTGGTTTTTTATTGATTTTGTCTAGCAACCCACCCAGACCACCTCCACTACTGGGCCTTTTCACTCCTCTGGAAATACAGAGTCTGATTAAAACTTGATTTGTTGACTCAGTTAAAACAAGTGTGGACTCAGTTATCAGTTGTGTTAGTCCACATTCACTTTTAGGGCAAACATTTTTGCACAAACTCTGTGGAAATTTCTAAAAGAACTTACAAACTGGTTTAGGTTAATTGCCATCTAAATGCCACAAATGGAATAGCAATGAGTGAGATGCTGATATAACTGCTCCATTTATTTTAAATAACATACTGTTCCATCATGGACAATATTTCTCTAGATTATTTTATTTGCTATTAATAAAGTGTCAAGTTCTCTAGATTAGACCATACATTTGTTTTGACTTGTAATTGAAATTATGATTACTGAGGGTTCACTATTTGGGCAAGTGAACCGTCACTTTTGTATCTTTACTTGTTTGTGATTTTGATTGTTCTATGACAATACTGAATTTTCTTTTCTTGCAAATCTCTACAGCCCAATCTTCTCAAAACACCTTTAAGGAGGTAAAAAGACAAATATAACTAACATAGACTGTGTGGGTGGACTGTCTGTGCATGTGTCTGTCTTAGCTGAATCACCTTCTTGTTTCTTCAATTCCTCTTTAGCTTCTTTTGAGCCTGCATCCACTTCTTTGGTTACACTGAAACATATCAGTATTTAATGTATGAAGGTTTTGTGGTCATTATTTCATTGTTATCAATTCATTGTATTATTGCTATGTGTGCCCTAGTATACAATCCAGAGACTTTCATGGTCCCTATTTCCTTTGTTTGTCTTGTGGTTTAAAGTCACAGTCCAATTTTTCAGAAACATCAGGACAGAGCCACATTCTCCTATGTAGTAATCATGCAGCATCATTCTTTTCTTTACTGTTTTTTTTTTTGCTGAACCTGGAACCTCTGTGACCAGAGTCCTCACACCGTACATACGGCTCGTCAAATTCCAACTGGTACGTGAAATTCCAGATGTTTATGTCAGCGCGTGCGTTTTGGCGGGTAAGTTATTTTTGTTGTTTTTTCTTGTTTTATTATACTTTAGCTAACGGTTTCAGAAGAAAATAATATTCGGCAGTCTTGTGTGGACATCCACGCATCTGTATATACAGGTGTCATGGTCATCTTACCCGTGGATTGGCGAAAACATTGCACGAAAGTCTTAAAATGGCACTTTTTCAGAAAACATCCATACTTTTTGCCAAATATCTCCATAACTAGAAATAATTGAAAGTCGCATGCTCGAATATATATAGCTTAGTATCTATTTAAAAGCCTGATTTAAGCTTCCATTCAAATTAATTACTACTATTGATAGCGCAGCTCATTCTTTTGAACCATGTGTGATTTTACATGATACGAACCACGACAGTCGTTTTATACTTGAAAGACCAGACGGACAATAGCTGTTGATACGTGAAATAACAGACGTAGACACGACTTTGGATACGTGTCGCATCAGACGTGTTGAGTGCGATTTTTTCAAATACCTGGCAGTGTTTGGCCTTCTTAAGCGGTCAACTTGGAAGTATACTTTTTAAATCCAAGTTTTGCGTCCCTTATAAGAATATTTCATTCATCTTCACACACACACACACACACACACACACACACACACACACACACACACACACACACACGATGCTCATACCTAAGAACACGTTCAAAAATAAATTCTTGAATTGGAAATGTTACGGCTGTCATACAGTTTATAGATTGGCAAAGATAAAATGGCCACCTTTAAGACACACGACGTTGATTCACTATATCAACATTTGCACAAAATGTTGAAACCGTAGAATCAACATTAGGACACACATTGTTGAAATAATCTTAAAATAATGTTGATTCGGTCAACCTTTAAACATTGTTGAATCAATACGATTTACTGAATCAACATTGATTCTACAACATTGTTTCAAAGTTGATTGAATCAACATTGATTCGAAATTGTGTCTGCTGTGTTGTTTCCACTCAAACACAGTATAACTTTATGAGAGTGATATAGTGGTCGAGGTTTGAAACCTGATTGTCTCAGTTCTTGATCCTTGGTTAATCTTATTTTAAAGGCGCTGATAGTCAACGACCTTAACCACGGCCTGTTGTCAGGTTGAGTGATCTAGTGGGTAGTTAGTTCCCATCATCCTCCAGAGGTTGTGGGCTCGAACCCCGGCCGACACATACGCGTGTTATGTTGATGACTTATGAGCCCCCTGACTCTGTGGCAGTATGCAGGATGCACAATATGTACCTCAGTTCGCGGCTAGTTTCATATTACACCCCCTTGCACTCGAGTTTGCCGTTTCATCATTTTAGGTCACTCAAGTGTTTGTGTAAATCATGTAAATTTTATTCTATTTTAGAACTGAAACAGTGTCCAAAGTGCACGTGTTCTTAAAGTCTATTTAGCATTAATTTTATGTAATGATATCACCTCTTCTGATAAAAACATTTTAATTGTTTGGTTAAAATACAATTTTATTTCAAAATTCTTTGTACAACATATACTATGCATATTGAAATAGGATAGGGACAAAAACAGAATTTTATCAGTTACCTATCGGTATCTTCATGGCCAAAATTCCACATAGTGAGATAAAATTTCACTTGAGTTTGCCGTTTTAAAGGTCATTAAGTTTGAAAGTGTCACTCAAATCCGCAGATCAATCAACCCAGATGTATTTGTGGACAACATGATAAGAAACTCAGATCTTCAGAATACATAGTCTTCTTGTGTAAAGCGAATGCTCAAACGGCAAACTCGAGTGAAAAGGGGTGTATTTCAGTCAGTATTTTATAGGTTGAACTTTGTTTTACAGTTTGACTGATGATGGAAGGGACTGGAACATACAGCTGTTACTACTGTAACTTTGCTTCTGACAGTTACAAGACAATAATATGTCACCTATGTGAAAATCATCCTGAACGGCTGTTGCAGTACCGAGAAATAGAGCTTGATTGTACGACTGGAAAACTAGGTCGACGAACGCGAATTTATGAAAACATCAGACCAGTTGACTATGAAATTTCCATAACAAGTGATAACAGACTGTCTGTTCAAAATGCCGACAGATCAAAACGAAAGAAAACAAATACTCCAAAGAAATTTATAGAGGAAACAGTGAAGCAAACCGTAATACACAGCGCTGTCTCTTCGCAAATGGTTCAGGTGATCAGTTGTCTCATATGCTCGATGAAATGGACATAAGTTGTGAGTACAGCTCTAATGATAAGTCTAACGATGAAGATGATGAAGATGATGCTCTTGACGGTGATATGGAGCGTCTAATAGAACTTCTTCCGTCAGTTATACAAAATTTAGAAAAATATGGTCAAGCAGAGACTTTTATCAAATGGTGTACCCTCGTTTCTGAAAATAGAATACCATTAGATAATATTTGCTCTACTACCTCCTGTTCCTTGATCTTATAGAATGGTATTCTAAGCCAATCACGACACAAATGCGCTACTTTCGGAGTGAAACAAGACAATTCTGGGAAATTGGATACCGCCTTTTTAAGGGCAAATTCCTGCGCTTCATGTCTGGACCGCGAAACACAGGCCAGATTATCAGTGGGACTTATCAAAGGGGACTGTGTTCGCGTCAAGACTCTAAAATTAATTTTGCAATACCGGCCGTGCAGAATTTAAGTGAAGATAAACTCGAGCCTATTTATCCTGGTGTCTTGATAGATTCTATTTCTAATCTAGCAAATCATATGCCAAGTAAATGTGTCAAACTTGGAATTGACGGTAAGAAAATATCGCGCGGTAAGGGTCGAACGATGGGTGATATCGACTGTTGGGGCTTTGAGGCTAAACCAACCCTACAAGATAGAAAACTGAGGTATCAAACCGAAACAAAAGAGGTAAACGAGCTGCTTGTACACCCAGGCAAAGCTTATACACTACTGACCGACCATCTGATTACTGGTTAACCCCTCTGGTCTGAGCTTGCCCAAAACGTGGTTCAAGTCATACCATCCATACGTATAAGCCTTTTTGGCTTAGTTGAATGGTTATATTTCAAGCACTTGTAGGATGTCATGACATCCTCATTTTGCGTAAAAGTCCCATAAAATGGAGGCAACGTCCCGACATGACCTTATCTGTTGACTGGGACGTAAAGCATCAATTCAAACAAACAAAAACACATGTATTTGTTCAGTTGGTATAAAAATTAAATTCCATCAAAGAAGCACATCGGCAAACAAATAAAGCACAGGTTATGCCATGGTGTTTCTAGGGCGAAGACTCAGCCGAGCGAATGCGTGAAGACACCTGATGCCTAACAACGCCCCTGGACATTGGCGCATAAGGAAACCAACAATCAGTTTGAACCCTGGTATGCCCAGGCACAGACCGCAAAGTTCAGTTCCGGCCCATGCCATACAGAATTTATAATCAAAATTAGGGGTATGCATATAATTAAAGCTAGAAACAATGCGCTATTCGTAAATAATTCCCCGTCTCATGGCGCTTATACATGTACGTGTACTGAGTCGCGTAGTGTTCTATTTGAATATTTAAAATTGCTTTGCAGTAGCCATACATGTATCAGTTAAGTTATGTGGAATATTATCAAATGTTCACACTATCTGCTTTCATTTTTTTCCAAATTTCCATGTAGTCAAAAGTACAATCAGCCTGTCCATCTTGAGTAAAAAAAACGGCATATAAAATCGTTTAAAGACAGTCGTTTCACTTTATTTCCTTTCCAAGTAATGTTTTCTTTATGCAATTTATGGTTAGTAGCGATGCAAATTAAACCATATACTGACAAAGAAGTGTTTTAGTAGACCCGTATCATAAACCGTCTGGAATTTTCCGTATCGGCCGTCTGTAATTTCGCTTATCATATGACATTCGCCCGTCTGTACTTTGGCGTATTGTTTTTGTCGCCTAGCGACAGAATAAAACGATAAATACACTGTAAAAGTTGATTATCAATGATCCTTCAGATGGAGACTGAAAAAATATAAGCCTCAATAAGATTATACCATGAAAAGTTTAGGTATTCTGTGTAAAATACAGCAAAATAACTTACCCGCCAAAACGCACGCGCCGACATAAACATCTGGAATTTGGCGTACCAGTTGGAATTTGACGAGCCGTATGTACGGTGTGGTCCTACACCCTACCACTGCGCCGGTCCGCTCCACCATCTTGTTTTTGTTATAAAGACAGTGGAGTTCAAGGTATCACCTTCCAAAAATCCATAATTTCAACTGCTACACACCTGTGGCTGTAAAGCCCAGTTTGTGTTGGATCTGGCCAGATGCCCTCAAGACGTTTTATGCAACTGAACATCAGGAAACACTTCCGTGAAATGTATACCCCCTTACATCCCACTTTTATATATAAAAACTGGGGTTAGCAAGAGTATGCCTATTTTTCTTATTATTGATCCAAAACATAGATTGTGGGCACTCGTTAGAATGGCCATGGTGAGGCAGTTCTAACGTGTACCCACGATCAATGTTTTAAGCAAAATTATTAAAAATATCAAAATTTTTCAATTTTTGCGTTTGAACAAGTCTGTATATTTTGCATGGGCATGTTTTCGTAACGACATGGTGCACCATATTTGTTGGCCTACCTCACAGCTTCTCCGGCAAAATCATAGACTTTAGTGACGGTAACTTTACCACTATCCTTCACTAGACCACTGGGTTTGGGACTTCTAGACGGTATCACAGGCTGCAATGGGGAGAAATCAAAACATGAAATACAGTATGTTGTTGGGGAAAAAAATGAAAAAAGAAAACATCTGGCTCATGCCAAAGCAGAACTAAGCTTGTCTCACATGTACTACTTGCAATACTTGAACTTTTACTTGATACTTGGGTGCCCGGATAGCTCAGTTGGTAGCTCGTTTGGCTTCTGACTAGCTATGTACCTCTGCCTTGCAGTCAATTATTGAAAAAACTATCAATGGTTCCTGCATCGGTATGTACCAATGGTTTGACTGTCACCTTCCGGGCGCGGTGGTTTCACAGGGTATTTCCTGACCGAATGCCTTCCCTGGCTTCCCCCCACCACTAGACAGTCGGCTTCTAAGAAGCACAATTGCTTAGCTAAGTAGAAATGTCTAGTTTGACATCTATCTCCAGTAAGTAAATGAAAATTTTGTCTATTGTAAGTCATTTGTGTCACCTTATAATGGTTTTGAGCAATCATGACAACATAATAAGAATATACCTCCCTACCTCCCTTCCATAAGGTTTTCTTACAGAAAATTCTTATTCAAAAATATTTTTGACTGGAACTCATTCTTAAACAGATTTTCAAAAAGTTTGCTGCACATTTTGTGACATTCTAAATATATGCTCAATTGTGCCAAGAAAATATTTCATCTACATTTATAGTGTTACAAAATATCTGTGAAAAAACATTATCAGACTGTACTAGGAAACACACTTTAGAATACATGTGTCATAAGGTTAAACCATAAATATGGTATCAAAAACTGACCCTATTTATAGAACCCAAGGACCCCAACCCTGACCCAGCAAGAGCAGGGGCAGCCTTCTTTGGTGGACCCTTCCCAACATCTGACATAAAACTTGACCACAGGTCATCAGCCCTCTTTTTCTCTTGTTCTTCTTTCTTTTGTTCTTTCTCTCTCACAATCTCCTCTGCCAGCTGTGTGTTCAATGTTTCTTCTTGTTGTTGCCCATTTCCCTCCTCTACTGTCTCTCCCTCTAGCTTGATGCCTCCTAGTCTCTTCCTGGAAATATACTATTATTTCATTATACACTCAAGGACCTTTTTCTACTATTTCTCTAGATGACAATGTCCTCTGCCAGCTGTGTGTTCACTGTTTCTTCTTGTTGTTGCCCATTTCCCTCCTCTACCGACTCTCCCTCTAGCTTGATGCCTCCTAGTCTCTTCCTGGAAATATACTATTATTTCATTATACACTCAAGGACCTTTTTCTACTATTTCTCTAGATGACAATGTCCTCTGCCAGCTGTGTGTTCACTGTTTCTTCTTGTTGTTGCCCATTTCCCTCCTCTACCGACTCTCCCTCTAGCTTGATGCCTCCTAGTCTCTTCCTGGAAATATACTATTATTTCATTATACACTCAAGGACCTTTTTCTACTATTTCTCTAGATGACAATGTCCTCTGCCAGCTGTGTGTTCACTGTTTCTTCTTGTTGTTGCCCATTTCCCTCCTCTACCAGCTCTCCCTCAAGCTTGATGCCTCCCAGTTTTTTCCTTGAAATGTTCAATTAATTTCAATATAGAGTAGCATGGTGGTCTACTGCCTATTGGGTGTTGCATGAGTTAATACACCCAAAAATTTACAGTGAAAAAAATGTTAACTGGGAACAGTGAAAAAATGTTAACTGGGATATTTTACAATCACAATGCAAACACATCAGTAATGCATCATGCATGCATTGTTTTGACTTTATTCTTCTTTTATACATGATTATTATTTTCATTGTAATCATATGTGAAAGAGGTAAATTAGGTGTCTCTTTTCCATCTTCAATGATGACATCTACAGCCCATTTCCGCAACTTTCATATGATCAGATGCCCAATAAATCTTTTTGCATAATTCTGTCTGTTTGATATATGATGATTGATGCTTTTATGTGACTGAAGTATTATACATGCTATATGAAAGCTAATACCTCAGGAAAAGAGGCTTCACATTCATAGATTTGTACCATCAGGAAAACATACCTGTGAAATGTATACCCCCTCATACCCCACTTTTAATATTGTAAAAGTGGGGTTTACAGGGGTATACGTTTTTTTTTTATTTTTGCTCCAAAACATAGATTGTGGGTACTCGTTAGATCCGCCTCAGCTGAAATTTTTGACTTTTTACTACTTAAGGAAAATCTGTATATTACATGGACTTGTTTTAGTAATGTGTACAACCTACCAACCTTGACTGTAATTTCTTGCTTTTCTTTCTCTTTCTTTTCTCTCCATCTTTCTTAACTGCAGAGGGATCAAGAACCCCAAGGTTTTCTTCTTCACCAGAATTTTCCTCTTCTGAAACCTCTTCCCCATCTAAAGTACAGTATTTAATCATTAGCCCATATATGACAAATGGACTTGCCCATCATTATCATTTGGGGGAGTCCACTTTCATTTTAGGGGCATCAGGTGTGATTTTGAATTTTAAGCCCTTTTTTTTTCGATAAGATTCCTCTTAGCAAAAAGAACAGCCCGAGATGGGATGCCACCTTCTGCAGTGTTCGATCAAGGGCTACTCTGTTTGCCTATGCCCCTTCCATAGGAAATCTGGTTTATACGAGTTAACACTTATAAAAACATGCCCATGTAAAAATAAAGATTTTTCCAAAGTTGCATAAAATTGCAATTTTCAGTTGAAAAATTTGTTGTTTCTTTCTTAGTTTTACTCAAAACATAGGTTACAAGTACATGTTAGAACCACCTTGTCCCACAATCTTTGTTGTGGAACAAAAGTAAAAAAAAAGCTACATAAAACCGGGGGTTAACTTTAAGGGGGTTTACTTTTCAATTGTTTTCATGTGCATGTTATCCTGATGGTTTCTTAAATTTTGGACATTATTACAATATATTGTACAGTGCTGGTAAATGACAACATGTCATGGCCCTTAGAAGTAGTATGTTTATTTGTATGCAATACCTAAACTAGAAATTGGCTGCAAGCAAGGCTTTCAGTATACCCCCCGCAAAATTATCTAAGGCATAACTTCCTTTAAGTCAAACATGCAGAAAATTTGTCAAAAATATCCTTTCAGCATTATAATCCTTCATGAAAATCCTCCGTATGTCTGACTCATGTCTGTAAGGTATTAAATAATATACTGAAAGCTCAGGGAGTAAAATTATTGTTGATTTCACTGTACACTGTTGATCATTATTTATCATGAGAAATGGTCAAAAATTGGCTATGCTAAAAAAAGCTGTAAATTTGTCAAAAATAAATCATTCAGCATAAGAATTCGTCATGCACATCTGAAATATATCTGGAACAAGTGTGCAAAGAATTCAAATGAAACAATGAAAGCACTAGGAGGACTTGATTTCATAAAGTATGCACTACCAGCCGTATTGTATAATAGCGATGGTTGAAAAATGTCTAAGTTGAAAAATGCTGTAAATCTGTCAAAAATTATTTTTTCACCAATAAAATTCTTTATGCACATCTTCAATATGTCTGTAACATGTCTGCAAAGTATTGAAAAGAATTAATGAAAGCCCCAGGAGGAGCTGGATTTCACAAAGTATGTACTATCAACCATAATTGAATATAAGCAGAAATGGTCAAAATTGGCTAAGAAATTTGTCAAAACTAAAATTTTCAGCATAAAAATTCTTCATGCACATCTTCAATATATCTGGAACAAATCTGCAAAGAATTAAAAAGAAACAATGAAAGCCCTAGGAGAAGTTGATTTCACAAAGTATGTACTTCCAACCATTATTGTATGTAAGCAATAGAAGAAAAATGGCTAAGTTAAAAAAAATGCTGTAAATTTGTCAAAAATTATTTTTTCAGCATTATAATTCTTCATGCACATCATCAATATGTCTGTAACATGTCTGCAAAGTACTGAAAAGAAATACTGAAAGCCCTAGGAGGAGTTGATTTCACAAAGTATGTATGTAAGCAATAGTCGAAAAATGGCAAAGTTCAAAAATGCTGTAAATTTGTCAAAAATTATTTTTTCAGCATTATAATTCTTCATGCACATCTTCAATATGTCTGTAACATGTCTGCAAAGTACTGAAAAGAAATACTGAAAGCCCTAGGAGGAGTTGATTTCACAAAGTATGTATGTAAGCAATAGTCGAAAAATGGCAAAGTTCAAAAATGCTGTAAATTTGTCAAAAATTATTTTTTCAGCATTATAATTCTTCATGCACATCTTCAATATGTCTGTAACATGTCTGCAAAGTACTGAAAAGAAACACTGAAAGCCCTAGGAGGAGTTGATTTCACAAAGTATGCACTACCAACCATTATTGAATATAAGCAATTATAGAAAATTTGCTAAGTTAAAAATGCTGTAAATTTGTCAAAAATGATTTTTTTCAGCATGACAATTGTTCATGCACATCTGCAATATATCTGAAACATATCAGCAAAATATTAAAAGAAAACATTGAAAGCTGTAAGAGGAGTTGATTTCACAAAGTATGTACTTTCAGTACTATGGCAAACATGTTATAGGAAGACTTAAAAAGTCCCATAACTCTTGCAATACTGACCCTTTGGCCCCTAAATTCATACCACACATGTATTGTCTGATGGTGCAAGTGTGGTGAAAATTTGAAACAAATCAGGCAAAAGCTACTCAAGTTATTCAGCAAAGATGTCCAAATGTTGACGGAATGACGGAATCACGGAGTCACGGAATCACGGAATGACGGAATGACGGAATGACGGAATGACGGACAGGCTGAAAACAGTATACCCCCCTAAAACTTCGTTTTGCGGGGGGTATAAAAACAAAAAAAAAATGTTTTGGCTCATCTTCTGTTGCAATATTGGATATGAGCTGCATCATGAGAAAACCTGAGTTTTGCTTATAAATGTGAAAACAAAGCTGCAGATCAGTTCAGTGTTCACCAAAGTTTGTGAGACCTTGCAGGACTACTAGTAGAGTAGATACTCAGATTTTTAATGCCATATAAAAAACTGTCTTTAAACTGTGTTACCAAAACTGAAGTAAGTGCATCAAACCAATTCCATCCTCCATAGAGAACTAAAGAAAGTTAGAAACTATGTCTTCATCAGAAAAAATTATGACTGGAATAAAGTACGAGATTGTGTGGTTATGGTTATAGTCAATTCTGATATGAAAGAATGCATGTCTCATTTTGAATAAATGCATACTCCCCATTGCCCCATGGTGTAACTGACGGCTGAGGCTATCTCATAAATATATTTCATTACTTATGCCTCGGTTACATTTGGTCTACACTAGCTTGTAATTATCGTATGATGTCATTTTTTTGCATTTTCATGTGGTCGCCGCAGGGTGACCCTTCGATTTACCTAGGATTCTACGGTCTCCATAGCCTGTACGATTTGTAATAGTCTGGGGTTTTTTTATTCTTTTTTATCCTCTGTGTGTGTGTGTGTGTGTGTGTGTGTTTAAATCGTAAGACGGTAGCACGTAGAGTGCACGTCGTCATGACATGGCAAGTGCGCCGTACTGAGACAAGGTGTGCTGATCTTGCGATCGCCGCACGATTTTTGTATCATAATTTGGTGACAAAATCGTACAGCGATCGTAGAGAGACCGCAAAGGCCCGGTTAGAAGTTCTAGGGACGCCGTACGGACATCGCACTGACTCCGTACGATCTCCACTTGAAGTCTGCGGAGACCCTGCGACTTCCGTACGATCTCCAAGTGCGTTTTTGACTCAAAACGTCGACGAAAGCCGTAGCCTATGGTCATGAGCCCATGATCACCAGGTGCGCTGATCGTGCGGTCGCCGCACGATTTTTGTATGATAATTTGGTGAAACAAAATCGTACGGCGATCGTAGGGAGACTGATAGGGTTTAGTTAGAAGTTCTAGTACGCCGTACGGACATCGCAATGACCCCGAACAAAATCGTTCGGCGGTCGTAGGGAGACCGCAAAGGCACAGTTAGAAGTTCTAGGGACGCCGTACGGACATCGCACTGACTCCGAACGATCTCCACTTAAAGCCTGCGGAGACCCTGCGACTTCTGTACGATCTCCAAGCGCGTTTTTGACTCAGAAGGTCGACGAAAGTCGGATTAAGAAATCGTACGACGCCTGTATGTACTGTAACCACAGAGGTCATAGCCCATGGTCACCTACGGTGTCTAACAGATCGTTGGGAAAATCGCAGACCAAGCAGTCATGCGGCGATTTGGGCAAATGTAACATAGGCATTCATTTTGTTCATATTAGTCTTCACGTTTCTTTAATCAGTCTCAGACAATTTTTCTTGAAGATAGACAAATGAGAAGTTATTTTAATAAGATAGACAAACAGAATAAATAAATAAATGGTAGAGAAGGGTGGTGTCGGTGGGTGGAATAGGATATGTAGGTATAAGGTACGGTGGGTGGAATTTAATGGGTAAGATGGCACCGGGTGGCGTGGGGTGTTGTAGTGTTGTGTAGGAATAGGTATGGTATGAGTAAAAATGCAATGGTATATAAGTGACTTTGTATAATAATGAGGCCCTACCAGAACCAGGAGCGGGGGTCCTCCGCCTCGAAGAAAAATGATCATTCTCCCAACTCCCTAAAATGTTTTCTCAAATACATCCACCCTAAAACCCCAAAATGTTTACTCCCGAGCTCCATGTAAATAATGCCCTTTCTCCTCAGACCCCTAAAACTCCTGGTGGGATCCAAATAATATGCAGCCTTAATCGTTCTTTCCAACTTTACAAACTTTATTTGTTCTTTCTTAGTTTACAAACTGCATATTCGCGAGAGAAAAAAATAAAGGAAATAAATTACTGTTGTGTTCTGATAGTATCAATCAAACAAACACGTGGGCGGCCCCCGTGGTCGAACGGTTAAGAGCGCTGATTCTTAATCACCCGATCATCTCACCGCTGTGTCTGGTGTGGGTTCGAGCCCCGCTCTGGCCACATGTGAGACAAGCTAAGCTCTGCTTGCGGGTGTGCCAGATGATTTTTCTTGGGGTTCTCCCATTTTCGCCCCACTCACTGATTGGCCCGTCTCATATGAGCTGAAATAACCTTGAAAGGGACGCGAAACTGATTAAAAAAAAGTAGCCCAAGGGCAACGATTGCTCACCTGAGAGTCAACAAGTACAGTCACTGGACTTTTTTTTTTAAGATCTGATCAAAATTGAAGACGCTTGAGTGGCCACAACACTAAAAATTGGTTTTTCAAACATTCAAGGGCAGCTAACTCCGCAGTCCAGGGTCGAATCTGGCTCAAATTCGAACTCATTCAAGATGTTATGGTTAGCCTTGTTACTTCCAAGAATGAAGAAGATCCGATCAAAATTGAAGGCGCTAGAGTGGCCACAATACAAAATATTGATTTTTCAAACACTAAAGGGCAGCTAACTCCGCAGTCAGAAGTCGAATCTGGCCTAAATTCGAACTCAGCCGAGATATGTTAGTTATCCTTGTTACCTGCAAGAATGAAGAATATCCACTGAAAAACAAAGATGCTAGAGTGGCCACAACACTAAATATTGATTTTTCACACAGTCAAGGGCAGATAACTCTGCAGTCAAGGGTCGGATCTGGCTTAAATTCCAACTCATCCGAGATGTTATGGTTATCCTTGTTACTTCCAAGTATGAAGAAGATCCGATCAAAATTGAAGGCGATAGAGTGGCCACAACACAAAGTAATGATTTTTCAAACACTCAAGGGCAGCTAACTCCACAGTCAGAGGTCGGATCTAGCTGAAATTCGAACCCATCCGAGATATTATAATTGTCCTTGTTGCAAGAATGAAGAAGATCCACTGAAAAATAATGGCGCTAGAGTGGCCACAACATTTCCCCATTATAAGTCTATGGGGATTTTTACAGACGCTCAAGGGCAGCTAACTCTGCAATTTGTGATCGAACCTAGCCGAAATTCGAACTTATCCGAGATGTTATGGTTGTCCTTGTTATTCCCAAGAATGAAGAAGATCCAGTCAAAAATGAAGTTGCTAGAGTGGCCACAACATTCTCCCCATTATAACTCAATGGGAGCTATCTGTTGCCATGGAAACCAGAGTTCTGATCCGACCTGGCCTAAAACCTGATGCAACCTTCCCCCCTCCTCAATGATGCTTTAGATAAAATTTGATCGCGATTGGACTTATTGTCTTAGAAATATTCAAGTTTGAAAATGTAGACGCACGGACGGACGGGCGCACGGACGAACGCCGGCTCGACTACTATACTATAAGCTCACCTGTGAGCCTTCAGCTCAGGTGAGCTAAAGAAAAAACGTGAAATTAATACATTTCACTCAATACAATGTAACAAATTGTAGCATTTTCATGATTACACCCCTTTCATAAAAAGAAATCTTGGATATATTTCAAACATTTAGGGTGATTGACCTTTGTGAAAAAGTAACATTTCTTTTCAACTGCATTGATTTTATGGAGGCTTTGACATTGAAAAAATTAAATGAAATAAGAAATTCTTATTAATTAAAAATGATAAGATAGATAAATAAATAGGCCCTACTATACACGATAATTATGAAAGAATCACGAGGAAAATGTTGCAGAAAAGTGACGTCTCTGCATGATCCTCTTTTTCATGACTCGTGCTCTTTGTTTTAATTTGTGTTTGTATTAAAGTTTATTAAAGCGTCCCAGTCAACAATTTTTCAGGTATGTAGGGACGAAACCACGGCTTCCTATGTGTTAACCAGTACTGTGACAGTGTGGTAAGTTTGTCCTGCCCATGGGCACAATACCTTGCGCCCCGCGTAGGGGATCGAACTCAACACCTCTCGATTCAGATATCTCGAAGGGGGTAGGGCGGAGATTTGGATCAAAGGAAGCGTTATTCAGCAATGCCAAAGACGATAATGAAACTGGTTAATCTTGTCGAGAGTTCATCAAAATAATGGAAAGATTACGAAGTCGTAATAAAAAAAACCAGAGGACCAATGGTCCTGTAAACGCTCACCTGAGATCTGCTGCATATACCAATAAACGAACATTATGGTATTTAACTCCAGTGCAGGGGCAGATGAAGCCCTTGGGCCATTTTCTTTTTTCAGAATCTTCAATATTCTGTCCATTTGCCAATTTCCTGCTGGCTTTTCCCTTCAAATGACATTGTAACAGTTTTCCAAATTCAAATGCATAGGCAACCCATGTTGACCTTGCCATAAACTTGGTCAAGGTCATCACAGGGTCATGATTTATATATACATTGGAGTACTTAAGCCATCAATGCTTCATGGCAAGTTTCCTTGAAATCAGTCTATTGGTTTCAGAGAAGAAGATTTTTGATGGGTTTTTACCACATATGGGCATGGCGGCCATCTTTGTCATGTGACCTAGATTATTTATATACACATTAATTCCCCCATTCTATAGATGCTTCACATAAAATTTGGCTTTGATTGGCCAAGCGGTTTCAGAGGAGATGACGTTTGAATATTATGGAAATATACATGTATATTGCCCCGGGGTGGGGGCACAAGAGCCCATGGGGTCCAATTTCTTTCAGAATCATTAATATTCAGTCCTACTTCCCATTTCCTGCAAGACTTTCACTTTAAATTACATTTTAAAAGTTTTCCCCATTCAAATGCATTGGCGCCCTATGTTGACCTTGCCGTAAAATAGGTCAAGGTCATCACAGGGTCATGATTTATATATACATTGTAGTGCTTGAGCCATCAATGCTTCATGCCAAGTTTCCTTGAAATCGGTCCATCGGTTCTGGTAATGAAGATTTTTGAAGGGTTTTTACCATAAATGGGCATGGCAGCCATCTTGGTCATGTGACCTGGATTTTTTATATACACATTGGTTCCCCCTTCCTATTGATGCTTCACATAAAATTTGGCTTTGATTGGCCAAGTGGTTTCAGAGGAGAAGACGTTTGAATATTATGGGGATATACATGTATACGAACGCACTGCCGACAAAACTACGCCGTGCAGCGAATTTTCTGCAAGTTTCTGTTAGTGTGGCTTTTCCGTACTGATTAAGATAAAATGTTAGCGTTAGCTTCGAGGCGGGAGGTCGTGGATTCGAACCCGGGCCGCGTCACTTGCTTGCCGTTCATATTATAGGGCCAGCACTGGGTCATACCCATCATATGTCGACAAACGACCGCCATTATGTAATATAGATTTAGAGTGTTTTGAATCACAATCTGTGAGACCCACTTGATTCTCACAGTCTACCAATCATTGGAATGCATCACTTAAAAATTCAGAAAAAGTTTCTTTCAACCTAGATCTTTTTTTTTCGAATTCTGTATCTTCTATTTACATGTATTTTTATAGCAGAATGTGTTGTCAAGAGTTTTTGTAGCGGATACACTTCGTGCCCTCACTTCACATTCGTGTGAAGAGATTATTTAAATAAATAAATAAATAAATTAATAAATAAATAATCGTCTGAGGAGATCTCACACCCATGCAGTGTTTTGTGTACAGATACGTAGAGCTATATGGACCTAGGTGTCCCTAACTTCACTATTAGTTTGTCCTATAGAAATACGCTAGGGTCGAAGTTACAAATCAGGAGGAACTCCGATAATCTGATAATATTCCAGTATTGTTCTATTCAAATTGCTACCGGAGAGTCCTTGATTCTATTCAATTCTATTCTATTACTTCCCCATGTTTCGAATGGTATCACCCAAAACCGATGATGCGGCGATGACGTCAGCTGCCATGTTTTGCTCGGCTGTCAACACGTGTTTCGATGAAGTCGATAATAATCATTTTATTACGATAACAGAAGCGAATTTTAGAGCCCGATGTGTCAAAGTGAGTTCTTTATTGTCGACGAAATTTTGATTTCAATTTCAAGTTGTCTGAACTTCATTTCTTGTAAAAGAGACCTTTTTTCCGATCTTATAATCTGCATGTATTTTTCCCTTCTATTTTTGGAAAAGCCGAAACTTGAGAAGCGCGCGCAGCGGAAAATCCCACGACAACAACAACAATCGATGACCTCGGATATTTACCTTCACTCAATGGCGTGGTCGAAACAGAGGGTGGCAGAATTTTGACAGTCTAAGATTTATTGGAGACATACTTGCTACCATAATTAGATTTCAATTTATTGATTTAGACATAGTTGTAGATAAATGATCAATGCTTACAAACAGCACGTTGGCTGGACAGATAGACTCGGGAATCAAGGTAAATCAACATTTGAAAGTGACGCTCTGAAACAAGGAGAATTTCATGAATTTTGTCGCCATTTACAGCCGGGGCTCCACTGTATGAAATATATGGAATACAAAAAGGAGCCCTGGTATCCTGGTCTATTTTGAAGCCAGTGTAATATATTTATCAACTTAAAATGTATCCATTTATAAACATTTTTAACATTGTATCGATTTCCCTGCCGTGCGGATAACGCCGCTTATCCGCACGACGGTCGTGCCGATAAGCGGCGTTATCGGCACGACCGTCGTGCGGATAGCCAGTGTCGTAACTGACATAAAACCATTTCAGACCCACTTCTGTTTTTTTTTTTACTGGTTACAGAGTTGATCAATTTCTGAACATTACCCCAGGAGCTGTGGAAATGTGACTTGCTCAAGGACCCAATGAAAGGCCCCCTGGCTGAGGATTGAACCCAGGACCTCTGGGAATGGTGTCAACCACTACCCCTGCACCAGTCCGCTCCTTGAAATGATATCACTACCTTAGCCTTACAGGCACGTACATACAAGTTTCCCTGCATATTCTTGGGTGTTATCTGGCTTTTTCCTGCATTTTCTGGTCATTAGGTGTTTTCCCGTCATTCAAATAACCCAATATAAAAAGCCCTAAAGCTGCCATATCACTTTTGAGAATCAGTTCACAGATAAAATTATTTTGGGTAAAAAATCTTAAAGAGCTGTTAACCAGATTACCATCAAAATCTTTAAAACTGAAAGTAACTGCAGTCACCTTGGAATTGGTAAAGACAAAAAGCTGTCACTCTTTGTTGATGTATGTGTCCTGGCTTCTCAAACTGCGCCGTGAATGCAACAGCTCCAAAAAGTACATGGTCTGCCGAATATATGTTTGTCACGAAAAAGGCAAATTGTATTGATTTTTCAAATGATTGTTTCAGTGATGTTTCAGTATGTGAGCCAGTTATACCTGATGGAACATAATCTTCGTCTTCTGATGAATGATAATCTTCTTCATCTGACATTTTTAGGGCCGAATAATGTGTAGGCAGATAGAATTTTTCTCGTTACTTTTCACTTTTGTCGCACTTGTTTTTATTGAATGTACCGGGAATGTACCGTTCATCCTACTACTCACCGAAAGAGCGGGGTCACTTCGATCCAACAGCTGTAACAGTATATTCCGCCTTCGAAGATGCACAACCTCTTGGAGTAAGGTCACTAAAATTCTCGTCAGCAAGCATTAGACCTTGTCTTTTCCTTTACGTTTTGGTACAAATCCCAATAACTTGAATCGTTGGCAATGTATGCCATCTTCCAGGAATCAGGATTGCACAGTTCACATTCTTCATAGTGGAATATAGACCGACTTCATGAGTTAATGTTTCGATCCAGTGTGAATTTAGAGCTCTTAGTTTAAACATATTTATTCTCCATTTCAAATTGACATGCAAACCATATATACATACAATAGCAAATTGTAGGATTAGAACTCTTTAGAGCTCTTGCTTCTATCTTCATATACTGAGTCGATCAATATCTGATCATCATCTCAGGTGTCATCATCTCAGGTGTCATCATCTCAGGTGCTTCTCTAATTCTCCACTTTTGTTTACTTATTTTTGTTTCCAGTAAGGAATATGGTACGTCAGTCAAGACGATATTTAATTTAAAAGCTTCTTGACAATTATAAATCTGCTGTGACCACTGAAGGACTCAAATGACATCTGACATCGACACAGTCGTTTCTCTCCTGAATCATTCGCCAGGACACATATAAATTAGTCTATTCCGGTACTTACCGGAATAAAAGTAAATTTTCTTTTTATTTAAGAGGCAGGCGGTGAATATTCAAAACAAAACAATGAGAAATGAAAAATAAAAAGAAAATAAAAAATGAAAACACAAATTAAGTCCTGTTTGAAAAAAATATGAATGCCCACACTTTATGTTTTCGTTTATAAAATAACACCCGGAGTTATACATCAGATTAACGTGTCCGTGGAATGTATACCCCCTTAAACCTCACTTTCATATAGAAAAAAAACTGGGGTTGGCAGGGGTATACCTATTTTTCTTATTTTTGCTCCAAAACATAGATTGTGGGTACACGTTAGAATCGCCTCGGCGAGGCAGTTTTAACGTGTACCCATATCTATGTTTTAAGCAAAACTATAAAAAAAATATCAAAATTTGGCTATTAAATGAAATTTTTATTTTTTATCACAGAAAAAATCTATCTCTGTATTTTCAAATTTTGCATGGGCAAGTTTTCGTAATGAATTTCTGAAGTGAAGCACAATAATAGTAATGAATTTCTGAAGTGAAGCACAATAAATGGTGTCATGTATATGAAAACGTCAGAAGTAATCCAGATTCTACACTACAGTGAAAATATCAGCTGATATCAATCTCTAGTGAAAATGTAAATATCAATTCTGTGGTGAAAATATCACTTTTATTCATTTTGATATGCATTGATTTCACTGCTTAGTATGGAACAAAATTGCTGTCATGCTTCCTTTTAAATATCAGCATGGTACGGCGATTGCGAGTTTCTCATACTATTATAAAACATTTATATTTACTTACTGTATATATGTTCTTGTAGGCTACAAGCACTGTTTATGTGCTTAATGCTGAATAAAATTATGTTATGTTATGTTATGTTATTTAGGTTAGTATCTATATTAAACGTTAAAATGCCAAACCAATTGCGTCAATTTATTCAGTACCTTCGGCGAAACCCGCTGTATTTCGCATCAGAATATTTACCCAATTGACCAAAGTCTTTGGTGGCAACACGAAGAAAGCGTAGTTATGTCACTTTGAGAGTTTGGGTCATGTGACGTCGCATGACACAGTGTGATTCATGGAACGATGAATCGCATTTCAGTTTTATAGGTTCATTAAGACTTTGCATCAGAAATGTAAATATTAACATATATAATAATTATTATAAATGATACAAACTTTTGTGAAAGTCTTTCTCCAAAGCTTGAAACTTGGTATGAGCACTATACCCAACAAGCAAAATATAGGGAACTTACAGGGACCACATACTTTTATATAGGTCATAAATATGAAAATTATATAGGGCTCACATGGGATTGCAAGCGAGCTCGAATTGGGACCAGCGTGGCCAAGAGCATTTGGGGAATATTGGAACCATATTTCTATGCCACCTCAACATTATATCGTCACAATCATGATACACCGTGGTTGTTTCCCATGTGCGTTATTCTGAATTCCAAAAAGCAGCACATCTATTTATCAGGGACCCAGATGGCGGGGTCCTCTCTGTGGATTTTATGAATAATTCCTTCCTGCCTTCGCTCACTCGGTACATTTCAAAATGTAGTGTAATCATGCTCGAGCACTTATCCGTAGAGTCAGTATTATTGTGTATGTTTCTGTGTTCCTATTTGTGGATCGACATCGATTGTATTTTATCGCTCTAGCTAGGCATTCAAGGACATGAAAGAAGGCATTTTATAATGTGCAATCAGACAGGCATGTGCACCGTTTGGGGTATAATGAGTGTATTCACCATTTTTGCAGGGGGGTTCTGGTTACCTGTATTTCCAATATTGATTTTTTTTAAAGCTGGGAACCAGCGGATAATGCAAAAAAGGTGAATATAATGTTTCATGTGGTCTACATCATAGTTTTCCTCGCGTCGATCACTCGGTATTTGAGATAATTTAATTATATGGTTTGCGCGATCGGGAAGGTGCACAGATCATAATTCTCTGTGGCGAGTAGGGTTACTTATCTTCTTCAGCTTCTGCACACACAGTCGGTTTGGTCAATACATTTTAGCGCCATACGGCTCTTCACAGTTTCCTCCACACGTGAATCCCTTTGGTGTTTCATACATATATATCTAAATGTAAACATACATATGTATATGTGATAAATACAACTGATCAACTGTTCATTCAACTGTTCATTCGTTGATCAACTGTTCATTCGTGAATACTTATTTGTGTAATTTGGATGTCAAAAAAGCAACTGGTTTAGATTCCATTGGGCCAAAATTATTAAAGATTGCTCCAAATGTCTTAACACCTTCAATAACATATATAATCAATAAAAGCATAGAGTCTGGGATTTTTCCATGCGCCTGGAAAAATGCAAAAGTAAACCCTATCTTTAAAAATGGAGAAAAGGATAATGTTAACAATTACAGACCTATTTCAATTCTGCCAACCCTCTCAAAGATAATTGAAAAATGGATAGAGAAAAAACTAACGTTTTATTTAGATGAGCATACACTTCTTCATAAAAACCAAAGCGGATTTCGCAAAAATCATTCAACAGAATCTGCTCTCATTTTTATGACAGATACTTGGTTAAAAGCAATAAATGAGGGAAAATTAGTAGGGTGTGCTATGATTGACTTCCGGAAAGCTTTTGATTTGGTTGACCATGAGTTACTTCTACGCAAGTTGCACATTTATAAATTCGATGAATCTAGTTTGTCTTGGTTTAAATCATATCTTGACAACAGAACCCAACAAGTTGTTATTAATAATTCTAGTTCTAGTAGTGGTGATGTTGTGTGTGGTGTTCCTCAGGGGTCCATTTTGGGCCCTCTATTATTTCTCCTTTTTATCAATGATTTACCACTGTCTTTGAAAAACTCATCAGTTTCAGTTGACTTATATGCAGATGATACAACTTTATATTATATTGCTTCTGACAAGGCTGTCCTTGATTCTAATCTTCAAAAAGCGTTGAACGTTGTTCGAACATGGTGCCTAGAAAATGGAATGATTATCAATACCGATAAAACAAAATTAATGTTAATTGCTAGTCGGCAAAAAAGAAATTCATTGATTGATTGTGACTTGAACATTACATTTAATAATTCAGAGTTAAAAAATTCAAGTAATGAGAAAATTCTAGGTGTTCATGTTGATCATAATTTTGTCTGGAACAATCATTTTCAATATGTTTCGAAAAAGATATCATCCTATCTTTGGTTATTAGCTCAAATAAGATCTTATCTCACAGAACAACATAGACTTTTATATTACAATGCGTACATTAAGCCACATCTTGAATATTGCTGCATAGTCTGGGGCAATTCTAGCAATTTTAACACATACAAAATTGAAAAATTGCAAAGGAGAGCATGCAAGCTTATTCTTGGGAAAGATTACACAACACTTGAAGATGCGCGTAGTTATTTGCATGTTTTATCTTTTGAAGAAACAATCTTTATTCACAAAGCGAAAACCATGTATAAAATATCAACCAATTCTGCACCAATTTACTTAAACGGTTCCAAATGAGAGATAGCGGAAGTAATCCGAATAATTCACAATTAAATTTCAGATCAACATCTAACAGAAATTTCATCATACCTAAGCCAAAAATAAATTTATTTAAAAACAGCCTTTCATATTCTGGTGCTCTAGTATGGAATAGTGTTCCGTTATGGATAAAGAATTCCGATTCTATTAAATCTTTCACAAAACATTGCTTAGAATGGATGAAATGTGACAACACATCTCAATAGATAACCTCCATCGCCATTACGACTTTCTTTAGCTGACTTTTTTCTAATAACAATTTGTTTAATGTCAAAGTCTATATGATATAACAGATCATGATGGATTATGTTTCACCTTAAGATATGTATATATAAGTTTAATTTAGTTTCGGCATGTGAATGTCCGTTTTTCAGAATTAATACTGAGAAGCTGCTTCTGAACAAGCACAAGATTATCTATGTTTGCTGCTTTTCTTCAAAGGGCATTGCCTTAAGGCTTGCTCCAGCGGACCAGTCTGTACAATTATAGAACGGATTTTCTCATGACAATATTTCACCTGTTTGTATATTATGCTGTTTATTGTGGATTGTATATTGATATGTGTGTATATATATATGTTTCGAGGGCCTCGGGGAAGATTGGCTTAGCCAACCGTGTTACCCTCTCTAAATAAAGAACTTACTTACTTACTTACATATATATCTATATGTATATATGTGTCAAAGTTCGCATCTCTTGTGAGAGCCAGGGACTAATTTCCCTCCTGCCCCCCCCCCCCCCCCCCCACCCTCGGTGAAGTATTGTCAATTTGGCGTATCTATGGTAAACCATTCAGCTTCAGGTTCAGTATATCTTTCATTATCCATTTTCGTGCGCCTTGTAAGAGCATTTCCATACGACATTAACAAATCATACAAGAAAATAACGACTATACCCAACTTTATCAATTACAGCTCTTGCAATGTAGCCGAGACCAAATATTTCCAATATACAGATACAAACAATACGTCACAACCCACGTGGTCTATATTATCAAGGTAAGTCAGGTGACTTTCACGTGACTTCTTTCCACTTCCGGGTGGCAAAAAAGCGACCCCAGTTCAATGAATGTGTGATGAATTGTAATGTTTTGATGTATTACAAATGTAAAATAATAAAAACACTAACACTTTTTCAGTCCGTGGAATAAATTTAATTTATCCACAAGTTATAATAACTTTTTGAAGTGTACGACACTGGAATCATAATTATCGTTTTCTAGATCTAATCCATGCGATATCAACACCTGTTATGACATTTCGACCGACTGAACACACACGCCGGCTGCCCTGGGGACTCATTAATCCCTTCCATTCATATAGTACCCCAAGAATGTGTCATTTCTTTGAAGAGGGTGTAATAAATAATTTATTAAAGAAGCCGACTATCATGATTATGGGCATCGTAATTTGGGGTGTCATAAAACTGACTTCAATAGCTGAAACCGCGTTTCTTTCAAATTGAATGATTATGATCATCAATATGTGTATAGCCTTTGAATAGTTATTATTTAAACTGGACTTAGTTATATTTCAATTTGATTATTCAAATATAATTAATTAATTAATATATTCTTAAGAATGAAAAAGATGGAGAAAAAGGAGCAAAAATTCTTCATAAAAAGCGCTAAGATAAACGCACTTTTATTGATGTAAGGCTCGGTACAAACTCGAAGGAAGATCACATATTGCTTCGAGGTACAAACAAGGTCGGAAAAAGGAACAAGAACTAATTATTTATTTAATTGTTTATTACCTATTTTTATTTATTTATTTTTTTTTATTCATTTTTCCATTATGAATGAATTTTTTAGTCTGATTGCAGACGTGGCCGCATAATGGCGCAAATTGTTATTTAATTATAAGTCATATCTAAGTAATACATATTTTCGTTCGCGCGCGGGTCCAACATCGTTTGCCCAAGGTGAGAAATTAAATTCTTTATAAAAGAGCCAAAGGCAAAAAATTATTTGTAATTTTGTATTTAAATGTCATCGTTATTCCCTGATTGGGATGGCGGCACACATTTTACTTTAATTTAAACTCAGTAATGTATGTAAACAACATTGAACCGGAAATGTTTTTGCCACCCGGAAGTGAAAGTTTTAACCACAATGCAACGCGCACTACGTCATCGAGGTCAAGGTCAAATAATGTAAACAATAATATTGTACCTGTCTATAGTATTTATACCGTAGTTACCTATCCGGGTTTAATTGGATCCGTGCAGAGGCTAACCTTTTTTTTTTCATTTCGGTAAGCCGTGACACCACTTTTTCGATGCGTGCGTTCGTAGGGTTAACACTAATCGGTGGGATCCTATATTGAATTATCCGGGACCCAAGGATGTAGTGTCATGTTGTCATCAATATCTCAAGTATTACTTATCAGATTTTCATGATTTGGGTATCATATTAAAACTAAAACTCTGAACTAAAATGTGACATTAGATACAATCGGCAAAAATAAAATTTAATATGTTACTTTTGCTTTTGAAATTTACGGGATCGCTGAAAACCGCATCTGGGATCCAGTGGGTAGTGATACACCTATATTAATATCTCGATTATTTTATATCAAATTTCATTTTTTTCATATGCCATATGAAAATGAAAGCTCTGATCTAAAATGTGATTTAAGAAAAAATCGAAAAAAAATAAAATTTAATATGTTATTTTTGCGTTTGAAATTTCCGGGATCGCTCAAAAAGCGCATCTGGGATCCAGTGGGTAGTGATACATCTATGTTAACATCTCGATTATTTTATATCAAATTTCATTTTTTTCATATGTCATATGAAAATAAAAGCTCTGATCTAAATTGTGATTTAAGAAAAAATCGAGAAAAATATAATTTGATATGTTATTTTTGCGTTTGAAATTTCCGGGATCGCTGAAAACCGCATCTGGGATCCAGTGGGTAGTGATACATCTATATTAATATCTCGATTATTTTATATCAAAATTCTTTTTTTTTTTTTTTCATATGTCATATTAAAATCAATGCTGCTATTTCTCATATGACATATGGATTAAATAAAAATATTATTTTTTAATATGTTAGTTTTACGTTTGAAATTTCCGGGATCCACTGGGATCACGCATACGGGATTCCGACCAATGAACAGAAACGCAGCTTTATCACCTTTCAGGAAAATTACAGGTTATGTTCTGGTTTTGACAGCTTTAAAGCTGTTATAAACACGCTACATATATAGCATAAAACATTTAGAAGGTCAAAATAAAATGAATCCATTTGAAACATTACGAAAACCTGCCCATGCAATATACAGAGATTTTTGAGCTTTAAAAATAGAAAATTTCAGCTGAAAAATTTTGATATGTTTCTTATTTTTGCTCAAAACATAAATTGTATACACGTTAGAACCGCATCGCCGAGGCGGTACTAATGAGTACCCACAATCTATGTTTTGGAGCAAAAATAAGAAAAATAGGTATACCCCTGCATACCCCAGTTTTGCTGTATAAAAGTGGGGGTCAAGGGGGTATACATCTCCTGATGAACTAACGGATACTATTCATCCATTGGCTTTTTTTTTTTTTTTTTTTTTCCATAGAGCTAAATTGATCTGATTTAGGAAAAATAATTCAGTTTTATATTTCATTTATACATGTATTTTATCTCAGATATTATTTTAAGTTTGCCAGTCGTACGGTATTATTTTAAGTTTGCCAGTCGTACGGTAAACATCTTTGTTCTAAGGCAATTATTTGTACGGGTCGTTAATTGTCATGTAGAATTTAATGATCCATAATAATTGCCTATTCAGAATTAATGGTCCGTGAGACAAATTAGCACTAACAACTTAAAGAAGTGTCGCACAATGTATCAGCCTGATCCAATGCTTTGCAGAGTTTTTCATTTATTTTCTGTTTTAAGTTATGCTTCCTCCAAGCATTGATTGATTTCTTTATTTCAAATAATATGGTCAAATGAGATATTCAAGAAACTTGAACGGAGAATTCTAAGATGCGCAATATTTTATTTTTAACAAAATGTCGCTTTTACGCAACGTGGGACATTTTATTTGGACAAAGGCAATCGGAAAGCATTTTTTCTTTTCGTGGACAAAAAAATAAATAAAAGAGAGCACTATTTTAGAAACAACGAGAAAATTGTATTTTTGTATGATTTTTTTTAAACGTTCCGATTAAAAAGAAATGGTGTTTAAACTTTTCACTTTCTGATTTGTTCCTCGAGTTTTGAATGCGTCTACATGTGTGTTTGTTTAGTGCTTTATCGTCCAAACCAACAATTTTTCAGTCATGACGAAACAGAATCACCGCTTCTTGGGTATTCAGTATTAACCAAAATACATTCAGGTTACATGTACACATTCATATAAACATGCACATAGCTATATATTCGTAGGCTGATATAACTTTAGTCTGCAGTAAATAAGGATGTTGCAACTTGCCAATATTAAGCACAAACAAAACACCAGGAAGCTATATGTATGGCAGAATTGCATCTACGCGAACGGATAATGCAGAAACATATATCGCTAGGATATGTCAAGTTCTCTATTATACGGCTAAAGGAAGGTTTTCGAACATGTTTGTGAATAACAAAAGCTAATGTCGACCGTGCAGGCTGATATGCGACTTTCTGATTCCATTCAAAATTAAAGATAAATTTAACCCAAATCACTTATATCTATATAATTTGATCCAAACTAGCCACCCATATTTAAACATAGTGATAGGAATGATAAATGACTTGAGACCGTGCATAGGGCATAGGCCATTTTGTGTGATACCAGAACATCCCGTAAATTTAAGAATTTCAATATATCAAGATACAAAAAAAACATAATTCATACATTCAGCCGTAAGAAAATGTTTTATCTTTAGTCTTATGTTAATTTTCTTTTCATTTGATATGCAATGGCCGGATTATGAAATAAGCATCAATGTACAATGGATCCCGGTTGCGGTTTGTAACGATCCCGTAAATTTTAAACACAAATTTAACATATTAAATATTAATATTTTCTTCTCTCTTCATCTTATATGTAAGAATACAGCATTAATTTAATATGAAACAAAAAAGGTTTAATTTTGATATTAAATAATCGAGATATTACCCACAAGAACCCGGATGCGGTTTTCAACGATCCCGGAAATTTCAAATGCAAAAATAACTTATTAAATTTGATTTTTTTTCGATTTTTTCTTAAATCACATTTTAGACCAGAGCATTCGTTTTCATATGATATATGAAAACAGGAATTTTGATATGAAATAATCGAGATATTAATATAGATGTATCACTACCCACTGGATCCCAGATGCGATTTTCAACGATCCCGGAAATTTCAAACGCAAAAATAACATATTAAATTTTATTTTTGTCGATTTTTTCTTAAATCACATTTGAGATCAGAGCTTTCATTTTCATATGGCACATGAAAAAATGAAATTTGATGTAAAATAATCGAGATATTAATATAGATGTATCACTACCCACTGGATCCCAGATGCGGTTTTCAGCGATCCCGGAAATTTCAAACGCAAAAATAACATATTAAATTTTATTTTTGTCGATTTTTTCTAAAATCACATGTTAGATCAGAGTTTTAGTTTTAATATAATACCAAGATCATGAAAATCTGATGAGTAATACTTGAGATATTGATGACGACATGGCACTACCTCCTTGGATCCCGGATAATTCGATACAGGATCCCACCGATTAGTGTGCACCCGTTCGTAGTTTTTTCCAATGGTAAAAATGGTACCATTGGTAGACAAATTCCGTTCAAGGTTTTACCAATGGTACCATTGGTAATGCCATTGGTACCAATGGTACCAATGTTACCAACATACGGCAGCAAATGGTGCAGACAGAATACAGCGTGGGTAATTCTACCAACGCGGGAAAAGTCACGTGATTCAATATGGCGAGCCTAAAAATATATCATGAATTTCGTAAATAAGCAATACTTTTGTCATACAAGCAAATGTAAATGTTATAAATAAAAGAAATAAGAAAGACAAAAACAAGTGAGGTGTATTGATCAATATGATAAAAATTCCACCATGTTATCTACCAATGGTACCATTGGTACCAATGGTACCATTGGCAGTAGAAAAACGTTCAGGGTTTTCTGGTTACCATTGGTAAAAATGGTACCAACAGTACCATTGGTAGATTTGCAGATTTTACCATTGGGAGAACCCCGAACGTAGCCGATCTTTCGTCTCGATACCGGAAATTGTACGTACCATTTTCCAAGTAAACAAACACACCCAAAATTCGTTTTTTTTTCTGTCACAAGTTTATCCATTAACCATTCATTGCTATCCTCTTAAACGCCCTTTTTCTTTAACACTGGTCCTGGAGACTATTTGCAATGGTTAATTGATGTAGTTCAACAAAAGGGTAGGTTGCAAAGGAATCAAGATGTTATGCCCCCCTCCCTGCCCTCCAAAGCCGTTTCCCAGTCTATCAGTGTTAACCTGTGGGCACCTATAACGGTCACAGGACGTTTTACCCCCAAGATGTTTCCCCACTAGTCGTTTCTATCTATCTATCTATCTTCCTGTACATCTTAACCTCCGGAGAGGACTTCAGATGGTGTTCCGGTATACCAAATGCTGAAGGGGGTTAGTTGAAATAAAAGCAAAGAAAAGTGGGTGATAAGAATTTATACAGTGCGAACAAAGGTGTTAGTATAGTTAAAAGGTAAAAACAGATATGCTAGTATTTAAGGAGTTTTGTGAGCTATCTGGCAGACAGCTAAACTAAACTGCGCCAGAGTAGGTAGGACAGGAATATGTGGAGGTAGGGCATTCCAGTGTATTATTGTCCGTGGGAAGAATGTGTACTTGTAGTAGTCTCTCAGAGTTGTGAACTGTCGGTATGCATAGGAATGGTTTCTAGATGATGGACGGGTATTTCGGATCAGGTAGTCAGAGGCAGGGATGGCTACAAGGTCATATGTGACCTTATATAGGAGGACCAACCGACTGTCAATACGTCGTTGTTCAAGGGTGCGCCAGTTGAGATCCTGAAGCATTGTGGACACACTTGATGTTTGTCGGTAATCTCGTGTTACCCACCTAGCGGCCCTTCGTTGTACAGATTCAAGTTTACCAATATCTTGATCTGTATGAGGAGACCACACAGTAGAGGCGTATTCTAGCTGTGGGCGCACTAATGTCTTATAAGCTGTGGACTTCAGGTCTCTGTTATGGACCCGGATATTGCGTTTGATGAAGCCGAGGGTCTGATTTGCCTTCTTGGTAATGTTATTGATATGGTCTGACCAACTGAGGTCTTCCGAAACAGTGACCCCAAGGTACTTTGCAGAAGATACACTTTCTAGAGCACAGCCATGGAGGTAATAAATAGTCTGGGAGGGTGATTTACTTCGGGTCACATGAATGACCTGGCATTTCGAGGGGTTAAAACTCATATCCCAGAGCTTTTCCCATTTTTCTAAACTTTCAAGGTCTTTTTGGAGGATCTCTGAGTCTCCTTGCTTGTCAAGGGCAAGGTACATGGCTGTGTCATCAGCAAATAGCCTGACTCTTGACTTTACCTGATCCGGGAGGTCATTTATATATGCTAGAAACAGTATGGGCCCGAGAACCGAGCCCTGCGGGACACCGGAGGATACTGGAATACTGTCAGAATTAGAACCATTTAAAAGGACGGATTGGGATCTGTTGTCTAAAAAGTCCTTTATCCAATTTAGTGTATTCCCCCTTATGCCATAAAAGTGGAGTTTTAGGAGTAACTTTTCATGTGCAACTTTATCGAAAGCCTTGCTAAAATCAAGGAGTATGAGGTCAGTCTGTTTTTTGGCTTGCATGTTTTTAGCAAGTTCATCAACAAGCATAATTAGTTGTGTCTCGCAGGATCTCTTTTCTCGGAACACATGCTGCAGATCAAACAGAATGTTTTGTTCAGTAAAGTGTCTAGAGATGCTAGAGGCCACAACATGCTCAAGAACCTTACAGAGGACACAGGTCAGGGAGATGGGGCGGTAGTTGGCCGGGTCGGATTTATCCCCTTTTTTGAAGATAGGGGATACATTGGCTTCTTTCCAAATGGATGGGAGTTTACCAGAATCAAGGGATCTTTGGTAGATTAGCTGTAGGATGGGGGCAAGTTCCTTATGTAGGGTCTGGAGGACTATCGGTTTGAATTTGTCTGGACCAGCAGCTTTATGGGGGTTTAGGCCTTTGAGCAATTTTTCTATGCCCGATTGGGACACATGAATTTCAGGCATTTTGGGGTGAGGGCTGGGTCGCAATGGTTGGTTTAAACCGGAGTCATGAAGGTCCTGTAGAGTCCTCTGTGCAAGTTGCTTGAGGCTTATTGGGCTCTTGGGGCTGAATACAGAGTGGAATTGTCCATTTAAAGCATTTGCCTTCTCTGAGTCTTCAGTATATGTTTTATTGTCAGCCTTCAGTGATGCAATTCCACTAGAGTCCTGTTTTGAGTGTTTTAGAAGAGAGTACAGTTTTTTGGTTTTGACCTTGGGAGGGTCATCAAGGTCATCTCCATCATTGTTTATGGTTGTGGCCCGGTATTCCGAGGGCCCTATAGTCCGAGGGCCCGGTAGTCCGAGGGCCCGATAGTCCGAGGGTCCGATGGTCCGAGGGCCCGATAGTCCGAGGGCCCGATGGTCCGAGGGCTCGATGGTCCGAGGATTTATGGAATAAATCCAATACCAATATTCTGATTCTCGGACTAGCGGGCCCTCGGACTATTGGGCCCTCGGACTATTGGGCCTCGGACTATCGGACCCTCGGACTATCAGGATCTGCAACATTTTCCAAGGTTTTCACACACACACACACACACACACACACACACACACACACACGTCGCGCGCACGCACACACGCACGTGCTTTCATACATACATATACATACCTATACACGAATACAGATACATTCTTACACAATGATACATACATACATACATACATACATACATACATACATACATACATACATACAAACACACACACACACATACACACACATACGCACGCACGCACGCACGCACACTTTTTAGTTCAGTTTAACGCCCCTGTCAAGATTATTTCACTTATCGAGACGATGCAAATCAGTAGGTGGGTGAAAGCGGGAGAACCCCGAGGAAAACCACCTGGCACGCCCGAAAGCAGTTCTTGGCTTATGCCACTTGTGACCCAATCGAGCACCATAAACATTTTCAGTCTCTGTTTGGGAATCAGACTACACGTATAGAAAATATTTTACATTTTTAAGTCAATATCTCTCTAAACTAAAAAGTTTAAAACAATTCTGTATGGTTCTGAATTCATTCATCTTTTTTCGACGAAGTTTCCGTCCATAACAAACGCCATTTTGATAACGACACGGGCAGACGCGATTGAAACGCTAAGCGGGAAAAGATATGACATATTAAAATTAAGCACAGGAAACACGTCATTGATTATTTGACGTCATTTTTTCTGTTCTTTTTTGTAGGGTCTATATAAGGAGAAGTTTGGTTTACAGGGGTATTCAAAATCTTCCTTGATATTGCTTGAAAATATTCATTGTGGGTCGAATGATTACCCACAATGTATATTTGAAGCATAAATAGGAAAAATATCAACATTTTTCATCTGAAATTCTTCATTTTTGCATCCAAAAATGTTCAATGTATTCGAATAGGTACTCTTTGGTAATGTGGATAAATACCAATATGGTGCATTTCCATTACCGCGACAGGCGACATGTGGCGTTGGAACTCATTGTTTCCATTAAAGCGTTGTGATATGAGACTGGTCTTGAAAAGTATATAAAATGGATTGATATTTTTGGAATGTATAGGACATCTGCATCATATTAAGCTCGTGTGCTATCTTTGTTTTTGTTTGACGTTTAACAGATTCCATGCACATACAAAACACCAAAACACCCTCCATGCTATTCAACTCCATGTCCAGCATACGATCTGCCGGGCTATAAGGTTTGGTATACAATGCAAACGTCGAAGCGTCACCGAAAGAATTTTCTGATTGGCTAAACTATGAATCGCCTCCGCGACAAACAACTCAAATAGAAACCCGTGCATTGTCGCGAAGTCAATTAAAAGATCGAGGTCATAACGCTTGTAGTGAAAGCAGATACAAAGAAAATATACTTGTTCTATTTTGATCTTGTCGCCCCACATGCAGTTGTCGCGCTAATGGAAACGCACCTTTATATTGTACCTGTTATCCATTTCACTACGAGAGCACGAACCATTACAAATAACTGACTTTGACTGCCTTTGATTTAACTATCACCTGCTACGTAATAGACTGTTCTGATCTTTGATCTTTCAGGAGTCACGGTTCACCTACATGTATATCAGAACCATTTTAAACCCCGCCTACGAAGAAGTGTCGTATATGGGGTTGGTGCAAAAAGTTGCGAAAGAAGAAGATATTTTCTTTATTAAAATTCATTTGTGACGTATTAAGAGGCTGTTTAGTTTGTGATGAGATTTTGCGTCAGCGTCAACACATTATTATGTCATTTTGGAGACATTTGCTAAGAGCCTGTTTAGTTTGTGATGAGGTTTTACGTCCCCGTCAACACATTATTATGTTATTTTGGAGACGTTTGCTTTTAAGTTCCTGGGACTTTTACACGACTATCGTGGTGAATGATAGCCCTACCTCCTATGAAACCTCTACATGGGTTTTATAAGTATACACGAACCACTTTGGCCTGGGTAGGTTTAGACCATCTAAACTGTTTACCAGTACCAAAGTGTTCGGTCAGTTTCAGCTCTGCGCGGAAGTACTGTGCAGCCCACCGTATTTCTAAGGCCCCAGTGGGCGGAGGCGCATTAAGAGACTGCTGCATGAGTGTTCATGAATTACTGAATGTTTAAAACGTGTTGAGGGAATTCGAGGTGTAGTGGAGCATCTTAGCAATTTTCCAAACGCTTTTTGCATACTGACTATTATGGCTCATAATAACCAAACGACGGAGCCCTCCCAACGTGGTAATAAGCAAATTTGCATAAGTAAATCGTCGTGGGAAAAGTCTTAAATTCTGTGGTATTCTTTCTGGTATCCACTCTGGAATAAGTGCAAACGTTGCTGTTACACGAACGAAGAGAACGATAGGCATGTTTATTTGAAAGAGAAAAATATTGTAGGGGAACTGTCTTCAACATTATCGGGGAACAGACTTGTTCCATTATCGGTAAACTGGTACAATTTGTAAATCACTATAGCTATTTTGGGATCGGGTAGGCCATTGCAAACCCATCCCTTACATGGTTCGGTGAGAATAAACTGATAATATCATACAATATCTTGACACTTTTAAGTTTACAGTAATCGGGTACCAATCGAGCAGGTGAGATGCACAACACCTGAGCGCGAAACAGCGTTTCCCAAAAGCAGCGCTGGAAAAAGCAAACAACGAAATTTCTGTATAAATAGGGGCTTTCAGAGTTCTTCCTATAGAGTTGATTGTTTTGAAAAGAGGGGGAAATTGAAGTACCCCATGCATGGCGATCACATTCAAATGAATTAATTATTTTCCTTTAACCTCCTAAGAGGAACGCATTGGTAGTGGCCTTCAATTGAAGCTCCGTGATCAGTGGTTGTCAGAGTGATACAGCAAATTACGTGTTGTACAGTGTAATCTTCTGATCCTCGGACTATCGGACCATCGGGCCCTCGGACCATCGGGCCCTCGGACTATCGGGCCCTCGGACCATCGGGCCCTCGGACTATCGGACCCTCGGACTAACGGACCCTCGGACTAACGGACCCTCGAACTACAGGGCCCTCGGAATACCGGGCCTACACGATTGTTTATACCTAAGATGTCTTTCAGGTACTTTTCGTAGGCCCTATCAGTGATTCTACGAACCAGGTGTTTTTGATCTAAGAATTTTTTCTGGTCATCAGGTCTGCCTGATCTTGACCAGCGCCTGTAGAGCTTGTCTCTTTTCCTTATGAGTCTGCGGATTTCCTGGTTAATCCAAGGAAATCCGTCTTTAGTACCTGCTTTCCTGATGGGAATATGCGTGTCAATCTCATGCTGAAGTCTGCCAGCAAACTTATCCCACAGAACTTGAATGTCTGTGGTAGCAGGGCTTGACTGAAGTTCCTAGTAAAGGTCTCTCATTGAATGCTTAAGCTGGTCCCAGTCAGCTTTCTTGTACAGGGGGATGTCCCGGGGGACCTGCTTGGTAAGTTGAGGGCGACTGTTTACTTCTGCCAAAACTATGTCATGGTCTGAAAGACCTGGTATGACAGAAACAGTTTTCACCAGAGTAGGGTTTGTCGTAAAGAATAGATCCAGGGTATTTGGACCTCGCGTAGGCGAGGTCACCATTTGTTCTAGCAGGCAATCACTACGCTAGTTATTTCGCCTCTAATTTCCACCCAAGTTGTTTCGCCCCTCATACCCTAGATGTTGCCCCCAATACCATTTCCTCCCTAGTTGTTTCGCCCACAATTTATTTATTTAGTTTGTTAGGGGGGCGAAACATCCTGGATTCCCTATTAATTCTACTTTGCACTCATTACTATCAGGTTATAACCTTGACCAGCCTTGTTGTCTGTGGAATCGCAAAACCAGTGGATGCCTATAGTTAGTGTTGTTTGATAATGGAATTTTCTTAATCAATCATCTAAAATAATGAGACAGACTTTTCCGATCAATTATCGATTATAATCAAAATGTGACCAATACTGATTTCCTTTCACAGCACTGGGAAGAGTACTCTGTAGAGCTGTGTCAGTATACGGTTTTATCAGAGAAAGACGGTTATTATTTATGTTTGATTGATATCCCGTACCGAACGATCTTGTATCAGGCAAAGTATTGAATCAGTATCTCTCCGTTTTGAGATGTGTTTAGCCCTCAAATTATTAAATCTGATTCATTTCGCGAGTGATTAGGCGTAAGTCGGGGTCCACAAGTCACGGACGCTTAATAAGCAAGTCACGCATTACAAGCTATTTTACCGTCCGACCAGTGTGCACACCATTTCTGTAGTTTGTTTGGTTGGGGAAAAGACCTGTATCGGCTGTTTCAAAACAATTAATTAACCATTTACCTCGGTCTTTGTACAATGGAATAATAAAATGCACTGCCACGCTTGAGTGATTTGGTATTTTATTCCGTTGAAAACCTCTGCAAACGATAAAATTCATTTATTTATGACGCACAGTTATTGAAAACTGGTTTTTAAAGCGTCACTGACAGTGAAACAGATGACAATCAAATTCCTCAAAAATCAGGTGCACCCGCTATAATGGTTAGGAGAATTTGTGCCTTTTGATCGTGACGCCTTGAAAACTCATACATGCGTCAAGTCGTGTATTGACCTTGTGAAAAATTGATTGGCCAATTAGCGCTCGGTTAAATGCAGGCCATGTTGACTATTGGCTCTCCGCAGATTTAATTGACAGGTGTCTGTGTTTATGTATTCATCAACACGCATTGTCAAGTGATAATTGATTTCTATACTGTAATATATCATGTCCCTGCATTGTTCTTGTCGTGCATGAATAATGGATGGTGATGATCTGATTAGGAATAAAAGGACAATTATAGTACATAAAGGTTAGACAATGTTGTTTATTATCTCGTTTACGGTCTGATGATAATCTCTTGAAGGGATGCTGTGTATTGATCGTAGTAGATTTACGTCACATGTTACCGTTATACATATGCATGAAATGAATGTATTTTCATCTTTCAATAATGGGGAGATAACAAACTTGTTGCCAAATTTCGGCGACTGTTAGTGACAATCGATTCCTGGACAGCATAATCAATTGTCGCCGACCTGGACAACTTTTTTCAATTTTCGATTTCACTCGATCATCGTTACAACACTACCTATAGTACTGATCAAACTGAAAAGTTGATGTTTTCTGAGTAGAACAATGAAAAAGAAAATAGCAAAGTTTTGTTTAAAAAGGAGACCTTTGCCTAAAAGGATGTTCCTGTTTCGCCTACTCCCATTCTGCCTATGATTTGCCCATTTTTCGCCTATTCCCATTTCTTCACTCCCATTTCACCACCAGAAATATTCACTATTCCTGTTTCGTCTACTCATCCAATATGGATAAACAACAGGAATAGAATGTCTTTTTAAAACATGATATTCATTTAAATATAATGCAAATACATTTTAAAGTTTACCATAGAAAAGTGAACCATGTATTTTTATTTATTTAGTTCTTCTTTGTGAAGAAAATTATCATTTAAAGAGCTTGTGCAAGCATAAACATTGCAAACTCATTAATTGTTGACCTAAAATTAATTTTTAACAAGTACAATATTCACATATTTATATTTACTATAAAACATAGAATAGAAATAAATGATAATGAGACTGAAAAAGAAAAAAGAAAAATCAACAAAAAAATGTTTGCTGACAAAAAGTGCAGAGTAGGCGAAATGGGAACTCATTGAATGTTCAGAGTAGGGGAAACAGGAGTAGGTGAAATGGGAGTAGGCAAAACGGGACCAAATCTGCTATAGTTGTTAAAACATACACCTCGCATACCAAGGGTTGAGTGGTTTGATCCCTGGCTTCTCCAGTCATTCAGACCTTGACCTATTTTTCAGCAAGGTCATGGGTCACCTATGCATTTGAATGGGTAAAACTCTTAAAATGTCATTTGAAGGGAAAAACTTGCAGGGAGATGGCAAATTGACAGGATATTGATTATTCTGAAAAAAAAAATGCCCCTTTAAGCCTAGGTTACATTTGCCCTACGATTAACTTGCGATGATCGTACGATGCCATTTTTTGCATTTTCGTGCTGTCTCCGCAGGGTGACCCTACGATGCCCCTACGATTCTACGGCTTCCTACGACTTCCTACGATCTCCGTAGCCTCTACGATTTTGTAGTAGTCTGCACTTTTACAAATTTTAAAAATCGTAAGACCGTAGCCCGTAGACACGTCGTAGGTAGCATCATCGTGCGGGCGCCTTACGGAAACCCTGCGATGATTGTGCGGTCACCGCACGGTTTTATGATAATTTGGGGACTAAAATAATAAGATAATCGTAGACCTTTAGGGTGATCGTGCGGCATCTGTACGGTTATATCACAAGTTTATTAAAATCGTACGGACACCTAACATCGTACGGCTATCGTAGGGAGAAAGAAATCGTAAGGACTCCTCACGGCCATCGCACGGGCTCCGTACGATTTCAACTTAAAGTGTGTGGAGACCCTTTGATTTCCCTACGATCTCCAAACAGTTCCGACTCAGGACATCGAAGAAAGCTAGAATAAAAAATCGAACGATGCCCGTATGAATTGTAAACACCTACATCGTAGCCCATGATCACATTCGATTTTTAAAAAAATCATAGGGAAATCGCGAACCGAAAAATCGTGCAATGATCGGGGCAAATGTAACCTACTAGGCATGACCCCTTGCGGCCTCCCTACGATCACTGTACGATTTTTGTTCCCAAATTATCATAAAAAAAATCGTGCGGTGACCGCTCGATTTTCGCAGGGTATCCGTACAGTGCCCGTATGATGCCCTACGACGTGTATACGGTCTACGGTCTTACGATTTTAAAATTTGTAATAGTGCAGACTATTACAAGATCGTAGAGGCTACGGAGATCGTAGGAAGTCGTAGAATCGTAGGGACATCGTAAGGTCACCCTGCGGAGGCCGCACGAAAATGCAGAAAATGGCATCGTACGATCATCGCAAGCTAATCGTAGGCCAAATGTAACCAAAGCATCAGTCAGAAGTCCAAGGGACTCCGTACGATATCCACTAACAGTCTGCGGAGACCCTACGACTACCGTGCGGCCTCCTTGCGTTTTGTATCAAAACGTATAGGGACTCCGTACGGACAACGCACGGGATCCGTACGATATCTACGTACTATCTGCGGAGACATACGACTGCCGTACGATCGCCTTGCGTTTTTGTATGAGAACGTCGACAAATGGCAGATCAAAAAATCGCACGATGCCCGTATGAATTGTTAACACATACGTCGTAGCCCACGATCTCCTACGATGTCTAAAAATCGTAGAGAAAATCGCAGACCGAAAAATCGTACGATGATCGGGGCAAATGTAACCTAGGCTTTACTGGGACTATTTTCCATAATATTCAAACATGTTTATTGGTACATGTACATGTATATACAGCAGAACTCAGGTGAGCATTTACAGGACCATTTGTCCTCTTGTTTGTATGAAGATAGAGAAGTGCATCAAAATTTGAGCAAAAGTACAAGTTACCTCCAAAAAGGCCCATGCCGATAAAAAGTGATTTCAGTTCAGAAAATTCACTGTCAGAGACCTAATGATGTTTCCATTATTTTCAGGTTTATGAAGAAATCTCTATAAGACTTATAAGTCCTCAATGATATTTGACAACATAATCTAAGTCCATGCTATATGCTGATGGTTCTCAAAGCCCTTCTACCAGCACATGACCACTGTATCAACCATTTGTTGCTAGACCAACATGAGCAGAGGTGAAACTGACTATAAAGCTGACGAACTGGATTCCATTATCAACGTGATTGGGTTAAGACCTAATGATCCCCTGGATGGCTTTGGAGGTATGGCTTTACAAGAAAACCTTGAAGAAATTACATGTAGAATAATGACTTGGAGAGACTCACAGAGTTCTAACATGTTACACTAAATGCCTCATTGATGTAGTTCCATCATTTATCTGCAATTTTAATAATTGTACACCCATGCAAAAAGAAAAGGGTTTTAATACAACTTTGAAGGCCTTGTCAGAAAGTTACAGAAACTGTGAAAGTTTAGTTACAGAAACTGTGAAAACTGAAAACCTTATGTATGTTTTGATATTTTTAGTTATGTTTGTGTAACTTTGTGGCCACCTATTGGGAAAATGGCTGCCCATTTGGCTTACAATATGTTTTCTTAGTAGTGCTGATTGTTAGTTTTTCCCCACCTTCCAGTTTTTGGTGTGAGAATTTATTTCTGATTGTGCCATTTCCCGATCATTGCCTACTTTTACTTTTATATATCATAACTCGATTCATTTCAATTAAATTTTCAGAGATGTGGTACCAAGTGTTCCTGTGGGCGCTTTTTTCCTCAATGTTTGTCCACATCATCGCGGCGCTCATAGCCCTCGTCCAGCTGAGGAAACACAAGTATGGTCGCTGGATACCACTAGGGATATTTGCTATGGGAGTCATTTCTCCTATAACCCTAGGAGCTGTCAGCAGTAGGTATTTTGTAATTTCACCATGCTCAATTTTGATAAGCAATTTTAAACTCTTTGAGCCAAAACAGAGATTAAAAAAAACGCTAAAAGGTCCCATGTTTTCAGATGGAGAGTCAAGAAAAAACAATACGGATCAAACTGCTTGTAAAGTCCCAGATGAGAGGCCTTAAATAAAACAACCTGTCTGTGGCTATTTGCTAAAACAAATTGGCTATTGGCAATTTGCTAAAAGAAATTGGCTATTGGAAATTTGCTTACAGAAATTATCTATATCTGCTAACAGAAATTCCATCAAGAAATGAATCAAAATGATTTTCAAACCCTTTGAATTGGACTACTTTTGATTTATTTGCTGTTTAGATATTATAAGTATTTAAATTTTGCATAAAAAATCTGATCTGTTTCAGGTGTTGTAATAGCAGGGTTTTACCGAGCATCAGATGTTGAGATGATGCCATTCTATGCCCTCCTCTGGGGACTAGGACAGACAATTATAGGAGTTGTCTTCTCTTTCACCCGCATTCTGGCAACATTGTGATCTTCCAGCCAGCTAGAGGATATTCCTCTCATTGGAATTCCAGGATTGTGCTGGCCATATTCTGCGATGTGCTTGCCCAGCAGATGTATAGCTTCTGTATTCAAAGACATGCTCGAAATATTGTGATCTGTTAATTGGCATCTTGTATTAAATGATGTGCTGGCCACACTGTGATCTGCTTCAGCTTTATCATATTATATAACTAATAATATTGACAAGCTTGCATCTTTCGTGGCAATATCTGCTGATATAAGTGTGATAACCATATAATATTAATGGATGTGCTGGCCACATTGTGATCTGCTAGTAAAGCAGATCTACAGCTTTATCATCATAGAGCTGTCAATATTGACAAGCTTGCATCCTTTGATATCACAGCTCATTGCAATATCTGCCTATATCAGTGTGATAGCCCTTTAATATAAACAGATGTACTTGTCACATTGTGACATGCTAACTGCTTTATCACCATATAGCTATCAATATTGGCAAGCTTGCATCCTTTGATATCACAACTCATTGCAATATCTGCCGATATCAGTGTGATAGCCCTTTCAAATTAAAAGATGTGCTGGTCACATTTTGATTTGTTAGTTGCCAAGCAGGTATTCATTTTTTTGGTTCTCCAGGCCTTGAAGTTATAAAACTTTTTCAAGCTCATAAATGTTGAAATAGTCAAAATTTGTGGAAAATTCAGGTTCAGAACTCAAAAACTAGTAATTTGTCCTGCTCATAAATGTTAAAATGCCAACAATTGTAACAGTTGGCATTTTAACATTTATGAGCAGGATTTTTTGTCTCAGCTGAGTTGAGCATGTAAAAAGTTTAATAACCTCACAACCAGGATGTGGATGTGCCTGACATAATATGATATCTCTATCTATACGAGCTAAGCTGTTGATGGGACAATAAACATGAAACATAATACTATGCTTAATTTTCAAGGATATGCTGGCCACATCATAGACCCATACTGTTGTTGGGACGTTTAAAAAACATTGCCATCTCCTCTCCCACAGCTAGTGGATTATAGTCTTTGCATTGAAGTAAAAGTGTGCACATATTGTTCATGTACCGTATACTTGTCTAGCTGATGACTCATGCCTCACTAAAGTCAAATAATAGGACTGACTTGTAGTTGATTAACTCATATAAGCCTAGCATCCTTTTTGTGGGACATATGCAAACAGCATAGCCCCAGATGCGACACAGAACGTGGCTTCCCATCTGGGGCTATTCTGTTTGCTTGGAGGAATTTCATCGAAAAATGAGATAAAAAATAAAAATCACTCCTAATCGCCTCTAAAATTGATAGTGGACTCGCCCAAGTGATAGTGATGGGCAAATCCATTCGTCAGATATGGGTTAAGAGCTATTTTAGGGTGCACTTGGCTAATGCTAGAGCGAGAGTTCACAGATTCAAACCCTCTGTCCCTGAGAAAGACAGCAAATCTCCATAGTTAAATAACAAGGAAATAATGGTGTCACCCTGGAAATGAAAAAAAATTGTTGACTTGGATGATACTCAAAAGCCAGAAAAAATCATGTCTTTGCCATGCATGAAAAAATGTGTCAGACTATAATGATAAAATGTTGAGATATTCTATCAGTGTCATCCACAGCAAGCACTGGTGCTCCATCATGTGAGCCTTGATGCGAGAAAACTGGTCTTCAAGTTCAGGGTTTCGGAACAGGTCCGACACAAACCGGCCTGTACAGTCACAGAAGATTGCTAGAGGCTGGAAACTTTGGATTGGGAAAATAGAGGAATTGTACTATCCATGAAGTGAAAACAAAGGCGCTGATCAGCTTTGCAGTTACTGTAATAGCCTGTTTTCTCATGATGCGGCTTATGTAAGAACAGTCATTTATGACATTATTGGCTGAAATTTCAGACATAGCCCTATATCATTAAGAAAAAATATTCAAATACAAACCATTGTCTTGATATCTGGCCCAACAATTTAATTGATGGTTTTTATCGCACCTGCTTATAGCAGGGTGCGATATAGGAGTCCAAATTTCCGTCCGTCCGTTCGTCCGTCCGTACGTCCGTCCGTCCGTCAACATTTACGTCGAAGTTTGGTTTTCTCGACATCAGAGATAGCTGCGAGTCTGAAACCTTGCATAGTAATTGTCCCTGACATACCCTTCAAGCACGCACCTTAACCCGGTGGCTTTGACCTATATTTCACGGTCCACTGACTTTGAAAATTTTTACGTCGAAGTTTTGTCAACATTACGTTTCTCGACATCAGAGATAGCTGCGAGTCTGAAACCTTGCATAGTAATTGTCCTTGACATACCCTTCAAGCACGCACCTTAACCCGGTGCCCTTGACCTATATTTCACGGTCCACTGACTTTGAAAATTTTTACGTCGAAGTTTGGTTTTCTCAACATCATAGATAGCTGCAAGTCTGAAACCTTGCATAGTAATTGTCCTTGACATACCCTTCAAGCCAGCACCTCAACCCAGTGCCCTTGACCTATATTTCACGGTCCACTGACTTTGAAAATTTTTTGTCGAAGTTTGGTTTTCTCGACATCAGAGATAGCTGCGTGTCTGAAACCTTTAATAGTAATTGTCCTTGACATGCCCTTCAAGCACGCACCTTGACCTGGTGCCCTTGAACTATATTTCACGGTCTGTTGACTTTGCCTGATGCAGGTGCGATATCGACCTCCGCGGAGTTCTTGTAAATAAATGGAAGATGCATCCTTGTAAATGTTTTCTGCATTAACATGGGTTTCACTGTTTTCTACGAGTGATTAATGCTATCATCACCAACCCAGAGATTATTTTATCACACCCTGCTATAAGCAATTCAATAGGAGTTCGAATTTCCATCTGCACATCTGATTTATTTGTTTGTCCACCTGACAACATTTCTTTTTGAATTTGTGTAGTTCTCTGTAGCAATGATAGTAGTATGCGCAAACTTTTCTATAAATGGAAGTTGTGCTTGACATACTCTGCAGCCACACACCTAGATGTAGTGCCCTTGACCTATATTTCATGGTTGAATGACTTTGTAAAGATTTATTTCACGTTGCTATGATAAGTTGTATCGAGGGTAGAAGTAAAGTGTATTTCGATGTAGCAGTGATAACCCTGCATAGTATTTGGGCTTGAAAAACACTTCAACCACCCACTTTTACCTGGTGTCCTTCACTTATTTCACTGTCCACCAAATTTGTCAAATGTTTAGGCGGAGTTTATAATTATTATTTCAGACAGCTGCCAGCATGAAACCTGGCATATTAATTGTCATTGACATACTCTTCGAGCATGTACCTTGACCTTGTGCCCTTGAGCTACATTCTCATATTTTATTTATTTTGTTGATATCAGCCAGGTGGGATATTGAACTCTGTGGTGTTCTTGTCATTCACATGAATACTGACATGGTCAAAATTGGTGGAAATTTGAGAAGCATGATAAATATTACAATGCCAGTACATGTGGTTGTTGCCATTGTTATTTTAACTTTAATAAGAAGGGTTAATTTCATATTCTGTTTCGCATTTAAAGTAAGACACTTTTAGACCAGGCCTTGAGATGATGAAATTTTCTTTACACTCAACTCATCTCAGACTAAAATTTATCCTGCTCACAAATGTTAAGTGCCATTTATGAGCAGGATACATGATTCAATTGCCTTTGGTGATCTAAACATGAAATTTTATGAATTTTGGTCATTTCAATATGTATGAGCGTTTCAAAAATAGTCTCAGCTGAGTTGTCAGTCTTGCGATTGCCTGTTGCCTAATGCTATCAAAAGTTTATTTCCAAAGACCAAAGTGTTTCTATTGTTTAGTGGAACTTGCCCTTCCAAGGTACTTTGTATTCCAGTGAATTTCCAAAACAATGGTTACATCTGCCTATAACTGGGTATGATATACGAGTTCCATTCATTTCTCCACCCATCTGACTGTCAAATATAGTTTAAAATTGTGTCACAGTACGTGGTAAAACCTTGCATAGAATTACATAAACACATTATTACCTCACCTGATCTGTTAAGCTCACAAGGTGAGCTTATAGTATACCCATGCTCTGGCGTTCGTCCTTTCTCCGTTCGTCCACAATTTCAAAGATCTTCTCCTCTGAAACGGCTTGGCCAATTAAAGCCATAAAGCATCTATATGAAGAGGGTACCAATGTATATGTAAATAATCCAGGTCACATGACCAAAATGGCCGCCATGCCCATATATGGTAAAAACCTTAAAAAATAATCTCTGGAACCGGTGGACCGATTTCAACGAAACTTGTCATGAAGCATTGATGGCTAATGTACTACAGTGTATATATAAATCATGATCCTGTGATGACCTAGGCCTGTTTTACGGCAAGGCCAACATAGGTTGTCAATACATTTGAATGGGGAAAACGGTTAAAAAGTCATTTTAACTGAAAATCTTGCAGGAAATGGGCAGTAGGACTGAATATTAATGATTCTGAAAAAATTGGAGCCCATGGGCTCATATGCCCCCACCCCGTGGCATTATACATATATATTACCATAATATTGAAACATCTTCTCCTCTGAAACCGGTTGGCCAATCAAAGCCAAATTTTTTGAAACATCTATAGGATGGGAGAATCAATGTGTATATAAATAATATAGGTCATGTGACCAAGATGGCTGCCATGCTCATATATGGTAAAAACTCTTCAAAGATCTCCGAAACTGATGGACCGATTTCCACATGATCAAGATGGCCGCCATGCCCATATATTGTAAAAACCCTTCAAAATCTACTGATTTCAACGAAACTTGACATGAAGCATCGATGGTTAAAGTACTACAATGTATATAGAAATCATGACCCTATGATGACCTTGACCTAGTTGACCTGGGTCAACTTGGGTCGCCAATGCATTTGAATGGGGAAAACTGTTAAAATGTCATTTGAATGGAAAAACCTGCAGGAAATTGGCAAATGAACAGAATATTGATTATTCTGAAAAAAGAAAATGTCCCCAGGGCTTCATCTGCCCCTGCACTGGGGTTAAATACCATAATATTCAAACATGTATATTGGTATATGTAGCAGATCTCAGGTGAGCGTTTACAGGACCATTGGTCCTCTGATTTTATAATATAGACAAGATTCAGTCCGTCAGTCAGAAACAATATTAGGAACATTATGGTTTCTTGGACATGACATTGTTTTAGCATTTGCTTTTGTAAATGTTGTCTAATTTTCCAGACTGCCAGTTGTTGTCGTTGTAATCGTTTGTAGTTTCATCCAATGCTTGGAGAACTTCACGTTAGTGAAAAAATGTCCTTATTTTAAATCTTAACTTGCACCCCACCAATATGGAATGTATATATTCTAATCCGTAGCATAGTCCCCTGACAACTGATTCAAACTTAAACAAAAAGTCTTCCCTTTGGGGTTCTCTCGGATTTAGTTGTGAGCAATCCAAAATCAGCGCTATTAACATCTCGGAGTCACGACAAATACACTGCTGCTCGTCATCTCCAAGGTATTGTGATCAAACATTTTTATAGTCTTGATGTAAAATGGATCACGGCTCTCCTAATGCACCAGTAGTCATTTGTATCCCCGGCTCCCCCGGGGCCGGGGATAGCGGGGACATAGCGGGGCTAAAGTGCCTGGCTTTAACCTCTGATGTGTCCCGGCAGTGCCGGGGATTTGCCGGGGTTATGATTTCCTACCAATACACTGTCACATTAATTCAAATTAGATTTTAATGATATTTTTAACATTTAATTATCTTTATGGTACTTATTTAATTTCCAAATGCACCTAAACATTTACATGCATAAAATGAGGCCCTTCTCCCATGTTTCAGTTTCATCAGAACAACTCCCAGCTGTTGTTCCACGTTATTGTCAGCCTCTGGGGAGCCGGGGCTTTTAGCAGGGGTTTTACCAAAACTCTTGCCCGGCAGTGCCGGGCTTTTAGCCGGGCTTTAAAAATTGAAAAGTTAAAAGCCCCGCTATTTCCCGGCCCCGGGGGAGCCGGGGATGCAAATGACTGGTGCATAAAGCGAACGACACCTCTGCAGATGTCCATGGTCTTCTGGATTCACACGTTAGGTCAACACTGTACTGATTGAACTTAGCACGAGCAGATTGAAGAACATATGTGCCTGTCATGAGCCTTGCCTTTATGCCAGCTTTCTTAATTGCCATAGGGTTGAAACCTGCATTTTTTCTTGACACAATGTACCTTACCAATTTCGTATTTTTCAGTTTCAAAAACATGAGTGATGATTTATCACCCACCTCAAGTTTTATCTTATTAATCCAACAAGTATTGATTGCTGCTCATCAACTTGCCTTAGTAAAATTCACAATTCAAAAGATCCAAAGTCGTGACTAGGTAGGCTATATTGAGACAAAATTGAGTTGACATAGACAAACCAGCTTTTTGATTTATGGTCTTTTAGTGCGCATTCCCTGCATGCAACTACAATATTGAATCTGCTTGAGAGAAGGTGGATTGTACATATACGGGGATGGGTGCATGCATGATTCACGATGCTTTTCGTCCTGATTTACAAAAACATACCCATGCAATATACAAACAATTTTAACTGTAAAAAACTGAAAATTGTGTTTGCTCAAAACATTGATTGTGGGTACACGTTAGAGGCGCCCCGGCAAAGCGATTCTAACGAGTACCCACAATCTATGTTTTGGATCAAAAATACGAAAATTGTATACCCCAGTTTTACTATGGAAAAGTGGGTTAAAGGGGGGTATACATTGTACGGACATGTTATCATGATGACTTACAGCAGCCTGATCTTAGAGAATGTCAGTTTCCAGTTTCTTGGGCAAGCCTCGTGGAGGCAGATTACCATTTCCTTCAGAACGCGACTCACAATATTGAATCAGCAATTTACTCGGAGGAAGAATCATGGTAGCAGATATATTTTCCTGGGCATTTGGACAACCTTCTCAAAAGAAATGTGACGGACATCCTTAGTCAAGATCATCGGCATGCTCTGTTGAAATGCTGTAACCGCACTGGTGTTTCATTTAACCGCAACCACCGCGAGTACATGAAGTAATGTTTGAAATGTGTCAACATTGCCACTTGATAACAATATTGGTTTAATCATTACACACTCGTTTCATTGCATAAGCTGTCCATGTCGACCAAGATTTTAACCTTTATGTTATACATACAAAGATATTAAATTTGTCTCTAAAACAGGTAGAAGTCAACATCGGGATAAATTAACGGAATGGCGGACAATAATTTCACTTTGTACTATTTTCCGTTGTCTTATTACTCTCAGAAGGTATGTAGCCCAGTAGCTTCTTTCGTAGTGCTTAGAACATGTCGTGCATGTATTTTTATAGCTTTGAACAGCGCAACAAAGCAGTAGATGAGACTGCAAAAAGTGACCCTGTCATAAGCTTGATCGTCGTGAGAACACTGCTCTGATATGACGTGTTTTAGCATGGACATTGTATGTGCGTTCTATGAAAAATCAGCACAGATTTAACGCAACGAAAGCATAGTAAATGTTAACTGTTTTAAGTGCCACGTACGGACTTGTGAATCAATGCACACCGAGTGCGCAGAGAATCGCCAAAAAGTTTTAACTTGAGTAGCAACGCCATGAGATCTCCATGGCAACGTCTATGTGTTTGAACGCATGGCAAACTAAATTGGTTCAAGTCTAAGCCATGTATTTAGTCAAAATGTAAATGAGTCAACCTTTTCTTTGTCACACTGCAGGTCCTTCTAGTGCTATTCGAGAAAGGAAAAACCTTCAGAGAGCAGATCGTTTTCATCCAGTTTGGGGAACAGCATGAGAGCTGGTTCCGTCGTATCAACCCTAACGGGTTGGTCCCTGCCCTGCAGGACGGAGACAAGATGGTGGTGGAATCTGAGGAAATAATCAACTACGTCGACAAAATGTGTCCTGGTGGTAATTTTTTTTTTTTTTTTTTTTTTTTTTTTTTTTTTTTTCCATTTTAGAAATTGAAATAATTTGCAAATTGAGGAAAATGCTCCCGTAATTCATTCTGTAATTTATTTAGTGAAAGTTTTCCCCGTTTTAAAGCTTTCAAGAAAGCAGCTGAGCTAGTATTTGTAAAAAAAAAAAAAAAAAAAAAAAAAAAAAAAAAAAAAAAAAAAAAAACGGGTGGTTTTTATTCGTTAAAAACAGCGGACCCAGTCAACAATTTTCCAGTCCTGTCGGGATGCACCTATCACTTCTCGTGCCCGAGCTCATTGACGTCGTTGATAGTTTTGAAAACTCACCCTTTGAATGCATAACCGTTGCACCTCCTTGCAGTATGAATGTTTTTCAGCGAGCCCTTTGGTACCACCGCTAGATACAAAACTAGGTATTGAAGTACAGAAATACCGACAAATGCTTGACTCGGTTAAAGTGCCACAGATAACCTTTGGTCTTTTGAAGAACGAAAACTTGAGTATAAAAGGTCTTCAAATACCAGCAGGGATGAAACAAGGATTCAACAAACAGTATATTGGTAGGATTGAAAACTATTATTTTCTACAATTTGCCATCACAAAGCCTAATATAATGCTGAAAACGACTGAAGAATGTTTATATTCGTATATTTTCTCAGATAAGTATGTTAATCGCAAATAACTGGGAATAAATAAATCTGAAATATAAGGACAAAAAAATGCAAAGGAAAGAAGACAGCCAGCAAAGCCGGCTTATGAAACGGAGCAGTTCACAAAATAATAGGATTCATCTTATATTTGAATATATAGGACCGTAAGAAAACGTGACAACAGTGAACTTGGCAGTACATATTACGGTCTACATATTGTATGGTTCACGCCTTCTGACCTGGAGGTTATGCTCAGCTCAGCGGAGACTAAATTTATCCTGCTCACAAATGTTAAAATGTCAACAACTGTAGACATTTAAAATATTTATTAGCAGGATAAATTACATGTTTTGGTGATCTAAACCTGAAATATGAATTCATTCGGGCTTTTTCAGTATTTATGAACAGTTAAAATTTTATGCTCAAACGAGATGACCATGAAAAAAGTTTTATAACCTTTATATTTGTGTCTAGGTGCGTTTAACATTAGATGAAATGATCAGCGAGAGGACACGTAAATTACTATTTCTTCTAACGTTTTCTTCAGAAAAGAAAATGAGTAACGATGCAATAGAATTCCGAAAGAAGGCTAAGAATGCTAAGACAGATGAAGATCGACAATATTTCGAACAGAAAGCCACGGCCATTGAGGATCGAGCTGCCGCTACTAGTGATGTTGCTGCTATGGAGCGAGTACTAAAAGAGACTGAAACTATATTTGACGAGCTAGAAGAACAACTGCAAAGAATGAAACAAAGTAAGGTTTTGATACCTCTGAAAATGGGAACACTGGGTTACCTTACTACATTGCTAAAGAATGACACAGTACGGTTTCAGAACTGGTGTCCATGGATAAAGCTCCACAGGTTGTATTCTTAACATCCCATAAACATCCCTCCCAGGGGTTTTGGGGATTCACAGAGAAGGGCTATTTATTTTCAGGGATTTTGGCAGAAGGGTCATTTATTTTCAGGGATTTGGGGAGAAAGCATAACTTTTTGGGGTTTTAGGGAGCAGGGGGCTGAGGAAAAACATTTTAGGGAGCTGGGGAGAAAGGTCATTTTTCTTTCAGGGAGCAGGGAGCAAAGACCCCCTCCCCCCTGAGGGTGGGGTGGGGGTGGGGGGCTCATAAACAGATCTGAATTATTGGGCATGATGCAAATACACATAACGTACTGCTACATGCAGCGGGTTCAACGGGTTTAAAACTATCAGATAAAACATTTCGATCGTCATTGCGCCAAAAAGCTTTGGTCAAAATAATCAGTCAAAAACTTTATTGTAGTTGTCGGACTGCATTACGAAAACTTGCCCATGCAATATATAGAGATTTTTTGAGCTTTAAAAATTGAAAATTTTTAGCTGAAAAATGTTGATATTTTTCTTATTTTTGCTCAGAACATAGATTGTGGAAACACGTTAGAACCGCCTCGCCGAGGCGGTTCTAACGAGTACCCACAATCTATGTTTTGGAGCAAAAATAAGAAAAATAAGTATACCCCTGCAAACCCCAGTTTTACTATATAAAAGTGGGGTTTAAGGGGGTAAACATTTCACGGACATGTTTTCCTGATGTTTTGATCCGCGATCAAAAGTGAATCTGCACGGTTTTTGTTGCCGCTCCATATTTTAGTGCATCTTTATGCATTTTCATCAACATTAATGCTTTCTAATTCAGATTCAACAAGTGGTGACTACTGGCTTTGCGGAGTCACCTACACAGCTGCCGATATTACCGCAACAACATTACTCCTGCGCTTCCGACTGCTAGGAATTGATGAACGATTCTTCGGCCCCAACCGACCCCTGTGTTGTCAGTATAAGGACCGACTCCTGGCACGCCCAACGATCAAGAAACTCACCGAGACTGCTGACCGGACCTACACACTGATGCGGAACAGGGTGATAAAGACGGTTGCTAAACGTGTTGTGAAGGTTGGAGTCCTGGTGGGATTGGTCGGAGTTGGCGTGCTTGTGTACAGGAAATACTTCAGATGAAAAATGGTGATGGTGGCATTTTAAAATGTTGTGGAGTACACAGTGGAATGTAACAATCGGTGAAGAGAATTAAAATTATGCGCACCTCATGTACACGGGCGTTTTTTAAATGAGCCGCCTCGTGGGAAAACCAACAATGTGGTTTCCGAACAGGTCTGACACAAATCAGGCTGTACAGTCACAGAAGCAGGCTGGAAACTTGAAATTTCGGATGTAAAAAGAAGAGGAAGTGTACTATTCCTGTAGCGAAAACAAAGGCGCTGATCAGCTTCGCGGTTACCGCGAAGCTGATCTGCGTCTTTGTTTTCGCCTGTGCAGATTGTTAGTTTTCCCATGGGGCGGCTCAAATCTTATGGAAGCTCGTGTGATGCCTCACAAAGAATTGCCAACCACTGTGTTGCTGACCTGTATTTTTCACTATATTTATCGTATCATTTGTCATAGTTTGATTCAGATCGGCTGGCTAATCTTCACTCCGCTCCATTCGGTACCTCGTTCCACTTTCGTGACATGGTGTGGAGGTATAACGAAACATCGATGGAAACGTCCCGTCTAAGTTTGATTACGATCATGGGCTTGTTTTTCGTATTTGAGCGGCGACGTGAGAAAACTGGTCTTCGGGGTTTCCGACCTGGTCCGACACAAACCGGCCTGTACAGTCTCAGAAGATGGTAAGAAGCTTGAAATTTCGGATTTAGGAAGAAGAGCAATCGTTCCATCCGAGTGGCGAAAACAAAGGCGCTGATCAGCTGTGCAGTTACTGCACAGCTGATCTGTGCCTTTGTTTTCGCATATGCAAAAATGCGGTTTTCTCATGACGTGGCTCATTTAGTAAACGTTAAGCACGAGAATGATGCTATATAAAGATCTAATGACTGCAATGCTTGAACGCGCATGAACCACTCCAGATAAGAGACTTACATTGTCTGACATGGCAGCCAGAGTTGTCCAAACATATTCTGTGATTATTATAGGAATGGTATTGAATGAGTTAATGTGACTATGAATAAATTTATTTTAATAATATACAGATATATATACGAAACAGTTCTACAAAATGAAATATTTGTATCTTTATATAAAATAGCCTAAACCATATGAACATGTGCACAAAAACTACTTTCTGATAAAAATAAAACAATAACAACATATTTTGTCTCGTCTGATCAATATGGCACCAAACAAAATTGACAAGTGACCTATTAGGAATAATAATTAAATGCATATAATATAATGTTTGTAAACTATGTAAACTGCATTTCTTCAGTTACCGAAAATAACGTTTGTAGACAAATGCCCCTACACCTACTGCGCCAATAACAATATAAGCCCGCTCCAAGAGCTACTTTCTTGAGACGATTTCTCACAAAAACTTTCACATTTCAGCCATATTCCTGCATCCGAATCGTCACAGTCAGGCAGCAAGTCTTAGAAGAGGTGCCTAACATTTTGCTTAATATTTGAGATGTGTCAACATTGTCATTTGATACTACGCAATATTGATTCGGTTTTCTCATTTTTGTTGCATTTATAAATATATATATATAAACGGTGTAGGCTATATGTCGACCAAAGTTTTAACCTATATACAGGTATTAAATAAATCGTCTCTATCGTGTTCAAATCAATATCGACGGATAAACTAGATGGAATGACGAACAATAATTTCACTTTGTACTATTTTCCATCGTCTTATCATTCTCAGAAGGTATGTAGCTAACTGTATGTAGCCGACTTATGAAAATTAGAAAAAAGTACAATTAGGCAATGATCAGAAAGAAACTGCCACTACAAAAACCGGGGTGGGAAAAACTAAATTGACAATTAGACAACATATCGTAAGCCGAATGGTGAACCGCTATTTCCCAATAGGCGGCCACTCAGTCACCCGAACTTAACTAAAACTGACAACAGCACAAACATGAGGGTCTGGATGGGGGTCATGGTATTCACTAATCATTAAAAATTTAGCCATTTATTCACTGTCATTAAAATTTTGGCTTATTCATTAAAATTAGCTTGATTATTCATTAAAATATGATAATAACTAGTCACGCCGTCTTCACTCAGCTAATATCCATAAGCCACCTAAGGCATCCCTTATCTCAAGCCACAAGGACTAGTTCTATGATATTAAATTGTAGACTATTGAGTGCAACCTTGATATTTACATCTTGAGAGAAGCATATATACTCTGCTAGACCACAAAGCGTCATAGAAACTTTCCGAAATAGTATGCCGATTTTTTTTTAGCAAATCCCCTTATGTTGAGAGTATAATCCCATCCACCTTAAATACTGAATACGCCCTAAGTTTTACCCTCAATTATGAATACATCAGGGGTAAAAGTTATAAAAAAAATGTTGTTTTTATTGAGTAAACTAGTTAGCATAGTACCTTGCGATGTTTGGATCTGTGCTTGTGCCTGATTGTACAATACATTTTATTTATGTCTTAAATACCGAGCGAGCGAAGCGAGCGAGGAAAAAAATGTAGCGCCATATAAATTGCCAGATAGAATTGCATTAACATTCTTAGAGCTGCCTTGTTTCTGATTGCAAAAGACACTATAAGTATGTTCTGTCATATAAAAAAGCAAGATGATGTCCATCCACAGAACAGATTATCATTACAGGATTGGAACATACATAATAAGGACAAAGTGGGGTAATAGAACAAAAAGAAAATACATATACATAAGCAAAGAAAACAGTGAAATAGTATCTGGCTCAGTAAACATCCAGAATGATTTAATTTATTTTTCTCTGCCTTCAAATGACACATTGGTCCATGAGGTGAGCCCCTACATACTTGGCTTCGAGACATATGTCTTTCCAAATATTCAAGGATATCTGAAATAGGAATACAACATTTGAACTAAATCGGGTCTGGGGGTGTCCAGACCCCAGAAAAAAAATGAAATTCTGGAATGTCAGGGAGGCCATCTAAGACAATTCCATAGCCAAATTTTAGCATATTCATTATTCTTTAAATTGTTATTATTCACTATTCATTATATTACTCTGCTATTCATTAAAAATTTACATTTATTCATTATTCTTTAGGACCTCATTATTCACTAATCATTAAATTTTTTGCTCTTTATTCACTCTCATTAAAAATTTTAGGCCATTATTCTTTAATCATTATACCCCATCCAGACCCTCAAACATTCGACTCCAAAACAACAAACAAATAGAACCGCAACAGAAGTAACTCCTTGGAACGATCAGTTATATAAAATTACTGGGGGGCTTAAATCGATTTTACAGGGCCCTAACCTTTTAGCTCACACTCATCTTCTGCAGTGGTTCACAAGATTTACGTACTAGTTAGTTTTTCAGTCCTCTGTAGCAGGCTAAAATAACGTGTGTTTTATATTTGGATAGCTTTTGAACAGAAGACTCGAATCTACACGTCTTGCACAGAACATGGCTTTTGATTCAAGAGATTTTTTATACAAACTTTGTTGTTTACAAAAGCAATCTATATTGTAATACACCGAAAATCGGTAAACAAGTCAGCGGAGGAGACCGTAAAAAATTAGTTTGCGGGACCCTGTCACCAGATCAGCGTTCTCATGGCGATCGAGAAACAAGAATTTTGTATTTGGCATAATTTTATGTATTGTATTATCCACTTCATTGTTGAAATGCGGGAAATTCGCGCAGCTAACCTTAGGTTACAAGCGTTACCACAGCAACACGATGTCATCGTCAGTTTCCACCGATGCCGTTGCGGAGTTTCTCGCGATCTTAGTTGTGTGTGCATCCGCAGTTCTTGAATGCCGCGGGATCGCCATGAGAACTCAGCTCTGGTATGATAAGGGTTTTTAGCACGGACATTCCACTGCGTCCTGTTAATATATAGAGATGTTGTTTTTGTCACACCTGAATAGGTCCTTTTAGCACTATACGAGAAAGGGGTAACCTTCAAGGAGCAGATAATTTTCACCCATTATGGAGAGCAGGACAAGGGCTGGTTCCGTCGTATCAACCCCAAAGGATTTGTTCCCGCCCTGCAAGACGGGGATAATATGGTTGTGGAGTCAGAAGAAATGATCAACTATGTGGACAAAGCGTGCCCTGGTGGTAAGGTACTTTCTCCGTCCCTAACATTCGACATACTTTTGTAAACTGAAGAAGGGGATGTCGTAATGTTCGCTAGGTATATAATTTTCGGGCCGAGCATATATTACAGACTGATCTAATAAAGCCAAAGAGAGAGCTCGATATTTTCCTCAAGATTTGGCCCACGTATGCGATAGTATCCTTCGGAATTGACTCGTCGATGCATGGTTCTTTGAAAGCTCAACCATTGAATGCATTAACAGCTACGCCTGCTAATCGGAGCGTGCATATTGTTTCAGCATGTCCCCTGGTGCCATCTCTAGAGACAAATTTGGGCATTGAAGTCCAAAGATACCGAAAACTCCTCGTGTCTGTTAAGGTACCACAGATAACATTTGGTCTCCTGAAGAGCGAAGAAGCTCTGAGAAGAAAAGGTCTGCATCTAACAGCGGGGATGAGGAAACAGTTTAACACACAGATTCTCGGTATGATTGAATGCTATAATTTGGCACAATTTTACGTACAAAATAGCTTATGTTCCACAAAGAAGTCAGGGCCCCGCCCATTGGGGTCTAGGAGAAATAGATGGGCTGCTTGTGCCTCCAGGCGAAGCTTCTAAACTACTGAATGACCATCTGATTACTGGTTAACCGTTCAAGTCTGAGCCTGCCCAGGAAAAGTGGTTTAGTCAAACCATCCATACATATAAGCCTTATTGGTTAGCTTGGGTTATATCTATGAAACACATTTTGAGTGTCATGTTGGGTAAAATTCCCATAAAAAGGAGCAACGTCCCGACATGACCATTGCTGTTGACTGGGGCGTAAAGTGTCAATTCAAACAAACAAAGAAGGTAGACAATCATTCATTTGAATGTTTCTCATAGAAAGGAAATAAATCATATATAAAAGTAATAACAAAAATGAAAATGAAAGTAAAAAAAGATCGTTCTATAGGGAACTCGGCGGGCCAAGTCGGTCATCGACATGGCGGAGTTGGAAAAAGAGTGGGGACTGTGGTAAATAGATGGGATGCTTGTGCCTATAGGCAAAACTTAGACCTACTGGATGACCAACTGATTATTGGTCTGTTAAAGACATGCTAAATATCTTCACTATGCATCAAGATTTCAAGATTTTTAAAAAGATTTTATTAAGATTTTATTTTATCGAGACCCCTAACCGAGCATCAGGTATAATTTCTTTCTTTTTTCAGAACAGAAAATGAGCGACGAAGCTGCAGAATATCGAAAGAAGGCTGATAATGCTAAAACAGCTGAAGACAGACACTATTTTGACCAGCTGGCCACATCCACTGAGAACAGAGCAGCCGCCATAAGTGATGCCGCAGCACTGGAGCGAGTTCTAAAAGAGACTGACGTAATATTCGACGAGCTAGAAGAACAACTGCAGAGAATGAAACAAAGTAAGGTTTTAATACCTCTGAAAATGGGAACACTGGGTTACCTTTAAACATTGCTAAAGAATGACACAGTACGGTTTTAGAACTGGTGTCCATGGATAAAGTTCCACAGGTTGTATTCTTAACATCCCATAAACGAGGCCCTCCCAGGGGTTTTGGGGATTCACGGAGGGCTATTTATTTTCAGGGATTTTGGCAGAAGGGTCATTTATTTTCAGGGATTTGGGGATAAAGCATAACTTTTGGGGTTTTAGGGAGCAGGGGGCTGAGGAAAAACATTTTAGGGAGCTGGGGAGAAAGGTCATTTTTCTTTCAGGGAGCAGGGAGCAAAGACTCCCTCCCCCCTGGGGGGAGGGGGCTCATAAACAGATCATTAATCTGAATTTTTGGGCATAATGCAAATACACATACATACTGCTACATGCAGCGGGTTCAACGGGTTTAAAACTATCAGATAAAACGTTTCGATCGTCATTGCGCCAAAACAAAAAGCTTTGGTCATAATAGTCAGTCAAAAACTTTATTGTAGTTGTCGGACTGTTTTGATCGACGATCAAAAGTAAATCTGCACGGTTTTTGTTGCCTCTCCATATTTTAGTGCATATTTTAATCAACATTAATGCTTTCTAATTCAGATTCAACAAGTGGGGACTACTGGCTTTGCGGAGTCACCTACACAGCGTGCGATATTACCGCCACAACCTTACTCATGCGCTTCCGACTGCTCGGTATTGACGATCGCTTCTTCGGCCCCAGCCGACCCCTGTGTTGTCAGTATAAGGACCGACTGCTGGCGCGCCCAACGACCAAAAAACTGACCGAGACTGCTGACCGGACCTACATGCTGATGCGGAACAGGATGATTAAGACGGTTGCTAAACGTGTTGTGAAGGTTGGAGTCCTGGTGGTACTGGTCGGAGTTGGTGTGTTTGTGTACAGGAAATATTTCAGATGAAAAATGGTGGCATTTTAAAATGTTGTGAAGTACACAGTGGAATGTAACAATCGGTGAAGAGAATTAATCTGATGCGCACCTCATGTACACGGGCGTTTTTTAAATGAGCCGCCTCGTGGGAAAACCAACAATGTGGTTTCCGAACAGGTCTGACACAAATCAGGCTGTACAGTCACAGAAGCAGGCTGGAAACTTGAAATTTCGGATTTAAAAAGAAGAGGAAGTGTACTATCCCTGTAGCGAAAACAAAGGCGCTGATCAGCTTTGCGGTTACCGCGAAGCTGATCTGCGTCTTTGTTTTCGCCTGTGCAGATTGTTGGTTTTCCCATGGGGCGGCTCAAATCTTACGGAAGCTCGTATGATGCCACACAAAGAATTGCCAACCACTGTGTTGCTGACCTGTATTTTTCACTATATTTATTGTAGCATTTGCCATAGTTTGATTCAGATCGGCTGGCTAATCTTCACTCCGCTCCATTCGGTACCTCGTTCACTTTCGTGGCATGGTGTGGAGGTATAACGAAACACCGATGGGAACGTCCCGTCTAAGTGTGATTACGTTTTGGTACTTATGCCGCGATGTGAGAAAACTGGTCTTCGGGGTTTCCGACCTGGTCCGACACAAACCGGCCTGTACAGTCTCAGAAGATGGTTAGAAGCTTGAAATTTCGGATTTAGGAAGAACAGCAATCGTACTATCCGAGGCACTGCACAGCTGATCTGTGCCTTTGTTTTCGCATATGCAAAAATCCGGTTTTCTCATGACGTGGCTGATTTAGAAAACGTCAAGCACGAGCATGATGCTATATAAAGATCTAATGACTGCAATGCTTGAACGCGCATGAACCACTCCAGATAAGAGACTTGCATTGTCTGACATGGCAGCCAGAGTTGTCCAAACATATTCTGTGATTATTATAGGAATGGTATAATGAGTTAATGTGACTATGAATAAATTTGTTTTAACAATATATTATATGAAACAATTCTACAAAATGAAATATTTGTATCTTTATATAAAATAGCCTAAACCATATGAGCAAAAAGAAACAAATGTGCACAAAAACCCTACTTTCTGATAAAAATAAAAATAACAAAAACATATTTTGTCTCGTCCATTATGAATCAGTATGGCACCAAACAAAATTGACAAGTGACCTAGGAATAATAATTAAATGCATTTTATATCATGTATATAATGTATGTAAAGTTTGTAAACTATGTAAACTGCATTATCTGTTTCATGTTTCTTCAGTTACCGAAAATAACGTTTGTAGACAAATGCTCCAACACCTACAGCGCCAACTATAATGCCCGCTCCAAGAGCAACTTTCTTGAGACGATTTCCGACAAAGACTCTCACATTCAGCCATATTCCTGCATCCGAGGCGTCTCTGACAACTTTTCCGGTGGCGCGCGCCATCAGGCGTTTCTTGTAGTCACAAAGAAGTGGTCGGCTCGAGGTACAGTACCTGTCATCAATGCCGAGCATGTAAAACCGAACCATCATGGTTGTAGCTGTAATGTCCGCCGCGGTAAAGGTTCGGCCGCACAACCAGTACTCTTCGCCTTTACTATCTGTCAAATACATGCATGTAATCATCACGTACATGAGATGGCAATAGCTTTTGCGCACAGCGGTTTTATGGCCGGATTCAGAATAGGTAAAACTACTTAGTATAAGTTTTCAATACATCCCATGATAGGAAACTGTACTGTAAGTTTAGTCGTTTCTGCTTTTCAGCATTTGAGCCGCCTCATGGGAAAACCAACAATCTGCATATGCGAAAACAAAAACGCAGATCAGCTTCGCGGTAACCGCGAAGCTGATCAGCGCCTTTGTTTCCGCTACACGATAGTACACTTCCTCTTCTTCTTAAATCCGAAATTTCAAGCTTCTAGCCTGCTTCTGTGCTTGTACAGGCTAGTTTGTGTCGAACCTGGTCGAAAACCACATTGTTGGTTTTCCCACGAGGCGGCTCATTTTACACCAGTGAATAGGTGTCAGTTAAGTATAAAGTGAGTTCTTTAAAGACTGACACAAGATACGACAGCATGTACAACGGTCAATGTAAATAAGCCTGGCATTTTTTGTTGGGACATAGGCAAACAGCATAGTCTCAGATGTGACGCCACCGAACGGGGTGTCCCATCTGGGGCTTCTGTTTGCTTAGAGGAATTCCATCGAAAAATGGAATAAATATTTAAATTCACCCCTAACGCCCCTAAAATTGACAGTGGACTCACCCACATGGGAAAATCCATTCGCCAAAAATGGGTTAAATTCCTCAGATATGACAGCATTCATTAAGCACTTAATGCCTGACACAAGCATTCATTCTAAAATAAGGTGCAAATCCTGGAGAAAAAAAATGAAGAAAAATAAACTTTTAGAATTACACTTTTTCGACATACCATCACTATTGTGGATCATTCAGGCTTCATCCTGTAAAATTTCACTACCTTCGCGATATTCTTGCAATTTCTACATCATTTTGAAACTTGATGGGTATGTTCCAATTTGGTAATCAACGTGACGCACTACATATGAACTAAATGTAACCATAACACAAACTCAACGTATATCTCTGACTAGCAGACTTCAGTTTCTCAAATAAAGAGCAATATTTAGTAGATTAAATCAAACAATAAACGTCCTTTCATATCTACTATCGAAAAATGTTAGATAATATGTGTATGATGCAGGCTTCTTGATTCAGAATTTTCAGTGTTGTTAACTTGCAAATATAATAACATCAGACCTGTACATCAGAGTTATATCAAAACATGTAATGATAATTACATTTGTCCTACATGAGTGGCGGAGCTTATAATTACTTTTCTAAATACATCTTGTTATATGGCAGGTCTTGTTTTATTCAGCGTCACGTAAATTACTTGCAAACCGCAACATAAATTATTTTTGCAATACAGATACACAATGGCATTAAATATTATCTGAAAGACTTTATCTGGATACGTATACTCCAAACAGACAATGTTGTGTGATCCTATTTCATTTTTTAATATTGTTTTACTGTTTGCACAACATTCTATAAAAATGTAATATACGTGACGGAATACTGTAATTTACGTGACGGTAATATTTAAGTCACCTACATTATTTTTAAACTTAGATATGTTTGAGCTTTTGCTAACTTAAAATGAGGCATGGAATTTGAACCAGTCTGCAAAAGAAGTAAATCCTTCGATTAATTAAGCACGTAATTATTTAATGAAACAAAACTGTTTTATATCGATAAAAATGTATATTAATCTCAGGGCTGATATTTTACTGTTGGTCAGTATTTTGGAATGGACAAATGCGAATAATAAATTCAGTATTGCTATGTCTTTGATTGAAGGAGGTGTGATCCTTTTAGATTCAACTGTTTTCAACTATAACTGATAAATAGACTTAAACTACCTTTGTATTTTACGTGACAAATGCGTGATTTACGTGACACTGCTTGAAAAAACATCATATTCCGTAAACTTAACTACTGAAAAGTACATAATGGACATTAAAACATTTATTGACGCTGATTCAAAGCACAATCTTAGCTATATTGTATGTCATATTGGCATTTTGAAAGTAAGTACCGTCACGTAAATTACTGTCACGTTTATTACATTTTCAACTTTGGCATCCGAAAAACCCACCTTAGGGTCGTTTGATATTAACTTTATTTTTTTGTGAGATGTATTAATCCTCCATACTTTCATATACAGATAACGTTGTTTCAAATACCATGTTGGATTTGTAGAAAAATGGTGTCACGTATGATTACATCTTAAAAGGGACGCAATGGTTAAGCAGGGGGATGAGATATATTTGACCAAAATAGTAAAGCAAAATGAAAAATCCATATGTTATCCATATAAAGGACATATTCAGCTATTTAATTGACACAGTTTGGTCTGCAATAAGAGAAAGCAGTATTAAGATTTGGACAATCTTCTATAGCGTCACGTAAATTACAGAAACTCTGTGACATGCCTTTTTCGATTTTTGATGTTTGATATTTTTGTTTGTTTACAAGATATAAAATAACCATTTCTTTTACCAAAAGATAATGTCAAATTAAGTAAATCAAACGATGTTGTTTCGTTTGAAAATAGAATTTGCTCATTCTATGGGCCTTGTGAATTTTTGCATTTCAGTTTGTGACATGCCGTTTTTGGTGGGGTCATGCATTATTCACTACTACCAGAGATCTTAAAAAACATAACTGGATATCATACTTGATTCGGTTTAAATGGAGATAGTACCAAATTTTGAAAATACAGCCAACCTTGGTGATATATTGAACAATGTCACTCCAATTTTTATTTAACACCCCGAGACAGGGGTTGCGCTGCTTATTTTAGAATGAGTGACCGTGACACAATGACTTATAACTTATTTTCGATTCAGAAAAAAGAAGACTTACCCTGTTTCATTCTTTGTAGCTGTGCTTCCAGTTCATCAAAGAGCGGCTGTTGATCGTCCAGTATTTTGGCCATCTGGTCCACGTCACTAGTGACGATATTTCGTTTCTTCAGAATTCTCAGTCTTTCTTCAAAATTTCTTCTCCTTTCCTCAGTTGGTGCATTGTCGATCTGTTCTTGGTGAGCCACTTCCTTCTCGTTCATGTGGCGCTCTGGGAAGTTAAGTAGTAGAGAGTGTAAAATGAGCCACCTCGTGGGAAAACCAACAATGTGGTTTTCGAACAGGTCCGACACAAATCAGGCTGTACAATCACAGAAGCAGGCTGGAAGCTTGAAATTTCGGTTTTAAAAAGAAGAGGAAGAGTACTATCCATGTAGCGAAAACAAAGGCGCTGATCAGCTCCGCGAAGCTGATCTGGATCTTTATTTTCGTATATGCAAATTGTTGGCTTTCTCATGAGGAGGCTCAAATCTTACTTACCCACATGATGTTTCTTGAAGAAACGCCCAAGCACAGGGAACCGCATAGTGGTGCGGAGACTGGCCTGTTTCATCGAACCAAATGATATTGTTTCTATGTCTATGTCGAGAAGTTTTCTATACTTGTCCACCTCCTGGCCCAGCTTTGTTCCAAGATCAGGTACAAGAGGGTGGTCTGCAAAACGAATGAATGGTATACTGAGGCATGTACATATAATGGCCGGGCTCATGGAATATTTCGCGACCTACTCGCAATTGGATAGATATGATCAATTTTGGAATCGCACAAACTTCATTTTAGCGAATGCCAATTCAATCGATCGACAATGACATTATCATTTGGTTAATAGCGGTCCGTTGCCCCTTGCCTAGAATCTCACTTGCCTGTGGCTCAAGTACTGGGGCCCTATCAGAGATTTGGGGGAGCTGGACAGAATTGCCATTTATGTTCAGAGAGCCGGGGAGAACTTAAAATATATTCTAAAGGGAGCTGGAGGACAAGCAAAATCTTTTGGAGTTTCAGGGAGCTCTGAGCATGAAGCTTCTACAGGAAAACTATTTTAGGACCAATACACGACGGCGATCTTCTACCATGCCTTACCTGTGGGGCATCTTTTGTCAACATAGTAGATTATCTCTTCCGACTCAGTCACAATCTTATCCCCGTCCTGCAGTACCGGTACCTTGCCCTGCGGGTTCAAACGCAGGAACCAGTCCTCATGGTGTTCACCGAAATGGAAGTACACGATGCGCTCTCGGAAAGGAACGCCCTTTTCCCGGAGTGTACATAGAGCCTGAATGAAACACACTTTTAAATGTCTTGTAAAAATGTGGCTTAAATTATATGAGCCTGTGCGTGAGAAAACCAACAATTTGGGTCCCGACCAGGTCTGACACAAACCTGGCTGTACAGTCACAGAAGGTGGTTAGAGGGTGGAAATTTTGGAATTAGAAAGTAGAAAGATTGTAGGCTAACAAAGGCGCTGATCAGCTGTGCAGTTACTGCACAGCTGACCTGCGCCTTTGTTTTCGCATGTGCAGATTGTTGGTTTTCTGATGCAGCGGCTCATATGTATTTTCCAGACATGTCGGGAAAGCGCCACTGCTTCCTTGGTATTAAACAGTATTAAAGCTTTTTGAGGGAGCTTAAAGTGCCGTGCTAAGGGACACTACTACACATCGGAGGTATCGGACCCAGGACACCTCGCTTCGGACTGAGCCACCGTGTCAGTTCCCCTGTGCCTGGAATGTGGCAGCGACTCTGTCGTTTGTACTAAACTGAGATGGTTAGGCGGCTTCCTCCGAAACGCAGCTTTACTTGCTGCTTTGTGAAAACTCGGTGGAAAATGAAATTATCGACTGTCTATACAGTGTGTATGAATGTAAACAAAAGAGGTCGGCATAAAATCGATGAATCATCGTCAAATTGCTGGCAATGCCAAAAACGTTCCGATCCGTTCTAAAAGATTTATAAACCGCAATAAATGTGTATTTCCATACCTTCTGTGAGTAGTAAGACGCTGGAAAATAGTACAAAGTGAAATCTGGATCCGTCATTTCGGTCAGTATTTCCGTATTCAATTAGAGCTATCGGTACCACGCTATGTAACCGGTGTATATTTTTCGCGTCACTTGTGCAGCTATTAAATTGATCCGAGGCGAGAGCGAGAGATGTGTAGAGTTGGTCTGAGCCTGGTCGGATCTTCTGTTGTTTTTCTTTTTTTCTAGAAAGATTAAAACGAGCTAGTTGCTGCTTAGCAAGTAAATGCCGAGACTACGATAAAACAAAACTGAAAACGTTTAACCCATTTATGACGAATGGACTCGCCCATCATTATCAGTTAAGAGAATCCACTGTCATAATAGGGATATTAGGAATGATTCTGAGTTTGCATTCCATTTTGCGATGAAATTCCTCGTTCCTCAGGCGAACAGAATAGCCCCAGATGGGACGCCGCGTTCTGCGGGGTCGCATCTGGTACAATGTTGTTTGCCTATACGTGTCCCAAAAGGACTCCAGGCTTATGAGTTCAGAAAGCGTTTCAAAAATCTGAAGTAACGTTAATCGATTCTTTTGTCTAAATATGATTTGACAATGCCAAACGCAATGGATCACTTATTTCTACTTCAAGTGTAATCATAGAAGCAAACACAAGAAAGCCAATGCCTGCCTTTCTTATAAAGTACAGAGACATTTTTTGTAACTTTTGAGTACATTATTTTGATTATTATCTAAAATGCGTCGCCGATTGAAAGAAATTATAGCACTTGGAACTTTTCTTATTATGGCACTTTTATATTCCATTTGGATATATCGCGCAGATATCACTGAGACCACTCACAGCAAGAGCACACCATCTGACGCGCCGAACGTAATAACAGGAAGTTGGTTCGATGCAGTAGAAAAGTCACTCACTGAAGTGGGTAGGATCTGGAGGTCCCTGGTTAACACAAGTAATAAAACGTGTATGTATGAATGCGAAAAACAAGAGGATTTTTCATATAACAGACGTTTCTCGTACTTTGAGCAGGATTTTAAGACTGATCAAGACATTCGCCTTCGCAAGTGGTTGCAAGATTCCTCCACTGTCTCAATTTGTGATGCAAAATTAAAGATTTATGACAGAAAGTTTGCTCTCATGCGAAATGTTACGCTGCACGCCTTCAAATGGGATGTTGTGAACTTCGCGAAAGGCGGTGAAGAATTGTCTGATTATAAAAACAAGTATCTAACAAGTGATAAAAACGAAATTCTGAACCCAAAGAAAGGCCTGTTGACTGTGTCGTGTAGTGGACACGAATATCTAGACGAACTTTCATCTGACGAGGTACCACTACTGAAGTACGTCAGTTTCACAAAAACAAACGCAGAGACGGACAAACTGGATCGTTTGGATAAACGGAAAACAATCGTTAGACCGGACCATGTTACAAACTTTACTATAGCTATTGCAAGGGAGGATTATGCAAATTTTTATCACGTGACACTTCATATGTTCAATATTTTCTGGATGTTAATGGCGTTTAAACAGCAGCCTTCCCAAGTGTCAATACTGATACTCGACGCTCACCCTAAAGCTGAAATTGATGAAACACTTCAGATATTATTTGGGCCACTGATCAGGATAGGCCGTCTTAAACGACCAACTTATTTTAACAATTTGGTATTGTCGTTACCAGAAAACAAAAGTCCATTATCGAAATTCGACTTTTTAAGCATAGGTTACTTAGAAGAATTCAGGACGTTTATGTTAAATAGACATCACATTGACGCTGCGTCAACGTTGAATTGCCAGGAGTTGCATATTACCCTGATATGGCGGAGGGATAAACCGTACCACCCTAGAAACATGAAGGGAACTGTAGAAAGAAAGATTTTCAATGAAGCAGAATTGTTTTCCGCCATATATGAAAACTTTCCACAGTTTTGTGTTCGCGGATTCCTCTTGGAGACGATTCAAATGAAAGAGCAATTGAAAATCATCAAACATACCGACATATTGATTGGCATGCACGGAGCTGGGCTCACACATACGTTATATCTTCCTAGGACGTCAGGTTTGATCGAGCTATTTCCCGTGAAGTTTAAGAAAATGCATGCTTATTCCAAAATGTTCGAGGCGATTGCTAAATGGAGAGGGCTCCGCTACATGTTTTGGGAGAATATGAACGAGGCCATGGAAATAAACAATTATTTCACCGTCGTTGACGTTGCTGAAGTTTCAAAATTGGTCAAGGCTATGGTTAAAGATTTGTGTGGTTAAAATAAACCAGGGTCTCTATAGAGACCTTGAATAAACATACCGCTTAAAACGGTAGCTAACTTCTTTGCTTGGTTTGAGATGGAGAAACCATAGGAATTTTAACTTTGTGGGTATTGTAAATAAATATACATGAACATGTATACTTCAGTATTATTTAGCCTGAAAAAAAAAATAATGCTTGAAAATGTAGCGATGGCGGACTGTAAAATGCCAAAGTATTGCATGAAATCACTTCCAATCCATTGACTTAAATTTTACTGAAAGAAATCGTGCCGTACTATACCCACCTTGACCTCGAACCTTTACCTTTGTTCTGCATGTTATAACTTTGTCAACACGGTTGACTAAAACGCTCTGGGCATAAACCATTTCCTGTGATGCAAGCATTTTGAAAATTATTGATCTAGTCCCTTAGATGACCCAGGTAAAAATAAAATTCGCTGCACCCCCAGAGGTACCAAGGTTGCTATATACCACATTGTAGGTATTTTAATGCTGAAGATCATTAAGGCAGTCATGTTGCTTAAAAACAATAAATCTCCAGGCATTGATGAAATCCGAAATGAGCATATAAAAACTACATTGCCACAACTATTACCAACTTACCATAAACTTTTCAACATAATATTTGATAAGGGCATTATCCCTGAAAGTTGGTTAATTGGTAACATTTTACCAATCTATAAAAATAAAGGCGAAGTGCAAAATCCCGAAAATTATCGTCCGATTACGCTCTTAAGCTGTTTGGGCAAATTGTTTACAACTATAATAAATAACCGATTAAATAAAGTGGCAGAAGAAGCAAACTTATTAACAGATACTCAAGCAGGATTTAGAAAAGGGTTTTCAACGATTGACAATATTTTCATCATTAACAGTTTAATTGAAATTTTCAAATCATCACATAAGAAACTCTACTGTGCATTTATAGATTTCAAACAAGCGTTTGACACAGTATGGAGAGACGGTCTTTGGCAAAAGCTCAGTGCATATCATATAAACGGAAAATGTTTAAATTTAATACAAAATTTATATAAAAACATAAAATCGCGTGTTTCTACATCAGAAGGCCCCTCGGCATTTTTCCCATGCAATACGGGCGTACGACAGGGAGAAAGCTTATCGCCATTCCTGTTCTCAATATTTCTTAACGATCTAGATCATTATTTCCGAATCCGTAATCATGGTGGCGTCCCTCTTGAATATGATGACGAAAATATTAGTACTTTCATGAAAATATTTATATTACTGTATGCGGACGACACAGTCCTATTTAGTAGCAATCCAAATGATCTCCAAAAATGTCTTGACACATTCAAACATTATTGTACAACTTGGAGACTGACTGTAAATGTTGCTAAAACAAAAATTTTGATAATAAGCCAAGGTCGCCCGAGCGCAAATTTACATTTTTATTATGATAGCTATGAACTAGAAATTGTAAAAGAATACAAGTATTTAGGTATATATATATCCCGCAGCGGATCTTTTAATACTGCTAAACAACACATTTCGGAACAAGCGAATAAAGCTCTTTTTTCAATGATAAAAAAATGCCGAGATCTTAACTTACCAGTTGATCTTCAGATAGATCTATTTGACAAAACTATCAAACCAATCCTTCCCCAGATAGCACGTATACATTGGCCCTCCATTGGCCCATCGGACGCCGCACGATTGGCCCATGGTTGTAAATCTTGAATGGGCCAACGTAGCGTTTGCTCATCGGCCCATCTTTGGCCCATAACATTGGCTCGACATTGGGCCAATCATGCCTGAGGTTCTGCATTTATTGTTGGCCCATCACTGTTTGAATGTGCTCATTACAAGCTATCGACGATGTATTTCTATTGCATATGTCCACTCGGTACAGTTTCTTGATCTGCAGCACCATGGTGACAGTCGATCTTGGTCTCTTCTCTTTGGAGAAGGTAAACTCTTCATTTTTCGTTTTCTCTGTGCTGTATACTTTGACGACTGGTCTTCTGAAAACAAACGAATAAATACAGTACCTTGTATAAAAACATAAACTAGCCTCACTTATGCAACATTTTAACGCACGTATTTTAGCTCATAAAGGAATAGCTGTTGAAGAAATACATGTTAAAACTAAAACCTCTTTGTTGCAACGAAGTATATAAAACAATGAAGTACATAATATGAAATCAATTATATTTTCGCATCTGCCTTAAATAAGATGGAGAAATGAGCTTAATAAGTAATGCAAAATAATAAATAAAACTTACCTTCTAAACCTCAGAGTGTCTGTTTCTTAACATGCAAAACTGACTTCTCTAGAACTTCATGCGAAACACCTGTTAATAATTCTCACATGCCTGAGAAATTTTCTCGTTGCTATGACAACTGATTTGCTCTTGTACTCTGGCTGGAGCAGCGAAGCAAATAATAAACCACAATATTATGATGTTACAGTGAAAAGATGTTAACTTCAGTTTTGCTCCCATTGCTTTAATACTAAATACTTACAGAATAGATATAGAGTAAATTTAAATGGCCTGGTCAAGGAAGTAACTGCTAATGAAGATAATGGTTTTAAAATCATTGATGTTGATTTGCATATAAATCATAATAATTTTTATGATTGATATATAAATTGAAAGTATGAGGAAACTGGACTGTTTAAGTCTCTTTATTGAATAAGATTTAAAGACAATTAATCGACTACAAATTAATTACCACCGGTCAGTATTTAATCATATATGAATCGGCCAATGATATGCCAACCATCGGCCAACGGAAAGTGTACACATCAAGTTTATATTTATTTTCATAGGCTCGTTTGTATCGGAGCCTTGTCATACAGGGTCACTACAGTTAACACTTTCCTTAAATATATGTCAAGTCGAACTTAAACTATTATGCATTAATGTCATATAAACTGCTTAATTATTAAAAAAAAAACTTTTTCTATCCCAGCTGGCACACAACATCAACGAACGTTGTGTGCCTGCTGGGTATAAGTGCATCGTTTATTACAATGGCTAACAAATATTGGGCCACTCTTGTTTCTGTGAAAGAAAATCACTTTCATGATCCGTTGCAGTAACAGATCGTTTGCCAAAATTGGGCCAACGTCGGCAAATATTTCATGTGAATGCACTACTACACCAACATTGGCCCAATCATGTACATGCGACCGCAACCAAACGCCAATTACCCAATCAATATGCAATGTTGGCCCAATGATATTTGCTATCTGGGTCTATACGGATGTGAGATCTGGGGATTTGGAAACTGTGCTAGTATAGAAAGAATTCAACTTAAATTTTACAAGTATCTTTTTAATCTGAAAAGATCTACTCCCTCATTTATGATCTACAGTGAACTTGGCATTAAACCAATTATTTTAGACATTAAGACTCGCGTTTTGACCTATTGGTGTAAATTGCTGCCAAATGACGACCTCTATGAAAAGTTATCTTCCAGAGTATACACGATCTTGTACTTAATGCATAGTAATAGGCAAATCAAAAGCCCTTATATTCAAAATGTTAAAAACATATTAGATACTTGCGGGTTTTCAGGCATCTGGTTATCACAAGATACAATAAACCCTAGGTGGTTCAAAGCAGCGATATCACAACGAATCAAAGATCAGTATCTCCAAGACTGGTCTGCAACTCTCAACACATCTTCAAGCACACAAAATTATCGACTTTTCAAGGACTGTCCCCAAAGCAGCAATTATTTAAAACTATTGTCAAATTATTACTGTAAAATTTTCATAGCCTTTAGAACACGAAATCATAGGTTACCAGTTGAACGAGGTAGATGGAATGGCACCGCACTGAGAGACCGAATGTGTTTTCTTTGCAATAAAGATGTTGGAGACGAATTCCATTATTTATTATCATGCACCCATTTTAGAACTATTCGTATTAAATATATAAATAGATATTATTATGACCATCCAAATACTCTTAAATTCAAACAGCTGATGAACTCTGAAAATCCAGTTGAACTGAGAAAACTTTGTCTGTTCATCAAATGTATAAATGAAGCTATGCCATAAAAAGTATTAATCACCAAACACTATGTATATCACAAATAACTGTTATTTAATATTTGCATGCTGATGTTTTTTCTGCGTTGTACCATAGAATAATGTTTACATGTGGATGATTTTGCTTTGTATTATGAATATTACATATTGAAAAATGGGCAGTGTGATGCAGACCGTTCCATATGTAAGACGGACCTTCTAAAAGGTCTCTGTTTAGTCGTACGTAGCTCTTGTATTTCGTTTCGGCAGGGGCTGGGCACGATGTTAATTATCTTTGTCGTTGCAATGTATACATGCATTTCTGCAATTATTAGTATTGGAAAATAATAATCTTCTCGCCAGATTTACATCTTGTGCTCACAAGGTGTGGTTCTGTGAGAGGATTCACTTCCTATTAAAACATATACATAATACGAGCCAAACAGCTCAACACAACATGAATTTATGCCTCGTAAACACATCTGTTGTGTTCCACTGTCAGTTTTGTTTTTACCGAGGACTTAAAGCACAACATATGGAACGCTCTTCACCACAATGTCAACTGAATTGCAATTTTATACATGTATGCCTCTTGTTGTTAACTATGTTAACCTAGAGATAATAAAGAATTGAATTGAAATTGAATCTATCTATCCAGAATTCAATAAGAGGATAAAACATTCTTTTCCGTGCATTAACGTTTGCCAAGCCCAAGGGCAATAATGTGTTGCAGCCCGAACCGCGTAGCGGTTCGGGCTGCAACACATTATTGCCCGAGGGCTTGGCAAACGTTAATGCACTTGGAAAAGAATGTTATATCGTCATTGTTATATACCTTTGCTCCAATACATTTTATTTATTTATTTATTTATTTATTTATTTATTTATTTATTTATTTATTTATTTATTTATTTATTGTGAATGCTATCTCTTGAAATCGCGCATGATGACAAGCACACAGCCGTTGATTGGTAAGTGATTAGACGCAAAATGACACGTTAAATTAAGATGAAATATACGTCTGAAATGTACACTCACCTGCCATGTTAAATTTAGATGAAATGAACACATGCCAGTGTCCATAACATGTAAACAGGACGTATGTCATAGTCTCAGGGCAATAACACCAAGGGCAATAACGCCATTATTGCCCTGCTATGACGTCATCTCAGGGCATTAACACCATTATTGCCCTGCTACGGTGTCATCTCAGGGCATTAACACCAATATTGCCCTGATATGACGTCATCTCAGGGCATTAATGGTATTAATGCCCTACGACGCATAAAACAACAGAAAGTGCTGTCCGTTACAACACGACAAGTTTCTATTGTAGAGATACATTAGGTATATAACAATGCACAATGTTGTCAGTCTGGTAACCTGTGCAGAAAGTTTGTAAACAAGATTTTGTGGCCAGGGTATGACAAAATCTATTTTTTCCACCAAATATGAAAACGCGATCGTAGTGCTCCCCTGTTTCATGTCTGTAAGTTACTTATAAGTCTAATGATGGGTCTAATGCCTCTAAAAGTATTAAAGGGGTTGTTATCTGTGCAGAAAGTTTGTTAACACAATTTAGTATGGCCAAGGTATGACAAAATCTATTTTTGTACTAACTATAAAAACTTGATCGTAGTGTTTCTTTGTATCATATATGTCACTTGCAAATGGTTCTAATGACTCTAAAACACTTGAAGAGGCATTATAGAACTGACGAAATTATATAACAATGAGTTGTTATGTTTCAAGGTTGACATAATGGGTACCACCCCTTGATACATATTGGTTTTTGGGTGAAAATCGAAAATAACGCAAAAAAATGGCTAACATCGTTAAAACAATTTATGTATTTATAATTCATATATATGGCTATTTTAATGATTCTTTTCATTATGCATAAAATAACAATTAGCAAACTAGTCGAAAATAATAATAATAATAATAATAATAATAATAATCAAATGAACACAATTGCATGTATATTCAATACCCATAACAGAGTAATTAACATATGAATCATTGCAATTATGAATAGAATGTTTTGACAACCACAGTGACTACAAACAACTGTTCGATACTGTTCTTATTTTACCAAAAATCCCAATAGTTAAATAATTGAGTTTGCATATTCATGAATATTAACCCATGTTTTGAGAAATGGACTTTCCCACCATTATTATTTGGGTGAGCCCATTTCCAATTTCATGGGCATCAGCAGTGATTTTGTTTTTCATTTTCAATGAAATTCCTTTTAGCAAACAGAAAAGCCCCACATAGAGGCGGTACATTTGGGGCTATACTATTTTCATATGTCCCCAAAGGGACAACAGGCTGATACTGCATGAGTAATATACGAAATTGGAAAAGAGTAGCGGGAAAATTAGGGGTACACACAAAATGACATGTTCTTCACTTGCTGCAAGGACAAAGCAATTTTACATTAATGCCTAACATTTTAAATCATTTAATTTGTAGATTCATGAAAATTTATATTTAAAAATAAGCAAATGGAGAATCATCTCGCCAAAAATAGGGGTACTACTTACACAAACACTTGTTCCTGGGCTGTTTATTGACCCGGAATACTGAAAATGGCATCAAATGAATCCTGTGGCTATGCACTATTGCCTTCAAGCCTCAGATTTTCAATTTATGGATACTAATGAGAACAATAGTAATTGGAGAAAAACAAGTAAATTAAATGTTTACCTACAAAATAGCGTGTGTATCTAGTCTAGTCAAAGAAATGCTGACAATTGCTGAAAATGGTATCAAGAGCTTGCTATGGCAATATAGTATCACCATGTGCTTTATTATATAAGACATTGGATTTTTCAATACATGAATATGCTAATAAAAGTTTAAGAAATTGGAGAAAAATGCGAAAGAATTAAAGTGGTATACCTATAAAACCAAATGTGTCATAATACCGCCACTGCAAAAACAAGATCATACTTATGCATTTACAGATTACGAAAAAGCTGAATAACTAAATTCTTATTTTGCTTCCATTTCAACAATGGACGATGTTCGTAATGGCTTCCCGCTGTGACACTAATTTTACTAATATTCAAATAAAAGAATCGGAAGTAACAGATATTTTAAATGTACATAAACTAAATAAAGCTACTGGTCCTGATGGTTTAAACTTCGGTATTGCTTTTAATCTTGATTTCAAAATGTTAACTTCTGGATCTCCAGATTTCGATAATGAAACAAATAAATTCATAATGCTTTCGGTACTGAGATTTATCAAAGATTCACATAGATTTGACTAAAACAACACTGTGCGTTTTTTGCACCTTTGACTACATGTAGTTACGCTACTTCAAAATGCACTCAAATTATAGAGTTGCAACGGCACCACATGTGTGAATGAGAGCACGAGAGAATATGTATGTATGAGTGGAACATATATTGCATTAATATTAATTGTTTTCACCATTATGCCATAAAATCTAGTTATATCATTGTATTTGGGAGAGGGCTATCTAATGTTGTAATAACTTGTGCTCAATCCTATTGTTTATCTATACAATAAAATATGTTTAATCTAAAAAAAAAAAAAAAAAAAAACAAATGTGTATCTTGGCTACCGATACTCTTAGACAGTTTAAATTGCTATCGAATGAATGCTAGAAAAATGTACAATGACAATGCTGTATATAATCTGATTCTATGTTTCACAATTATTCATAAAAAGTCTTAGAAATAAGAGACAAAACACGGAAAAATGAAGTGGATATACCAATAAAACCATGTATAACAAAGCTACCAATATACCCAAACAGCTAAAATTGGCATCAAATAATTGCCATGACAATGTACCATTGCCATAAGGTCAGATATACACAGTTTATAGGATATCAACCAAGACACATGTTATTCTGACTAAGGATTATCTAAAATTTTCTATTTATACCCAATCATTTTGAAGTTATATGCAATAATCACAAAACTTTATCTAGCATGGTTTCTTTTATCAGACAAATGGACAATAATGCATGATCCTAGCACTTTTTGTTTTCACCATTTCAGCCCTCTAATGCTATCGACAGTCGAGATCGGGGTGATCTTGTTAGTATATCCCCTTCATTTTTTGTGTGATTTCTTTCAAGGTTCTTATAAATATTCATCAAACAAAATAGAGACACTAATATCAGATACCATGGTTATATTGAATTGTCCTAGCATTCCTATAATACTAATTCCACCTATCTAGGGCTATAATTAGCCCACATACATCCGTTTTTATAGCTACACCACATTCTTCCGCCTTTGTTCTCCAGTTTCAAGAAACTTTATAAATATTCATGACACTAAAATCAAATGACTTCCATATTATAGCGTAAGGTGATACAATATAACCCAAGCATACACTTGATACCCTTTACAGCCTTTTAGAATCTTCGTTTGCCCAATCACATGTATAAGCCTGTTAGAATCTTTCTTTTCCCAGATATAAGTTGTTTTATAAGCGAACCTATTAATTGTTTCCATTTTCTTCTCAAATTTCTCAAGTTTAATTCACATTCATGAAACTGAAAATTAGATATGCATATGTCTGACTTGAAGGCAAAAGTGTTTAGCCATAGTATTTATTTTAATCAACTTATAGCATCCCTGGGTCTATTAACAGCCCAGGCACAAGTGATTTTGTAAGTATAACCTCTATTTTTGGCAATATTTTTCTCTGATTTCTTATGTTTTATAAATTCTCATAAATTTGCAAATTCAATTATTTCAAAATATTAGGCATGAATGTAAAATTGCTATGTCTCTGGAGCATGTTGTTGCTTGGGAAATGGGTAATTTGTAGGTACATTCCATTCTTTAGTATCACATTTTGGGTGACTGTGGAAAGTATTCAATTTTGCATCATGCAAATGTGTTCATTGTTGAGGACAGTATTTGTTGGCATTTAGGCGTTCACTACGACCAATCTGGCAGCCATAAAACATGTGCTAGGTATATGCCTTATTTAATATTCACCATTATGAAAATGAGAAAATATCCATACAGGCCAATGACATCAAAAATTTGTCAATGATATTACTGGTGTAATAAAAATGTGTCACAATGATAGGTTGGGCCTGGAATTAGTTTATTAATGATTTTAATAATGTATCTGTTATTTTAGTGAGGTTCGGTTCGATCTGTCATAAAAGTTAAAGAATCTGAATAGTTTTTCTGGTTTGACCTTCCCCCACCCACTTTTTTTTCATATAGTGATTGAAGGTCTTTTTGTTTAATCATTTGAATTGGAACTCATGGCTTCAGGTTTTGTCGGTCCAACTGTGGGGCGGTTGACTTGTCGGGTTGGAAAAGAGCTGGTATGTTGTTTCCATACACCGAAGTCTTGTCCGCTGCTCCTCAGGTTGGCTTTGTTGTTGGTTTTCGGGCTCTGTGTTTGGAAGTGGACAACATCAGGAGATATTTTGGATGCAAACCAGGACTGTAGTATAGGATTTGGAAATTCAGTTGGTAGAATTGCTCAGAGCTTGGCCTTTACAAGGAAAATTGGTAACCGAAGAGGCTCCGAAGGATTACGCAGTTTCAATCCTTCACAGAGAACAAACTTGTTGATTCTTATTATTTTGGCTGGAGATATAGAAATGAACCCAGGCCCCAGGTTCCAGTGCCGCACGTGCAAGAAGTATTGCAAGGCGGCCGAGAAAGCAGTTAAATGTGAAGATTGCGAGAAACGCTTCCATGCGTCTTGCGTAAATCTTGGTCCCGTTGAGTTACAAAAGATTGAGTCAGATAATGATTCTTGGTATTGTTCAAACTGCAAAGCTGAGTGCAGCCTATGCAGTGGTGCGGTTCTGAATTCCCATAAGGCTGTCCAGTGTGACAAATGTGAAATGTGGGTGCACAATAACTGTTCTTGTATGTCAGACTCAGAGTATGAAACAATGCAAAACTCAAACTGTACATGGATTTGCCCAAAATGTGACTTTTTCAATTTCTCAGACTCTTTTTTTCAATGAACAGTTTAACTTGGAAAGTGAAAATAGGTTTGACCTACTTGCAAAAGGTCATGAAACCAAGTCCACTGAAACCTTGACTAGCAAAAACAGTTATATTAGTGGTCTGAAATTTTCCAGTATCAACATAAACAGTATAAGAGGCAAAAAACTTGAGTTGTTGGCCTTCATTGATTTTCATCAATCTAAGATTTTAGCGATTCAGGAGACAAAAATTGACAATTCCATATTAACGTCTGAATTATTTCCGGAATCTTTTCCATACAGCGTGTACAGAAAGGATAGAACCTTAAATGGTGGTGGTGTTATGCTCCTTGTGCACAAGGACATCCCACACATGCCCCTCACAGAATTGGACAATGACTCAGAGTCAGTTTGGGTCAAACTTTTTGTAAATAAGAAAACTCACTTTGTGGCTAGCTGGTATCGACCACCTGTCGATGGTCATTTACCAGTATTGGACAATGGAAATGATTTATTGAATTCCCTGGAAAAGTTTGACAATTTATTTAGAGAACAGCTTGACAAAATCAAAAATATTAATAAAGGCAACAAACCCCCCTTAATTCACGTTTTAGGTGATTTCAACTTTAGAGATATTGTATGGCCGGACAGACTCAGCAAATCTGGGTCATCATTGAGTCAGACGGAGGGTCAGATTTTGATAGATATCATGAATGACCACGGTTTGGAACAATTAGTCAATTTCCCCACCAGAGAAAGAAATACTTTGGACTTAATTTTGACCTCTCTTCCTGGTCAGTTTTCAGACATTCATTCCCCGGATAAGCTCAGTGATCATGACATTGTTTCTGGCACTTTGAAAATTGCTATCCCCCCAATAAAGAAACCTAGGAGAAAAGTGTATCGTTATCAGAAAGGTGATTATGAATCTATGAGAGCAGAAACACTTAAATTTGCAAAGGAAAGATACTTCAACGGTTACTCAGATACTCGGTCGGTCCAGGAAAATTTCAATCTCATTACATCGTTTATTCAGGAGTCGGCAGATAAACATATCCCATCAAAAACTAGTCGCTCAGTTTCCTCTGTCCCTTGGATAACACCTGAAATAAGGAGGAAGATTCGCAGAAAAAATGCAACTCATGCAAAAGCTAAAAAGACTGGTAGTGCAAAATTTAGATCTAAATTTGAATCTTTACGGAAAGAGATCAAAGCTGATATCAGGAAGCAGCATGATCTTTACGTGAACAACTTGGTAGGAGATGTTAAGGCTAATCCTAGAGATTTTTACAGGTACATAAACAGTCAGAAAAAAGATACCCAAGGTATTCCCCCGTTGAAAAAGAGAAATGGAAGTGGAATTGCACAATCCGAATTTGAGAAGGCGGAAGAATTTAATGGTCAGTTCTCGGATGTTTTCACTAAAAGTGAATACAAACAGGTCCCTCTTATGGATAGATCTGCCCCATTCATGCATGATATTGTGGTCACAAAGGAAGGGGTGACCAAACTTCTCAAAGGTCTAAACCCGTCTAAAGCCTTAGGGCCTGATGAGCTTCATCCCAGAGTCCTAAAGGAACTGGCTGTGGAATTAGGGCCGGTATTCGCCCATCTCTTCCAGCAGTCAATTGATACAGGTGAAATTCCTAAAGAATGGTCTCTTGCTAATATTTGCCCCCTGTTTAAGAAGGGCGACAGGTCACTTGCCCGAAATTACCGCCCTGTTTCTTTGACATGCATTCCTTGTAAGCTTCTTGAACATATTGTATGCTCAAATATTATGGCCCATCTTGATGAACATGAACTCTTGTCGGACAGGCAACACGCATTTAGGAAATGGCATAGCTGTGAAACTCAGTTGACTACAGTGATAAATGACTGGGCCAAAATCTTAGACAAAAAAGGCCAGGTCGACACTTTTATACTCGATTTTGAAAAGGCTTTTGATACTCCTCCCCATGAACTCCTTAAAAGCAAATTGTTTAGCTATGGAATAGGTGGAACAACACTGAATTGGATAAACGCTTTCCTTTGTTTCCGACAACAAAGGGTAGTGGTTAATGGTATTAAATCGGATTGGGCTCCAGTTGTGTCAGGTGTCCCTCAGGGCACCGTTCTCGGTCCCTTGATGTTTTCCTTGTATATAAATGACATATCAGCAGACATTGAGTCTGAAATAAGACTCTTTGCTGATGATTGTGTTTGCTATCGTGAAATCAAGAATGAAGAGGATACATTGAAACTTCAGAGAGACATTGATCGTTTAGACAGTTGGGCTAGGAAATGGGGAATGAGATTTCAACCCGTCAAATGCAACATGATGCAGCTGACAAATAAACGGTCTAGTAAGATACAGGCTAGCTACACCCTTGAGGGCACTGTACTGGAAAACGTTGAAAGCATAAAATACCTGGGTGTAACTATCACAAATGATTTGAAATGGAATACTCATATTTCCAATGTCTGTACAAAGGCTAACAGAACTCTCGGATTCTTAAGGAGAAATTTGTATTCTTGTCCCCCAGATGTGAAAGAAGCAGCTTATAAAGGACTGGTGCGGCCGGTCTTGGAATATGGAAGCTCAGTTTGGGACCCTCACACTCATGGCCTCCAGGAAGAACTGGAAAAGGTACAAAATCGTGCGGCAAGGTTTGTGACGGGAAATTATGTTTTTGAAACTGGGAGCATGACTGGCATTTTAGGTCAACTGAAATGGGAATCTCTTAAGAAAAGGAGGAAGGATAGTAGACTTATATTGCTATATAAAGGTCTAAAGGGTAAAGCCAGAATACCCACAGATGACCTTATCCCAAATAGGCGTTGTAGAAATCAACACTGTTTGGCTTTTCAGATACCTTCAGCTAGCAAGGAAGCGTACAAAAGTAGTTTCTTTCCACAGACTATCAGGGACTGGAATGACCTCCCTGATTCACTTATCTCCTCTGCTGAAATGTCTGATGACTGTGTGTCCAAGTTCGCTACACTCGTGCGTTCAAGGGACTAATTTCTCCCCCATCCGAACCCCCTGGTGAAATAATGTCATTTGGCGTGTCACCAGTAAACTATTCAGATTCAGATTCAGATTCAGTGATTTAACTAAATTCACGAATATGTAAATTGAATAAACTTACCATATACTTCTATACTACCCAATAAAACGGGTGCTAATTTAATCTTCATTGCACACCGGGACAGTTTTTTTTTTCGTGGGTATCAAATTGTTCATTGTCCATGTAATGCAAAATAGATTTGTCCTCAAACATAAACTGCACTATGTAAAAATGCATGATTTCCATGGCAACCATCAACACAATTCTCGATAATGGGGATATACCTACAAAAAATGATCGTATCTCCGTGCTTGCTTATCATAGGCCACTAAACGTGGTCCCATTTTAGAGTTTTGACATAGCCATCAGTTTTGTTTTGTTTTTTGTTAAGAATGATATATCAATGAATCAGTACATAACTGTATTGACAGAGTTTCCGGCAAATGCATTTTAGCAGACCAATGACAATAAATAAATAAATAAATAAATAAATAAATAAATAAATAAATTATTTTATAAGTTAATCAAGTTAAACGTTAAACGTTTACAAACAATTTTCAATCCAACAGCCAAAACTATATACCGAATTTAATTCAAACAGAGCCTCAATAAAACCCGGAACGAGAACATAAAACATCTACAATTAAAGGTTTATATGCATACCGACAAGACTTGTGAATGTACTCTGGAGGAAAAGCTGTCCAGTGTAGAAATAAGATTTAATGAACCAAAAGGCTGTTGTCATGCGTTAACAAGAACAAAAATGACAAAATTAAAAATCTTGTTTTATTGTGCACCAGTTACCCCACCCACCAAAAATAAAATAAACTATTTTTGGTATGGTTTCTGAAATAAATCGATTGAAATGTGTTTCTTGTGTATTATCTAACCATTATCGTAACATTTTTTGTAAATTTGAGTTCATACATCCAAAAGAACATTGTTTGAAGACAATTTTCGTTCAACCTATGGATTTCACGTACTTTATAATTTCTCGAACCCCTTCTCTGCATTTGCGTGTTTACACGGAACCTGCACAGGTTTACAGCTTGACAACATTGTGCATCGTGTTCAGCATGCTTCAAGCTTTAAATTGATGTATAGGAACCTTGGTACCTCGGGGGGTGAAGCGAACTCCGTAAATAGCCCACATATTTGATTTCATCTAAGGGACTATCTTCTGTTAAAAGTTTTACAGCCAAATTTTGAATATGGATTTTGCAGTGGCAGGGGAGATAGTACATGACCTTTGGCTCCGGTGAGCTAAAATGCTTGATTTGGTCTCAGATAAGTCTTTTTTTCTGTTGTATTATGAAATTTTGTGAAAAAATAATATCTTCCTTGCAATCTCCATTCAGAATTGTTTTTGGCCAACACATTTTAGCTCACCTGAGCCGAAGGCTCACAAGGTGAGCTTATAGTATAGTAGTCGAGCCGGCGTCCGTGCGTCGTCGTCAACATTTTCAAACTTCTTCTCTGAAGCTGCCAGGCCGAATCTTTTCATATTTCACATAAAGCATCTACAGGTGGGGGGAACGAATATTTGTGTTTTTTATTTCGATCGGATAAGAACTCTGGTTGCTATGGCAACTTGAAGTTTCCATTGACTTGTATGGAGAAAAAGTGGAAATTGGCATTTTCCGTTGTTAGGCTGGGGATATTTGAATTTTGTTTTACATAAATGTTTATTAAATAGCCCTTCACGTGTAAGGCAACTTTTGTAAAAATCACTTTATTCGTTTTGTTGCTATAGCAACATAAAGGGTAAATTTTCGAAAAAAATATTCAAAAATCTTCTTCTCAGAAGCCGTATGGGGGAAGAAGCTGAAATTAAGCATACATGCTTATGACATTAGCCTGTACAAAGTTTGTGTTTTTTATTGTCTTTGTCCAACTACTTTGGTTGCTATGGTAACTTGAAGTTTCCATTGACTTATAAGGCAAAAAGTGGAAATTTGCAATTTCTGCCGTTTCATTGAGGATATTGAAATTTTGTTTTTTTACATAAATGTTTATTGAGTAGTCCTCCCCGTTTTAGGCAACTTTTGTCAAAATCGCTTTATTCGTTTTGTTGCTATAGCAACGTAAAGGGTAAATTTTCGAAAAAAATATTCAAAAATTTTCTTCTCAGAAGCTGTAAGGCGGATGAAGCTGAACGTTTGCATACATCATTATGACATTAGCCTCTACAAAGTTTGTGTTTTTTATTGTCCTTGTCCCACTACTTTGGTTGCTATGGCAACTTAAAGTTTCCATTGACTTATAAGACGAAAAGCAGAAAATTGCAATTTTTTGAAAACTATTGCAGCCTGAGACCTGAAAAGTGGTAGATGCAAACAACTAATGGAGTAGATGAAGGAATGTGATTAATTTAGGCCAAGTTCATCTCTTGACTTTGAAGGGTCTGTCATCCATACACACTTTTCAAAGATCTTCTTCTCTGAAACCCCTTGGCCAATCAAAGTGAAATTTTATATGGAGCATCCCTGGGTAGTGGGGACGAAAATTTGATCGTGAAATCTGGGTCACATGACCAAGATGGCCGCCACGCCCATATATGGTAAAAACCACTCAAAAATCTTCTTCTCCAGAACGGGCAGGCCGATTTTCACGAAACTTGGTATGTAGCATTTGGGACTCCAGCTCATCGTAGTTTGATCAAATAATGACCATAGGATGACCTTGACCTATTTTACGGCAAGGCCAAATTTGAAAACATAGGCTTTTACATGGGAAAAAGTGAAAACTATGGATTTTTTGAAAACTATAGCAGCCTGAGGCCTGAAAGGTGGTAGATGAAAACAACTAATGGAGTAGATGAAGGTATGTGATTAATTTAGGTCAAGGTCATCTCTTGTCCTTGGCCTGTCTGTCGTCCATACACACTTTTCAAAGATCTTCTCCTCTGAAACTGCTTGGCCAATCAAAGTGAAATTTTATGTGGAGCATCCATGGGTAGGGGTGAGGAAAGTTCAGGCTGCCCAGTGCAGTTTGGTACAAAATATATATTTTGGGCTTCAAAAAATAGGAAGTTTATGTCCAAAAAATAGGAGAAAAATAGGAAATTATCGGCCTAAAATGGCTTTTTTATAGCATTGAAAACCATAAATATTAACATATAGCAGCAAGAAGGCAAATCTTACTGGTGTAATTTTGGTATAGGTGTGTAATCCATTACTTTAAAACCTACTCAAGTTGTAGAAGTAACTTACTTTCACAGGATTATCTTGTTTTCTGATGAAGAAAAAATATTTTATTTATCAAGTTATGAGCGAGCGAAGCGAGCGAGGAAAAAAATGAATGCCAAAGACATCAAAACTGGCATTTCAAACCAAAATTCCATGATTTTTCCTTGATATTTCATTATTATCTGCAGCATTTTGAAAAATATAGGAGTTTGATGGAAAAAATATAGGATTTGGGATCAAAATATAGGAAAAAATAGGAAGCCCTGAAAATATAGGAAAAAATAGGAAAAATAGGAGCACTGGGCAGCCTGAAAGTTTGATCGCGAAATCCAGGTCACATGTCCAAGATGGCCGCCACGCCCATATATGGTAAAAACCACTCAAAAATCTTCTCCAGAACCGGTAGGCTGATTTTCACGAAACTTGGTATGTAGCATTTGGGACTCCAGCCCATCATGGTTTTATAAAATGATGACCCTAGCATGACCTTGACCTATTTTACTGCAAGGTCAATTTTGTAAACATAGGCTTTTACATGGGAAAAGTGAAAATTATGAATTTTTTGAAAACTATTGCAGCCTGAGGCCTGAAAAGTGATAAATGCAAAACAACTAATGAAAGTCATCTCTTGACCTTGACCAGTCTATCGTCCATACATACTTTTCAGAGATCTTCTTCTCTGAAACTGCATGGCCAATCAAACTGAAATTTTATTTGGAGCATCCATGGGTAGAGATAATGAATCAAAAATCTTCTTCTCCAGAACAGGCAGCCCGATTTTCATGAAACTTTGTATGTATTTTTTGGGACTCCAGCCCATCATAGTTTGATAAAATGATGACCCTAGGATGACCTTGACCTATTTTACGGCAAGGTCAATTTTGGAAACATAGGCTTTTACATGGGAAAAGACGAAACCAATGGATATTTTGGAAACTGTTGCAGCCTGAGACCTGAAAGTTGCTAGATGCAGACAACTAATGGAGTCAATGAAGGTAAGTAATTAATGAAGGTCAAGGTCATTTCTTGACCTTGTCCCAAGGTCATTTAAATATCAAAATTAAAATTATGGTTTTCTCAGAAATCACTGGGTTTGGAAAACTATTGCAGCCTGAAACCTGAAACTTTGCAGATGCAGACAACTTATGAAGTCAATAAAGGTGTGTGAGTATTCAAGGTCAAGGTCATTTGATGATGACTTAATATTCCAAGATCAGGCTTCAGGTGAGCATTCTCAGGACCAATGCTCCTCTGGTTTGAAAACTATTGCAGCCTGAGACCTGAAAAATGGTAGATGCAAAACAACTAATGAAAGTGTGTGATTAATTTAGGTCAAGGTCATCTCTTGACCTTGGCCGATCTGTCGGCCCCCACCCATTGGGGCCTAGGAGATATAGAAGGGCTGCTTAAGCCTTTAGGCAAAGCGTCTAATCTACTGACCGACCATCTGATTACTGGTTAACCACTCATGGCTGAGCCTGCTTAGGGAAAGTGAACTAGTCAAACCATCCACACATATAAGCCTTATTGGCTTAGATGTATGGTTATATTTATGAAGCACATTTTGAGTGTCATGACATCCTAATGTTGGGCAAAAGTTCCATAAAATGGAGGTAACTTTCCGTTATGACCATTGCTGTTGACTGGAATGTAAAGCATCAATTCAAAGAAATTCTTTTAGTTTGATTTCACTCATTATAGGACTTTTCGGGTGTGACTTTGGTTCTGATTGTGCCAGTCCCTGATCACTGCTTACCTTGTAATGAATAGAAGACTTGACAAAGGTTGGTCTTGGCAAACACAAAGAGGACTAAAAGTCAATTCATGATTATGGTACGATTTTAATACTGCTAACATATTAGAAGCTGTGTTTGTATATTTGCATATTTTGTGGTTTAACATTCTAGACACATAGTCAACAATGTTTTGTTCATCTTGGGAGACACCTAAACCTGGGTATTAAACAAATAATATGGCCGGCACTAGTAAGATTTGCACAACAACCTCTCTATCTGCAGTCTGATGCTCTAACTACCAAGCCACCTCACACCTCCTGGGAAATTTTGATTAGCTATGACTGTTTATCTGTGTCACTTTTTGAATCATTATTATTTTCAATCACATTCTCAGTCTGGTCTTGATCATCATATTCATTTTCTGAGCCATAACCCTGATCAGTCCCGTCGTCAAACTGATCCTTATTAACATAAAATCTCTCCAGTCCATCTAACCCATACTCAGTGTCATTTTCATAAACATAATCCTTGTAAGTGTCAACTTTCGTTGCCTTGGTTACATTCATAGCCATAAAAGCCTCCATTTCATCTTCCACCCGTCGACTTCCTTTACAAGGTTTTTCCTTGAAAAACTCTGTATATTTCTTTAGATTTTCGGCCCTCTGCTTCTTTGTCATTGGTTTATTTGAATCTTGTACATTTTCTGTGCGATGGTTATTAGTTTTCAGCGCAGCCAAGTCTACAAGCTGTGGCTGTCTGCGTCTGGAGCTACTTTTCATCTCTATCAATTTCTGCATTAGTGTATCGTGATGTATTCCATATAGGTCATGTCTTAAATTCACTTTATCGGCCAATATTTCACTGTTATCAGTCTGGTTTTCATTATCAAGGGTCTTTTTAGCTCCAAGGTCTTCACTCCAATATTTACGTATTTCGTTAGGAAGTGGCTCAGAACTAAAACCATGAGCCAATCTAGCACCTATTTCAGCATTGTCAACTGATTTTTTACTTATTTCACCGACGTCATCTGTCACAATCTTAGTTTCAACAATGTCTTTCGATGCATTCCTACTTTCACCATTCTCTTCCATTTCATTAGTCTCAGGGGAAAGTTGTGATTCAGCAACCTGAAGGTAAAGAGGATAAAATTACAGAATTATGTCCTCTGTCAATGAAGGATACCAGTGTAATTGATTTGTTTATTTGGTGGGTTAATGTCCCATTCAATAATTACTCAGTTATATTGGGACAGAACCACTGCTTCCTGGGTATTAATCTGTTCTATGAGGAGTAGATGTTTCTTGCACACCAGATAGAGAAATCCTACGTTTTACCCCATGTGAGAAATTCTTATCTCACCCTTGTTATCTCACCCCAGGCTCACCCTGCGTTAAGTGTTCCTTTTTAACATTGGTTGTATTGGACGTCACGTAAGTTCGTCGTTAAGCGCACACGTCACAATGACGTCAAAACGTCTTAATTAAAAATGGCGGACACCGCGATTGTAGCGTTTTTCTAGGTAAATTGTATCAAAATCAAGCTTCGCTCCAGTAAAGCGTGCAAGAAAAAGAATCCATCATGTGTGTAAGGTATGGATAGACAAATCTGTCCCTCGGGTCACAGTTTGGCATCACTCGGCGGAGCCTCGTGATGCCAAAATGTGACCCTCAGGGCAGATTTGTCTATCCATACCTGACACTCATGTAAGATTCTTATAGTCTTGCACAAGGACACAATCCAGCATCAGTGAGGATTACATCCAAACCTCTACATCCAAACTTGGATACACTAACCAGTATGCCAATGCACTGCCCCACATAATTTTAGAGTAAATTGATCATGATGGAGATATATTTTCCGAAGTATTGCAGACTCAGCATTTCAAGTTCTAATAAATTGATGTACATAACCAAAACTAAACATATATTCAATGTGTTTTATTGCATATTGCATTTAGGCATATTTAGTTTTTAGTAAAAATATATGGGTCAGTTTTTATAAAATTTTAGCATTTAGATTTAGTATAATCAGCGGAAAGGAAATCCTCAAGTCTGTGACAATCACAGAGGCATCTCCCTCCTATCAATTGCTGGGAAGATACTTGCAAAAATTCTGTTGAATCGTCTGAATGTTCATCTTGATCAGACGGGACTTATCCCAGAAAGTCAATGTGGATTCAGAAAAGACAGAGGGACAATAGACATGATCTTCACAGCAAGACAGCTTCAGGAGAAATGCCAAGAACAGAATGTAGATCTATACATGACGTTTGTTGACCTCACCAAAGCTTTTGACACTGTTAGTCGTGATGGACTCTGGAAAATCATGGCCAAGTTTGGCTGTCCACCCAGATTCATAGCAATGGTGCGGCAGTTTCAGGATGGCATGCAGGCACGTGTGCAAAATGATGGAGAGTTCTCTGAACCATTTGAAGTAGCAAATGGGGTCAAACAAGGCTGTGTTCTGGCACCAACACTGTTCAGCATGATGTTTTCTGCCATGCTTATGGATGCTTTTCAGGACAGTGACACTGGTTTTCCAATCAGGTACCGTTTTGATGGCAACATATTCAACCTCAGAAGGTTGCAAGCCAAAACTAAGGTCCAGACTGATGTGCTAGATGAGCTCCTCTATGCAGATGATATGGATAAGAATGCCAGCACAGAGGCAAAAATGCAAAGAGCCATGGATCAAGTCTCACAGTCATGTGATAACTATGATCTCACAATCAGCACAAAAAAGACAGAGGTTGTACACCAACCAGCGCCTGGAAAGCCATATAATGAACCAACCATCACTGTGAATGGGCAAAAACTGAAAGTTGTTGACAAGTTCACCTACCTGGGAAGCACTCTCTCCAGAGCAGTGCATATTGATGATGAGATCACTGCCAAAATTGCAAAGGCTAGTGTGGCATTCGGACGACTCCGTGCAAATGTCTGGGAGCGAAATGGAATCAAGCTTGACACTAAGCTGAAAGTCTACAAGGCTGTGGTACTGCCAACCCTCTTGTATGCATGTGAGACCTGGACAGTATACCAACGCCATGCAAAGAGACTTAACCATTTCCACTTAAGCTGTTTGAGAAAGTTGTTAAAAATCAAGTGGCAGGACAAGATTCCAGACACAGAGGTCCTGAGGAAAGCAGGGATGCAAAGCATGCATACAGTCTTAAAGCTAGCACAGCTAAGATGGACTGGCCATGTTATAAGAATGCCTGATGCGCGACTTCCAAAGAAAGTTTTCTATGGAGAACTACAGGAGGGAAAGCGCTCTCAAGGTGGCCAGAAGAAACGCTACAAAGACACCCTCAAAGCCTCTCTGAAGGATTTCGAAATACCAATGGGGTCCTGGGAACAGACTGCACAGGAGCGATCAAAGTGGCGAGGTCTCATCAACAAAGGAGCAGCTCTTTATGAAAAGAAGAGAATCTGTGAAGCTGAAAGAAAGTGAAGAGAGCGCAAAGCCAAAACAAATGTGCCACCATCAGACTCTATGACATTGACTTGCTCTACTTGCAACCGACAGTTTAGAGCCAGAATTGGCCTAGTCAGCCATCAAAGAACTCACCAACACACATCAGCACTATTCAAGAAATAATGATGGTCTTTCTCATTAGTGAGAAACGAACTATCAATCCTGGACCTCTTTTTAACACTGGTCGTTACAACACAGTTTTGGATATAACACTGATCATTGTTGGACCCCAATTGGACTATTTTGGCTATATGTCTATATGTTTTTTCTCTTGTTATAACACGGATTGGATAGCTAACACGGAAATTGGCTTGGACGCCAGCAATAGTGTTATAAAGAGGTTGCGGTGTATTTTCCAATGCCCTAATACTGTGCAAGCAAAACAGACAAAACTACATGTACATGTAGTTGCCATTTGGAAGATGGTTTTATGGCAAAACCAATCTGGTAGTAATATCTTTTATTACACAAACTTATAGAAGAAAAACTTGCTCTACAATAACAAAAACTAAAGAAAATCAAAGGGTAGCAATAACTGAGCCGCCTCATGAGAAAACCAACAATCAGCATATATGAAAACAAAGACGCAGATCAGTAACCATGTTGATCAGCGCCTTTAATTTCGCTACTCGGATAGTACAATCATTCTTCTTTTTAAACCGAAATTTCAAGCCTCTAGCCTGCTTCTGTGACTGTACAGACCACTCTGTGTCCGACCTGTTCGGAAACCACATTGTTGGTTTTCCCATGAGGTGGCTCAATTATTGTCAGATGGAGTATGTGATGATAATTAAGGAAGCAGTTTGCTCATTTCTCCTAAAAATCTATGTTGTTGGAGCATTTTAGCGAAGCAATTCTATTGAGCACCCCATGGCGTACACATGTCTTATTGTTTTGGACCCCAAGGTACCTTTCACTCTGCCTGAGATGAAAGGTATCTCGGGTACAGATGGTGCATATTACAAAGTAATAAAATAATTAACTCCCCCAGTGCTACTGCGGTCATTATGCAAATTTTGCTATGGTTATCTTGTGATTAATTATCTGTATCTATATAAAAACCAGAATATTTAATTCTACATTTTAGACGAAAACAAAGTAAAAATTCATAATTATCAGAATCTTTTCAATAAAATTGCATTTTCAATCCGTTTTCTACATGAAATATTACGATTTTGCACCTTGATGAAAATATTTTTTATCTGACATGATCAGCTAATTACACACCACCTGCAGTGAGCTGCAGCATCAGGAACACTTTATTGCCCAGTTTTATAGTTGAAACAATATGCCAACTTCATGGTTCAGGGAAGAAAAAATGCACAAATTTTTTATAAGAGATGTGTACGCTATGCAAAATGTACGCATTTTGAAGAAATGACCAAAACCTTATTTGAGCTGCCTCATCAGAAAACCAATGATTTGCATATGTGAAAACAAAGGCACAGATCAGCTGTGCAGTAATTGCACAGATGATCAGTGCCTTTGTTTCTGCTACTTATATCCAAAGTTTCAAGCTTCTAGCGTTTTCTGTGACAGTAGAGATCAGTCTGTGTCAGACCTGGTTGGAAACCCGAATTGTTGGTTTTCTCATGCGATAGCTCATTTCATTTATGATCAAATACTCCTTTTATCTGGCTATCTGGATATGCCCCTTAGTACTTCCTCACCTTAAGGAGGTGTTCTATCTCCATCATTCTGCTGTATGTCATGTCTTTCACAAACGTCACTGGAGGAACTCGACCAAGGACACTGGACTTTATCATCAGACTTCTGGGAAAAAGAATAAAGAAGACTCTTCTACTACTATAAAATAAGCTTATCTTGGATACTGCCACAGGCATTAGTCAAGTGTGCAATCAGTGTGCAATCAGTATTTGGATTACTCCAAAGGGAACTTTCTTGTTTGGTTTTACACTATTCCGGGAAAGAAAAACCCACTCGTCCACTTGTATTTACGAGTGAAAGTTGTTTAAGGGCGAGTGAAAATTTCACATTGCTCGCCCGACTGGATGAGAGACTTTTTTAGCAGAATATTATATGAAATGGGGTTGAATAAAAAATAAAGGTGCATACATTGCGTACATTGCATCTTGTAATAATAATCTAAACCAGAGTTTGAAATGATGGAATCGTAGCAAAATTTATCAATATATACCTATGCTTACATAACACTCTTTGGAAACGCAGAAAATAAAACATTTATAGATGGAACAGGTGCAGGGAAATAGAGTGGGCATATTCAGATCTTAAGCATTTGGACAAGAGCATATATATTAAGGACAAGTCACTCGCTCCACAGGTGGAATAGGTTCGTGGAGAAATTTCTAAGCCTGATTGTTCCTTGGCAGTCTACCAAAGATTCTTTGACTTGTTCTGATTTGATATGTTACATCCAATATTGACAGCTATGGTCTTCTCAGGACTCTCACTTATTCCAAAAAACATACAATGTTCATGTTCAAGTCCTGTGCAAGTCTCCAAAAGGCAGACTTCACTAACTGACAAATGCTGTTTTAAAATTTAGTCTGGCAAACTTTTGCCAACAACTGACCTCTTAAAATCATAGGAGTTGATAAGTAGGTAAGATATAGATAAATTTACCAAAATTACAGAACTTACCAAATCTGAGGTACCATATGAACTTTGAGCCAAAAGTTTAATTAACCATTTAAATCAAGTTAAAGTGACCACCTGAGATATTTAGCTTTTTGTTCCAGTATTTTTTCAGTTTCCACATCTTCGTCAGTACCTTTAGCCTCCCAGTAGACATTCACATTGCTGAAGTCTGGCAGCACCTTCACCTTTAATCACAATACTTTAATACGAAAACTTGCCCATGCAATATACAGAATTTTTTCATATGTAAAAAATGAAAATTTTCAGTAGAATTTTTTTTGATATTTATCTTATTTTTGCTCAAAACATAGATTGTGGGTGCACGTTAGAACTGCCTTGCTGAGGCAGTTCTAACAAGTACCCACAATCTATGTTTTGAATCAAAAAGAAGAAAAATAGGTATGCACTTGTAAACCCCAGTTTTTCTATATAAAAGTGGGATTTGAGGTGATATACATTTCACGGACATGTTTGCCTGATGCTATATATTTGGAAATTCTTTGTGTGACTTTCTTTCATGAATTCTTTATTTCAAAATATTTACATTTTTATTGCAATCGCCCCAGATGAAAGTATCTTTCTTGATGTTCTTCATTTCCCAATAATTAATAATTCTTCATCTCATGCATTCTTAAAAGCTTATGAAAGTTGCTATTGGTGAAAACTTAAATTTGCAAGCTGATCTTTATATTTGCAAGACATCCAATTCACCAAAATTAGCAAAATTCAAGTTTTTCCAACCTATTGTCACCAATTCATCATATTTGGGCATGGAGAACATTCAATGTAACCTTAAATAATTAACATACTTGAACCTAAAGGCTTACGCAAAATTAAGCTAAAATTGACATTTTTTTCTAGGAAAATCAAGTTTGATTTCAATACATGAGCCGCATCATGAGACAACTGGACTTTTACCTATGCAAAAACAAAGGCTGCAACTGTACTGCACAGTACAATAACTGCACCGCTGATCATGCCTTTGTTTTCGCTACACGAATAGTACAATTCCTCTTCTTCTTATATCCGAAATTTAAAGCTTCTAGCCATCTTCTGTGACTGTACAGGCCCCGTCATGGCTCATATAGATTATTATGACATTCAGACAAGAATGTATACGTTACTGTGGTGTTCCTACCTTAGTGATATCAAAATAGATGTCCAATTCACCATTGGCTACTATCTGTGAAGCCGTTTCTTGGAACAAGTGGTTGATATGGGCCATCCTCCTATTCATCTTGTCAGAGTAACCTTTTCCTTTGCCAGGCTCACCTTGTTGGGAAATAACTGGAGCCTGTGAAAACAATAATGTGTTATTTCATCAGGAAAACATGTCTGTGAAATGTATACCCCCTTAAACCCCACTTTTATATAGCAAAACTGGGGTATGCAGGGGTATACCTATTTTTCTTATTTTTGCTCTAAAACATAGATTGCGGGTACTTGTTAGAACCGCCTGGATGAGGCTAACGCGTACCCTTAATCTATGTTTTCAGCAAAAATAAGAAAAATATCAAAAAATTTCAGCTGAAAATTTTCATTTTTTAAAGCTAAAAAATCTCTGAATACTGCATGGGCAAGTTTTCGTAATTTGTGTCTGTTATAACCACAGTGCAAAACGACTGGACCAGCAGACTGCTTGATATCTGTATTGGCAAAAAAAAAATATGAAAACTCCTTGAAAAAAGGTCATGCAAAATTATCTTAGTTTCAACAATCATTTATGTACATGATTTACATGAGAGGTTCCAGTTTCGCTACATACCCTAAATTTTTCACCAAATGGTCTTTGGAGAGAAAAACAACTCAGCATAGCCACATTTTCTGATTTTGAGGCTGTTTTCAGTGTTAAATGTTTTGACTAAACTAAATAATACTCCCTACCTACCTACCCTAATTTGGGGAGGGGGGGGGGGGCATGAAACAGGAACCACACATTCAATATATTTCATTTCAGCCTTATCAAAACTATTAATTTTTATTGTCTCATCAGGAACACATGTCCGTAAAATAAATACTCAATCATATCCCACTTTTATATACAGTAACACTGAGGTTTACAGGGGTGAATGTAGGAAAAAGAGTCATGGATTTGGGTAGGAAAAAAAGTCACAGGAAACAAGTCACAAACATAAAATCTTTTTTTCCACTTTATGTTAGAAATGGACATTTTTTATTACTAATATTAATAAAATATTTTTTGGGGGTGGGGGTTGATGTTTTACATCCTATTATCAATTTTCAGTCATGCCGGTATGGAGTTAATGAGTACTAAAGCAGTTCTATGGGAGCTTATTAGAGGCTTGTTTAAGTGAACAACATGTATATATTGCAGTATTAGTTTTCTTCCATCACCCTTTCCTCTGGCTCCATGATCTACCATTGGTGTCCCATCTAATATGGTGGTTCCCATCTTTTATTTGTTTGTTATTTTCAATTTCTAGAGCAGGAATTGAGTTTTAATTATGACAGTTCCTCATTATTAAGCATACTTTAAACATTGAAAATTATATCGTTCTTCATGTAGGTATAAATTTCATGTATCTTCTTTTAGTTTTTTATTTTTGTGACTTTTCTTCCTGTGACCTTTTTTCCTGTGACTTTTTTTTTTCCATCCACCAGAGGGGTATACCTATTTTTCTCATTTTTGATCCAAAACATAGATTGTTGGAGCTCATTAGGACCGCCTCACCTAACATGTACCCACAATCAATGTTCTGAGCAACAAAATTAAAAAAAAAAAAAAATCTATTAATTTTTCCAGCAGAAAAAAAATCTCTGCATGGACAGGTTTTCGTAATGTACTTACCTGTCTGAGAGGGATCCAGTGATGAGACTTTTTCCTGAAAATGTGGAGAGAAAATATTTTATTGCAGTAAACCACATACATTTCGATGGGTTAATTTATTTTTGATTTGATTTTTTTTTCTTTTTCTTGTTACTCCCATCAATCATTTTCTGACTATTCTTGGGAGATGTACATGTGACTGATTGCAGGATGAGACTACATGCATGAGGATAGAACCTGTGTAGGGATCTTTCACCTGCACAGTGGATGGCTGTCCCTGCAAAGGGAGCCTCCAGTTAACATCCCAATCCAAAGGACAGCTCACTGTGATCATGTCACTGTCATACCTGCCAGTGACACGAAGGGAAGCGTGTTTGGACCACCAAATTTTCCTCGCCGCCGGCGGGGATCGAACCCAGGACCTCTAGCACCAGAGTCCAGTGCACTAACCTCTGAGCTGCCATGCTTCTAGTTGCGAAACCTCACTCCACTACGTTCCACTGGGGACCTTGATGGTTCTATTTGATCAAAACAATTTCTGATTGAATAAAACAGGATTAAACATGGTTGGCACAAAGTGAGTGCATCCAAACTCGACCTTGATGTCATGGGAGTGCGCTTTGACACGTGAGCATGGAGAGCTCTTTCTGATTGGCTTAGCATTGTGGTCCAAAAGCGGGCCCAAATGCGCTAGCTGAATTTGTAAATCTCACTGAAATTATGGATTTAAAGCAGGGAATCAGAGACTTTTCTTATGGAACAACCTCTGGGGACAAAATTTAATATCTCTATGAATGGTATGTGAAGTGAGGGTGAGTAGGATTTAGTTTTTCACAGTGAATTTCGTGTTTAAAAATGTGATATGTAAAGTAAAACATTTTTCCCGCATAGTACATGCATGCCACTGAAGCTGTGTGACACATTCTGAATGCTACTGTGAATACAGGGAGATTGTAAACAAAAGCGTAAAAGGTCTGAGTCTACCGCGCTTCATGCGGGAAAGGAAACCGCCTCACTCACTAAATGGCCTAATGGGCTTACTAGGTTACCCATTCAAGGCCATGAACAGTAGAATAACAACCAGGAAGCAGAAACATGACTGAAAATCTATTGACTAGGATGTTAAATAAATTCTAACACACTGCGCCTATATAGCCAATGATTTGAAAACGTGTTATATTGCACAACAATTTCACACTTTGTAAGCGTGTGAGCTATGATGTCAATTTCAAATGCAAATGTGACGTCAGTTACGGCGACAGATGGGCGTAACGTCATTTTTGCTCAATAGACGTGACAAATACATTTAGACGTTAGTGAAGCAGTCTAATTTTTGGCGGGACTTCTTTTAGGCAATGGCGTCGAAATGGTAGCAACGGAAGGCTTCATGTGTATTTTCGTCCAGGTTTGTGTGTTAGAATGGAAATAGATCAGCTTTAGTGCGTGAAGTAGTAAGCAGAAAAATCACTCGCGCTACGTGATTTGATCTGCTTTACAACTGACCTCCAAACAGTGAATTATTACTCAACAATTCACTGCTAGAGCTGATATATTTCTTTAACAAAGAAACTGAACTAATAATTTTTTCAGTTTGGCCGAACCGTTTTCGTGCGAATCCAGTTAATTTTAAAATACAAGAAAAACATATAATGAGACCTTTGCTTCTTTTGTAGAAATTTATGCATCATCTTTGAATTGTTGTGAACATCTTGCAATGCCACATTGGTTGAAAATGATCTGGAAATCGCCAAGAATCGTAAATATATAGCTTGGTATTTCAGTTTCATGGAGGCTGCCATTTTGAAGGTGCGCACCGAATGAATTTCAAAATTCAATTTAAATTACAATTCCAACTTAAGATAATATTTTCTTTATTGAAATGAATTTTAAAATATTTGATTTGTATTTATTTGTCTGTACCTTTTTTATATTTGTCATTTTTATCAAAAACTGTCCCGGAGAATTTGGAAAACAACTTCCGGTTTTGAAAGAGCAGACAGATTTTTTTAGAACAAACTGAAAAAAAAATGGTTTGATTCATTATCTAGCCCATACTGTCAATAAATTAACACAATGTCCAACAGAGCATTAAGAAAACTACAAGGGAAAGATCCCATAATTCCAGATTTGGAATCAAATGAGTCAGAGGAGGAAAATGATTCCACAATTCAGAAGAAAAATCTCAACCCATTTGAGCTTGTAAGTTCAATCTCTGAATCTGTCAATTAAACCATTTGATAAACATTTTGTAGTGGAGTCAAGTGGCACTATAGTAAAGGGCTATCCTCCAAGATACTAAATAGACTGCATTAAATATTTTCCAGCTGAGGCTATCCACATGGTCGTTTGTCTCAGTATGTCCTCGAGGGCGTATGGCAGCGGTATAGCTATATAGCGAAAGGAACGTTCCTTTCGCGAAAGGAAGATTTTCACATGAAAGGAAGATTTCATTTTAAAATTTTGAAATCATTGACTACAATTGTGCATGTTTTAAGTTTTAAACGGGCAAAGGAAATAAGTAATAGTTTTTGTATGAAGTTCACTTCACTTTAAATTGATTTTATAAAACCGTAAGGCAGCGATGAACCTTCCTTTCGTAGCGGAAAATCTTCCTTTCGCCAGTGCGGCTAGTGTCAAATTTCATTTGCTGTCCTCCCATTTCGACCAAATTTTCTTAATAGTAAAATTGTATTTTACTTTACTTTTATCTATATTAAAGGGTGCGTGTGTGTGTGTGTGGGGGGGGGGGGAGGGGGATATGCAGCAAGGATGATAATGGTATATAGCGTTCATTTCATAGGCAAACTTCCTTTCGTCGCCTAAATTTAGTGAGGTTTCTTCATTTTAAGTTCCGCTTTTTGCACCAAATAACTTTTTTTTACATTTTACACATCGTACTTGATATAGTTTTATTACAACATGTGTAAAAAAAAAAACAATTAAAAGCTGTTAAATATCAATGGCGATAATGATAAAATGTTCCTTTCGTACAAAAATCTTCCTTTCGCAAAAGGAACCTTCCTTTCGCTGTTTAGCTATATACTTGGCAGTCCAAATCCAAAAAAGTGGCTTAGTTTTGGTTTTGTTGGCATTTTTGAGTACATTATTCTACCTATGCTCATAATATTCCTTGGCATGTGCCCAAACTCATACGGGTGGATGCCAAGTCTGTAAATGACCCTGGGCCACAGAACAAGGTCAAAGGTCAAACGAGTGCAAAATAGCAAAAATCTGTAAAAATGAAAATAAACATTATTGTTTTGGAAAATAATGGACTGATTATAGGTAATTTGTACCCATGTCATTCCTTGACATGTGTCCAAAGACTTAGAGGTGGATACTAAGACTGTAAATGCTCCTGGGTGACAGAATTAGGTCAAAAGTCAAATGAGTGCAAAATAACAAACATCCGTTACAATAATCAAGTATTTCTTGAATCAAACATGAACTGACTAAAGGCAACATGTGCTTATTTTATTCATTGACAAGAGTTTAAACTCATACGGGTATATTCCAAGTCTGTAACTGCCTCTGGGTCACATAATTACATGTAGGTCAAAAGTCATATGAGTGCAAAAATATCAAAATCTGTTGTGATAACTAATAGTCTTCTAGCTACCCATGCCCCCTCCCCCAGGGGGAATTTTCTACACTGTGATTTTCTAAAAGTACATTGAAAAAGCTATCAGACCCTGTTTTCTGTCCTTTGAAGCATTTGCGTTTTACACAGTGTTCTATTAAAGTACCCTAAATATTCATTTTTTTGCGTTTTTATAATGGGGATACACATAGAAAATTAAAGATATCTCAATTATTTGTAATCATAGACCATTGAACTTGGTCTCATTTCAAAGCTCAGACATAACCCTTTCTTCCTATGATAAGTAATCATGCGCGGATCCAGAGGGGGGGACCGGGGGTCCGGACCCCCCCCCCCCTGGAATTTGAAAATTTTACCTAAAAAAAAAGGTAATTTCGGGATTTTTTTAGGGTTGGACCCCCCCTCGTCTGTGACCAAAAATTACCATTTTCGTTTGACCCCCTCTCATGAAAATTTCTGGATCCGCGCATGAGTAATGGAAAATATCTAATTTGTATATTCATGAATTTTCATTAAATCTTTAAAATGAATAAAAAGAAACAATTCATAATCAATATCCCATAAAAACTAATGTCATGCCTAAACTATCATTGTGGCTTATTGTTATTGTACCAATAATACTATTTGACAAATTTGTCAATAACTCATAGGCCTAAATAAAAATTATCTCATTTGCATTTTCATGAATATTAATGAAAATGACGAAAACAAGATATACTAAGGGAAAATCTATTGCCATTTGAAGGGTTTAGGGTGATATATCTATAGGATGTACCTTGCACCCTTAGAACAAATGCCCATGGGTGCCAGTTTGGTCAGAGGATCACTTTATTGTGTGTCATGTAAAATCATAGAATGTTCATCCCCACCCCTAATAAGCAGAGGAAGTAGTGTGGTACACCTACATTACCACATGTTTCTTGGCTACTGATAGACCTTAAGAGAGCAGAAATAGGTATCAAATGATTGCTTTGACAATGCTTGATATCCATGTAATAAGATATAAATATCAAACTGACTTCCTGGTGTTCAAATATTAATGAGAACTTTATATATTAGAAAACAATCACAGAAAAATGGAGTATACAAGCACAATTGCTTATACATGTATATCGTCAACCAAAAGCCCTAGAGAGCTTAAACTGGTACCAAATGATTGCTAGGACAATGTTCTATAACTCTGTAATAAGATATACGGTATAAAAATGGCTATCTTAATGCTCATTATTAAAGAGAATTTCAGATATTAGAGAAAAATAACAAATACATGAAGGGGGTCTACCAACAAAATCGCTTATATCTCAGCAACCAAAAAAATCTAGAGAGCTGAAATTTATATCAAATGATTGATATGATAATGGTTTATAATAATGTGATAAGATACAGAAAGAATTTGACTTTCTTGGGGTTCAAATCTTGATGAGAACTTTCAATATTAGAGAAAAATCACAGAACAATGGAGGGGGTATACCTACAGAAATATTTATAGCTCAGCAACCAAAAGCCATAGAGAGCAGAAATTGGTATTAGAAATTGCTATTAGAACATTCTAAAACCACGAAATAAGATATATAAATATTCAGACTTTAGTGTTGTTCGAATATTGATGAAATCTTATAATATTAGAGAAAAATCACAGCAAATGGATGGGTTATACCTACAGAAACGTTTATATTTCAGCAACCGAAAGCCATAGAGAGCAGAAATTGGTATCAAATGAATGCTATGACAATATTTTATAACCATGTAATACGGTATATAAACAAGCTGACTTCCTTGTTTCTCAAATATTTAAGAAAAGTTAAGATATAGGAGAAAAATCACTGGCAAACGAAGGGGGTATACCAATAAAATTGCTAATATCTCAGTGACCAAAAGCACTAGAGAGCTGAAATAGGTATCAAATGATTGCTATAATAATGTTTTATAATTGTGTAATAAGACGCATAAATAATCTGACTTTCTTGTTGTTGGATTAATCATGAGAACTTTAAATTTTAGATAATAATCTCAGAAAAATAAAGGGGGTATACCAGCGGAAACGTATATATCTCAGCAACCAAAAGCCATAGAGAGCAAAAATTGGTATCAAATGATTGCTATGTCAATATTCTATAACCATGTAATAAGGTTTAAAAACAAGCTAACTTTCGTGTTTCTCAAATATTTAAGAAAACTTAAGATATAGGAGAAAAATCACTGGCAAACGAAGGGGGTATACCAATAAAATTGCTAATATCTCAGTGACCAAAAGCTCTAGAGAGCTGAAATAGGTATCAAATGATTGCTATCATAATTTTCTATAGTAGTGTGATAAGAGGCATAAATAATCTGACTTTCTTGTTGTTGAAATAGTGATAAGAACTTTAAATATTAGATAATAATCTCAGAAAAATAGAGCGGTATATCAACGGAAACGTATATATCTCAGCAACCAAAAGTCATAGAGAGCTGAAATTGGTATCAAAGGATTGCTATGACAATATTCTATAATCATGTGATAAGATATTTAAACAAGCTAACTTTCTTGTTTCTCAAATATTTAAGGAAACTTAAAATATAGGAGAAAAATCCTTGGCAAACGAAGGGGGTATACCAATAAAACTGCTAATATCTCAGTAACCAAAAGCTCTAGAGAACTAAAATTGGTATCAAATGATTGCTATGATAATATTCTATAACCATGTTGTGAGACACACAAACAATCTGACTTTCTTGCTATTCGAATATTGATAAAAACTTTAAATATTAGTGAAAACCCACAGAAAAGTGGATGGGGTCTACCAACAAAATGTTTTATAATTAAGCAAACAAAAGTCCTAGAGAGCTGAAATTGTGAAATTGATATCAAATGATTGCTATGATAATGTTCTATAAACAAGTGCTTAGATAAATGAATAGTTCGACTTGTTGTTTGAATATTGATGAAAACTTCAAATATTTGATAAAAATCACAGAAAAATAGAGTGGGGTATACCAACGGAAACGTTAATATCTCAGCAACCATAAGTCTTAGAGATCTGAAATTGGTATCAAATGATTGTTATGACAAAATTGTATAAACATGTAATAATATTATATGACCAAGCTGACTATCCCGTTGCAAGAAATTAAGAAAACTTAAGATATAAGAGAAAAACACAGACAAATGCAGGGGAGTGTACCAATAAAATTGACAATATCTCAGCAACTAAAAGCTGCAGAGAGCTGAAATTGGTATCAAATGATTGCTAGGATCATATTCTATACATAATTGATACAAAAAGTACCTTAAAGAACTTAATCCCCATCAGAATACCACTGACACTGATGTTTATACAGACAATAGTAAAAGGGCATGAAAATAAACATTTTTTGCACTAAAGTGACCTTTTGACCTAAATCTGCATTATTTGTTGTAACAATTGTAACTGATTACAACATACAAATGCATTAGATGTAATTTGGGGCTGTTTTGTACAAAAAAAATGAAAATATTTCATAAGATACTGCTATTATGTTGAAATATCTCAAATTTTGCACTTAGTTGACCTTTGACCTATTTTGGGACTCTGTGGCATTTTCAGACTTGGCATCCACCCTAGCGTGTATTGTTACACATTAAGGTACACATTAGGCATGGATGCCAAAATGTACTCAAAAATGCCAACAGAAAAATATTTGAGGGGCTTGGGAGGCCAACTAATACCCGTATGGCAGTATATAGAGATAGATATAGAGATAGAGATAGCAATATAAGGATATGGCGAGTGTACAACAAGGAACGAGCAGTGTCACGTTTGTGAAGTGTATTTGCGTTAAGACTGCTCTTATGTTTTGGTCTTACTAATGAGAAAGACCATCATTAGTATTTCTTGAATAGGTTTGTGTGTCTTGGTGAGTTCTTTGATTGACCTGGTCGGCAAGCTACTCTTTCGTTAGAAAAAATCAATATTGGTTACCGGAACTGCACCTTTCCCGCCTCTTCTCTCATTCGGTCGAGGGTATAACTCAGTCAATATCGCTGTGATTTAATTATTTTTAGACTCTTATAAAATCATAATTTGTCAGAATAAAAACGGGGTTTATACCTTGAGTTGAATAAATAATGAAGATCTAAAAAGACATGCAAAGCTTTTATTAATATCTTTATTTTGTTTTCATATTTTCTGATTTTAATTCTGTAAGGTTACGGCGATAAAAACCGAGGAATTCACCTCGTACGAATGACCTATGACGTCACGCCGATCGTATCAATGGCTGACTACAGTAGGCCAATTCTAGCTCTATAGTGAAGGGCGGGGCAAAGAGCAAAGTTTTGACCTCCAGTTTGCCCCCTGGGGGTGGGGCTCATAGCAGGGCACTGAAACTGAAAAGTCATAATCCCCGCCCTTCCCGGTAGGTGGGGGAGCAGTGCTTACAAATGACTGGTGCATAAAAACTGACACAATATTTCATTCAGTTTTAAAATACATGTACCAATAAAATACATGTACCAAGAAAATTTGTAACCTAAAGTATATTTAGCGTAACTTATTTGTTTTCATTTCAGTTAAATGCTGGCGACGAGTGTCCCTCCCCAGAAGATCATGATTCTGAGAGAGAAAACATACAAACACAAGAACAGACAGACAGTATTAAAACAAAGAAGAAAAGGAAAAAGAAGAAAAAGAAAGGAAGAGATAAACAGTCTGGAGAAGAGAACATATCGCAGAACAATGTACATACATGACATATATGTAGCATCATTTTTGTTTACAAATTTTATGAAACAGTGATAAATTTAGGCATTAACTCTGAACATATTTTCATTAAAATGTGACAGTTACTCCAAAATTATTACAATGAGAGTATACCATAGAATGGTATGGGTAAACCAACAATTTGCATATATGCGAAAACAAAGGCGCAGATCAGCTTCGCGGTAATCGCGAAGCTGATCATCGCCTTTGTTTTCGCTACATGGATAGTACAATCCCTCTTCTTCCTTCATCCGAAATTTAAAGCATCTAGCTATCTTCTGTGACTGTACAGGCCGGTTTGTGTCGGACCTGGTCGGAACACAAATTGTTGGTTTTCTCACATACAGGCTCATAATTATAATAGTTTTTCTGTTTCTGAGAGACATAACTAGAGATACAATTTTCAAACAGTGGAATGCCATGAATCAGACATCCTGAAGCCTAAAGCTGCAGCCTGAAGCTTGTCAGTCTCAACTGGTTACTTCTGCTGATCAGCTCTTCTGTTTTCACCACAAAATAAAATTAGTGCAGTCACACTACTCCAATACTTTGAGTTCACATTCATTGTTTAACATCAGATAATTCGATTTTTTTCAGCCAGATAGAGTAAATGTAAAGATGAAAAGAAAATGACAAATGACTACATAAAATAAAAATATGAATGATAATAATTGAATTGTGGAGTCATATTTCATATTTCTATATGTCATATTTCATATTTTTTAGCAGGAGGAAGATGAAATAGATGCCAGCATACGAGAAGTGAATCAACTCCTCAACAACGCTAATATAGGGGAGGATAATTATGGATCTGGGGCTGGCGACGTTAATTTCAATGCTTCGACATCCTACAAGGCATTGCTTACAGTGGAACACAAGTAGGTGTATATACACGGTCATGATTTGATCTGCCTTACTGTAAGTGACCTCCAAACTGTAGATTATTACACAACAGTTCATTCAATGATTCAAACGAACAATAAATGTCAAGAATACTTCAGCTTTCACAATCATTTGCCAATTGTGTTTAAGAAATTTGGTAAATATTAGACTTGTTTTCCGATATTAGCATGTACATGTTTTTTCTTTTGGCGTGACATCACCGAACTTGACATCAAAGCTGTGACTCCTGTGAATTTGTCACATGACAGGATAATGCCATTTTGATTCATTGGCTAATAGCTAGGTGAGGTGTGTTTGAATATTTAACTTTGACAGGGAAAGGACAAACCAATTTGAGCGGCCGCATGGGAAAACCAACAATCTGCATAGGCGAAAACAAAGGTGCAGATCAGCTTTGCAGTAACTGTTTTCGCTACAAGGATAGTAAAATTCCTCTACTTTCTAAATCCAAAATTTCCAGCCTCTAACCATCTGCTGTGACTGTACAGCCGGATTTGTGTTGGACCTGGTCAGAACCCAAATTGTTGGTTTTCTCGCGCACAAACTGATTTATTTCTTTTCTTTTACAGGCATTTAAACCCAGATACAGAGTTGAAGAGAATCTTTGGCTCCAGAGTGATTAGAGAAGAACAGGGCTCGTAAGTGTAATGTTCCATATGAAAACATGACCATAAGATTATACAGAGATATATTTAAGCTGTAAAAATTGAAAATTTCAAAAGAAAAACATTTCATATTTTTCTTATTTTTGCTCAAAACATAGATTGTGGGTCACGTTAGAACTGCCTAGCCAAGGCGATTCTTACGAGTACCCACAATCTATGTTTAGGAACTTAGAAAATTAGGTATACCCCTTTAAGGCAGAAAATAAAATATTGTTTGTTTGTCCTTTACCTACCTACCCACATTTTACCCCCCTACCCAAAAAATTATATTGCAATTTTGTATGACAAAATATTTTTATTTTTGTTGTGGCAGACTTTAGATAATTTGCCAGGATTGGCCCAGGAAATGCAGTTTTTATCAAACATTGTTTAGTGGTTTAATGATCCTGCAAGTGCATCCTGTCAGTCTACCTGCCAGGTAGTACCTGGGACAAAACCATTGTTGTGCAATCTCAAACAAGCAATGCAGCCATTATTGAGCCGCATCATGAGAAAACAGAATTTTTGCCTATGCAAAAACAAAGGCGCAGATCAGCTTTGCAGTTTGCGATGCTGATCACGCCTTTGTTTTCACTTCTCGGATAGTACAATTCCTCTTCTTCTTAAATCCAAAATTTCAAGCTGCTATTCCTTGTCTGTAACTGTACAGGCCGATTTATGTCAGACTTGATCGGAAACACCAAACACCGGTTTTCTCGCGTCGCGGCTTAATTTTCCTTAAAGGTACAGCATTGTTGAGTCAGGCTTTGAGTCTTGCTTGTAAGGTCATATGGTTTCGACAAGTTCAAGAATTCATATATATGTATTTTACAGGCGTCGGAGGGTTAACCTCAGAAGAAAACAGAGAGCCACATGGATGGCTCAACCTACAGATAACTGGCCACCCATTGGGAAAACAGGTACCTGTAACAGTGTCTGTCAAATTGTCAACTCAAAAACGAATAAGTGTATTTTATCTAGTATTACACATATTATTTATTATTTGTCTTCATTTATCTAGAACTTGATAGAGTAGTCTCCAGTTATAATATGTTGGGGATATGTGGTGGCCTAGTGGTAGAGCATTGATACTCCGGATCAAGATTATAGAGTCAAAACTCCACTGGCACAAAGTTGTGACCTTGAGCATGACATGATTAATAGTATAATACCCACACAGTGGCCGCTTCATCACTACATGACTGAAAAGTATTGACTGAGACATTATGCATCAAGCAAACAAACTTACAAATTTTGAGATTTTGTTTTAAATATTTGAGCAGCCTCGTGGGAAAACCAACAATGTGGTTTCCGAACAGGTCCGACACAAAACGACCTGTACAGTCACAGAAAAGAGATAGAAGCTTGAAATTTTGGATTTATGTAGAAGAGGAATTGTACTATCCGAGTAGCGAAAACAAAGGTGCTGATCAGCTTCGCGTTTACCGCGAAGCTGATCTGCGCCTTTGTTTTCGCATATGCAGATTGTTGGTTTTCCCATGGGGCGGCTCAGTTGTGTAACACAGAAAATTCATATGGAATACAGTAAATGTTAGGATATGTGAAAATTATGTAAAATATTATGAAACATTTTAATTGCAGGCTTGTCAATGTCTCTGAAGGAAACCAAGAATGGTTGCCAGTATTTTAACTATGAACACAGTAACCAGTATCAGCAGGTGCAGTTCCAGTTCTATGATGCTGTAGAATCACTGGACCCTAACAATATTGGGGTAAGTACTTTCCCTTGACAGCTTGCGTAGGGCAGGTTGGACTGTAGTTATATGGCAGTCCCAGTATTTTAACTAGGAACTTAGTAGCCAGTATCAGCAGGTGCAGTTCCAATTCTTTGATGCAGTGGAGTCACTGGGTCCTAACAATTTTCGGGGTAGGTACTAAGTTTCCTTTGGCAGCTTGCTTGGGACAGGACGGACTGTTATGTGGAAGGACAGGCCAAACAGAGAATCTGCTGCTGGAGTGGCTTTAGATGTTTCCAAAGAAAGGAGAAGTGGTGAAATTCTTGAAAGCAGACCTGATCATCTAACCTCACCAATTACATCCACATAAAGAGACTGTGAAAAGAATGTTGAATAACATCTAGTTGACACATTAGCTGATAAGGTTTCAACAGCCCAACGTCTTTGGTCCATATGGGGTTGTAAAGAGAACTTCAAAGAAATTCCCATGGCGAGACCATGCAATTTATCCATCTAATAGTGACGTTGCATGAGCAAATAATTCTTTAAGTACACATTACAATGTTACAGCAAATGAGTTAACTGCCATACAAATATGGACATTGAAAGGCCAAGTCGATAGAGAGGCTCAAATAATATAAAATCAACTGCCTGTTGACAAAGGATAAAAATTTTATATAACATTAAAATATGTCGGTCAGTATATAACTTTCTGTAAAAATATAAATTTCCATACTTTCAGAATATCCTACAGTTACAGCCGTATCATATAGATGCTCTGATGCAGCTCAGTGAAGTGTTCAGGATGAGTGAAGATGTACAGATGGCATCAGAACTCATAGGTTAGCCACATCTCTTCGACATTATCAGAAATTCTGCAGCATTAGTCTGACAGCCTTGCAATAAAATGCACAGAAACTGCACAGCTGATCAGCGCCTTTGAATTTTTTTTTGGTTTATAATACATGTAGTATGTAACAGTCCCCTTTCTTTGACTTTACTGGCCAGATTTGAGCTGGACCTGGTCAGAAACCCAGAATATTGCTTTTCAAATTATTTGCAAAGGTATAACTTTTGTATTTCTGTGAATATTTCAGAGAGAGCCCTGTCTGCAGTGAAGATCAGTTTCCAGCCATTGTTTAAATGACTACGGGATTAGATGAGCAGCGTCATGAGAAAACCGGATTTTTGCCTAGGCGAAAACAAAGGCGCAGATCAGCTTCGCGGTAACCGCGAAGCTGATCAGCGCCTTTGTTTTCGCTACTCGGATAGTACAATTCCTCTTCTACTTAAATCCAAAATTTTAAGCTTCTAGCTCTTTTCTGAGACTGTACAGGCCGGTTTGTGTCGGACCGGGTCGGAAACCCCGAAGACCGGTTTTCTCGCGTCGCGGCTCAGATTATAAAAGACCTGAAAACCTGCCTTTTGAAAATTCAAAACAAAGACACAGATCAGCTGTGCAGTAACTACACAGCTGATCAGTGCCTTTGTTTTCACTTGATGATTAGTACAATCTCTCTTCTTTTTAAATTCAAAATTTCAAACCCCTAGTATTCTTCTGTGACTGTACAGGCCAGTTTGTGTCAGACATGGTCGGAAACTCCAAAGGCGGGTTTACTCTTGGAAGGGCTCATGCATCTTTTTGTGAATATTTCAGAGAGAGCCCTGTATGCCATGGAGATCAGTTTCCACCCATTGTTTAACATGACAACAGGACAGTGTAGATTAGATTATAGAAGACCAGAAAATAGGTCGGTAGCTTTTGAAATAAAAAAAGTTGGAAGCAGTTAAAAATCATGGTTTGATTGATCAAAATATTAAAATCATTACATAGGGGTTAGTTTGATGAGGTCATGCTAAATCTAATTTCATGCCATGGTCTAGTTTTTGCTGGGAGAAAATCTTTGGAATTATCATTAGATGCAATCTTAATAAAGTACCAAGCAAAAGACCAAATCAGCTTCCCAGTACCTGGAGTACTGACAATTCTGCAAATGAGCCGCCTCGTGGGAAAACCAACAATCTGCATAGGCGAAAACAAAGACGCAGATCAGCTTGGCGGTAACCGCGAAGCTGATCAGCGCCTTTGTTTTCGCTACTCAGATAGTACAATTCCTCTTCTACTTAAATCCGAAATTTCAAGCTTGTAGCTCTTTTCTGTGCTTATACAGGCCGGTTTGTGTCGGACCTGTTCGGAAACCACATTGTTGGTTTTCCCACGAGGCGGCTCAAATGATCAGTGCCTTCAGATCTGCGTCTTTGTTTTCTCTCATGCAAAATACAGCCTTCTCATCATGTGGCTAATTTGATTAATATCTTTTTCCAGGTCACTATATATAGCTTTGTTCAAACATATTACATCCCTGGGACAGCGGGGCTGTAACAGAACTGCTCTAGAATTTTGTAAATTTTTATTAAGGTAAGTGGTGAAAAATATCAAAGAATTTTCTTACTTAACAGCGTGTTCTTTGGAAAAATCTGCAGATAATCATTAATGGCTAAAACATGAAGCGATCCATAGATTAAATGGTAACCAGGCCTATCTTGTTTTCTCAGGATTATATGGAGTTTTCTTGAAATCGCAGGCATTGTAAATATGCATTTTTAGGGAAATACATGTAATGTTATATAACATGCACAGGAACTTGCCAGAGTACAGAATAGGTGCACATCATTATAGTTTTTCGGTTGTTTACCATATTAGTTTACATGCAGTTTTGGATCTGACTGTGGAAGTACCTGATAATTGCTTCTGTTTTAGTTTAAGATGAAATGTTTATGTTATTGTATTTTTGTTTTCAGTTTAGACCCAGATGGGGATCCATTATGTTCTTTATTGATGATAGATTACTATGCAATACGCTCAGAACAGTACGATTTTCTAGTCAGATTATATCAAGAATGGGAGGTAGGTGATATTGATATCTTTTATCATTCAGTTTGCTTTGGTGATCAGTTATGATATTCTAACGCACCTGAGAATGAAACGGGACGTCTGATTGGATAACGTCAACAATTTGTGACAGTATATTCTGCAATATACTGTTTAGTTGGAAACCCAATGTTATGAGCAATGTCGCTTGTGATTGGTTAATGTCATGGTTATAAGTCGCTCTTGACGCTCACGTTTCATGCAAAAGTAATACATGTTCGATGTTTATAGTTAAAAAGTACATTAGAATGGGAATAACAATGGCATATCGTCGATTACACGTCAGCGGAGCCATAGAACAAAATTTCCGACCGTATATCTGACGATGTACCGCCCCAAATGAAAAATTTGAATACAGTTACCCCCTAATTCATTGCAAAATCATCAATTCATAAACATATGCTGTAGGTCTGTCTTGATTTTGTGTTAAATGTCCATGGTGAAGAGGTGAGGTTATAGTGTGACATTCACTCATCCTATTACCTCAGTTTTCATGGATACTTTTAACCTTAAAAGCAGATATCCAGTACTCACTGCAGATCCTTTCAACAGAAGCAGTGCCTTCAACAGAAGCAATGCCAGGGAAATGTAAGCATTAAATGAGCCACCTCGTGGAAAAACCAACAATGTGGTTTCCGAACAGGTCCGACACAAACCGGCCTGTACAGTCACAGAAAAGAGCTAGAAGCTTGAAATTTCGGATTTAGGGAGAAGAGGAAGTGTACTATCCATGTAGCGAAAACAAAGGTGCTGATCAGCGCCTTTTTTTCGCCTATGCAGATTGTTGGTTTTCCCATGAGGCGGCTCAAATTATTTCAGTGAGTTAGTTTAACAATAACTTTGATAAAGTCAATGAAATATAAAAAGTTGACTGAAACATTTACCACATTACTGCTAATATGCAACATCTATCTTTTATTTTTACAGGCTCACAGAAACCTTTCCCAGTTACCTAACTTTGCCTTCTCTGTACCTCTAGCCATGTTTCACCTAGGAGATACTGAGAAAGCAGACCAGGTGGTGAGTTGCATGTTAAACCCATATGAGCCACTATATGAGAAGACAGGTGTCGGGGTTTCCGACCAGGTGCAACACAAATTGGCCTTAACAGTCTCAGAAGCAGGCTAGAGGCTTAAAATATTGGCTATAAGTAGAAGAGGAATTGTATTATCTGAGCAGCGAAAGCAAAGGTGCTGATCAGCTGTGCAGTTACTGCACAGCTGATCTGCGCCTTTGTTTTTGCATAGGCAATAATCCCTTTTTCCCATGACGTGGCTCGTGATGAATGAACTTTCTCATCTTTATAGATCACTTGGTCAAATGACACATTCAAATGAGTGTGGCGATTTAAAGATCATTTAGTACAAAACTGTCTCTAAATCAAGGAATCATTTTATCCAGGTTTTTATCTGGACAACAAGAAAAGAAACTCAGATATTCAGGACACCTATTCTGGTTGTGTAATCCAAATATTCATCATCATCAAATGTTTTTTATAGTCCCTTGTCCTCTACTGAGGGTTGGACTAAATGTCATTCTAATGTCATGGTCATACAAGATTGGCTATACATGTATCTGTAATAGTCATTTAATAACTGAGCCTGTGCGTGAGAAAACCAACAATTTGCATGGGCGAAAACAAAGACGCAGATTAGCTTCGCGGTAACCGCGAAGCTGATCAGCGTCTTTGTTTTGGCTACACGGACAGTACATTTCCTCCTCTACTTATTCCCAAATTTTCAAGATTCTGGGTTTCTTCTGTGACTGTACAGGCTGGTTTGTGTTGGACCTGGTCGGAAACCCAAACTGTTGGTTTTGTCATGCACAGGCTTAACTAGGGATCCTGTGTTCAATCCCTGGCCTCCACTATCTTTCTGATGTGACTTTCAACCAGGGTCCTGTCTCCATATGACCTTAGCTGTTGATTGGGATGTTAAACAAGAAATCAACCAACATTCACTAAAAATGAGCCGGGTCTTGAGATAACCAACATTTTTCATATGCCAAAACAAAGGTGCAGATCAGCTTGGCAGTCACTACGAAGCTGATCAGCACTTTTGTTTTCGCAACAGGGATAGTAAAATACCTCTACTTTCTAAATCCAAAATTTCCTGCCTCTAGCCATCATCTGTGCTTATATCAGACCTGTTCGGAAACATGGTTGGTTTCTTATGACGCGACTTAAATGGTTTCTTTATGACCTGGCCTAGATGTTTAAACTTCTTATGAGCTGGATTGTATGTTGCTGAAAGGAAAGTTAGTCAATTTCACCTTCATACCAGCTACATGTTGACTTTCTTGTTACTGACAAATACAGTATTAAACTAGATTCTGTGCCTTCAAATATGTAACTTACACTTTCCTTATTTGTTCCAGTTACAAAATAGCCTACTGATGTTTCCCGGTGTACTGACACCATTGTTAGATAAATGTAATGTTCAACCAGACAAGGCAGCTTCACATGATTTCTTCAAATCTACAAGGTAATGTGACGGAGCTGTAATGACACACAAGCTTCAAGATAACCTATCATTGGGCTTTATTACCCAGTCTGACACAAACTGGAGCATACAACTGTTACAGAAGAAGGCAAGAAGTTTGAAAATTCAGATAGAAGAAGAGGGATCATTTTACCCATGAGGCGATAACAAAGGCGCTCATCAGCTTTGCATCAACAGTGTCAAAAGTCTTGCCCGAGGTTATAAATCATTTTTCATTCTCAACTCAGATGGAACTATAATCTATTCTGCTTTAAAATGATAAAATTCATGAAAAAAGTTGAAATTGTAGCATTTATTAACAGGATACAGGCTTGGTTTTGATTACCTAAATCTGGAATGTTTACTAGTTTTGGTTATTTCAGAATGTAATGAGCTGTTTAAATGTCATGCTCACCTAAGTTGAGCGTAAAAAAAGACTTTTGTAACCTTGAGACCTTTGTCTAGACTCTTAAACAAAATATTGTAGTTCAGCTTTAATTTGAGAAATTTAGCAAAAGTGAAAAAGATGGATTTTAATGGTGTACAAATGAAATACTCTGACAATAATCTTCTCTGATACTGTTCTGTTGGGTAACCCCTTGATGGCTTTGAGTCATGTTATTACCATTTTCAAGGTCAGTGGGTGAGCAATTCAGTCCCAACACTGTTCTCTGGCTTATACAAAAAAGGGTTTCAAAACATATTTGAGCTGTCTCATGAGAAAACCAGCAATGTGCATAGGCGAAAACAAAGACACAGATCAGCTTCAGGGTAACCGCGAAGCTGATCTGTGCCTTTGTTTTCGCTACACGGATAGTACAATTCCTCTTCTTTCTAAATCCAAAGTTTCAAGCGTCTAGCCTGTTTCTATGACTGTACAGGCCTGTTTGTGTCATACCTGGACAGAACCCAAATTGTTGGTTTTCTCACACACAGGCTTATTTTGTTTATTTAGTAATCCATACTATTTTTCTTTTAGGCAGCCTGAGGCATTAACCCAACTCCTAGCCCTGTACACTGGGCGCTGTTTCTCGTGTTGGAAACAACCTGAAGTTATGGAGTGGCTGGAGAGAAACGTCAAACTGGTCATTGACAGAGTAGAAAAGAACGATCCTCTCATTAAAGATTACGAAACTAGGTATGAACTGGCTACTCCTATTCTACTGTACTTTTTAATTTATAATTATATGCATACATAAATGTTGGCTATGAATGTGGCGTGTTTTGTGACTGAGCAACGTGGCAAGTGGCAATAAGTTACATACACATGTACTTTCACTTATTTATGTCTGTCAAGTTAGATTTCATATTGTAAGACGGAGTGCCCTAGACTAAGATTTCCCTTTTGTTTTAGTATTTGACATTTTAAATGTCATCCAATAAGTCCTAAGTTGTCTGGCTTCAAACTCTTGGTTCACATGGCCACAAGTTTAACCACACAAAGGTCCATTTAACTTTGTATATTGAGAAATAAGCACTATGACGTTAACTTAAGAATACCAATCTAAATCTGGTCCCGAGGTTATAAAACTTTTTTCATGCACAACACAGCTGAGCATGAAATTTCAACTGCTCATAAATGACAAAACAGTCCAAATAAATGGAAATTTCAGAGTTAGACCGCCAGAGCCTGTAATTTATCCTGCTAATAAATGTTAAAATGCCAACAATTGTTGGCATTTTAACATTTATGAGCAGTATAAATTTTAGTCTCAGCTGAGCTGAGCATGAAAAAGTTTTATAACCTTGGAGCTAGACTGCTGTTTTTGTAATGACTTGATCTTACTTTCAGGAGACTAAGTCGGTATAAAGGTACACCAAGAAATATCTATCGTCACATACTGATAGCTGAGATACCTTCTGCTACAGCCACATTGCCTCCTGTAAGTTTAAATAACAACTAAGTTCATACCACACTTGCTTTCTGTATTATTATGGAATCATCTGTCTTGTGGTTATAGCCTGAAATTGCTCAAGAGGTCATAGGGTTTGAGAGATGTGTCCTTGAGCAAGACACACAAGCTCCCCTAAGTCACCCTGAAAGAAGCGACTCCATCCTGATATGACTGAGATTTTGTTTACTGCATTCAACAATGTAAACCAGGTTGAAAATTGCTTCAGTTATATAAGAGTTTTTTTAACAATTTTACTGGATCTGTTCATTGGAGCCGTGAGAAATAGATGGGCTCCTTGTGCCTCCCTTATATAACTGACAGACTTGTTGGTGTTTTAACATTTATCAGCTGGATAAATGAAAGGCTTTGGAGTTCTAGACCTTCAATTTCCATATATTTGGGCTATTTCAGTATTTATGAGCAGTTTAGATTTCATGCTCAGCTGAGTTGAGCATGAAAAAAGTTTTATAACCTCGGGACCTGAACTTAAAAGACAGTTTGGGTTCTAGATTGTCAGATTGAGCATGAAAGAAAAATACCATTGATCCCTGTTGCTTTCAGGATGTGGCAAGTACAGTGTTAAGTTATGATCCCCTTCCTCCTCTAGATAATATTGCTTCATATACTAGGCCTAACAGGTAGGTAGAGGATACGAAATAGCCAGTTATTCAGGGAAAGGTAGTATAGTGGATTTTGAGAAATATGACAACCATAAACAGATTTTGACTTTGAATCAAAAGCATATTAATATCTTGTTCTTGTGCATTTCAATCGCAATAGGAAGACAGTCAGTTTACATGCCTTTCCCATTACTTTTAAGATTTGCAATAGGTAAAATGCATATTAAAATTGAAGAAAAATATCACTTAATCATTAAATGATATTCGTTGCCAATGCAACAAATTATGCTTTGATAAGTAGCATTCTTTTACAATTATTACATTTGAAAACAAAAACAAAACAACAACAACAAAAAAAAGAAGACTATTGTTTTGTGTGGTGTTTCAGACCTAACAGAGCTCAGACAAGTGCCAATGCATTATCAATGTTCCTGAGGTCTCTTCTACCCAACTTTAACCCTAATGTGAGTATTCTGCACAATATCTCCTCAGTGCCATAGCTTTTCCTAAATTAGTCTTCATCTGCATTTTTGCTGCAATTTTTATTATACTTGGAAGTAAACAGAACAGTATGTTTGTATGTTGCATGAAATCTGTCTTGACCTATAACACAGGTATAAACAATGTAGAAATAAACTAAATGAATTATTTTAAAATCCACTTTATATCAATATCTAACTGTTTTAATCCCATTACCTTTGTTTTACATATTAAAGATCTTGTGTATACTGGGGCCTGATTAAATAGTGATTAGTACACTTGCTTGTCCCCTTAGGAGTCCAGGTTCAAATCCAGGCAAAGGCAGTTGGAAGTAGTGGTGGCCCATTCAATGTTGGTGTTTTTGTCGGGTTCTCTAGTTTCCTTCATTATGTACAATCACACAATGCCAACATCTACGTAGGTGATCCAAGAAGTAATGCGAACACAACTGTATTTTAGTAACCAACTCAGATACATTTAAATAATTTGGCATGTGAACACGTGTATATATTTGCAGTAATTAGGTGTAATATCATGAAGTTCGGATGACGAATTGAGAATTAAGGAGTATTTGATTAGTCGACCCGAAGTCGACATGGACGCGAAATTGACTGAAAACGTCGATTTTGTTAGGGGTACAGGGAAAGATTTTGTGCTCCAATTTATTAAATTGACATTTATATTCATACAAATCATATTAGTTGTGTTATATATGCCTTATTTTTGGAAATAATAGAGAAAGCGAAATGCAAAGATCAGCAGGGACTATTCTATGTTGCCTAGCAACTGCTTCTGACAAAAATATCACAATTTCGACGAAGTACGACAAATACCTATAATTCGTGCGTATATTTGACTCCGATAAGATTGTAAATATCGATATTTATGCCCACAGCCTATCACAACGAAGAATTTATATTCAAAAAATAAATATTGTATGGAATTTAACCTTTTTGGTTAAGTAGAATGCGCGTTGATGAAAATGTAGAGATTTTGAGAGATCAAAATTGACTCAAATTCTAGGGGGTACAGAAAGCCAAACCTCAATAATTTGCGCTGTGTTAAACTCATAAAAGTATGTACTGTAAATCTATTCAGGGGATTATTGTACTTTGGAATAAAACAATTATTGACGTAATTGTGCTTTGTATATGACACTGCAGTACATAAATAAAATCCATTTTAACCGTGGCCAAGGTCGTTTACCTTGCATTCTCTTGTTGCTAGGCAACGAGGGTTGCTGTGTGATTCAGTCAAAATAGTAATCGGATCTGAAAAAGTCGATAATGCATCATAAATCTTATACAAACTATCTTCAAAAATGGCAATCGTGAAAGAAATTACACATGAGTTCGCATTACTTCTTGGATCACCCTCGTATGCCTTTAAGAACATGTAAATAGATTTTATTAGCTTTCTGTGTAAATGAAGTAAAATAATGTTTTCAACTATTGTAGGAACCAGCCCCTGAGAATGAAGGAGCTGTGGGAGGAGGGGCCACTGAAGGGAACCAGCTGAGGCAGGGAGTAGGGGCTCTGATGGATGCAATGAGGGATCTTCTCAACAATATACAGATGGCTCCACCCCCAGGGCAGGGAGAGCAAGATCAGGAGGGAGAAGAGGAAGAAGAGCAACAAGAATGGGACTGATGGAAAATACACTAACAATGAATGCATGGCTGTGATGGAGAATACACTAAAGGACTGAGCTCTTTTAAAAGAAAGCCTGGGGCATGTTGTATTAGGCAAAGAACTTTATATCAACTTGTTATGCAAAAGCATTTTTTATGAAAAATTGCTCTTTTGCGCTGAGTGTGGTTTTCAATACTGAATTTTAGAAAAATCTCATTGGAACAGACAAGGGGTAACAAAAAGGGTGCTTTGGCTATAAATCCCTTAACTGTCAAGCAACTCTGGGTATATAACTCAACAGCATATAAATGGTCGAGAAACCTAGAAGACAGGATGTCTCAATACTTGGCTCATTTTCAGTTGAGTCTTATTATATTCCCTGTACAAATGATATGATGGCCTATGTGTATGGTGTACACTGTACAGGTGAATCAAGAGCTGCTGGGTTAAATTCTACCTCCAAAGTCAGGACTGTGTCCTTTAGCAAAACACATAGTACTGCCGGTGTGACTCAGGAAACATTGGTTCTGTCCTGACATGACTCAAAGTTGTTGATTGAGTTTGAATGCAGAACCAAAGCAAACTTAGCATTTATAGAGGTGTTCCTGTGAGACTGTGCAAACTGACCACTGAAAACATGTTATTATCCGTTAACCTTCTTCACTTTGTCAGGCTGCTTAAAGCTGCTTAATGACAAAACCTGTTTTGGGGTTACCTACTAGGTCTGACACTAACTGGGTCGTACAGCAATAGAAAGCTTGAGACATGGAATTTGGAATTAAGGAAGCTCAGGCATTTTTAGGGTAACAAAGGTGTTGGATCATGAACTTCTGACAGATGTTCTGTTTGATACCCTTGATAGATAAATTAAAGGTTGTGTTTTTGCATACTCAGTGCACATTTTCTGGTGCATGGTGCTCATTTTCTGCAAATGTATATGATTTGCAATGCTTTTATAAAAAGGGTGAAATAAAAGTGCTGGCCAGGGCAAAACCTACAGATAAGTCTCAATAAAAGACTGTCCTCACACTTGTAAATGTTGTTTGAAGGTAAAAAGGACCTGAAGCTTCTGAATGCAAGTTGTGACAATTGAAAGGCATATTAGATAGACTGGCCCCGATGTTATAAAACTTTGTTCATGCTCAGCTTAGTGGAGACTAAAATTTATCATGCTCCTAAACGTTCAAATGCCAACATCGGTGATCTAAACTTTAATTTTCAACTTATTTGGGCTATTTTGTTATTCATGAGCAATTTAAATTTTATGTTCAGCTGAGTTGAGCATGAAAAGTTTTCATAACCTCAGGACCTGATCTGATATGAATGTCAGCTGCTTGAGAATACTTTGTTGTAGGTTCTACTCTTCCCAAGCACAAAATATTCCTAAACTCTGTTGTAATTTATTCATGTCCCTTCTTTAAAGCTATTGGCTCTTTGTCTGAGAAATCACATAAAATGCACTAACGCCATATGAGCTGCATCGTGAGAAAACCTGGTTTTTGCCTATGCGAAAAAGACGCAGATCAGTTGTGCAGTACTGCACAACTGATCAGCGTCTTTATTTTCGCTACAGTGATAGTGAAATAAGTCTTCTTCCTAAATCCGAAATTTGAAGCTTCTAGCCATCTGCTCTAGCGGCACAGGCTGGTTTGTGTCAGACCGAGTCGAAAAATTAAAGACCAGTTTCCTCTCGTTGTGGCATATACCGGTATATTTTATAACTGATTTGAAATTAATGTTTCTCCTCTTAAGTGGCCTTGATGGTGTAGTGAGTGGCATTATGAAAATACGCCCATGTAATATACAGATTTTTAGCTCACCTGAGCCGAAGGCTCACAGGTGAGCTTATAGTATACACATGCTCTGGCGTCCGTCATCGTCCGTCGTCCACAATTTCAAAGATCATCTCTTCTGAAACCACTAGGCCAATCAAAGCCAAACTTCATGTGGAGCATCCTTAAGAAGGGGGAACTAAAGTATAAATGGTCCAGGTCACATGAACAAGATGGCCGCCATTGCTATAAATAGCAAAAACCTTTAAAAATCATCTTCTCCAGAACCAGAAGGCCTATGATTTTGAAACTTGGCATGAAGCATCAGGCAATGAAGCTCTACAAAGTTTATATAAATCATGACCCTGGGATGACCTTGACCTTTTTTACGGCAAGGTCAACTTAGGCCACCCATGCATTTGAATCGGAAAAAATAGGAAATGTCAATTAATGGCAAAAAACTTGCTAGGATGAGCAAATGGACAGAATATTCATGTTTATGAAAATATTTTTGGCCCAGAAGGTTGTCTGCCCCTGCCCCGGGGCTATATACATGTGTATGACCATAATATTCAAACATCATCTTCTGTGAAACCGCTTGGCCAATCAAAGCCAAACTTTATGTGGAGCATTCTTAGGAAGAGTGAATGAAAGTTTGTATAAATGGTCAAGGTCACATTGACCAAGATGGCCTCCATGGCTATAAATAGCAAAAACCTTTAAACATCTTCTCCAGAACCAGAAGGCCTATGATTTTGAAACTTGGCATTAAACATCAGGCAATGGAGCTCTACAAATTTTATATAAATCATGACCATGGGATGACCTCAACCTTTTTTTACAACAGGGTCAACTTAGGCTGTCCATGCTTTTGAATGGGGAAAAATAGGAAAATGTCATTTAATAGCAAAAACCTTGCTAGAAATGAGCAAATGGACAGAATATTCATGTTAATGAAAATATTTTGGGCCCAGAGGGTTGTCTGCCCCTGCCCCGGGGCTATACACATGTGTATGACCATAATATTCAAACATCTTCTTCTGTGAAACCGCTTGGCCAATCAAAGCCAAACTTTATGTGGAGCATTCTTAGGAAGAGTGAATGAAAGTTTGTATAAATGGTCATGGTCACATGACCAAGATGGCCTCCATGGCTATAAATAGCAAAAACCTTTAAAAATCTTCTCCAGAACTAGAAGGCCTATGATTTTGAAATTTGGCATGAAACATCAGGCAATGAAGCTCTACAAAGTTTGTATAAATCATGACCCTGGGATGACCTTGACCTTTTTACAGCAAGGTCAACTTAGGTTGCCCACATATTTGAATTACAATGTCATTTGAAGGGCAAAACTTGCAGTAAATTGGCAAATGGACTGAATCTTTATGATTTAAAAACTAATTGACTCCAGAGGTTGCTCTGACCCTGCCCTGGGGTTATATACATGTATATTACCATTCTAGTCAAACAAGTTTATTGGTATATATCTCAGGTCTCAGGTGAGCGTTTACAGGACCATTGATCCTCTGGTTTAGCTCACCTGAGCCGAAGGCTCACAGGTGAGCTTATAGTATACCCATGCTCCGTCGTCATTGTCGTCGTCGTTCACACTTTTCAAACATCTTCTCCTCTGAAACCGCATGGCCAATCAAAGCCAAACTTCATGCGGAGCATCCTTAGGAAGGAGGAACAAAAGTTTTTATAAATGGTCCAGGTCACATGACCAAGATGGCCGCCATGGCTATAAATAGCAAAACCCTTTAAAAATCTTCTTCTCCAGAACCAGAAGGCCTATGACTTTGAAACTTGGCATGAAGCATCAAGCTCTTGAGTTTTACAAAGTTTATATAAATCATGACCTTGGGATGACCTTGACCTATTTTATGGCAAGGTTAATATAGGTCGCCCATGCATTTGAATGGGGAAAATTGTTAAAATATGATTTGAGGGGCAAAACTTGCAGGCAATGGGCAGATGGACAGAATATTAATGTTTATGAAAAAACAAATTCCCCATGGGGTTGTCTGCCCCTGCCCCGGGGCTATATACATGTATATGACCATAATATTCAAACATCTTCTCCTCTGAAACCGCTTGGCCAATCAAAGCCAAACTTTATATGGAGCATTGTAAGGAAGGGGCAATGAAAGTTTGTATAAATGGTTAGGGTCACATGACCAAGATGGCCGCCATGGCTATAAATAGCAAAAATCTTCTTCTCCAGAACCAAAAGGCCTATGATTTTGAAACTTGGCATGCAGCGTCAGGCAATGGAGCTTTACAAAATTTTTATAAATCATGACCTTTGGATGACCTTGACCTATTTTAAGGCAAGGTCAACATAGGTCGCCGATGCATTTGAATGGGGAAAATTGTTAAAATATGATTTGGGGGGCAAAACTTGCAGGCAATGGGCAAATAGACAGAATATTTATGTTTATAAAAAAAATTGTCCCTAGTGGGTTGTCTGCCCCTGCCCCAGGGCTACATACATGTACATGACCATAATATACAAACATCAACTGCTCTGAAACCGCTTGACCAATCAAAGCCAAACTTTATATGGAGGATCGTTGAGAAGGGGCAATGAAAATTTATATAAATGGTCATAGTCACATGACCAAAATGGCTGCCATGGCTATAAATAGCAAAATCCTTTAAAAATCTTTTTCTCCAGAACCAGAAGGCCTATGATTTTGAAACTTGGCATGAAGCATCAGGCAATGGAGCTCTTTATACTGCGCAGTATAAATTATAACCATTGGCTTCCAACTGGCTGTGGAAGAGGACGAAAGCATCCATTCTCTTACTCCATTATATATATATATATAGTTGACTGTGCTAACTGACGTACGTCACATTTGCAAAAGACGATGCAAAGCCACTCACACGTTCACTAAAAAAATCATAAATAAAAAAAATATTTGCCTTCTCTGAGGATTGAACCCGGGGCCGCTTTGTGAAAATATTAAAACTTGCTGCGCATGGACTACCACGACCACGCCGTCAGATTGGTATAGGCGCGTTCACGTATTAAAGACGTACAAACATTTTGTCTCTGGAACTTTCACACACTATTGTAAACTGGTTATGGAAAAGGATCAAAGCATCCATTGTCTAACTATATTATATAGATTAATATAGTTGACTGTGCTAACTGACGTACGTCACATTTGCAAAAGACGATGCAAATTAAGCCACTCACACGTTCACTAAAAAAATCATAAATAAAAAAAATATTTGCCTTCTCTGAGGATTGAACCCGGGGCCGCTTTGTGAAAATATTAAAACTTGCTGCGCCTGGACTATCACGACCACGCCGTCAGTTTGGTTCCCAGCCGTTAATTTTAAAGTCTTAAATTTTTTAATTTATTACCTTTAAAGCCGGGAACTAGTAATTCGCACGGCCTGCAAATATTCATTTACATGGCCTGAAACTGATTATTTTCTATGAACGTATGGATATTCCTTTTTTAGTGTTTTCAAGCCCAATTTCGGAGAGCAACCAAACTACTTTCCTGTCTTTGCGTGCGGATGGTTTGTTTACACAAGAACACACTTCAGGGGTGGTCACCAACGTATAAAATACATTTTAAAACGTAGAAAATGCTGTTTCGCAGTGATGACTTTGTGACTTTGATTGACGTGAAACGTCCTCACGAAATGGCTTGCCTTTGCAGCGAGACGTTAACTAAGATCACGGTAGCAGGCCTGCGCAGTATAACTTATGACCATTTTGCTCCCACTTCTGTGTAGTTCAACTGAGATCCACATTAATTAGCATTATAATCTTATGTTTGCTTAAACTATATGACGTGTTTTTCCTTGCAACCTCTGTACAGAAATCAAGCGTCAATGGTATAGGCGAGTTCACGTATTAAAGACGTGCAAACATTTTGTGTCTGGAACTTGCACGCACTATTGTAAACTGACTGTGGAAGAGGACCAAAACTCTATTATATATAGATTAATATAGTTGACTGTGCTAACTGACGTACGTCACATTTGCAAAAGACGATGCAAAGCCACTCACACGTTCACTAAAAAAATCATAAATATAAAAAAATATTAGCCTTCTCTGAGGATTGAAACCGGGGCCGCTTTGTTAAAATATTAAAACTTACTGCGCCTGGACTATCACGACCATGTCGTCAGATTGGTTCCCAGCCGTAAATCTTCAAGTCCTAAATCTTTGAATTTATTACCTTTAAAGCCGGGAATTAATATTTCGCACGGCCTGCAAATATTCATTTACATGGTCTGAAACCGATTATTTTCTATGAACGTATGGATATTCCTTTTGGCTTCTCTGAGGATTGAAACCGGGGCCGCTTTGTGAAAATATTAAAACTTGCTGCGCCTAGACTATTACGACCACGCCGTCAGATTGGTATAGGCGCGTTCACGTATTAAAGACGTACAAACATTTCGTCTCTGGAACTTTCACACACTATTGTAAACTGGTTATGGAAAAGGATCAAAGCATCCATTGTCTATAATCCAATTTTGTAAACATGTCATGTTTTTGTACTTTTAAATATCGGCTAATCCACGAAAACGGGCGTGCAGGTCAACAAGCGAAAACAGACGATTGACAGCGGAGATTTTCGTTTAAGTCCGTTATGAGGTGAAGTGCGTATTAAAACGTGCAATTTCTTAGCTGGTTCGTAGCTGAAAACTGGTGTAGTGGTAACTTGTCCGTACTCCAATAAACATATCTTTTAATGGAGGTGGATGTTCGAAACCTACGGGTTTTTTTTTGTTTGTTTGTTTTGTTTTATTTTTATTTTTTTTTTTTTTTTATTTTTTTTTTTGTTTTGTCTTTTTGTTTCATTTGTTAAGTAGACTTCTTCATTTTTATATAGATACCGTGCAATATAGGTAAATCATTATTGAAAATACAGTTAATTCCATATAATAACACGAATGGTGGGTGTATGTATGTGCACATGACACATGTAGGCCTCGTACATGCAGGTTGCACATGTACTAAGTAACATATAAAGAATTGATGCCCAGACGTGGAGTGATTGCTGCTGTCACGTTCAAGCCAAGGAAAGCGAGTACTGGAAGACTGACATCGCCGTTGAAGACGAAATCGAGCAGATAATAATACAGATCGACCCAGACACGGATTTTGATTGACGTGAAACGTCCTCACGAAATGGCTTGCCTTTGCAGCGAGACGTTAACTAAGATCACGATAACAGGCCTGCGCAGTATAACTTATAACCATTGGCTCCCACTTCTGTGTAGTTCAACTGAGATCCACATTGATAAGCATTATAATCTTATGTTTGCTTAAACTATATGACATGTTTTTCCTTGCAACCTCTGTACAGAAATCAAACGTCAATGGTATAGGCGCGTTCACGTATTAAAGACGTACAAAAATTTTGTCTCTGGAACTTGCACACACTATTGTAAACTGGCTGTGGAAGAGGACCAAAGCATCACGATAACAGGCCTGCGCAGTATAACTTATAATCATTGGCTCCCACTTCTGTGTAGTTCAACTGAGATCCACATTGATAAACATTATAATCTTATGTTTGCTTAAACTATATGACGTGTTTTTCCTTGCAACCTCTGTACAGAAATCAAACGTCAATGGTATAGGCGCGTTCACGTATTAAAGACGTACAAACATTTTGTCTCTGGAACTTGCACACACTATTGTAAACTGGCTGTGGAAGAGGACCAAAGCATCCATTGTCTAACTCTATGATATATATATTAATATAGTTTACTGTGCTAACTGGCGTACGTCACACTTGCAAAGGACGATGCAAAGCCACTCACACGTTCACTAAAAAATCATAAATAAAAAAAATATTTGCCTTCTCTGAGGATTGAACCCGGGGCCGCTTTGTGAAAATATTAAAACTTGCTGCGCCTGGACTATCACGACCACGCAGTCAGATTGGTTCCCAGCCGTAAATCTTAAAGTCTTAAATCTTTGAATTTATTACCTTTAAAGCCGGAAACTAGTAATTCGCACGGCCTGCAAGTATTCATTTACATATCCTGAAACCGATTATTTTCTATGAACGTATGAATATTCCTTTTTTAGTGTTTTCAAGCCCAATTTCGGAGAGCAACCAAACTACTTTCCTGTCTTTGCGTACGTATGGTTTGTTTACACAAGAACACATTTCAGGGGTGGTCACCAACGTATTAAATACATTTTAAAACGTAGAAAATGCCGTTTCGCAGTGATGCCTTTGTGACTTTGATTGACGTGAAACGTCCTCACGAAATGGCTTGCCTTTGCAGCGAGACGATAACTAAGATCACGATAACAGGCCTGCGCAGTATAACTTATAACCATTGGCTCCCACTTCTGTGTAGTTCAACTGAGATCCACATTGATAAGCATTATAATCTTATGTTTGCTTAAGCTATATAACGGGTTTTTCCTTGCAACCTCTGTACAGAAATCAAACGTCAGTTAGCACAGTCAACTATATTAATCTATATATAATAACTGTGACAGCATTTTCTACGTTTAAAAATGCATTAAATCTCTATTCTTTGAATTTTTTACCTTTGAAGCCGGGAACTCGTAATTCACATGGCCTGAAACCGATTATTTTCTATGAACATACGGATTTTCTTTTTCTTCTTCTTCTTTGTTTCAATCCCAATTTCGGAGAGCAATCAAACTACTTTCCTGTTTTTGCGTGCGTATGGTTTGTTTACTCAAGAACACACTTCAGTGGTGGTCACCAACGTATTCAATACATTTTAAACGTAGAAAATGCTGTCACAGTTCTCAGTAATGCCTTTGTGACTAGTGTAACAGGTAATTTGTTTCAGTGAGAATTAACTACATGCATTTCATCAGCATCTGTCTCCTGAAAAGCCCTGGTACAATCAAGCTCCTGTTTTAAGGTGTTAACGTAGTGTAGCCTACAAACGACAGCAATATTGTTTGCGGTCTTGTCTTCTGGAACCAAGACATATTTTCTGTAAAATTCCTGAATACCCTTCTTCAAATGCCTAAAGGACGGTTTGAGTGTAGGATGTAAAATATTAGTATTTTGAGGATACATACGTTAAGATGCTTCTTCCATTCTTTAATGGACTTATCCTCAACACCCTCTCGTTTACACCATCGATTACCGAAATCATTCAAATCATTCAATGCAAAATTTAGCAATCTCCTCTCTACGTTTGTCGAAATTAATGTAGCAATTAAGGATATTTATATTTCGGACCTTAAGAAACGATTTTGCGAATTCTAGAATCCGAAAATATTCCGTTAATTTCCAGTTACTACGTGTTCGACTGGTTAATAAACATACAATCTCAAGACTGGTGATATCAAGATCAGAAACAAGTTTATTGAAATCCTTATTGTTCTTGTTCTTGTGTAAACTCCTCCTATGAAAGAGCACCTCACGTCGTGAGTAGTCGATACCACCACCATCAAATATTTACATGTACATCAGAGAGCTATGTATACTTTTTACAAGGGTGCAGATTACATATTTTCCTTTTGGTCCTTTGCGATCAGGGGGGGGGGGGGGCGGGTATTATGAGAAATAAGAAAATTATTTACAGGTTAGATTCATTTTCTAAACAATATTTAATATTTTTGGCCTCATTTGGACTTTACTAGTCTTTGTAACGCCTACCCTATTTAAAGTTGCAAAATTACAGTAATTGTCTTTGGCTCCATGTCGCCAAATCTATAGGGTTACTGAAGAGGCTTAAATAGCCGAAACCGCGTTATGGCCCATCCGGCCCTTTGCTCCGCATTTATAATCTCACTGCTCTTAAAGGTGCTGTTTTATTTTTATTTTTACAAGGGTAAACCCGTGGAAGGTATGCTGGCCTCTATTGAGCAGCTATATGTATAATGTTCTTTATGTATTATTGAGTCACGTTCTCTTGTTTTTGGGACCAATTCAAGCTTCGTGTGGCGGCCCTAAAAAGTCTCCCCGTACAGCATCCATAGTGCAGATTATATTATTTCTTTCGGTCCTTTGAGATTAGTTAGAATATTCAGAGTACTAAAAATTGTACGTTTAGATCAATCTTTTAAACATTCATAGTGATTTAGTTATTTGATCCCGTTTAGGCATGTGTCTGATTTAGACTTACCTTGTGTAAATTTTTGAAATTGCAGTATATTTATCTGGCTATCGTCTTCGGTTTATGAAGGGTCACTGATGAGGGTTCAATACGCAAAATTGAGCAATATGACCCATAGTTTTCACTGCTTCCAGAAGATCAAACTTTTATATATTATCTTATATCGCAGTGCATGTAACCCATTATTGTATGGCCCATACGCCAGTCTTCCACCATCATGCTGCAGCCTTTGCAGGAGCTCTGGCTTACACCCGTCTGTGCGGGTCAGTACGGTACAGTCCATTATCAGCTGCTTGAGGTCCTGTCCTATCGCTAATGGGCCCGTACTCCACTGCTTCCAGAGATCAAACTTTTATATTTTAAATATCGCAGTACATGTAACCCATTATTGTATGGCCCATACACCAGCCTTCCACTATGATACTGCAGCCTTTGCAGGAGCTCTGGCTTACACCCTTTCCGTCATCTGTGCGGGTCAGTACAGTACAGTCCATTATCAGCTGTGTGAGGTCCTGCCCTATCGCTAACGGACCCGTACTCTACTGGACATCATGAACTGCTTCAAGAACCTCTCCTCCATAGTTGGACATTCCAAGAGAAAGTGGGTTAGGGTTTCTTCGGTTACCCCACAGAGGAGGCATGTTGCATCAGAGTCGCCCTGAATGAAGATGGCCCGGTTTGTCTGGAGATATTGTTTTATTACATTTGTATTCTGAAGGGAATCAGGACAACTCGCCCAAAAGATAACTCGCCCCAAGACGCCCCACTTTTAGATGACAACTCTCCCCACTTGGTCTATAAGTCAACTCTACTCAACTCATTCCCCAATTTTATATAGTAAAACTGGTGTTTACGGGGTTATACTTATTTCTATCATTTTTATTTAAAGCGTAAATTGTTCAATGTATTGAATAAATAGAAGGGCCAAGAAGGGGAATCTTCAGTTTTACGTCCCTATCGTGTTGCTCTACAAACAGGCTAGTGTTCAACCAATACAAGTTAAAATGATATTGGAGGGAAAGCTTCGCCGGTATCAGAGAAAGAAAACCAGGGCTATTCAGGAACAGCTGTTTGACTTATGGGACACATACGAAAATGGTGATATTTCAATCAGTCATCTTTTGAAAAAGTGTAGGAATGTGTATGCTGCTGTGTGAAAATAAAATATATGCTATGACTGATCGCAATGGGGTTTAAAGTGAATTCAACTCTGTTGATATTACTCCAGTGAAATATAGATACATGTATATGGACTATGGACTAAAAATGAACGGTAAATGGCTGTCAAAAATGACAATACTGGTAAGAGTTGCATAACGCGAGCGCCACGTAGCGCTTTGTCGATGGCTCCCGACGTCACGATGACGTCATTTTTTGCAGACGCATACAAGCAACAAAGCGCTACGTAGCGCTCGCGTTATGCAACTCTTACCAGGGTTTTTGAATATTTAAGATGCCAGTATAGCGATTTCTGGTAGTAAGTCCTTATCACTCCTCCTCGTGGCACCGGCTGGAAACTATGGAAAGGTATATGCTGTAAATATACGTACAACAACTTATATGTATGTGTGTATATTAAAAATAATAAACCTTTTCATATGCTAGGACGGGTCGAGTTTTTCTTGTAGATTTTTACTTTCAGAAAGAAAACAAAGACTTATTGAGACAACAAAACATTAGTTTGGTAAGTTCTCTAATAATATGGAGCGAATTCCAAAGGGGGGATAAAGAGGGGCGGTCTAAGACTAGTTGCGAGATCTCACTCCGCTATATTACACATATGTTCCATATCTCTTCGAAAGTACATTCGGAATGGTGAATAGACGTTTCGCTGCATGAAGATTGTACTCATCAGCTGAGTGTGCGAGTCTAGTCTAAGACAATGGGGCGAGTTGTCGTTTAAAGTGGGGCGAGTTGTCTCCTAAACTGGGGCGAGTTGTCTTCTGAAAGCGGGGCGAGGTGTCTTGGGGCGAGTTTTTGTGGGGCCAGTTGTCTTGGGGTGAGTTGTCTTTGGGGCGAGTTGTCTGTAATTCTTCTGAAGTAGAGAAATGTCCAGGATCTGTGCAGGAAAGAGTAAGCCGAGAACGGCGTATACACGTCAGTGTAAATCAAGACTGTCGAAGTCGGCGGCTGATTTGTATTTAGAAAATTTGCAAACAAAGGACTTAAAAATGAAACAGTATTAGGTCAAATGTTATTGACCACCATTAAACATGGCCTTAGACGCAGCTGACAGCTATTTTAGTTTGGATGACATTCTGGCTACCAATGAAAAAATTCCATGTAAAGTAGAGCTTCCCATTTACAGACTCGGTAGGTATAGGTTGACCAGATTTGACAGTCTGAACAGGTCAGGATCCAGGGCTTTTTCTCACCTTTTTGGGAAAGTTTTGGTACGTCATTTTGTGCCCAAGTTCGCTTCACTCGTGCGTTATAGGGACAAATTTCTCCCCCATCCGAACCCCTTGTGAAATAATGTCTTTTGGTGTGTCAGGCCTAAAAAAAAAATGTTATGTTTCCGATTTCATCATAAATTTAGCATAGGGTCTGTAGGTAGGCTTTTTTTTTTTTTTTTTTTTTTTCCTTGGAAAATCGGGGTCGGTATTTTTTTTTTTTTTTTTTTTTTTTTTTTTGACCAGACTTTCTTCTTACCGCACATTTGACTCCAAATCGGAAACCTTTACACCGAGGATGGCCGTATTCGTATAACAGGGATAACGGGGCATTGTGCCGCAAGGCTTTTATTACATTTGAAGCAGGTATGTGGCTACATTTGTCGAAATAAATGGCGACTAATGTGCTTGGTCGTGTCAACACACTACACAGTAGCCATGTTGTTGTTCTTGATCGTAATTGTTAAAGACCGAAAATATCCGAAAATCGGCGCGGACAAATTCTCATAACGAAATGGTTTTGACTTTTGATAAAAACCGGAATCGTTGAACAGGGTCGGTCGCCGACTTTTTTTTTTTTTTCTGAGCGCTAAAGAAGTTGCAGTCGGCGCAGATTTTGACCAGTCGGTCGGGAAATCGGAAACATAACATTTTTTTTTTTTAAGCCTCACCAGTAAACTATTCAGATTCAGACGTCATAGACATAGAGACATAGATGATTTATTTTTTGTCATATATTATAAACCTATAACATTTATAAGCAGTGACTTTTTTCGCTATAAAACCGACTCCGGTTTTAGGAGTCGTTCCCAATGGCAAAAAGTATCTTTTTTCCCCAAATGCATGGTTAAAAATTCCCAATCTATCTATCTATCTTCGTATACTGCCATACGCCCTCACAGACATTCTTGGCAGATGCGCTGTCAAAAAAGAAAAAGACTGAAAATTAATGAAGAGACAGGTTAAAAGCATTTCCAAATCAGGCTCACAACTGCAGCCATAATTTAAATACAAGTACAGTACTGTTAAAAGCACCAGTTAATCAATCTGATATTTGTGACAAGGAATAATGCTAATTTTCATGCATACCAGTCATACGTTCAATGGTAAAAATATCATGATATGTGTCACAGTGATTTGTTTTCTATTTAAGTAAACAACGTGACGTTGTTTACTTAAATAGAAAACAAATCACTGTGACACATATCATGATATTTTTACCATTTTTACTGGTCTCTAGATGAATGTTGCTGATTTTACCAATTGACGATAAAATTACGCTATTTTTCCCAATTGAACTGGTACTGGTACCGTTCCCAAAATGCTAAAAAAAGTCACTGATAAGCCCTGTTGGGCTTTTACTTTGACAAAGTTGTAAAATAACAAAATTATCACAATGCATGCACAAATTAGAACAAAATAACTATATACAAAATCACAGAAATTTTATAAACCAGTGATTTTTTTCAGCATTTTGGGAACGGTACCAGTGCCGATTCAATTGGGAAAATAGCTGAATTTTATCGTCAGATTCAATTGGGAAAATAGCTTAATTTTATCGTCAATTGGGAAAATCAGCGATATTTTATATCGTCAATTGGGAAAATCAGCGATATTTGAAATATCGCTGATTTTCCCAATTGACGATAAAATTAAGCTATTTTCCCAATTGAATCGGCACTGGTACAGGTAATTTATCGAAAGACCAGTAAAAATGGTAAAAATATCATGATAAGTGTTACAGTGATTTTTTTTTTTTTTTTTCTAAATGTAAAAAACACAAGACTGGGATGCATGAAAATTAGCATTGTTCCCCGGGATTGTTCCTTGTCACAAACATCAGATTAATTGACTAACTGGTGCTTTTAACAGTACATGTTTAAATTATAGTAGCAGTTGTGAGTCTGATTGGGTAACTTTCTCAGATAGGGAATTTTGAACCATGCTTTGGGGAAAAAGATACTTTTTGCCATTGGGAACGACTCCTAAAACCGGAGTCGGTTTTATAGTGAACACATACATTAATAGACTAGCGTTCAACAGTAGATAAGTGCGGTAGAAATCAAGTTTGAACAGGTCAGGATCCAGGGCTTTTTCTCACCTTTTTTCTCATTTTTGCGCATATGCAAATATTGGCCGTCAATGCAATGTCCAGTTCAAAGCCATCACATATAGTTATTAATCAATGTAAATTTATTAAGTAAAGTTTTCAGTTCTCGACAACAACTAAGAATTTCAGAGTCCAAAATGTAAAATAAAAAATTAGAATTAAACATGTTAAAACAGAGAGGAATTATTACCCTGATAACATCAAAAGTTCCGATAATCTAATAATCAGTAGGTACATCTCAAAGTAGGGTTTTTTTACTGGTTCCAATCCCACGTCTGGCATAAGCAATCATGAATAATATACCCGAGATGGTAAAAAAATAGGTTTCAATGCCATGACAGCTTATTCACCAAATGGCACTGTTCAAGTTCACACTTAGTTATATTGGACTTGGAGGGCAATCATTAATGTTACATAATTTCCTTACTTTTATTAATTTGGATTCACTCTAAGAATCATGTACTGCTATTTAATACATGTATGTAGCCTAAGGCGACCAGTGATCAATCAGGGACCAGTGATCGATCAACCAGTGGTTATCGGCTATTAATTCTCAAAGGATGCCTGAAGTAAATCTTATGCTTGTCTCAACTTAAAGCACATTATATTACCTTACTAACAACTAATTTCAATTTATTTGGAAAGCTTTTCTATCTTGCATTTTCTGGCACTTTATGAAGAGGGGGTCTTAGATGTACAGCTTAAAAATGGTGATTGTTCAATAAATTCTTCAAGATGAAACGATCTGCATTCATTCCGGCTGGATAAACTTTTTAACTTTACTGCTTACTAAACAAATCTGATCCACATTCCAAATTGTATAGAATAACGCTGCGATTAATGGACAATTTCTTTGATTTTCGAGCTATTTTTTCAATAGTTTTCCATTGTTTTTATGGGCGTTTATGCTTTTTTACCACCTCATTTCGCTGCTTTATTTCTTTAAACTCACTGAAAATTTCCAAATTGTGTTTCATGGCTAGAGGTAAACAATAATTATTCTTTCTAAAAATGTGCATACCTTCCAAGTTAGCCACGGTTTTGAAGAGAAAAAGAAGGTGATCGATCACTGGTCCACCTGACCCTAATTCACGCTGTATGATGGGGGGGGGGGGGGGAGGGGTGTTAAAATGACGTCACTGAGAATGTGATGTGATGATGTCATAAATTGACATATTGAAAAACATCGCGAAGGTTCAAGTTTCGATATGGTATGTACACATGCACTCCACAATACATGTCTGATCCGAAAATTTATCAGACATGGCTATTTTTGATCAATCTCTGGTCGCCTTATGCTATTGGTTTGTCTTTGATATTCATAAACAGTAGATCATCAAGCAATTTTGCAAACTTGTGCATAGCATCAAGGTATAGATCAATTTGAACATCTTGTAAATATGTGTTTCAGGTTATCTGGATTCCAGCTCAATAAATGACCACTTGATGCCAGGAACCAAAGTTGAAATGCCATTTTGGATGGCAAGAGCATTATGCAGCAGCAAACGCCACATTGTTGCTGTCGACACACCCAAAAATTACAAAGACTCATACAGAGAAATTCTGACAGCAGATGCTAATGTGGTTGACTTGCATAAACTGGGGCCATACTATTACTGTTTTGGGACACATTTATTGAAATTTGAGCAGCCGGATTCAGCAGATATTGCTAAAAGTTTAGTAAAGGTAAGAAAAATTATGGAGGAAGCTAGATTAAGCCAAATTAGCTATTCTGCATTTATTTACATCACGAAAACATGTCCAGCGTGTAATGTATACCCCCTTGTACCCCACTTTTATATAGAAAAACTGGGGTAGGTATGCAGGGGTATACCTTTTTAGCTCGACTGCACGAAGTGCATAGAGCTATTGCAGTCACCCCGGTCGTCCACGTTCCCGTTCCCGTGCGCGTGCGCGTCACACTTGCGTTAAAGTTTTCTAGAAGTCCATATCTTGACAACCACTCATCAGAAAGCATTCATACTTGGACCATAGATACCCTGTAGGGTTAGCTTTCATTCCATGGCATCGGGCCCCTGGGTCCAGGCCAGGGGGTGGGGCTGGAGGTTAAAATCTAGAACACCTTCAAAAATGGCAATTCTTATGTTAAAGTTTTCTAGAAGTCCATATCTTGACAACCACTCATCAGAAAGCATTGATACTCGGGCCATTGACACCCTGTAGGGTCGGCTTTCATTCCATGGCATCAGATCCCTGGGTCCATGCCAGGGGGTGGGGCTAGAGGTTAAAATCTAGAACACCATTTATAATAATGGCTTTTCTGTGATATAGTATTCTAGAAGTCTATATCTTGAAAACTTTTTATCAGAGGGCTTTCATACTCAGACCATAGGTACCCTGTAGGGTTGAGTTTCATTCCATGGCATCGGGCCCCTGGGTCCATGCCTGTGGGGTGGGGCTGGAGGTTAAAAACTAGAACACTAAAAATTAGATGTACTGCTGTGTAACTTTTACAAGGAGGCATATCTTGACAACAACTTATCATAAAGCATTCATACTTCATACACTTTAGGTTCCATGACATCGGACCTCTGGGTCGGAGTCAGGGGGCGGGGCTAGAGGTCAAAATCTAGAACTCTTCGATTTTTTTTTCTTTTTATTTCTTAATAGAAACAACTTAGGAGGATGGTTGGTCATTCATCTTTTGACTTTGTGACACTGACTTGTGTGTCATGACGGTAAGGGTCGGTTGACCTACTTTCCATGGTTCAGTGATTTTGCCTTATATCTTGACACTCAATTAGTATATTTTCTTACTTCTTTCAGATTATGAGTTAGTACGACCAGGCCTTTGACCCCAATATACTTATAGGTCACTGTGACCTAATTTCACGGTTCAGTGATTTTGCCTTATATCTTGACACTCAATTAGTATATTTTCATACTTTTTTCAGATTATGAGTGAGTATGACCAGACCTTTGACCCCAATATACTTATAGGTCACTGTGACCTAATTTCACGGTTCAGTGATTTTGCCTTATATCTCGGTACTCAAATGGTTTATGAACAAACTTCTTTCAAAGTATGTTTGCGTATGACAAGACCTTTGACCCTGAAGTAGTCCTAGGTCACTGTGACCTAATTTCACGGTTCAGTGATTTTGCCTTATATCTTGACACTCGATTAGTATATTTTCATACTTTTTTCAGATTATGAGTGAGTATGACCTGACCTTTGACCCCAATATACTTACAGGTCACTGTGACCTAATTTCACGCTTCAGTGATTTTTGCCTTATATCTCGGTACTCAAATGGTTTATGAACAAACTTCTTTCAAAGTATGTTTGCGTATGACAAGACCTTTGACCCTGAAGTAGTCCTAGGTCACTGTGACCTAATTTCACGGTTCAGTGATTTTGCCTTATATCTTGACACTCAATAAGTATATTTTCATACTTTTTCAGATTATGAGTAAGTATGACCAGACCTTTGACCCAAATATACTTATAGGTCACTGTGACCTAATTTCATGGTTCAGTGACTTTGCCTTATATCTCGGCACTCAAGTGGTTTATGAACAAACTTCTTTCACACTATGTTTGCGTATAACAAGACCTTTGACCCTAAAGTAGTCCTAGGTCAATATGACCTAATTTCACGGTTCAGTGATTTTCCTTTATATCTCGGCACTCAATTGGTATATGAACATACTTCTTTCACGATATGTATGAGTATGACAAGACCTTTGACCATAAAGTAGTCCTGGGTCACTGTGACCTAATTTCATGGTTCAGTGATTTTGCCTTATATCTCAACACTCAGTTGGTATTTTTTCATACTTCTTTCTGATTACGAATGAGTATGACCACACCTTTAACCCAAACATACTTATAGGTCAATATGACCTAATTTCATGGTTCAGTGATTTTGCTTTATATCTCAACAATGAATGGGTATATGATCATTTTTCTTTCACATTATGAGTAAGTATCACTAGACCTTTGACCCTGCAATACTTATAGGTCAGTGTGACCTTTTTTCACAGTTCAGTGATTTTGCCTTGTGTCTTGGCACTCAGTTGGTATATGAACACACTTCTTTCACAATATGAGTGAGACCTTTAAATCTTAGGTAGTTATAGTTAACTTTCATGGTTGTGATTTTGCCTTATTGTATCAAGGCAAAAAGATGTGAGCATAATGCTTTGGGTTACTGGTCGGGTTTGGCCTTATGCTTGACAAAGGTCAGAAGCAGTCGAGCACGCTGTCCTGCGACAGCTCTTATTTTCTTATTTTTGCTACAAAACATTGATTGTGGGTACCCACAATCTATGTTTTGAGCAAAAATACTGAAAATATCAAATTTTTTCCAAATAAATTTTCAATTTTTAATGCTGAAGAAAATCTCTGTATATTGCATGGCATGTTTTCGTAATGACATGTTTAAAGAAACAAAGAAATATATGTGTTACTAAGGATCGTGAGAAATGTTTTGTATGCATTTACCGTTTAAACCATCAATATCTAGGTAGTCAAGTGCAAGACTGTCAAAGTCCCAAAGTGAAAGAGGCAGTGGTTGACTTGATTGCAGGACTAGTATTAAAACTTTCAATCGCTTTTTGGTAGATATCCCAGATTTAAGAGGGGATCCTCGTGTTTTTGACAAAAAAAAGCAATTTATGAAATCAGAATAGCAATAAGAACAAAAGAAAACAAGTATAGAGGCCCCCGCCCATTGGGGCATAGGAGAAATAGATGGGCTGCTTGTGCCTCCAGGCAAAGCTTCTAATTTATTGACCGACCATCTGATTATTGGTAAATGGCTCGTCTGAGCCTGCCCAGGAAAAGTGGTTTAGTTGAACCATCCCTGCATATAAACCGTATTGGTTTGCTGGGGTGGTTATATTTATGAAGCTCCTTTTGAGTGTCATGACATCCAAATGTTGGGTAAAAGTCCCAGAAAACGGAGGCATTTGTCCCAACATGACAATTGCTGTTGACTGGGACATAAAAGCATCATTTCAAACAAAAAAACTTTAAACTAAACAAACAAACAAGTACAGTGCCATGATTTTTAATACTATTTGACTTTATTTCCAGACATTTCAGACACGGTTTAGAAGAGTAATGGACTCCTCACAGAACAGTTATAACGAGGACACCTCAAAGCTTACACAGAAACTTGATGAATCAGAGAGACTGTTGTTTAAGGCTGGACAGCTCGGGTTAAATGACTTTATGAGGTGGGAGACCAGGGAGACTGAGAAATTGTCCACGTCAGAAATGGTACGGAATCACAGGAAGAGGAAAAGAGTGGCGCTAGATGAGACGTCTTGATGTTTGGCTTGATTTGTCATATTGTTAGCTTTTACACTGTTTCGAAAGTTCACTACTTTAAGCATTAATAATGCATTGCATATCTTTTACATTTTGAGCATCAGACTCAGAATCTTGAGGTCCTGGGGTTCAATTTCCATGGTGGCACCATGTGGTGTCTATGAGCAAGATACATTAACCCCCTCAGAGTACTGGTTGATACGAAGGAAAGGATTGCTGTCCCAACATAATTGAAAAAATGTTGACTGGGATTATTTAACCTGAATATAAACAAACATTTCATATTCCTGCTTAAAACATAAACAGTACATGTATTGTGGTTCTCAGTAGAACTGCCATTTTGAGGCTATACTTTATTTGAGCCGCGACGCAAGAAAACCGGTCTTCGGGGTTTCCGACCAGGTCCGACACAAACCGGCCTGTACAAGCTCAGAAAAGAGCTAGAAGCTTGAAATTTCGGATTTAAGTAGAAGAGGAATTGTACTATCCGAGTAGCGAAAACAAAGGCGCTGATCAGCTTCGCGGTTACCGCGAAGCTGATCTGCGCCTTTGTTTTCGCCTAGGCAAAAATCCGGTTTTCTCATGATGCGGCTCATTTATGGGTGAGATATGAAACATACACAAGGTCTTTACGTGACATAATAATGTTAACATTTTATGTGACATATGTATTGTTGTAAACCTAGGCTTTACTTAATAAAGGTGTGGCCTAAGTAAGTGTAAGTGGTTTTTCATTCTCAGCTCTGCTGAGACTAAAATTTATCCTACTCATAAATGTTAAAATGCCAACAATTGTTGGCATTTCAATATTTATTAGCACGATAAATTACAGGCTTTAGAGTTCTAAACCTTCAATTTCAATATATCTAGGCTATTTCGGGATTAATGAGCAGAAGAAATTTCAGGCTCAGCTGAGATGAAAACAGTTTTATAACCTCGGGACCAGGTAAATTTTAAACTGACATGCTCAGCCACAACATGCTCATAGAAATGGTTTATTACAGCTAAAGTGTTTCAGAGTGGCATACTAAATTGAGAGGTCATTTGAACCCTACTCACGCCCAGTTATAACCTTGAGTAAGGCCGGTCCACTCACCTTAGTACATGTAAATACCCAACAAGCAGTGGCTCTTACTAAACATGACTGAAAAACTGGTGATTTCTTATGTTATATCATACTGTTTTTGGCAATGTTATTAACCCATTTGTGAGGAATGAACTTGCCCATGATTGTGATTTGGGTGAGTTCACTTTCATTGTTATGGACAAGTATGTTTTATAATTTTACATCTCATTTTTCAATGAAATTCCTTTAAGCAAACAGAATAGCCCCAGATGGGATGCTGCGTTTTACAACATCACATCTGGGGCTATACTGTTTGCCTTTGTCCCATATAAAGGATGTCGGGCTTATATGAGTTTATCTACGGAAATAGTTAAAGGGCTTGTAGGCTAGCCTTGCTGATAATAAATAAAATAAGTCAAGATGATTATACATCCAAAGGACCTCATCTTTAGTACAAGATTGTATTATACACACACCTCCACATTATGAATATTACTTACTGCTCAATTTTTAACTTTTACCAGAGAAATGTGTCCAAAAGAGTTGGAAAAGTGTTAGCAGTATTAAAGCACCTTTGGTTTTTGGAGCAGTTTGATCTGATTTACAGTTCCCTAGTTCTTTGTACTAATTGAGCCGCCACACAAGAAAACTGGTCTTCGGGGTTTCCGACCAAGTCCAATACAAACCAGTCTGTGCAGCCTTAGAAGATGGCTACAAGCTTGAAATTTCGGATTTAAGAAGAAGAGGAATTGTACTATCGGTGTAGCGAAAACAAAGGCTCTGATCAGCTGTGCAGTTACTGCACAGCTGATCTGCGCCTTTGTTTTCACATCTATAGGCAAAAATCTGGTTTTCTCATTACGCCGCTCAATTAGTGTCCCTACTTTGGCTTCTATATGAATCTGACATGCTAGCCTAATGACAACCTACTGTGCCAGACAACGTTCTGTGCCCACTCCATGTATTTTGAAGCAAACCATACAATGAAGTACTGTTTTGTAATCTGTATACGCATGTACCATACAATGAAGTACTGTTTTGTAATCTGTATACGCATGTACATGTATAAATAAATATATTTAAGTTAATTATTGCATTTACTTTATAGTTGTAATTCACCTCAGCAAAATGCTCAGAAAATGAGCTTATATGATGGGATTGAGCTGGCTGCAACTGTGAGCATTTATAGGTTAAGAAGTTTCATCTATACACTAATTTGAGAAAAATTGTAATTTGGCGTGATGCTTTCATTTTGATGACTATTATATCAGTCAAACTAGGCATTTATGTGGTTTTTATGGCATGGAAGTTTAAGGGAACTGGGCCATATGCTCAACATGGCCATCATGCTATCAAATGCTCAAAAATCTCCAGAACTGTTGTGCCAGATTTTATGAAACTTTATATGTAGCAACTGGGACTCCAGTCTATCATAGTTTGTTGAAATAAGACCATTAGGGTGACCTTGATTCACAATTTGTGTGATAATCTTATAATAAAAAAGCTATTTTCATTTATTTTAAGCCCACATGCTCAAACAATTGCACACCAGTTAGCCTTTCTGAACAGTTTGGGTTAAGGGGACATATTGCATATTGACACTGACTGGAAAATTGGTATTATACACCAGTTTTATCACTTTATTATCCTACTATAGTTATACATGTAGGCGTCGTTTAAAGATGTAAATGATTTATAGCTATAAAATATTTCACACAGATGGAAATACTACTGTCTAACCACCATCTTTCAGAAACTGCATTTTTCAAAATCACACTTTTCTGAAAACCCTCAAGAAAAATATGACCATGTCAACATTTTGCATTCCATAAGTCCTAAAAACTGCCACAAAAATTTTGAAAATCTGTTTACAAATAAAACTTTTATGCCAGAAAGTAATTTTGGATAGGGCTTTTTACATTGTAAAAATGTCGGCAAGGGAAGTAACTATTTTCCCGGAAAAAAATCTAAATTGATTATTTTTCATTTAAAATGCACCAAACCATAACAAAATCGTATGGTATGCATAGCTGAGCACCAAACTCTTGAAATTATTCCACAGATTCACTTGATTTTCAATTTTCAGGTGTATTGATTATCTCCCTTGCACATCCAACAGGCATATTCAAAATATTTTTTGGGCATAATTATTTTACTAGTGAACCGATTTTCAAAATTTTTGCAGCACTTTTTACGACTTTTGGGTTGCAAAAAGATGACATTGTCACAAAAGTGAGATTTTGAATACATGTAATGCAGTTTCTGAAAGATGGTGTTCAGACAGTAGACCTAGTATATTCGAACTTTGGCATGCTTACTTCAGCAGGTTGTTTTTTATAGTGTGTGGTAAACTTAAAAGAGAAACTTTAATAACCATATAATTTAGGCAACCAAAGTTTGAAAAACGGCAATTCGATTTTGTTGTACTAGGGATGACGCATGCATGGGGAGACCTAAATGGGCAAACAACAAGAGAAAAACTTGTTTATTGAATAGAAAATTTAACACTCCTAAAAAGAGAACTTTCGTTATCTGTAAAGTTAAAAGCAACCATACAATATGTAGCAAGGCAAGAACACACACTATAAATTTGTTAGAATTAGGAGCAGAAGTTTCTACAAGGTGATAAAACGGTTCCTGCAACGGTGAGCAAATATTTTCTTGATACTGCCTCGAAGCAATATGATCTTCCTCCGAGATACTGCTGACGTGTTTCCATGGGTGTTATGGTGTCGGTTGTTGGAAACTAAATTAGCGTGGTGCTCCTTATAAGAATTATATGCCCTTGCTGACCATTTTTCAACGATTGTGTAAATGCTTCAGGTCGACAGCAAGCTGAAGGAGAACGAACTCAAGGAAATTAGACTAGTCTCCCTCTTCGACGCCTACGACCCACGGGTCGGGTTCGATCACAGATTTTAAGATATAAGTTCCTCTTTCCTGCATATCTGGATGCAGACGAAATATTTCATCAATAGTTTCTTGGCGGACTACGCAGTAGACTAGCAAAGATCGTAAACCATGGCATTTCCTGGCAACATTAAGTAATGCCTCTTCGAGGGCAATGGAATTTCTTGTCTGTAGAACTAACTTTTGAAGCGTGTTTTTGTAAAAGTCTGCCGCCATGTTCACTTCCTCGTAAACTCGCGTGAAAGTCTCGAGACGTAACGTTCTGACAGGAATTTCCGGTTTCATTATGACTTGAATTAAGTTGAAAGGGCACGTATGATCAAAACCTAACGTGACCCTTAATGCTGGAATCTTCTTAGTTAAAACGGTCCATGCTTCTGTAGACAGGTCGTGTCCATATTTTTCCTCTCGTCTGCATATCAATGAGAGATGTTCTATGTTTTCGCGCTCATCTTCTGCAAGGGCTCTCAAAATGTCGTCTGACAAACTGCAGTGAAACACTCTTAGATCCCGTAACTTGCGGCATCTTTGAATTAGTCTTAAAATACAATTTGGTGTCACTTTGCATACGATTATTCTATTCTGTATGTCGAGTGAGCGCAGATCCTTGTTATTCAGAGACAAAAGATCGATCACGTGATCATCGTAAGCTACAGAAATCCCGCTTAGATCAACGTGCAGAAGACTAACTGGTGGCTCTATATTCATCCCAGGTGCTGCAAATAAAATCGCTAAACTGTCAATGAACTCCTTACCGGAGTAAAACAATGGGTTCTCGCCCGTAAAGTCTATTTTCAGTGAAGTTAATTTTCGTCGATTTATTGTGGACAATTTTTCTAGAACAGCGCATGCGTTTTCTCTGTTTTCTTTTATGGACTGGTTGCAGCCAATGTACACTCTTTTGAAATATTTCCCATGTTTGTTGATCCCAGATATCGTTTTCCTGTGGGACGGGAGGAAGAACCAAAAGGTCACGTGTTGCCATAGTAACGGTGCATCGAAAGCCTCTGTCCATGCTCTGCAGGTCAAGGACGCGTTGAAACGATCTTTCATTGGTAGATATGACAAAATTTGTACAAGTACGTCATCGGGTAGGCGTGACCAATCCGGCTGTTCTGACGTTAGCATCCTGGAATTAGAAGAACATGCAAACCCATCATGATGATACCTATTTTCAAGGCTCCTTTGTGTCAGTACCTTATTGTCATGTTGCTAGTTTCCCACCGAGGCTGTGAGTTTAAGAGTGGGACTTTGGTCATGTTTGGTTCTGATTGCATGAGCGCGTGATCATAGACGATATCAGACCAAGACGTAATTTAGAAGTACTTGGGGTTTTAGTGGCTTTACACCCCAGAAAGGGGTGGGGGTAACTGCTTCTTTTCTTTCATCGTGCAACATGTAAATGTGTTGATGTATATGCTTACATCATCACGGACAATGAGTTTCGTTGAAAACGCGTTCTGTCGATTACCTTGCGAGCACTAACACTGAGCTACCGAGCCACACGATCGACCGGTTAAATCACCAACCTCACCCCCGCTTAATAATATTCGTCCCCAAATCTGCTCGGAACCATACCGGAATCGACGAGACTGCCCCTTTGCTGCTGCTCGCAGTTCGCGGACCCACACTGAACCACCAAATAAAAAGAACGTGGTCCGACCAGTACTCGAACCCAGGGTCTCCCGCTTATCGTGTAAGCACTCTGCCACTGTGCTATCGACCATACAGAACGTGCGAAATCGGGAGAAAATGTAGACTGAATGATGATACGAACAAGTACGAAAAAATAGATATGTCTTACTTTCCTCCAGAACAATTCACCCGCTCCAAAAGAATGATACACTGCTGATATATGTAAAAATAAAACTATGCATGCATACCTGTTGATTGAGTTGACTTCCGTGTTCGACGTACTGTTTACATTTTCTTACTACAGAAGGCGGATATAGCTGCGCAAAGGTAAAACAGTTTTATCGTCGTATTAAATTTACTCGGTTGCACAAATACACTGTTTTCTCGAGAGATTCTGTCAACGTTTTCGCACATGTTTTTGTCCTCTTGATCGTCTAAAAAATGCCCTTTTAACTATGATACGTCTCTATACAGTTAGCAAACGGAACAAGATTTGCGCGACTAGAAACTGACAAAGCCTCTGCTGCTGTTTTAATGTGTACGAGCAGCACCAGTCACTTGTATCCACGGCTCCCCCACCTACGGGGAATGGTGGGGCATTGTGAATGCCCTGCTATAGACCACATCCAAAGGGGACAATCATGGTCTTTGCCCTGCCTTTCACAATAGAAAATCCCCCTGGTAAAGATCTTAATATCAAAACCACATCATTTCCCCTGCACTGCCGGGACAATAAAAAAGTAATTGTCCCGCACTTTAGACTGGCTATCCCCCTTTATTCGCCATATGTGTGGGCGTGGTTACAAATTGGCTCATGTTCATTCAGACACGTATGGTAACCCGGCATCTGTACAAATAAATTGGCTACATGGGACTGGCCCTGTTTGTGGGAATTGGTCCCGTTTGTGGGCCTGGCCCAGTTTGAGTCTTGCATACATATCTTCGGGAAAACAATACTCCGCATACGATAATTGCATGGAACAAGCCAATTCGTGGAGATCGCAGGCTTGATTTGTTTGTTTGAATTGATGCTTTAAGTCCCAGTCAACAGCAATGATCATGTCGGGACGTTACCTCCATTTCATGGGGCTTTTACCCAACATTAGGATGTCATGACACTCAAAATGTGCTTCGTGATATGACCACCCAACAAAGCCAATAAGGCTTGTTATATGTATGGATGGTTTGTGACTAAACCAATTTTCCTGGGCAGGCACAGCCATGAGCGGTTAACCAGTAATCAGATGGTCGGTCAGTAGATTAGAAGCTTTGCCTGGAGGCACAAGCAGCTCATCTATTTCTCCTGTAGGCCCCGATGGGCGGGAGCTCTCCCAGGCTTGAGGCTTAATAGCGCTGGCAGACGTTTTAGACGTACACCTTGGGTACAGTGACAGGACCGAATGGCGGAGCAAAATTGACACCAAAACGTTGATTTCGACGTTTGTTTTGTAACGTTCCTAAAGTAGAAAAATTTTATATACGAACACTTACTTGGTTAATTAATTAAATGCAGTATCAACATTACAGGCTGAAATATTGCTTAAGCTAGGCTTAGCCTTTTAATCATGACATGCCTCATAATAGCCGAGTGACTAGAATCAACGTTTGTCCGAATTTGCTATAATCACTTCGTTTTTACTGTCACTAGTAGTGACTCACTACTACAGAAAAGTTGATCTAACAGCAAACTGCTGTAATGTGAGGCTCGAATGCAAAAGTTATGCTTGAGGTATGGTTATTGCTTAACGTCTCAGTTAACTCGAAAAGCAGGATAAAACCACCCTCGAAAAGCAGGATAAAACCACACTCGAAAAGCAAGATAAAACCACTCTCGAAAATCAAGATAAAACCACCCAGCACTGAAGTTATCAAGAAAATGATAAAATTAGATTTGAAGTCCCAATCCAAAGACACCAGACAGGAAAGAAAGAACAACACCAGAACACCAGAAAAAACGTGGAGCAAGATGGAGATGAAAAGCTTCCCAGCGAGTTAGCCATCAGGCTATGATAAACAAAAAGAAAAGTAAAATGCGCAGATAGATGCAACTTATAATTAATCACAGCGTTGGAACAGTCAGTAAAATGAATTGTAATTAATTAATCCTCAAACATTTTCATGCTCAAAACACAATACTTGGAACCAAAGTGGCGTTATGGTAGAGTACAGGACTCCAGAGCGAGATTTTCAGTTCAGAAAAATCACAACACGTTACAAACGTATAGGTTATAACTTGAATGTTATGCGACAGTCTGCATGCTTAGTTTTTAACCCAATCATGGCTGATAACTATGCTGCCTTCTTTAATTGCACGCCGGTGGGTCGGGCGTCAGACTCTATGATGGCCCCGACATAAAGCTATTCATTTTAGTTGGTTGGGGCCGGAGCTTCTTGTCTGTTGCTTGGCCCACCGGGGTCCAACTGGTGTTTTTCTTTTGCTCCGGAGTTAGTAGGTTATTCGGCGCCCAGGGATCTCCATCGTCGGGCAGCTTACTCAGTCTGTGAGTCCTGGTTTTTGATTCATCAGGATGTTTATCATGATTTATTTGTTTGTTCTTGATGATTCATTGACTAGTTAGAGATTCACCACGAGGACCGAATAACTAACTAAATGTTATGAACCACTGCAGAAGCTGAGGGTGAGGTTATGGCCATGTAAAACCGGTTTAAGCCCGCCAGTAACTTTGTGTTACTGATCGTTCCAAGTCGATACTTCTGTGGTGGTTCTTTTTGTTTTATGTCTTGGTGTTTAAAAATTTTTTGTGCTGTTGGCGCCTTATGTATGTTTTCATATTTTTAGTTAAGTTAAGGTAACTGAGTGGCCACCTATTGGGAAAATAGCTGCCCATTCGGCTTACGATTGTTTCATGGTATAAGTACCTGATTGTTAGTTTGTTTTTTTCCCACCTCGGTTTTTGGATTGGGAATCTTTTTCTGATTGCGCCTTTTCCTGATCTTTGCCTACTTGTACCTTTTTTCATCTAGACAGAATATTTCCATCGGTGTTCCGTTAAACCTCTCCATACCAGTGTCAGGGAAGTGGAACGAGGTACCGGAAAAGGAGCGGAATGACAGTTAGCCAGCTGATCTAGTTTTTATCCTGCTCTGTGAATGTGGTTTTATCTTGCTTTTTGAGGGCGGTTTTAATCCTGCTTTTCGAGGCTGGTTTTATCTTGATTTTCGAGCGTGGTTTTATCCTGCTTTTCGAGGGTGGTTTTATCCTGCTTTTCGGGGGTGTTTATCTTCCTTTTCGAGGGTGGTTCTTATCCCGCTTTTCGAGGGTGGTTTTATCTTGATTTTCGAGGGTGGTTTTATCTTGCTTTTCGAGGATGGTTTTAACCTGCTTTTCGAGGGTGGTTTTATCTTGCTTTTCGAGGGTGGTTTTATCTTGTTCTGTGAGGTTGGTTTTATCTTGCTTTTCGAGAGTGGTTTTATCTTGGTTTTCGATGGTGGTTTTACCCTGCTTTTCGAGGGTGGTTTTATCCTGCTTTTCGAGGGTGGTTTTATCTTACTTTTCGAGGGTGGTTTTATCTTGCTTTTCAAGGGTGATTTTATCTTGCTCTGTGAGTTTTATCTTGCTCTTTGAGGGTGGTTTTATCCACAGGCGCTCGACGACTGGACTCATGTTTTTTTTTTTTTTTTTTTTTTTTTTTTTTCACCCGTTTGGAGACCCTTACGATATGTTCATGCAATTATTTTACCTTTAAAACCTTTTCTATCAATCCTCAATCAACCCTCGTCTATGGGCTACAATATAGACAAGGTCGGAAACGCGGTGTCCTAGTTTAATTGGGGTCATGGGATTCCCCGCATCTCAAACTCGTACTGCACCCTTTACCGTTATTTCAATGCTGGGTGTCTACTTATGAGCGACTATGTAAAAGGTCTCACCCATTGCCTTCGTCAAAAATAAGCATAGTCGCCCGTAAACTTATATTTTATACCACCACCTGTCTACTTGGATGGGATCCCGAATGTTTTTGTATGGTGACCTTTCGTTTCTAGAAATCAGTGGAAGGTCACTGTAAATATCGTATGAAAGAATCAATCCTACTGGATTTTGGTTAGGCTTTGCCATCCTATTGAAGGCCTGGGTGGACTGCTCACGAAATATTTTTGGCGCGATGGTTAAATTACACATTGTTTCATGCTATTTGAGTTGCCTACGTATTACAAACGTTTTCTAGATATATGAACATATCCTTTGTGTTTCAGATCATAAACTGCTGAATTTTCTAGTCTAGAGCAATGCTAGGAATCACAGATAAAGTAGTAATCTTAATATATTCTTTAATTCATACTTTTGCAGCTATTGTTTTAGCATTTATGATGTTGAATTACCCCACCCACTTAGGTACATAATAATATGAATCATGAAATTTAAATAAATGCATAGTGATTCGCGAGACATTGAAGAACAAATGAATATGTGATGTGCTCATAAATATTATACATGTATTTATACTTATTTTTGTCATTCAGTTTCTTTATAAATTTACATATGTTCATCATTATTATGACCAAGTCTATGGTCAGATTACCGTTTCCTATAAAATGTCAGATGTGAGTTCTCATTGTTCCATAGGCTGGATCACACACACCTTTAAGCAAGTGGCTATGAAATACTACAATTGTATCTAGTTAGTTGTACATTATTGCCATATCAATCATTTGATACTAATTTCAGCTCTCTAGGAATTTTGATTGCTGAGATATAAACGTTTCTGTTAGTATACCCCCTCTATGTTTGTGTGATTTGTATCTAATATTTTAAGTTATCATCAATAATTAAACAACAAGATAGTTAATATATTCATTGATCTTATCATTTGTTTATAGAACATTATCATGGCAATCATTTGATGCCAATTTCAGCTCTCTAAGACATTTGGTTGCTGGGTTATAATTTTTTGTTGGTATACCCCCTCCATGTTTCTGTGATTTTTCTCTGATATTTAAAGTTTTTATCAATATTGGAAAAACAAGTAAGTCAGATTGTTTGTGTGTCTTAGCACATGGTTATAGAACATTATCCTAGCAATCATTTGATACCAATTTCAGCCCTCTGGAGCATTTGGTCACTGAGAAATTAGCAGTTTTATTGGTATACCCCCTTCGTTTGCCAGTGATTTTTCTCTTATATCTTAAGTTTTCTTAAATATTTGAGCAACAAGAAATTCAGCTTGATAATATATCTTATTACATGGTTATAGAATATTGTCATAGCAATTATCTGATACCAATTTCAGCTCTCTATGGCTTTTGGTTGCTGAGATATACACGTTTCCATTGGTATACCACTCTATTTTTCTGAGATTTTTATCTAATATTTAAAGTTCTCATCAATATTCCAACAACAAGAAAGTAGTATTATTTATGGTTCTTATCACAAGATTATAGACATTATTATAGCAATGATTTGAAACCAATTTCAGCTCTTTAGAGCTTTTGGTCACTGATATATTTTCAATTTTATTGGTATACCCCTTTGTTTGCCAATGATTTTGTTCTCTTATATCTTAAGTTTTCTTAAATATTTGAGCAACAAGAAAGTCAGCTTGTTAATATATCTTTTTACATGGTTATAGAATATCGTCATAGCAATTATTTGATACCAATTTGATACCAATTTCAGCTCTTTATGGCTTTTGGTTGCTGAGATATACACGTTTCCATTGGTATACCCCCTCTATTTTTCTGAGATTTTTATCTAATATTTAAATTTCTGATCAATATGATAACAACAAGAAAGAAGTATTATTTATGATTCTTATCACAAGATTATAGAACATTATTATAGCAATTATTTGAAACCAATTTCAGCTCTTTAGAGCTTTTGGTCACTGAGATATTTTCAATTTCATTGGTGTACCCCGTTCGTTTGCCAATGATTTTTTCTCTTATATCTTAAGTTTTCTTAAATATTTGAGCAACAAGAAAGTCAGCTTGTTAATATATCTTTTTACATGGTTATAGAATATTGTTATAGCAATTATTTGATACCAATTTCAGCTCTCTATGGCTTTTGGTTGCTGAGATATACATGTTTCCATTGGTATACCCCCTCTATTTTATGATATTTTTATCTAATATTTAAAGTTCGCATCAATATTCCAACAACAAGAAAGTAGTATTTTTATGGTTCTTATCACATGATTATAGAACATTGTCATAGCAATTATTTGAAACCAATTTCAGCTTTCTAGAGCTTTTGGTCATTTAGATATTTTCAATTTCATTGGTATACCCCCTTCTTTTGCCAATGATTTTTCTCTTATATCTTAAGTTTTTTTAACCGGTTTAAGCCCGCCAGTAACTTTGTGTTACTGATCGTTCCAAGTCGATACTTCTGTGGTGGTTCTTTTTGTTTTATGTCTTGGTAAAAAAATTTTGTGATGTTGGCGCCTTATGTATGATTTCATATTTTTAGTTAAGTTAAGGTAACTGAGTGGCCACCTATTGGGAAAATAGCTGCTCATTCGGCTTACGATATGTTTCATGGTATAAGTGCCTGATTGTTAGTTTGGTTTTTTCCCACCTCGGTTTTTGGAGTGGGAATCTCTTTCTGATTGCGCCTTTTCCTGATCTTTGCCTACTTGTACCTTTTTAAAATTTTTCGATATTTCTCATATTATTTTTGAAAAAAAAAAGAAAGAAAAAAAAAATATGTAGGAACACGTTAGAAACGCCTTACGACAATTAAAACTTAAGGAAAAACAGGTTATCCCCAAAATACACATACCCTCTTCAATGACTGTTTATTATTCATTTCATTTTTACACATAACTCAGTCAGACTTAGCAGAAGTACATGTACATGTATATGAAAATCGCATGTTTTATGTCTTTGACGTTACAGTCTAGTTCCATCTAATGTTTTCAAGTATGGTAAACGCTGTGGAAAGGACCGTTATATATATTTAAAAATATCAAAGCTGGATCCATGGATGTTTAATCAAATAGCCATGCTAGCATTGTTATTTTTATTTTTTTTATTCAGTTTTACGTCCCTTTCAAGATTATTTCAGCTCATATGAGACGGGCCAATCGATAGGTGGGGCGAAAACGGGAGAACCCCGAGAAAAACCACCTGGCACACCCGCAAGCAGAACTTGGCTTGTCTCACATGTGGCCAGAGCGGGGCTCGAACCCACACCAGACACAGCGGTTAGATGATCGAGTGATTAAGAAACAGTGCTCTTAACCGCTCGGCCACGGGGGCCGCCACTAGTGGAAAATATGTTAATATGGCAACATGGTCTAGTTTAGTGGTCACGTTGAAGTAACAAAGGATGTTTGAAACATAATACGGGGGTCATTCAAGAATTAATGACAATGGATCCATATTTCGGAAAGTATAATTAAGCTCGGCTTTATTTGATATGTTACATGTGGACACATATATTATGCATTCGTGCTGAAAATTTTGTGCTTTTATCATGTCTAGATTTGTCGCTATGCTAATTTGAATATGGCTCCTGAAGTGTCAATGGACGCGAAAAAGTCAATTTTTACTTATTTTTGTATGGGGGTAGGGTAAGTAAAACGTGTAGGACTGTTGCTTGGACAGTCTTATCAGTGATTCGTGATGATTAATAAAAGCACTAGAGGTCAACAAGGGCAACCATAACATTTATGCCAATTTCCTGATTTGCAACACGCGTGGTTGCTAAGCAACAGCAGAACAGGACAAAATAAACCCATTCTGAGCCTAACAGTGTGTTTTAAACCAAATAATGAAACAATCAAATAAATTCCAACAGCTAGTGATGTGTTTAATCTTAAAGGTATTCCTATGGCTTCTTAACAAAAACAAAAAAATCAAAGATCTTTGTCTAAAGACTGTTATGGAACAAGTATTAGATTTTAAAAAGACTAGCTAGATTTGATACAGTTAAATTTGAACTGGAGACGGTGCTGATTTATTTTGAAACTCTGTGTACAATGTTATGAGGCGCCGTTTTACTATAAAATCAGTATTTTTGATATCAGAAAATCGAATTTTTGATATCAAAAAATCGAATTTCTGATATCAAGAAATCGAATTTCTGATATCAAAAAATCAAAGCGATTTCTTGATATCAAAAATTCGATTTTCTGATATCAAAAATTCGATTTTCTGATATCAAAAAATCGAATTTCTGATATCAAAAAATCAAAGCGATTTCTTGATATCAAAAATTCGATTTTCTGATATCAAAAATTCGATTTTCTGATATCAAAAAATCGAATTTCTGATATCAAAAAATCAAAGCGATTTCTTGATATCAAAAATTCGATTTTCTGATATCAAAAATTCGATTTTTTGATATCAAAAAATCAAAGCGATTATTTGATATCAAAAATTCGATTTTTTGATATCAAAAAATCTGGAAAATTTTCCATCTAAGAAATGATGGCTCCCTAACAAGAAACAATTAGAGTAGTTTCCCATGTAAAATAAACAGTTTATGGGTTAGTTCGGGTGGTAGCTAGTGTCACGCTAGTCAATGATAGCTTTTTCGCTTTGCAACCGAGAGGTTGGCTGTTCGATTCCCGATCGGCCGTAAAGGCATTTTATGTCGGTGATAAATGTTCATCCTCACTAATGAAAGGCAACTCGCTCAACTATCTGTCCCATAGTTTGACTGTTTGACTTTTCGCGAAACGCTCTGTACCAGTCGCACCTCGTGGCATCCACGTGGTTCCTTTACCGGATGGACCTAATTATCGGAATGGCCTTACTGCTGTGTAATTGTGTAGTATTTCATATGCATAAAAATACAAGTAGGCCTATCAGATGTGTTTCATTTAAACATAATAAAATTAACCTCCTGCAGTTGCGCATTGGGTTACGGATGACAGAAGAAGGTGGAGGGGGAATAATTGTTAGAATTTTAACGCTGATTCAACGTTTCTTCGATCAAAACTATGACCAGACCTCATATCAGGGGTTGTCAACGTGACGGTAGTCTTCAGGGACACAAGCATAGGCAATTGATGTCAGCTAGAACCCCCCCCCCCCCCACCATCGTACGCCGCAGCACACACTTGTATGGTACTTATATCAGGCTGATAATAACAATAATTATCTTTATCTATATAATATTAAACATAGGAGTCTGTCCGACCAAGTCCTGTACAGCCAAAGAAGCATGCTAGAAACTTGGAATGTCAGATCTAGAAAGTATTGAAACTGATGATGTACTATCTATATCCGTGTAGCGAAAACAAAGGCGCTGATCAGATACGCGGTTACTGCGAAGCTGGTCCTGCGCCTTTGTTTTCGCCTATGCAGATTGTTAGTTTCCTCATGCGGCGGCTCTTATTCTGTTCTGCCTTCAAAGTGTCCAATAATTATAGGCACATTCCGACCCATTTCAATAAAGAAACGCATGGGAAACCGTGTATATTCTGCTGCGCATGTTTAAAGTCTGACCATGCGGCGCAATTTATCGGTAATTTTACTGAACATACACAGCGGATTTCAAGTAGATTTTCGCGAAAACTATAGTGACCATAGTTAAACACCTGAACTCAGCCCATGCAAGCCTATAAATAATTTGAGGGATCTATCATTTTTTCTCAGCAAAGGAAGGCCTAAAGGATTTTTTGATATCACAAAATCGAATTTTTGATATCAAAAAATACTCTCCATTTTTTGATATCAGAAATTCGATTTTTTGATATCAGAAATTCGATTTTCTGATATCAAAAAATAAGCCTGATTTTTTGATATCACAAATTCGATTTTGTGATATCAAAAATTCGAATTTTTGATATCAAAAAATCGAATTTGTGATATCAAAAAATCAGGCTTATTTTTTGATATCAGAAAATCGAATTTCTGATATCAAAAAAACGAATTTCTGATATCAAAAATTCGATTTTCTGATATCAAAAAATAAGCCTGATTTTTTGATATCACAAATTCGATTTTTTGATATCAGAAATTCGATTTTCTGATATCAAAAAATCGATTTCTTGATATCAAAAAATATTTTCTGATATCAAATAATATTTTCTGATATCAAAAAATCGAATTTCTGATATCAAAAAATAATTTTTGATATCAAAAAATCGAATTTCTGATATCAAAAAATCGGGATTTTATAGTAAAACGGCACCCCATACAATGTCACTGTGATCAATACCATTGACAGTCATGCTTACAACAACCACATATTTAATCCTCATGAAATGTTGTTAACATATCCAAGATACTGGTCTTCCATCCAGGCAAGTACTAGCTTTTATAAACAACAGTATGTCACGTCCAAGCTCATTTACCTTGTATTCTTTGGTTGCCTAGCAACCACAGAACTGGCATGTTAGCGAACTTTTGGAGGAACCATTGAATAGCATACATCTTCAAATTTGGTTATTACAGTAAATTATCCAGTTCCGGGTCACTTTTTTTCGAAGTGGTTTCCAGATAAATGCTCATAGCAAATTAGTTTTCGACCTTACCATTAGAAAGTATAATCCTTCTTCTAAATAATGAACTTCAATCTGATTAATTATGAATATTCTGTATGCCACACGATGGCTTTGAAGCAGACCACCAATTTATCCAGTTCCGAATAATTTGTCCAGTTCCGAATCACTTGCGATAATTTTTAAACAAGAAACTCACTGGCGCTATTACGTTATAATTTTGATTTTGTAGCTTCATTACTTTTCTATAAAACAAGACTTACACACAGTTTACCATTTCAGATGGTAAAAGTGTCCAAAAACTGTGTACATGTATACGACGTATAACTTACGTTCTGGATATTGGCGCCAATCGAAAACAAATACATGTTCTAAGTCGATAATAGCGTAACTGGTTCTAGATTTTTGCAGTTAAGTGCTGGTAATCATGGGCTGTGCATTGGTTATTTTCATTTTTGTTTGTCTGTTTGTTTGTTAGTTTTGTTGTTGATGTTTTAGGAGTTTAACTTTCACCTGTTTGATTAACATTGAATTTCAAACACAGCTTTAATGTTGCACAAACAGGGATATCTAACAGGAGTATCTCAACTAGACTAGAAGTCCAGACAGCATGTTTTGTTCGCGATGCAGATCGGCTGCACAAAGAATCACCTGCGTAAGGAAACGATCATTTGATTTTTATAATTGGGGGGGGGGGGGGGGGGGGTTTGGGGGAGGCTGTAGTATTTTTTGAATAAAATAAAAACAGGATCCAATTTTGGCCGAAAAAGCATATCTAGGATAGAGTAAATTCTATTTTACGTATTGTAATATACACAAATTAAAAGACAGAACCGCGTCGTGAAAGAAAAATAATATCCAGGGACTCATTATTTATTCAGTTTAACGTCCCTTTCATGATTATTTCAGCTCATATGAGACGCGCCAATCAGAAGGTGGGACGAAAACGGGAGAACCCCGAGAAAAACAAAACTATCTGACACACTCTCAAGGAGAACCCACACCAGACACAGCGGTGAGAACTTTGGGCACAAGTCCCATAAAATGGGGGCAAAGTCCTGACATGACTATAGCTGTGGACTAGAACGTTAAGCATTTATTCAAACAAACTGCATTGCAAATGAAAGACTGTGGTATTGTGGCGACACGCACGCACACACGCACGCACGGATGCATGCACATCAAATAAAATAAACACTCCCTCCTCAGTTCCTTTAGGTTTAGCACCAAGACGTGTACTGCGATATTAATAGATTTACGAGTACATGTACTATTGATTGAAACAATTGATTTTTACTGACCCGAAACTGGCTAAATTGGTAGATAAAATTAAACAGCTCCTACGAAACAGAAAATCAATAAATAAAGTTCAGTTTTCCTGGTGTGTTATAATTAATGTTGGAACGCATGTTGGAACCAAAAGTGTAAAAAAATAATGTTCCAGGTTCATGCATTTTGCAGAAACCTGCACCTTGCGGATAATTACACAAACGCAATATTCATTCTAATTCGACAGGTCATCTCGAAGAACAGATTTATTTTTAGCATGCAGATAAGTTTTCAAAATCTGGCTTCGTGCAGAGGAAGAGAAAAATGATGGACTTCATAACCATACAAAATATTTGTTTTTTAATCGAACAGCTGCTGTGTAGTTCGTGACGATACGACCACTTGATTCGGAACTGGATAAGATTCGAAACCGGATAAAAAGCTGTAGTATATGAGAAGCACACAAGTGTTAAGAATAAAGTTTAACGGAATCATTGTCATTAATTCCTGAATGACCCTCGTATAAATGTCTTCCACAGTATGTTGCATATAGCAATCACACAGGTTTTATACAAAAAAAAAAAAAAAAAACATTTTCTGGCGACACGTAAACAGGTGAATGGCTACCATTGCATTGTTTCCACATCGGCATAACAAATAAATAATTCATTAACTAGAATACCTAGCAGATATTTTAAACATATAAAACTGTATATAAGCTCCCATTTACTAAAAAAATTAAACAGATATGTTTTGAGTTTTGTCTTGGCGACAGTAACGATGGTTTAAATATCGACACGTTTATGTGTAAAAACAACAAATCAGCAGGCAGAAAACCCATTTTTTCTGTGTTTGTGTACTATTTATTACCTTTGCCAAATTATAGGACACTAAGATCGTCTATCCTAGTTATTGTGTGTCAGAAAATACCAAGAATGTGAGTTGGACCTACTTATTGAAAATCAGTGTATACGTCACCGAGGACATGCTTATCGTCTCATAAAAGGTATTTTCATCCATAAATTTAAAATATTGGAGCAGCAAGAAAGCCAGCTTATTTATATACCTTAATACATGATTATAGAATATAGTCATAGCAATCATTTGATACAAATTTCTGCTCTCTATGGCTTTTGGTTGCCGAGATATAAACATTTCCGTAGGTATACCCCTCCATTTTTGCAATTTTTCTCTAATATTTTAAGTTTTCATCAATATTCGAACAGCACGAAAGTCTGATTATTTATGTATCATATTTTGTGGTTGTCATCGCAATTATTTGTTACCAATTTCAGCTCTCTATGGCTTTTGGTTGCTGAGCTATAAACGTTTCTGTAGGTATACCCCTCCATTGTTCTGTGATTTTTCTCTAACTCTCATCAATATTTGAACACCAAGAAAGTCAAATTATGTCTGCATTTTATCACATTATTATAGAACTTTATCATAACAATCATTTGATATAAATTTCAGCTCTGTAGAATTTTTGGTTGCTGAGATATCAGCAATGTTGTTGGTATACCCCCTTCATTTATCTGTTATTTTTCTCTAATATCTGAAGTTCTCTTTAATAATTTAGATTAAGATAGCCAGCTTGTTTATATATCTTATTACATGGTTATAGAACATTGTCATAGCAATCATTTGATACCAATTTTGAGCTCTCTAGATCTTTTGATTGCTGAGGTATAAGCAATTGTGCTGGTATACTCCATTTTTATGTGATTTTTTTTCTAATATATAAAGTTCTCATTGATATTCAAACACCAGGAAGTCAGTTTGATTACATGGTTATAGAGCATTGTCAAAACAATCATTTGGTACCTATTTCTGCTCTCTAGGTCTATCAGTAGCCAAGATACATGTGGTAATATAGGGGTAACACATTACTTCCTCTGCTTATTAGGGGTGGGGGTGAGCATTCTGTGATTTTATGTGACACAAATGAGTATAAAAGGGATCCTCTGACCAAACTGGCACGCATGAGCATTTGTTCTAAGGGTGCAAGGTAAGTCCTATAGATAACCCACCCCAAACACTTCAAATGGCAATATGAGAAGCCAAGTTTTGCTTAAATTAATTTTGGCAGACTTTTTTCCGCATTTACAAATCATTGTGTTGTCTCTATATGAGTAAATAAACTTTGAAAAGGATGTAAAAGAGTAAAAAGCAATAAAAATGTTATAAAAATAATGATGACATCAACATGTGTTGACAAAAATGTACTGATAAAAATATATTGATTTTCATAATTGCACATAAAGTTTAACATATACATTAAGTGGGTGGGGTAATTCAATGCCTTAAGATGACACAAAGTTTACTCAAATGGCACATTTACAGCTTTATACATGGGTAAGACATACTCAGCCGCAATCAGACAAGAGAAAATGGCATCAGGATAGTATACGATAATGAAGAAACATACTACACATATGACTGTTCATAATACAGTTGTGTACTGCATTTCAGCTATATAACAAATAGTACGTCTAAATACCGTCTGATTAAAAGCATCATGCCAAAAAATTTCCAGAGCAGTCCACTTAGACCTTCTTTTGGAAGGTCAGAGCTATCCAAAAATGCATTCAAAACAACTATAGCAGGAGATGTCCCCTCCAACCTTTTTTTTGCGAGATAGAGACTTTTGGCTCCCTGGGTAATAATTGTATTGCATTGTTGCCATGACACTAGATCACCAAGTGTAAATCAAGCAACCTATGAAAACCAACGTAACACATACTAGTATCACGTGCTGGCGTAACACGTCGTTTGACCAGTGTATTTATAGTAATGTCACGGCTAGATTGCCGATTTCATTCGGGATGTCCTCCAATTCTGTTGAATGCTTTAATTGTTAGTTTCTACGGGCGGTGGTGCTTATTCTGAATGAAGGCAATGGGCGAGACCTTTTACAAAGACACTCATGTGTTGACAGCCAGCATTGAAATAACGGTTAAGGGTGAAGTATGAGTTTGAGATGCGGGGAATCCCATGACCCCAATTAAACTAGGACACCGCGTTTCCGACCTTGTCTATATAGTAGCCCATAGACGAGGGTTGATTGAGGATTGATAGAAAAGGTTTTAAAGGTAAAATAATTGCATGAACATATCGTAAGGGTCTCCAAACGGGTGAAAATGGAAAAAAAAAATGAGTCCAGTCGTCGAGCGCCTGTGGTTTTATCTTGCTTTTCGAGGGTGTTTTTATCTTGCTCTGTGAGGGTGGTTTTATCTTACTTTTCGAGGGTGGTTTTATCTTGCTTTTTGCAAATTCACAACAGCCTGGAATATTGTCAGAGCAATGTTGTTTTTTTCTTTCCTTCTCATATCAGTCTAACATTATCACAGTTCTTAACATCGGGGTCTATAATAACACTGAAAAACCACCAGTTATCTATCATTTGTTTATTTTCACAAATAAAACACAGTGTACAACATCACAGCTACTATTTGAAAGTAAAAATTTTGATAAACAATATGTACCTGTCATTTGTAAGCATGCCCCAAAAACAGCCTGGCACAGTGTGGACAACCTAATGCAAGGTTCACTTTCCCATCAGGAAAACATAGCCATACCCCTTATACTCCACTTTTATATAGTAAAACTGGGGTATGCAGGGGTGTACCTATTTTTCTTATTTTTGCTCCAAAAAATATATTGTGGGTACACGTAAGAACCTCCTCGGCGGGCGCCGGGGCTGTTCTAACGTGTACCCACAATCAATGTTTTGAACACAAATAAGAAAAATACCAAAATTTTTGTACAGAAAATTTTCATTTTCAACAACTTTAAAAATCTCTGTATATTTGCATGGGCAAGTTTTTGTAATGACTACAGTGAACAAAGGTCAAGATCCCTGTTATTTTCCTGGGCTGAAGGGATGTCTTTACAAATGATTTGTGCATTACTAATTCAATACAGTCAAACATCAATATTAAAACATATTTGATTCATTTTGTCATAAAATAGGCCCTTTAACAGACAGAAAAAATAAATGATTGTGTGTTTGCACAAAAAAAAAAAAAAAAATCATTTTTAAAATACATACAGAAAAAAAAAAATAAAAATCATCCTTCATAGTAAAGACCATTTAGTGATTTTTTTCTTTTAGATGATGCTTAATTTTACATGTCCTGTAAAGACATATGTTTGCGTATCTCATGAAAATAAAATATATAATGTAATCATTACTAAACAATACTAAACATTCAAGATAAAATGGAATGAAAGTAAATATACCAGTATTCTTCATCATAGAATAACTAGTTTACTGGGTTTGCAACCAAGGAAGACTCAAACTGGCCATATAACTATATGGATTGTAAGTTGAATAAGCAAACAAGAAAGACTGCATCAATTGTTCATGATGTATTTTTGCTTGTTTGCATATGAAAACAAATGAGAAGAGAAAGAAAAGAAAAGCGATGATCAAGAAATAAACTTGATCTATAACTTGCGTCCATTCATTTTTTCTTTCTTTTTTTTTTTACAATTTCCTATCAGCGATATTTGACATTGATCACTCATTTTAACTCAGTCATATTGATCATTTATGTTAAAAACAAAAGAACAAAAAATCTTTGATTAATGTTAGATAACACAGTAACAGTTTTCCCCTGAAGGATGCATAAAAATCGAAAAAGAGCACACTTCATTAAAGTCAATAAATTGGTCAAAAAATAAACCTTGGTCCGTCAAGCTCAGGACAAGCAATACCATTTGATTAACCCATATATGAAAAATGGACTTTCCCATTGTTATCACTTGGATGAGTCCACTTTCGTTTTTAGGGGTGTCAGGTATGATTTTAATTTTTTTTTTAAATTTTTTGATGAAAAATTCCTATAAGCAAACAGAAAAGCCCCAGATGGGACGCCGCGAAATGCGGCGTCACATCTGGGCACAGGCGCTCGACGACTGGACTCTTTTTTTTTTTTTTGCATTTTCACCCGTTTGGAGACCCTTACGATATGTTCATGCAATTATTTTACCTTAAAAACCTTTTCTATCAATCCTCAATCAACCCTCGTCTATGGGCTACTATATAGACAAGGTCGGAAACGCGGTGTCCTAGTTTAATTGGGGTCATGGGATTCCCCGCATCTCAAACTCGTACTTCACCCTTTACCGTTATTTCAATGCTGAGTGTCTACTTATGAGCGACTATGTAAAAGGTCTCACCCATTGCCTTCGTCAAAAATAAGCATAGTCGCCCGTAAACTTATATTTTATACCACCACCTGTCTACTTGGATGGGATCCCGAATGTTTTTGTATGGTGACCTTTCGTTTCTAGAAATCAGTGGAAGGTCACTGTAAATATCGTATGAAAGAATCAATCCTACTGGATAATTGTATTGCATTGTTGCCATGACACTAGATCACAAAGTGTTTTGACTGGATATTAAATCAAGCAACCTATGAAAACCAACGTAACACATATCACGTGCTGGCGTAACACGTCGTGTGACCAGTGTATTTATAGTAATGTCACGGCTAAATTGCCGATTTCATTCGGGATGTCCTCCAATTCTGTTGAATGCTTTAACTGTTAGTTTTTACGGGCGGTGGTGCTTATTTTGAATGAAGGCAATGGGCGAGACCTTTTAAAAAGACACTCATGTGTTGACAGCCAGCATTGAAATAACGGTAAAGGGTGAAGTATGAGTTTGAGATGCGGGGAATCCCATGACCCCAATTAAACTAGGACACCGTGTTTCCGACCTTGTCTATATAGTAGCCCATAGACGAGGGTTGATTGAGGATTGATAGAAAAGGTTTTTAAGGTAAAATAATTGCATGAACATATCGTAAGGGTCTCCAAACGGGTGAAAATGCAAAATGCAAAATGCAAAAAAAAAAAAAAAAAAAAAAGAGCCCAGTCGTCGAGCGCCTGTGATCTGGGGCTATTCTGTTTGCCTATGTCCCACAAAAAGGATGCCAGGCCTATGTGAGCTTACCCTTCATGTTTTCCTATGTACTTGAACAAGTCTTCATATGTTTAGGTGGGTGTTAAACTTTAAAAATACATGTACAGAAAATAAAAAAGACAAACAATTCATACAAAATTCTTCAACAGGCTTTAAATAAAATAAATCCTGCAACAATATACAGAACAAATCTACTCTTTGGTTTTATAATAACAACACAGATCTATAGAAAATTACCAAAGTGGGGCCAGTTGTTTAAAGCATTCAGGTAAAATATTCAAATGCAGTCTGCTAGTTGGTTTGTCATGTGTTTTTTTTTCAACTCAATTTTATTTTAAAAATAATGTGTCTTAGACTTACATAGTAAGCAACATGGGGACACTTTCTTGCAAGTGAAAGGTCACATACAGATATGAGCCAAGTCATGAGAAAATCTGATTTTGCCTATGCAAAAACAAAGGTGCAGATCAGCTGTGCAGTAACTCCACAGCTGATCAGCGCCTTCGCTTTCACTACAGAGATAGTATAATAAATCTGAAACTTCAAGCTTCTAGCTTGCTTCTGTGACTGTACAGGCAGGTTTGTGTCGCACCTGGTTGGAAAACCAAGTTTTCTCGTGTCACAAACAGCTATGATCTCCAGACTGTCAGAATCCATGTACAGGCCAGACTTATTTTGAGTCATTCTGACATTAGGCCCTTGCCAATTTCAAGGCTTTAAAAATCTAGATTCAAGTATGATATTGTAAGATACATTAATTTTGCATACAGTTCATGTATCATTAATTGCATTGCAAATTTACATTAGTGTGAAACAATGACAAGTGCAAAAACTTCCATAAAGCTTGAACTATGAGCAACTGGCCCCAGACAAATGACAAAAAGACATTGTTTTATTACTGAAGCACCATTTATAAAACTTCTATGATATGATATGTAATCTAAACTAATCACTCATTTGGAAATTAGAATTTTTAACACATACATGTATTTGAGCCACCGCATGGGAAAACCAACAATCTGCGTAGGTGAAAACAAAGGCGCAGAGAAGCTTCGCAGTAACTGTGAAGCTGATCAGCGATAGTACAATTCCTCTACTTTCTAAATCCAAAATTTACAGCCTCTAGCCATCTTCTGTGACTGTACAGGCTGATTAGTGTTGGAACCCAAATTGTTGGTCTTCTCACACACAGGCTTATTTTATAATAATTATGACACAATATAAAACTCACAGAAAGAACAACTTTATATTCACAACACTGATAATGTTATTGAGAAACATCATGAGAAAGTCTGTCCTCGCCGAGGCGGTTCTAATGAGTACCCACAATCTATGTTTTGGATCAACAACAACAAACCAGAGGACCAATG